>CM053770.1:340937056-340994585 GCA_028658325.1 Potorous gilbertii | reverse complement strand
TGGGTGGGGAGGGAGGGATGAGGAGAAGTTGGAATTCAAAGTTTTAGAAACAACTGTCGAGTATTGTTCTTGCTACTAGGAAATAAGAAATACAGGTAATGGGGAATAGAAAGTTATCTGGCCCTACATGACAAAAGAGAATATGGGGACAAGAGAAGGGAGGGATGATAGAAGAGAGGGCAGATTGGTGATAGGGGAAATTAGAATGTTTGGTGTATTGGGGAGGGGGGAGGGGACAAATGGGGAGAAAATTTGGAACCCAAAATCTCATGAAAATAAATGTAAAAAGTTAAATAAATAAATTGATATAAAGTATCCAAAAAAACCCCAGAAAATTAAAGATCACTTGGAGCCAATTCCTTCCCTCCACCCCTAATTTGGGGTTTGATTCCCACCTTTTCTGCTCATTACGTATGCAGGTCATTAAATGTCCCTGGGTTTCCTCGTCTGTAAAATCTATGGGCTGGAGTCGACGGCCTCTGATGCTCCTTCCAATTCTTGCTCCATGATCCTATGATCTTTATTTAGTTTTCATTTGTTGTGAATTCTCTCTTCTAATTTTGGTTATTTCTTTAACCTTTTTAATATATTAATTAATATTTCACCTCCTTTTTAGTTTTGTTTATCAACTCAGTAGTTTTTGGTTTATTTTCATTTTGTTTCTTATTGACCTCCTCTCTTCAAATTTCTGCATAGACTCTGACCCTGGGTTATTTTGCTCTAGAGCTCCCTGTACTGGAAAGTTTATGGCTCTGTCTCTTTGCCTGCACACTTTCCAAGGCTAAGCCTTCACCCCATGGAAGTCAGTTAGCGGCTCTGTCCATGGTGTTGGGACAGGGCATAAACTGATTCTTTAAGATGCTCCTTATCTTATCCTGAACTGATACAAATTTTCTGAGTTCCAGACAAGCTCAACTGGTCACAAAAATTCTGCCCTCTTCTACTTTTTCTTATTCTAACACCTGAGACTATGGATAAGACAAACTAAACTTCTTTTCTTGTGATGCTCATGATAGACTGCCATGTATTTAAAGATATTTGGCATCCATTTTGTGATGACTGCTGAAGGGGATATAAAGGAAAATAAAAAGAACTATAAACTTTAATATCTGGGTACAAATACCAATTATGACATTTAATAGATGGTTGACTATGGGGAAATCAATTACCTCAATGGGACTGCTTTCCTTTCAATTCAAAGTTGATAAAGTTTATACTATCCACTTCACAGGGTTTGTTGTAAAGAAGATGTGAGAAACTTAAAGCACTAAATAAAAGTGACTTATTGCTATCAACATCATTTTATTTGTTATCATCATATATATCACTATTATAAGGCATGGATTATTCCTCAAAGAACTTTCCATCTGGTAGGAGAGACAAAACTTGTACACAAATAGCTATAATCCCCAAATGAAACAAATAGTTGTTTGTACCTAGTAAAAAGTTATGAAGAACAATCTGAATTCTGTGGAAGGAAATTTTCCCTCAGTTCCCTGAAGGGAAAAGTCAGTCTTTAATGGAATATGCACCATTTATCTGGAAAATTCATTTGTGTGTCAAAGCTCAAATCGTGACCATTGAATTTTTAACCACTTACTATGTGTAAGCTACTAGTAGCAAATGCTAGAAAAGAAACAACCTTTATTTATTCCTTCTGTGGAATCTAAGAAATTAGTTGCCTGAAACATATAACTCAATTAATTTTTTTCAAGATTAAGTACCTCAAAAGTGTCAGATGCAGGTTAAGACTCCAGAGTGGTATTTCTCAATACAATGTGTTGTAGGAAACCTCAGCTATGTCTAAAATAGGGACACATTTACATATTGTATAAAGAAGTTTGTGTAGGGAGTGACTTCCAACAAGGCACCTGACAAGAGGGAATCTAGGTATGCTTTTCAGAGAAGTTGGAACCTGAGTTACCTTGAAAAAAAATATGAAGAGGGAGTATATCCCAGTCATGAAAAAGAGTATGCATAAATTGATGGAGGTGAGAGACTAAATTTTGAACTTGAGGAATAAACAAATACAAACAAATAAATAAAGCCCAATAAGCTGAAGTGCAATGTATATTTTAGGGAGTGAAATGAAATGTCTGGAGAGGATGGTTGAACCACCTGGAGATAGCTAGGTGGCATAATGAATAGAATATTTGGTCTGAAGTCAGTGAAGAAGACCTGAGTTCAAATCTGGCTTCTTTAGTCTTATTTTTTACTCTTTTTTTGGGCTTTTTCCAAGGCAGTTATGTGACTTTTGAGTCCTTTGTCAAGGTGAGGGGATACTCTAGGAACCTGTAAGTTCTTAGTTCCTCCAAGGTGGCACAATCAAGGGAGAGGGTTACTTCTTTCCTTTCATGTGCTTTGGTCTATGAGCCACCACAAGTACTCCCTTCTGCCTAGGATCTCTAAGTAGGATTCCTTCTCCAAAGTCATCACCAGCTCCATCACGTCAGTGTTCTTCCTTACCCCAGGATCACCACTTAGAACTGAGACCCAGATCAACCATTTGATTCTCCCAGGGTCTTTAAGCCAAGCCCTCCAATTATGGATGCTGCTGCGTCAGTGGCTGACACTGCTCTGGGGTCAGGGTTAGGACCAGAAGAAATTCTCATTTTCCACAGGTGAAAGAACTTTCTTACTGACCTTTGAAGTTGTCTTTGGCATTTGTGGGTTGAAAAGTCTGGGAACCCCTGCTGCTACCTGTGGTTTCATGTCCTGAAGTCTGCTCCATTCTTTCTTTAATATAATCTTGTTCCAATTAATTTTTAACCTGTGCTTGCATGACCCATTTTGAATATAATTTTTATTGCATTATGGTCTGAAAAGAATGCGTTTATTATAGCTGTTTTTCTGAATTTATTTTTGGAGGTTTTTATGCCCTGATATATAATGCCTGATATATAATTATATATAATATATAATGATATATAATATTATGCCCTTAATTTTTGTGAATGTGCCATGTGTGGCTAAGAGGAAAAGTATTTTCCTTTCTATTCCTATTCAATCTTCTCCAGAGATCTATCATATCTAACCTTTCTAATATTTTATTGATATCCATAATTTCTCTCCTATTTATTTAGCTCTGTGAGGGTAAAGTTAGGTCCTTCACTAATACAGTTTTATTGTTTATTTCCTCTTATAACTCAACTTTTCCTTTAAGATTTTGGAGGGTATGCCATTTGGTGCATGTAAGTTAAGTACTGATACTACTGCATTGTCCATGGTAATTTTTAGCCTAATATAGTTTCCCTGATCATCTTTTTAAATTAGATATATTTTTGTTTTTGTTTTGTCTGAGATCACAATTATTAACCCTATTTTTTTACTTCAATTGAGGTACAACATATGCCACTTCAGACACTCGTTTTAACTCTGTCTTGTAAACAACGTATTGTTGGATTCTGATTTCTAATCCATTCTTCTGTGCATTTCTGCTTTATGAGTAAGTTCACATTCACAGTTATGATTACTATTTGTGCATTTTCCTCCATCCTACTTTTTTTCCTGTTTATTCTTTCTGTTCTCTTTTACTATTTCCTTCCTCAAAAATTTTTTTTTTGCCTCTGACCACTATCTCCTTTAATCTGCCTATCTTTTTATGACTCCCTCTCCTTCCTCTTATTCCCTTCTCATTCTATTTCCTTCTTTGGAAAGATAAATTTCTATATGAAGTTGATTGTGTGTGCATATATATATACACACATATACATACATACATATATGTATATGCACATATTCTTTTCTCTTTGAATCAGTTCAGATGAGAGTGAGTGTCAAGCATTTCCTTCTCCTTTCTTATTTTCCCTCTACTGTAAAAGCTTTTCCTTCCATACCTCTTTAATGTGGAATAATTTTCCCTGTTCTTCCCTTCCTTTCTCCTTCTCCCAGTGTATGCCTCTTTCTCACCCATCCACTTCTTTTTAAATCATCTCAATATAATCAACTCATTCCCAACTTTCTTTCTCTGTAGAGTCCTTCTAGGTTCCTTAATAACGATATAGTTCTTAGGAGTTACATGTATCATCTTCCCATATAGAAATGTAAACAGTTTAAACTTACTGAGTCTCATGATTTCTTTTTAATGTTTACCTTTTTACATTTCCCTTGAATCTTGTATTTAAAAGTCAATTTTTCTATTTTGCTCTGTTATTTTCACCAGGGCTATTTCATCAATAGCCCTACTTTCAAAACATGTCCATTTTTCCTCCTGAAGAGTCATATTCAGTTTTGCAGGGTAGGTTATTCTTGGTTGTAATACTAAATTCTTTGCCTTCTGGAATATCATATTCTAAGTCTTCCCACTCCTTTTGCATACTAATTGTTAAATTTTATGTGCTTGGGGTATTTGAATGGTTTCGTTCTGTTTGCTTGAAACATTTACTTTAACCTTGCAGTTCTGAAATTTGACTACAACATTTCTAAGAGTTTTCATTTTGGGATTCTTCAGGAGCTGATCAGTGAATTCTTTGAATGTCCTTTTTACCCTCTCAATACTGGGACAGTTTTCTTTGATAATTTCTTGAAATATGATGCCTAGGGTTGTTCTTTGATCATGGCTTTCAGGTAGTTTGATAATTTTTAAATTATCTCTCCTTGATCTATTTTCTAGGTCATTTGTATTTCCAATGTATTATTTCACATTTTCTTCTATTTTTCACTTTTGACTTTGTTTTATTGTTTCTTTATGTCCCATAAAATGACTAGTTTCCTCTTGTTTAATTTTAATTTTTAAGGGATTATTTTCATCAGTAAGTTTTTGTACCTTTTTACCATTTGTCCAATTTTGCTTTTCGAGGTATTATTTTCTTTGGTAGTTTTTTTGTGCCTTTTTCTAAGCTATTGTTTTGTTTCATAATTCTCTTTTATTGTTCTCACTTCTTTCTCTATCTCTATCTTTTTTTTTTACCTCTGTCACTCTAATTTTGCAAAATCATCCCCTTTTTTTAGTTCTTTCAGGAATTCTTGTTGAGATTGTGTCCAATTCACATTTCTCCCACTTTTGAGAATTTGTAGCTATTTTTGCATCATTGTTTTTTGTTTTTGTTTTTGGCTGTTAGGGCCCCTGTTCTCCTGTGACAGAAAGTGTTCCTTTTTACTCTGGAGTAGGTATAGGCAATGGAGTTATTGAACAGTGCCTAGTCCTGTGCTCACTGCTATCACAGGGATCCCCATAAATTCTTTCTGATCTTACTGTCTTCTAGACTGAGAACTCCCAAAGCTTCTGCAATTACTGTTGAAGCTGCCTTCAAGGCTCATAATTGGTGTTGCCACTTTGTGTGCTCTGGGCCAGTCCTCATCTTAGTGTCATACTCCTCTTCTTCTCACCTTCTAAGTTATCTTGGACTGGAAAAATGTCTCACCCCAACAATTTGTTGATTCTTCTGCTCCAGAATTTTATTATTTATATTTAAATGTGTTTGGAGGGGAATGTTGAGAGAGTTCAACTGTAGTGCTTCCTCTACTCCACCATCTTGCCTCCACTCCTGGTAGTCCAATAATTCTTCAATTCCCTCTTAGTCTATTTTCCAAGTCAACTTGTTTTTCTGATGAGATATTTCACATTTTTTTTCTATCTGCTCATTATTTTGACTTTTTAAATTGTTTTTTGATGTCTCATGGAGTCATTAATCACAAATTGACCAGCTCTAATTTTTTTTAAGGAATTATTTTCTTCATTGAGATTTTGTACCTTTATAACCTTTTGGGCAATTATGTTTTTTAAGGAATTATTTTTTTCAATATTTTGGTGCCTATTTTTACCAGGCTATTTATTTTCCTTTCATAATTTGGTTTTGTTTTTCCTTCTTTGTCAATTTTTCCTCTCCCTCTATTTGATTCTTAAGATGTATATATATTTTTTGCTTAAAAATACCACTTTTGTCAGCTCTTGTAGGAATTTTTGTTGGGCTATTATTCAATATTAATTTTTTTCTTTGAGGCTTTGCTTGTAAAAATATTTTCATGTCATTATCTTCTTAGTTTGTCTTGAGATTCCCTGATACCACTGTAGCTTTTAATGATAATGTTTTTGTTGCTGTTTTTTGATCATTTTTCTAGCCTATTTCTTGACTTTTGACTTTATGTTAGAGTTGGGCTCTGTTACCTGTATTAGAGGGTGGTAGTAGTAAGAGGTGATCAATGAATCCCAAATTCACACTTTTTTACTGTGCTGTTTTCACAGTTAGTTCTGGGGGCCTGTAAGTTTCAGTGCTTTCTAGGTATTGTGATCCAAGGAGAAGTGTGGTCATGCTCTTTTGGTCTATGCTCTGGCTTTACCCAGGCAGGGTAACTATGCCTTTCTGCCCTGTGACTGAGACACTAGAACCAGAGCCTCTGCTTCCTTGCAACTACGAGCACTTTTCTCTGCCTTGGAACTGTGACTTGGGTCTGGATACCGGGCAATGGAATTTACAAATACAACCTGTACTTGTGTTCAGTGCTAGCATAAGAGACCCCTAGAATCTTGTTTTGACCAGGTGCTTTGACCAGGTGCCTATAACTACTTCCTGGCTTAGTTCCAGAGTGAAGAGGAATACTTTCTCTCATAGGGGAGTAGGGGCCCTAAAGGCCAAAAAAGACATTGATGCCAAAACAGCTACAAGCAAAGTCTCAAAGGGAAAGAAATGTGAACTGGACATAATCTCAACAAGAATACCTGGAAGAACTAAAAACAGGGGATGATTTTGAAAAATTAAGGTGGTAGAGGTAAAAGGGGGAAAGAAATGAGAGCAATAAAAGAAAAGCATGAAAAAAATAGCTTGGAAAAAGGCACAAAAAATACGAAAGAAAAATACCTTGGAACTGTTACTTGGGGCTGGGTACTGGACAATGGAATTTCCAAATAGCACTGATACCTGTGTTCAGTGCTAGCATGGGAGACCCCTGGAATCTGTTTGACCAAGTGTTCAGTGCCTTTATCATCTCTGGACTGAGAGCTCCTAGTAGTGCTGCTGCTACCCTCATTGCCTCTACGATTTGCTGCTTCCAAGACCAACAGTAGCTGATTTCACCTCCATGCTGGGCTTCCAGTCAGTCCCTTCTATGGAACCCTGCTTCTCACCTCCTAAGCTGAAAAATGTCTCACCCCAACCTTTTATTGGTCATGCTGATTTACAACTCTATTTGATGTGTTATTTAAGGTTTCTTAGAGGGGAATACTGGGAGAGTTTGACTAGAATGCTTCTTTTAATCTATCATTTTGGCTCTGTCTCTGTTCCTAATTTCAAAGGAACCATTATCCTTTCATTTAAAAAAATCTTGAAGTCATTCTTAAATTTTTCTTATCCTTCACCCTTCATATACTTACAATTGTTAAGGTTTGTCTCTTATACCTCCACATTCTTTCTCTTGCATGTTCCCTTTTCTGCACTCACATAGCCACTACAATAATTCAGGTCATCATCTCCTTTCAACTGACAATATTGCAATAACTTACTAATTGGTTGTCTTTCCTCTAGTCTTTCTCCTCTTTAATCCATTCTTCATATGGTTGTCAAAGTTATATTTCTAAAACAAAGATCTGAAAATATCATTCTCTGATTTAAGCTCCAATGGATCTCTTCTATCTCTAGGACAAAGTCAAACTCCTCTGTCTGGCTTCTAAAGCCCTTCACAATCTGCCTCTGATTTTCCTAGGCATACTGCATTTTATTCTCCTTATAAAGATCTGAACTGGCTTAACAGTGTAGGATATTCTATTATCTTTCTACAGTCCTTGAAAATGTACTCTTTTCTCACCTTTTCCTCATAGATTCCTTGAAAGTCAAACTCTTTTGCTACCTTCTACTTGAGGCTCTTGCTGATTGCCTCCCTGCCAGCCAGGTGCTAGCACCCTCACTTCTGCAAGTTACCCTGTATTTCCTTTGGGTATATTTTTAAGTCTAGTCCTTTGTTTTAGTTTCTTTTTTATGAGGATTAGTTTATGGTAGTTTCTTTTCATTCAGCTCTTTTATTGGTATTTTATTTGATATAAATTTTTACTTTCTGGTAGTTTTATAGTGAGCTGAGTTTGGCTGGCATCTTTCATGTCACCATTTTTATCAGAGAAATCCCTCTTGTTTTACAGATGAGGAAAATAAGACATGGTCCAAAATCTGTATTCAGCATATTGAATACCCTTCTGAAAATAGTATTGAAATGTTGTCTCTCCATTATTGAGAAGAATGGGGAAAATTATGTGCAACTCTATTAGGTTCCTTATGAGATTTCTTGGAGTTCTAAATATTATGATTCTGTGATGTCATAGACTCATAACTCCCCAACACTAAAAGATACATAACAAAAATAAGTCAATCTAGGCAGCCAGGTGGCACAGTGAATCAGAGCACTAGGTTTGAAGTCAGAAAGACCTGGGGTAAAATTTAACCTTAGACTTTTATTGGCAGTGTGACCCTGGGCAAGTCACTTAAACTCTGTCTGCCTCAGCTTCCTCAGCTATAAAATGAGGATGATGATAGCATGTATCTCTGAAGGTTGTTGGGAGGATTGGTGAGCTAATACTTGTAAAGCGCTTAGCACAGGGCCTGAGTATAGGGGGCACTTAAAAATGCTTTAAAAATGTCTTCTTTCTTCTGGTCCATTGTCTTCCAAAGATCCATTTGTTTTTGCTCCATGAGCATTTATTTATTTGGAATTTTCCCTTTTCCATTAAAACTGGAAAAATGCTAGTGCAATATACCACTCAAGGAGAGAAAGAAGGGAAGGGACATGGAAAAATAATTCCACAATTAGAGTAGGGAACATGGAATCTCTTAGGTTCTATAAATGCAAGTGAGAACTAAGCTGGAAATGGAATTAGCTATGTAGGTCGATGATCTCCAGAGTTTAAATTTTGACTCAGAATATTAAGAAACTATCTCTCTCTGGGTGATCTAAATAAAAGCCAGAGAGTCAGACCACTCCTCCATCCTGCACCCCCAGTTTCACTAAAAGTGCTGAGTTTTACTTCACAGAGGTGGCCCAAATATGTACTTCGAGTCAGCCTGTTTTCAATTAAAGGTTCATATGACATAATTTAACACCTTAAGAAAACTGGAGAATATAGAACTTACACATTTTGGGCAGTAGCTATAAAGAAAGCCTGGGGCTTTGTTTTGGCCTTTCATCTGCAGAGAGCTGTTAAAGAATAATACCTGATGGGATGGTTTGGCCACATGGGCTAAAAAACTGTAGAATCAAACTTCCTCTAATTTCTCATGAATTCATAGAAAACTTTTGGAAGGCTCTTATAAGACTTACAATTTCTGCTACAGCAAATCTCTTTCCTGTAATTGTATTTACTATAATAGTAAATCTATTTCCCTTATATTTAAATTTGACCTATTTGAAAACTTGCCATGTTATATTTAAACTTTATTTGGGATATCCCTGATTTTCTTCTGTCTTCAAGTCCATCAAGCAACTATTTGAAAGAAATTCTGTATTCAATTTCTAGTCCAATACTTTAAAAACAACTCACATCCTTATAACATTTTGGGACTTGTCAAGCATTTTTATATAATTCAGTCATTTGATCCTGAGGGGTAGATTAAAAAAAAGAGGCTTATAGAGTTGAAATGATTTGTAAAGGGTCACAGAACTCATTAGTATATTACCTAATATTTGAAACCAGGTCTTGTTACTCAGTTTTCTGTCCATTATACCATAATGCCTTTCTATAATTTTTTATTTATGAAATTATTACTTAGCAAATGTGAGTGAATGGAACTTTTGTACTATCCACAATTACCTAACAGCATTTTAATTGATTCATTGATTTATTTTCCTCCACTCTCTTTTTTGCCACCTTTGGATAATATTCAATATCTGCGAATAAAATTATATCATTACAAAACAATTACAAAAAAGTAGAGCAGTAGCACAACTGCCTTTTCCTTTATAGCACTGACCCCCACCTGATATAGTCAGTGACAGAGTATAAACATGAGTAGAAAGGTGAACACAATGAGTCTAGGACAATGGCTGGTTCCTACCAAGGCATCTCTTGAAGGTGTCCAGCTAAGCAGCCAATTGAAAAAGGCTTCTCTTAACCATATGGTTATTGTTGAGGTCTAGGGGCTCTGAGATCCTGAAATTCAAGGTCACAAGTCCTGCCTGGAATGAATTTGATTTAAACCTTCTTTCAGTCAGAGATAAGGTTTATTAGATCACCTACCTGGGTAGGGGAGATTTTAAGAATCTGCCACATTTGTGACACTTGTATTGACAGGCAGACCAGATTGAATTCGAGCAATGGATACATCCTTAAGGAATCTGAGCATATTTGTATCACTAATGCAGGTGGGCCAGGTTTTTAAGGAATATGAGCAATTAAATGGGGGATAAGATGGACCTTGTGTACAGAAAGACTGTGGGAAGGATCTACGAGTAGCCAAAGTCCGAGGTGACTGGAAGGGGCAGGTGCCCTGGGTGAACATGAGGGACCTGTGCCAGGTGGGAAAGTCCAGGAACTTTTCTCTTTTGGGGGTCCAGATCCCAAAGACATGGTCTTTTTCTTTTAGGGGTGTAGATCCCATCCCCATCAGTTAACACGATGAAACAAGTTACAGAATGTCTATACCTGCTCCAAGGTCTCTCCAAGAAACTTCCTTTATACATTATCATGACTCTCCTGGAAAGAGATGCCCTATCATCTCAAGGTAGACATACCATCAGAGGGCTTTGCACAAGGGCCAGTTCCCTGTTACATGAGAAAGCACTGATGTAGATCAACAGATTGAGTCAAAAAACTGGGATTCAAATGCTGGTACTGCAACCATCCTTGTTAAATCCTTGGGCAAAAATCATTTCCTGGTTTGGGACTTCACTTTGTTCATATGTAAAACAAGGGGATTATACTATCTGATCTTGAATGGTTCAAAATACTCTTGACATTCTCTGAATCTAGGTTACTCATTCTGCCTTCTCCCACTTAAAAAATATGACCAGTGCTCACTCACTAGGGGACTGACAGTGAAAGACGCTCACCTCTTAAGATCTTTATAAGGTTAGATGATAGGTAATTATAATTAATGATTAATATTAGCTGAGTTCTTTGTATCCTGAGAGAAAATTCAAGTTGACCAGATTAAAAAAAGAGATTGTCTATTCATGCAGCAAGACTCAAAGTTAATCAGTAGATAACCCATCTATTCTATGGACCTTGACATAATGTCAAGATATGTGAAGAAAACCCTTAGCATTTGGGTGCATGGAGTGTAGATAGTGCATATTATTACAGACTGGGTAAACATTTCTATTGGATCTCCCCTTTTTGGATCTAAGGACCTGAAGGAATGCTCCTAGAGAGCCACAGTCCACTTTATGCACACCTATGGGTGGACACTCTTGAATGTTATGACGACATAAATAAGACTAATACAGGACAGGAAGGTATGGATGGGAAATGAGTTGTAATCAGTATCATTATAGGGAGTACTCATGGATGAGATCAGACTCCTATTGGAGAATATTGTGAATTAGAAACTAAAATTCTACTCTATTGGACCAAAGATTTAGAGTCAGAAGAGACCTTATATGCCACTTAATCCAAAACTTTCCTTTTATAAATGTAGAACCTTGAGTGTGGTGAGTTTAAGTGATCTTGGTCAACATCATATAGGTAGTAAGTGGCAAAGCAAAGATTCAAACCCAAGTTCTCTGACTCTAAAAGAACAGACAATAACACTCTGCCTCCGAAATCTTGTGCCCTGTTTCTTTTTTCCCTCAATTTCTCACTTTCTTTTATTTCAGCCTTCTTCTGCATATATTTTAATTGTTATTTTTGATTTTTACATTGCCTAGATTTCCTTGTCTGTATGTCCCTCTCCTCCTCCCAGACTGTTATGTAACAATTCCTAGGAGCAAATCTTTAAAAAAAAGAAAAATTAATAAATAAAAAGAAAAGTAGAATGTTCAGCAAAACCAATGAAATACCTTAAACAAAACCTGATATTATGTACAATGTTCTTTACTCATGGACTCCCAGACTCCTCACCTCTGAAGATGTATTTTAATATGTATCAGAGTTATTTGTGTACTTCTCTTGTGCCCATAAGAGTTTGCAATTTTCTTGAAGGTTCTTCGCCTTCATATCTCCCAGAATTCCTAATACAATATGCTTCTCATAGTAGACACTTAATAAATTTTTGCTGAATTGAATTCCAAAACTAAGTTCAAAACAAAGTTCACTTCATGGTGCAATAAATTCCTGTCCCATTTCCCTAGTCCCTACCCCTTACTATCTAAGTCACCTTGTGTTTTTCCCCTCATTTTTTAATTGTTCAACAATGCTGACAAAAATTAGAATGTGACTAAAACATATGCTGATTCAATAAATAAAATTGCCAGGAATCATTGACTTTTCAGCCAATTTATTAGCACAGTTTGTTAAACTGGAAATAAAAGTACATGCAGCTGCCACAGAATTCAACAGCTTCTGTATATAGCCGATCTTGGGGTATTCTTACTGGTTACTCTCTAAGTTAATGGACCTACCATATGTGCTGGCCAGCAAACTGAATCTTGTTTCTTGTTGCTATGAACACTGAATTTGGAAACTTACTTTCCTGCCTAATGTTAAAATATGACACTTTTTCTGTAAACAGAATAGGAACAACTGGAAACTCCCTCACCGAAAGTGACGTTTTTACAGCCATGGGCTTGCATGAGCAAAGTATATTCAAAGTTCACTTGTGGTTCCACATTTAGGGAAATTATTATTTGGCTTTTTCATTTGGAAAATTATGCACTGTAAAGTCAACAAACAAATTGACTTCTGAGTTTGTGAGATTATCCTTAAAAGTGAAATTGCACTTTGAAAACTAAAAGAATATTCTATTATGGATTCTAGAGCTGTATGGTACATTAGAAAGAATTTGTTCCAATCCCTTTTTTTTTTTTTTTGGTAGATGGGGAAAGTTCACCCATGGAAATGAAATGAATTGCAGCTTATTGCCAGGGCTAGTTAGGGGGTGCAGTGAATAGAATGCCAGGCCTGAAATCAGGAAAACTCATCTTCCTGAGTTCAGATTTGGCCTTATTTACCAAGTGCTTAACCCTGGGAAAGTCACTTAACCCTGTTTGCTTCAGTTTCCTCATTTATAAAATGAGCTTCCTCATCTATAAAACTGAGGGAGGAAGGAAATGGTAAACCACTCCAGTATCTTTTGCCAAGGAAATTATACGTGGGATCGTGAAGAGTTGGACATGATTAAAATATCTGGACAATTAAATTAAAGGTCAAATTAAAAGTTTAAATTAAAGAGGTTAAATTAAAGTTTTCTTAATTGCCAGTTTGATGATCTAAAAAGATTTATAATTATTTACTTCTCTAAGGAATCTTCTGGGTAAGTCACTGAAACATTCTCAGTTTTAGTTTGCTTTATGTAACATGATGGTCTTGGACAAGATGGCTTTGAAATTCCTTTCACTTCTAGATTTAGGGAAAACATGTTTCCACCTGCCATTCCTGATATACTGGTGTTCCTTCCCCTGTTGCTGCTGCAACAGATGCTGCTGCCATAGAGGGAGACTTTCAAAACTAGAAGGAGGCATTACAGCAGGAGTAAAGAATTAGGGAATAAGGCTCTGATGAAAGCCATTAGGGTAGGTTGAAAGCAGTCAATGGAAATTAGGATTATGATATTTTAGCATTGGAGCTGGAAGAGACCTAAAGTATCATCTACTCTGACACTCATTTTTTATAGACAGGGAAATAGTCTCAGAGAGTTTAAGAGCTATCCAAAGTTATGTAAATAATAAATGGTAGAGGCAATATTTGATTCCAGGTCTTATGACTACTAATCCAATTCTCTTTCTGCTACCCTATGGGCAAAGCCTAGAGGACGCAAGCCCTGGAATGGGATTCTGGGGATCTGAGTTATGGTTTTTTTTCCAATGAAATTGTTGGACAAACTTTGGCTAGTCACTTAACCTTTTCAAGACCTTAGGGTGCTCATTTGTAAAATGTTCTCATCTTTAAAATGAGGAGATTAAACTAGATGGCGTTCTAGCTCCGAAGCTAGAGGAGAATGACTTTACAGAATAACATCAGGCTAACTAGAAGAGTAAAGCAAAAATATCTGTCAACCATATGTTGGACACATGTCAAATTGAAATAAATATTTGGGAGGTCGGCTGTCTTCCCAGTGTATGCACTTGGGATACGCCTGAGAGCTTCCTGAGATTCGTCTTACCTGACAATTACTGTACACTCATGGTGACCCTTACAGCAATAAATGAAGAAAGAACCTGGAAGTAATTTTTCACAATTATAAAGACATGCACAGAAAATTTAAAGATTTAAATACAGATGTAATACTTTTCATCAGTGTTGCTAATCAATGGTGAGGTCGTTAGATGGGAAAGTAGGAGAGAACAGCTGGTTAAGAAGGTGATGTCTGAGAATGGAATTTGATAGACTGTGAGAGAGGAATGATGAGATCTTGGTCTTAGACATAGTATATATTATAAGGGCCAAGAAGAATGCCTGGACATAGTTCTAAACTCCAGTTGTCTTTACTCTCTCCTTCCCTGGGCTGATACTGATTTAATCACCCCAACCTATACTTACCTTTCAGGTTCAGATGGTTTCTTCTAGAGGATGACACTACTATTCAACTTTCTTATTAGCCTGAGTAACCACAGAAGGGTAGGGGGATGTGCATGCATGTGTGTGTGCACACGTACATGTGTGTGCATGTGCATGTGTGTGCACATGTGTGTGTGTGTGCGTACTTGAGAGAGTAAGTTGAAGGGATACAATCCTACTATTTACCACTGTAGTTGCTGAGCTCCTACAGGTATGCTTTCAGTTTACACAGAATCAGACAAAATGGCAGCATTGGCTCTTAAACATGTCAATAAACATTTACTAAACAAGAAGGTAAAAAAGCAAGAGTAATTATAACATTTACTCAATAGAAGGCAAAACTAGTAGTAATACTATTTACTCAATAGATGAGAAAAATAGGAATGATCAAAATATAATTCCACATATAACCTGGGATATATTTTCTCATCAATACCTTCAGTATCTGTGAAGAGAGACCAGGTGCACAAAACTATCAGGGATGTACAAAAGTAAGGAAACTTCTATGTCTGGGATTACTTACAATTTTGGATAGCAGGCATGCTTCCAGTGTAATCCCCTCATTTTAAAGATGGGGCCATTTTACAAATGAGTATCCTAAAGTCCTGAAAAGGTTAAGTGACTTGCCAAAGTTTGTCCAACAATTTAATAAAAAAAACCCCAAAACCTAACTCAGATCCCCAGAATCCCATTCCAGTGCTTGTCTCCTCTAGGCTTTGGTCAAAGTTTAGTAGAAAGAGTACTGGATTAGTAGACATTATGGTTATAAGGCTTTCGGTATTTTTTGAGAAGAAGCTGAAAAATACTTCACCTGCTAGGCAAAACTGCTTCTTTCCTATTGGCTTACTTTCTAATTCTTACTATCCTCAAGCAATTACAACAGGGTCAAACTCTTTTAGCACACAGCTGCTCTTCCTTTGTAAATCTTACAGCACTGTGTAAATGTTATTGTTGTTTTTGTTATCTTGTCTCCAAACAAACCTACTCTCTCAATCCTATACACAGAGAAGGACAGAGAACCTACCTTTCTCTGCATTGAAACTGACCTGGAAAGTTGGGAATACAAGACGTTCCTTTGTTTTGCTCATTCCCAAGTACATCTCTACATTTTAAACATGTCTCATAAAATAGAAATATAATTTCATTTTAAAAATAACCCCAGTAAGAACAATAAATAATATTGTTGAAATATATATAATTCTATACTTCCTACCCTAATGTTCTAGCCACAAATTAGTTCCTTGTAGCATGCTTGTCTGTCTTATTAAAAAAAAAACAAAACAAAACAACTTGGCCCCTGCTACCCAGAGACAAAGCAGTACTTTGGCTAGTAGAACTATTACAGATGATGTCTCAGGAAAAGAAAGTGAGGTTAGTGACCTTGCACAGCCCTGCATCACTCAAATCAAAGTCAACTGCTAGGCAGTTCATCATCTTGATGTCATGGTCCCCTTGAGGACGAAGGACAAACATGACAACTCTTGCAAGGGCTCTCAGTCTTGATCTATTTCAGTGAAAATATTTCCCTTAAGTTAAAGAATAACCGAACTCCTTAGATCCTCTCTAGGGCTCTGAGGAGTATTTTGCTCTCAACTGTAGATAGTGATAGGGTCATTTAACCTTTTCCTGGTCCCATTTTTTAAAGTAGAAAGGAAACATTTATTGAATGCTTATTATTTGCCAGGCACTGTGCTAAGTGCTTTATAATTATCTCATTCAGTCCTCATCACAGCTCCAGAAAAAAAAAAAATCTCTATTTTACCACTGAAGAAACAGAGAGACAGAGATTAAGTGAATTGTCCAAGGTCACACAATTAATATCTGGGGCCAGCTTTGAACTTTGTTCTGATTCAGTTGGTCAGTCATTTTCTACTCTTTGTGACTCCATAGACAAAACAAAGTGTTATTAGGGTTTTCTTGGCAAAGATACAGGAGTAGTTTGCCATTTTCTTATCCAGTGGATTAAGGCAAATAGAAGTTGAGTGACTTGCCCAAGGTCACATAGCTAGTAAGTTTCTTGAAACTGGATTTGAAACCAAAGTCTTTCTAACTTCACATACGGTGCTCTATCCACTGAGCCATCTATCTGCCTCTGATGGTTTGAACTTAGGTCTTTCTAAATTAAGTCCCAGTGCTCTATACTGTGTGCCATCTAATAGGGAATTGTTTACTCTTTTTTAAGCTAAAGTCTTTAACAGGTCTCAGTTTGATTGAGGCAATAGGTAATATGAAATGAGGCAGAGAATGACTTTTTTTTTTCCCTAGTCCAAAAAAAAAAATCAATCTGAGAGGGAAAGATCGTCAGGGTTTCTAGCCAAAACAGAAACATTTGCTATTTACATTCTCTCTGAGCCAATCAGGATCAAGTGGGGCTTGGCCTAGGACCTATTGTTGGCAAAACAATGAAATATTCCCTAGTCTGTTTAATTGGAATGGGTGCTGTATTTTTGTTAAAGGCTTTTTCTGCATCAGTTTCTCTTGATTTTTATTTTTATTTTTATTGATATGGTCAACTATGCTGGTAGTTTTTCTAATATTGAACCAGCTTGGCATTTCTGGTGTAAATCACACCAGGTCATAGTGTATAATCCGTGTGATATATTGCTGCATTTAGTTTTAGCTAGTATTTTATCTAGAATTTTTGCATCACCATTAATTAGGCAAATTGGTCTATATATTTTTTCTTTCTCTGTTATGGTTCTTCCTGGCTTAGGTTTTAGCACCATATTTTTGTCATAAATGGAATTTGGTAGGACTCCTTTGTCTATTTTTCCAAATAGTCCATGTAGTATTAAGATTAATTGTTCTTTAAATGTTTGTTAGAATTAACTTGTCAATTCATCCATTCCTGGGGATTTTTTTCTTAGGAAGTTCATGGATGACTCATTCAATTTATTTTTCTAAGATTGGATTATGTAAATATTTTATTTCTTCTTCTGCTAATATAAGTAATTTATACTTTTGTAGATATTCATCTCTTTCATTTAGATTTTCAAATTTATTGGCATATAATTGGGCAAAATAGCTTCTAACCATCACCTTAATTTTCTCTTCATTGGTAGTGAATTTACCCCTTTCATTTTGATACAATGATTTGGTTTTCTTCTTTCCTGTTTCGAAAAATCAAGTTAACCAGTGGTTTATCTATTTATTTTTTATAAAACCACCTTCTAGTTTTATTTATTAGTTCAATGGTTTTTTTACTTTCAATTTTATTAATCTATCCTTTGATTTTCAAGTTTTTCAATTTGGCATTTAATTTGGGATATTTAATGTGTTCTTTTTCCAGTTCTTTTTTTTTTTTAGTTGCTTGCCCAATTCATTGATCTGCTTTTTCTCTTTTATACTGATGTAAACAATTAGAGATAAACATTTTCCCCTAAGTACCAAGTTGGTTGCATGCCATAAATTTTGGTATGTTGAAATTATTACTTGTTTTTATTATTTGCTCTTTGATTCATTTTTTTAGGATTAATTTACTTAATTTGCAGTTAATTTCTAATTTCTCTTTTGCTGCCCATTGCTGAATGTAATTTTTATTGTATTATGACATGAAAAGGATTCATTTATTACTTTTGCTTTTCTGGATTTGGTTGTGAGATTTCAATATGCTGATGCATGGTCAATTTTTATGTATGTGCCATGTACTGCTGAGAAAATGATATATTCCTTTCTATCCCTTTTTGTTTTATCCAGAGAACCATTATATCTAACTTTTCCAGAATTTCATTCACCTCCTTAGCTTCTTTCTTATTTTTTGGGTTAGACTTATCTACTTCTGAGCAGGGAAAGTTGAGAGGTTCCCCACTAGCATAGTTTTATTATCTATTGCCTCATTTAGCTCATTCAACTTCAAACATTTACATTTCATACCATATGGTGCATATGTTTAGTATGGACATTGCTTCACTGTCTATGGAAACTTTGAGCAAGATAGAGTTTTCTTCCTTATATCTTTTAATTAGATCTAATTTTTTTTTTTTGGCTTCTGCTTTGTCTGAGATCATGATTGCTACCCCTGCTTTCTTTGCTTCAGATGAAGCACAATAGATTCTGCTCCAGCCCCTTACCTTTACCCTAGGTATATCTCTCTGCTTCAAGTATGTTCTTTTGTATGTATTTTAAGACTTTGATTTTTAATCCATTTTGCTATCCACTTGCTTTTTATGGGAGAGTTCATCTTCTTCATATGCACATTTTTTATTACTGTCTATATATTTCCATCCATCCTATTTTCCTGTTGACCCTCTCTCTCCTTTCACCTTTTCCCTCCTAGTTAGTGTTTTGTTTCTGTCTACCACCACCCCAGATTTACCCTTCTTTCTGTCAGTTCCCACATCTCCTCTACTTAATCCCCTCCCCTATTACTTTCCTGTCAGGTAAGATAGATTTCTATATTCATCTGATTGTGTATATGATTCCCTGTTTGAATCAATCCTGATGGAAATAAGGTTCAAGCTACGCTCATGATCCACCCTCCCATTTCCCCCTCCAGTATAGTAGATCTTCTATGATCAAAAAGAGAGTACTACAAGCAGCCAAAAAGAAACAATTCAAATATTCTGGAATTACAGTCAGGATTACACAGGATTACAATTAAAGAACCAGAGGGCTTGTTCTATTACATACTAGAAGGCAAAGGAATTAGAATCACAACAAAGAATCACCTACCCAGCAAAAGTGAATATAATCTTTCTGGGAAAAAAATGGATATTTAATGAAATGGAGGACTTTCAAGCATTCCTGATTAAAAGACCAGAGCTGAATTAAAAAAAAAAGGCCTCCAAATATAATATTGGGAAAAATGAAAAGGTAAAAAAGAGATAAGAAACTGAAAATATAAGAAATTTAATAAGGTTAAACTACTTTCGTTTCTATAAGATAATATTTGTAACTCTTAAGAATTTTGTTACTATCTGAACAATTAGAAAGAGTATATATAGACAGATGGTATGGATATAAAGTAACTTTGATGGGATGATACTTCCCCCAACAAAACAAAATGAAAATTTGAGAAAGAAAATTGCTCTGGAAGAAGGAGGTGGGAGGGAGATTGAATGGGGTAAATTATCCCACATAAAGGGGCATGAAAGAAGTATTAGAATTATGGAGACGATGACGGAGGAGGGGGAAAACCTTAAATCTTACTCTCATCAAAATTGGCTCAAAAAGGGAAACATCAAACGTACTCAGTTGGATACAGACATCTATTTTACCCTCTAAGGAAGTAAAAAGGGATAGTGATAATAGAAGGGAGAGGGGAGATTGAGAAAAAGAAGAGTATTTTGGAGAAGGCAGTGATCAGAAGTAAAACACTTTTGAGGAGGGAAAGGTTGGGGGATTATATATATACACACACAAACATACATATGTATATATATATACACACACACACATATATATTTATAAAGGGGCATAAACAAGAGGAAAATAACATGGAAGGAAATATGCAATTAGTTATCATTACTATAAATGTGAATGGGATGAACTCATCCTTTAAATAGTAGGACCTACATGTGCAAATATATTTGTAGTAGCCCTTTTTGTGGTGGCAAAATATTGGAAATTGAGGGGATGCCCATTAGTTGGGGAATGACTGAACAACAAGCTGTAGTTTATGAATGTAATGGAACATTATTGTGCAATACTAAATAATGAACTGGTAGATTTCTGAAAATCCTGCAAAGTCTTGTGCATACTGATACAAAGTGAAATGAGCAGAACCAGGGAAACATTGTATGGCAACACTGTGAGATGATTCTCTATGAATGACTCAGCTTTTCTCAGCAACTAAATGATCCAAGACAAGTACAAAGGACTCTTGAAAGAAAATACTATCCATATCCAGATAAAGAACTGATGAACTCTGAATACAGATTGAGGCATTTTTTCACTTCATTCTTTCTCATGTTTTTTTAAAAATCTGTTTCTTCTTTCACAACTGTGACTTATATGGAAATATATTTAAATATGTATATGTATATATGTATAAACTATATCAAACTGCCTACCATTTTCAGAAAAGGGTAGGGAAGAAGAAAAGTTTGGAATCCCCAAATCTTGTAAAAATGAAACCTAAAAATTTTCTTGACATGTAACTGGAGGGAGGGGGAAACTTAAAACAAAACGGATAAATGAATGGATGAATAAATAAATAAATGAATGAATGAATAAATAAATAAATAATGAGGAAAAAAGATGCCATTAGGATTTTGTGGAATGTAACTTATAACTTTCATGTGGCAATAGAAGAGTACACATTGTTGAAAAGGAATAGATTAGATGAAGGAGGCAGAGGAAAAAAATTACACATTAAAATGATTTTTACCTGTGTGGGAAATTTGATGGGGAAGTGTGATGGGGTGCATTTGATTGAAGATCAAAGAAACTGAGCGAATATTATCATGGTAGGGGTAGCCTAGAGGAAGCAGAAGATGAATTCCTGATATAGATAATAAAGGTAGCACAGAAGCAAGATATAATTGTTGTGGGGTCCTTCAGCAATCTAGATATATTCTGAAATTCTCTCTTTGCCAAAAGTCAAATAGTTAGTGCATTTTGAATTGTTTTCCTGATAATTTAATCTTTTGTAAGGTAGAAAAGGTGACAACGGTAATTTTAAATTACCTTTAATTTGCAAATTGTGAACAAGGAAAAGTAAGCACGGGAGTCATACTTTAGTCTTAAGCAGAATAGATTCTGAATCAATTAATTGATGCTTACTAGGTTCTGGTCACTGTGCTTGATACTTAGGACACAAATATCAAAACAAAGCAATCCCTACCCTGAAGAAATTTACATTGTACCAAAAGAGGGAGCACATAGCCATATAAATTACAAATATAAAGTAAATATAAATCTATTTTTTGGGGTGCAGGCACTAGTAGCTGGTAGAACTGTAGAGGCTTCATACGGGAGGAATCACCTTGTTTAAAGGAAAACAGGGATTCCAAAAGAAAGATCCAGAGGGAGTGTATTCCACACAAGAGAGATAGACTGTAAAGGCATGGAGATGGGAGACAATACTAATAAATAGTGTTTATATAATGCCTTAAGGTTTGCAAAGTACTGCGCATGTTAATTTAGTTGATCCTTAAAACAACCTTGCGATGTAGGTGCTTTTATTAACCCCATTTTACAGATCCAAGGAAACTAAGACAAAGAGATCAAGTGAGTTCCCCAGATTCACACAGCTATTTAGCATCTATGGCAAGATTTGAACACAGATTTTCCTAAGGTCATAATGCTTATGCACTGTATGACCTAACTGCTTAAATAAGATGTTATATGTGAGGACAAGAACAGATTGGCTAGACCAAAGTATGGAAATGTAACACAAAGTGTAAAAATGTAAAAGAGAGATGGATTGGATTCAGGTTGTAAAGAACTTTAAATATCAAACAGTAATTTTTTTGTTTGTTGCAAATCTGATCACAGAGGTAATAGTGAGTCACTTGAGTTCATTGATGGAGGGGTGACATTTGTGTTTAGGAATATTCCTTTAGTAGTTTAGAGAATGGGTTGGAGAGGAAATAGAAACTGGAGAAAGGGAAACCAATTAAAAGAGTATTGTGATATTCTACAAAAGAAGTGATAGGAATCTAAACTAGGATAGTATTTATATTACCAAATAGAAAGGAATGCATGCAAATGCTACTGTAAAGTCAGAATTGGTAGGTCTCGGTAATGAATTGATTGTGTTGAAATGGACAGACCAAGAATAATTTACAGGCAAAATCAATTAGGAATTTCGAGAGAGTCATTTATTAGCCAGGCTGGCAGCTGCCTCATGGAGAGACCCAGAGGAGACAGCCCCAAAGTGAGGTGGGTGAGTGCATTTTAAGCATTTCGGTGCTACATGGTACAGCCTTGCGGTTTACACAGCAAACAGAGTTCTGACAGAGCAAGAGGGGGGCTTGCTGCTAGGCAAGAGCCCCCAAAACAGCGGAGGTTGTCAGGGTACTGCTAGGCAAAGGACCCCAACAGAAAACAGGTGCCAGGAGAGGTACCCAATCAAAGACTGGTTGTCATAGTTGTCAGGAAGAGGGGGTGCTCAGCAGAAGGTGGTTACCTGGCAATGGGGGAATCTAACATTAGGGGGGCATAGGTTGTTACCATACAAATGGACTAAACAAGAAATGACTGTTAACAATTCATCAGATATTTCACAAACCAAATGGGAATAACATTTTGACAGGGGCCCAACAAAAAACCTGTTACTAGGCAGGTTATCCAACCCTGCCCAGTAACCTAGCAGATATCTCTCAGCCTAGGGGCCCAGGGAGGAATAATGTCCACTTCAGTGTGAGGTGAGGGAGATAGAGAAATTGAGCATGGTATTGTGGAAAAACAGGAAGTAAGTTTTATTTCCACACTTTGATGGAGGCTTGTGACCTAGCATGGACTGGTTAGAGGTCAGAAACTAATGCGCAGGCCCAAGGAGCTGTGTGAGGAAGGGCCCATCAGAGAGGAGAACATGAAGTCACATGGCCAGGGGATAGTATCAAATCCAAAGTTCAGAATTCTATAAGGGTCCTGCCTCTTCCTGACCTGGTGCAGTCCTTTAGGTGGCCATGCTGGAAGCTACCCGTTCCTTCAGGGGAAGAAACGTAGGTCTTCCCCACTCTGAATTCCACTTTTAATAAATTTTGCTTGATACCTTTTTTGTATGTCAAGTTTGTCTCTAACAGTATGAAGTCTGTGAAATTGGGTGTTTGGAAAGATGTTGGTACCCTAGGCAGAAGTAGGAGGATTGCAAATTCCTCCATTAATTAGATTATAAGCTCCTTGAGAATAAGGACTATCTTTCTTTGTATTAATCATGTCCCCAGTACTTAGCATATTGCAAGCATTTAATGAATATTCATTGGATTGTAAAGTTTGAGAAAGAAGTGAGCTTGGGTAAAAAAGATACTGAATCCTACTTTAGAGATTTTGAGTTTGAGATACAAAACATTCAAGCAGAAATGTACCATAGAAGGCTGACAGTATGAAATTTAGGAGAGACACAAGTTGGATATGTAGATTTGGGAGTGGTGGATGCTTGAGAAGAGGTGATGGAATGTAAGGGATATGTTAACTTCTCCATTATCCGTGTGTTGGAGAATTATGAGAAAATATGCAAGCAATACCGTAAGGCTGTCATAAATGCCACAAGATGGGAGGAGCATTAAGAAGAAAAAGGTCAAAGATAAAGGGAATTTTGTAAGAATAAAGATTCCAAAAGGTTCTATGAAAGGGGTAGGCAGAACTGAATTGGCACAATGGAGAGGGTAGAACTGAAGTGGATGGTGACAAGAGAATTGGAAATTGTGTGAGGGGTGAAGAATGGGTACTTTGTCAACTGGGGATTCAGTGTTTCAGGCTAGCATTTGCTAGGAAATGTTGAGATCTTTTGACTAGTAGGGGTGGGGAGGTATTTTTGACAATCCCATGTGTAATTTGGGTTTGAATAGAGTTGTCTTTCCTAATTCCTGCTGAACAATGTCTTAAGTATTTGGACAAAGCCATATCCTTATTAACTACTGGGCATGAAGAGTCAGTGTTCAGGAAGTGACTGCTGATTTCTCTTTCTTTCCTATATTCTCCCAAAGGTCCAATCCAATCCAAAAAACATTTATTAAATGTGTGCTATGTGTCAGACATTGTGCTAAACTCTGGGGAAGCAATTAACAAAAAGACTTTCCCTACCATCAAAGAGCTTATATTCCAAAAGCTAAGAAACACACAAAAGGAGTCAGGAAAGTCGAGCAGGGAAGGAGTGGTCAAGAAGTTTTGTTTTCCCCAGAATTTCCCTGAGATGATACGGAAATGGGAAACTCCTTAACCCAATCCAGATTTTTGGAGAATGCCCCCATATAGCTTCTAAAGATAAGAGATTCTGCTAGGAGAGTATATTCCTAAACTTTAAGTGCATTTCCTCCTTTGGGTTTCATTTCTTGAGTAGGAAACCAAACAAAATTGAAATTGATGTGTCCAGGAATGGAAGTGACCTTGGATATTTGAAAGATCCAGAAAGATACTGGGTCTTTTGGGTTGTACTGATTCATGACAAAAAGAAGTTTCATCATCAGAGAAAAAAAATGATTGCTGGCAGGAGGATGAGTTCAAAGTCTGTGCTAAATTGGCAAGATTAACAGAAGGCATCAGCCTTGAAGGCTACAGTGCTGAACTGATGCTTTATGTAACAATTTATATTCAACCACCTTACAAACCACATTTTTGTGATTCTAACTCCCAGCAGATTGTGATAGTATTGTGTATTAACTGATTATTTAAATTTCGTCAATATTTACCCTTAGTCTTTTTTGTGTCTTTGAACATTTCTGTTCTGTGTTGGAAATAAATACCTATACTATATCTAATTAGTATTGCGTATTGAACACTTTTCTATTTTTCTCTTATTGCAGTGACCCTGGACATGAACCAAAATTTGGGTATCAAGTAAAGGATATTTTAATCCAGGTGGGTATGTGATGAATTAGAGTATGAGTAAAGGGAAACTAAGTAACCTGTTTCCGTTGCAGGCAAGGCTCACCAAGAAGTGAACCCATTGTGATCTGACCCATTTTATGGGTCTAGAGCAATGGGTCCTCTTGGAGAAGGAAAGGGAGAAAACTGCAGCTCCTTAGCCTCAGCAGTTGTGCTAATCCTTAGGTATGAATGGCAGGGGTCTCAGTTTTCTTTCTAGTGTTAGAGCAGAGGGGTTGTAATAGATTCTAGCAGCTCCATTCACTGAGCTACGTTAAGCAGCATGCTAACCTTCTCAGATGAACCTCAGAAAGCCTTGGCTGAAGAGTTCAGAGAGTTTGCTTTAGGTGACAGCCTGATCCTCTAAAAGAATAATAGCTCATGAAATGTGGAAACCTGTCAAGAATGGTAATCTGGCAGCTTAGTCATAACTGGTTCTGATTTTACGTAAAAAAGGGAAGTATTTAAAGATGGATTGGGTTGTACAGAGAAGTTTATCAAACAAGTTAAACTTATTGAAAATAGAGCCTCTATGACATCTGGAAGAGAGGATGGTTGGTTGTAGGATGAATATAACAGAGAGTCAAGTTCCTGTAAGAATATCAAAGTAAGGGTGTAGCCTAGTTCAAGCTCACACAAATCCTACTTCTGACCTATTGGCTGTATGACCCTGGGTAAGTCACTTGACGTTCAATGCTCTAAGCAACTTTTTGAGACTATAATCTGGAGAGAAAGTGCTCAACTTCACTGCTAGCTTCAGTTTCCTCACTGAATTCACTCTATCCATGAAACCATAGGTTATTCCTTATTTCTATATATCTACTTCCCTCTCTGTTGAATGCAAACTTCTTGTAGGATGGGCCAGTTCATTTTTAGTCATTATGCTCCCAAGCATGTGTTACAATACCTAGCCCATAGTAATATTTTATTTTGTTTTAGCAAATATTCTCCCTGAATTAATGATTGGGTGGCATTACAGGAAGTCAATTTATTTTGCTCAATTCTTTCAAAACTGGAACAATGGGTAGAAGTTGCAGTGAGGCAAATCTAGACCTAATGTAAGGGACAAAAAACAAAAGTTGAAAACATTACCTGCTAATGATTAGAGATATTCAAGGATAGAGTGCCTCTGGAGTTGATAGGTTTCTCTTTACTCAGCATCTTGAGAAGCTACTAGATGGCCACTAGTTGGGTATGTTATAAATAGAGATTCCTTTCGAATCTCAGCTGGATTTGAATGTTGTGAAGATACTTTGTAATTGTAGACATTTCTTTCCTAATGCATATAATTTTATGAAAATGGAACTTGGTGCCTTAGGGTTAGGAGTAAGTATGAGTTTCCCTTACCAGAGGTCTTCTATGATTCTATGAAGTGAAACTAAAGTAACTGTTTTTCCCATAGTTACTAGAGAAAGAGTTACTAGAGAATTGCAAAATTACTTAGTTGTAAATTTCAATTTGCATACTACTTTTTAGTTCTTCACAAAACTAATTTCTTATTTTTTTCTTTTAGGTCAAGTCATTTGGGTCTGTGGCATCACAGAAAATGGTATGTGTATTTGTGATAATTTGTATCTTTAACATCTTCTGTTATTATGTCAAAAAAAACTTGCTGAGGCAAGAGTAGAGAAGACAATCACTTTGAAATTAGCTTTTAGAATTTACAAGAGTACAAGACAACTATTATTTGGTAAGTGCTGCAGTGTGCAGAGTCCTTGTCACAGGACTGATGTATCTTAGTGCTCGCCCCAGAAATACGAATTAATTTTCCCTGACAGGTAACAAAATTATTCCTAAGGCTTGATTGGTCAACTGCCTCCTCTGATTCTGCTTCCTGGTAATATCTTATTGTGATGACATTCTTCTTGGCCACCTAAAAGCATTAGAAGTCCCACCCATGTGGAGTCCAGGCTTATCCAACTTGGTGGATGTGTGAAGACTACATAAAAAGAGCCTCTGTATCCTTGTTGCATATACTTGCTAGGTTTGGACTAAATAAGTGCCTTTTTGTTAATTATTCACTGTTTTATGAGTACTTCATTTTGTTCAAACATTAAACCTGAAATGACAAAGTGCTGACATCTGGACCACCCCTAACAGAACTGGGTACTGGGGAACATACAGCCTTCAGATAAGAAGTTCTTTGGGTTTTAGGGGTAAAAGATGGAACACAGCTCCAATATATAATATTACCTGATAAGTGACTTAGACTTACAAAATAAAAAAAAAAAAACTACATGGAATTCAAGGGGGAAGATCATTACCAAACAGGGGAAGGGAAAGAATTCAAAGGAGTTCACACATATTTACCCCACCCTCTACCCCCAATCCTAGAGCCAGAATGAAATCAAACTGGCATCTGTGGACAAATATAATCAACTCCTCCTTTCCTTGCTTTCTCTTCCCTGTCAACTCAGAATATTGGTCTTCTGCATTTGATTATATAGTTTGCTTCTGTCAATAAACATTTGCTTAGCAACTACTATGCAAGTACTACTTAGATCTTGGAAATATCATAGTAATCACATGGCATCAATGACAAAGATAGCTACTTTCCAGTCTTACTTCATAGTTCTCCAAAGTACTATAGACTACTAGGAACCATATAAAATATTGCTGAATTTAATAATGTGATAAATGCAAAGCAAAACAATTCTGAGGTTGTACCTCACATCCAGCAATCTGACAAAAGATGAAAATTGTCAGTATTAGAAGGATTGTGAGACAATATGTCCACTAATAACATAATGTAGATTGAGCAGTGAACTGGTCCAAAAGCAATTTAGAATTGTGCTTTTAAAAAAAGGCTAAAATGGTCACACCTTTTGATCCAGAGATGTCACTACTAGTCATATATAAAAAGGAAGGAAATGACTGAAAGTCCCTTAAGACCAACACATGCATAGCAGTACTGTTCATAGTGTCAAAGAATGGGAAACAAAATAGATTCCCATTCACTGGGTGATAATTACAATCATTGTATCATAAAGATGAAATAAAATTTTGTTGAGCTACAATTTGCTATAATTAAAATACTTAAAAAAGAGCTATGATGAATACTGAGAAGCACGAGAATGCTTATGTGAACTAATGCAAAGTAAAGTTAACAGCATGATTGCAAGAATGAAAATGGAAAGAATGATAGAATGAAATGACAATGACAAAGCCTGGGCTCAAAAAAGAAGTAAGAGAATCCTTTCTTCTTTACCTAGAAAGAGAATGGAGGTTTGGAGCAATGACAGAATTTTGATGCATTGTTTTGTTGTATTGAACTCAATTACTTTTGTTCTCATTTTATTTTTTTAAATTGGGAAATGTAGGTAAACAATAAAAGATATATACTTATATAGATCTCTCTCTCTCTCTCTACATATATATATATATATATATATATATATATATAATTTATTTTAGAAAAAATGATTACTACAAACTCAGAAGAGCCTGGGGAGACATGATGAATTAAGGGAAACCAATATTCATGGTGATTATGTAGTGAGACATTTAATTCACTTTGCCAGAGCAAGACCAGTAACTTATCTCCCTACTAAGAGCATCCTTGAAGTACTAAGGGTATATTTCTGCAGTTTTATTGCTTGGAACCCCTATTCAGGTGTTTCCCTTACTGTTAGTTGAAATTAATTAATACTCCAGACACATTTAATTAATAAAATTAGCTTTTATAAAGAAATATTTATTAAAGCTGTATAATAAAGGTAAAAGTTATGATCATTTCTTGTAAACACACTGAGGCATACTCTTTCTCATATTAAGTCAGTCCTTTGGGAGAGTGGGCTCAAACTTCTCAATTTCTACCTAAAATTTGCCCTACCAACCCCACTACTATGTGATTGTGGTGTTAGTCAAGAAAGTTATTTGATATTTTTCACCTCACTGCCTAGATTACAGAATATCCTTTGATGGACTCTACCTTGGTCCTGGGGATAGTGGGTTTAAACTAGATATAATTTCTATATAGCATTTGTCTTACCAAGTTCACTTCCCAATGGGACAAAGCCCCTGTATGAGGTCTTGTCATCTACTTCTGGTTTGGAGCCTGGAGGTCATTCCTCTTGGACTCAGTGATGGTTTGGCTGGCTGCAAAAGATGGCATCCTTCCATATTTTGTGCAAGTATATACCTACCTAACCTGTAATAGATTCTCCCAGTCCTGTAAACATAACAACTAGAAGATACACATTGGAGACCTGACGCAAAGGGTCTGGATAGATTTTGAGGAAAATTGCTACTCTTTTGGCTTCTAATCTCTACCCTGCAAATTTTGGGAGGAGGGATATCTCTATTTTACTGCCCTTGGTACACTTAGGATGACTCTTTACTTTTAAAATGGGGAGTTCACAGAAAAGAGGTTTTATTCAAAGGATATAAAAACTGAAACAGAACTCTCGGAAACAGTACTTTTGGAAAATAAAGATACCTTTCAATGAACAACACATTCTCAAATGCATATATCAAGTATTAGACATTTATGACTATAATTTGGTCCTCTGATCTTGCCTCCTATAATTCTTTTTCAGCGTTGAAGAATTCTTTTGGGTTTCTGTTTGTTTACTTTTTATTAATTAGCATTCTTTTTTAAAGTTTTTGGGTTTCAAATTCTCTTCTTCACTACAAACCTTCCCCCACCCACTGAGGAGGCAAGAATTATATTAAATACATGTGTGAAGTCATGCAAACATATTTCTATGTTAGCTATGTTAAATAAAAAGCAAGAGAAATAGAGGAAGGGGGAAAAGTGTCCTTCAATCTGGGTTCATCAGTTCTATCTCTGAAGGTGGACAGAAATTTTTTTATCATGAGTTCTTTGGAATTGTCTTGAATCATTGCATTGATCAAAGTAGCTAAATCTTTCACTATTGATCATCCTTACAAATACTGTTATTACTGTATATAATGTTCTCCTGGTTCTTTTTACTTTGCTTTCATTCAGTTCATATAAATCTTCTCAAGTTTTTCTGAAATCATACTTCTTGCTATTTTTTATATAGCACAATAGTATTTCATCACAATCATATAACACAACTTGTTAAGCCTTTCCCTAACTGATGGCCATCCCTTCAATTTCCAATTCTTTGCCACCACAAAAAGGGCTGCTATAAATATTTTTGGACATACAAGGTCTTTTTCTTTTTGTTGGATCTCTTTGGGATATACACCTAGTAGTGCTATTACTGGGTCAAAGGATATGCAAAGTTTTGTAGTCCTTTAGGTATAAGAAGTCTGTTTTTAAAAGCATATTCAAAAGTTGTCTCCAGCAACAGGGTCTAGATAGGATGACTACAAATCTTGGTGTACCTTCACTCTCAGATAGTGAGAAGGGATTCTTCCTCTAGCATTTTAGGCAATTCAATTATTCCCAAGCTTACAGAATACTCTAATTTCTCCCTAATTATTTCTCAAATTATGGAGACTCTTTCTTGAGATATCTTGATAGATTATCAAAATCATAACGGTATCTCTCTCTCTCTCTCTCTCTCTCTCTCTCTCTCTCTCTCTCTCTCTTTCTCTTTCCCTCCCTCCCTCTCTCTCTCACTCTCACTCTCTCTCCCCCCACCTCCCTCTTTCTGTCTCATGTGCATACTTGCATGAATACCCACACCCACCCACACACATATACCCACACCCCTAACATAAGATTTATTTAAACAAGTTATTCATGGTGAAAAATACATTATGGGGGAAAGAAAGGTGATAGACAGTGAATATCATAATTTCCTATGGAAGTTTATTCAATGCAAATTGATTGGATTATGTAAAGAAAGAGAGACCCTAAAGAACACCTTAAACACAAGGCTTATATGCCAGAGACATATGGCAGGCAAAGGCAAGATGAGTTTAGAATATGAACCCATTTATCCAATGTTATTGAAAAGAATAAGAGTATATTATGAGCAATAACTTAATAAAATAAAAAAGTAGTGGAGAAAACCAGTTTAAAGAAAGCCTGAAGAAATACCCAAAATAAACCCGTGCTTTTAAAAACAATAAAAAATAGACAAAACATAAAAACAGAAGAAAGATGGAAAGATTCTATATTGTTAGAACAAACTATTTTCATCATCATTTAGAGAGTGGCATTTGAGTTTAGTTTTATAAGAAGCTAATGGCCCTAAGAGGCTGAAGTGAGGAAGGAGGTTCATTCTAGGCATGTGGGACAACTAGTGCAAAGGCACAAAAATGAAAAATAGAATATATGATGAATAACAAGAAGGCCAGTTTGGTCAGATTGTGAAAGAAAATAATGAAAATTTGACTGGAAAAATGATCATCAAAATATACTGCAAGTCAAACAGCATAAATATAGGACAAATTAGTAATAGCAATAAGTGAAAGTTTAAACCAGTTGTCCTTCAGTACAAAAGAACGATTAAAACAATGACAGTTGACATCAACAAAAACACTTCAAAAAGAGGAAAGCATTTCATGTACATCATTTCAAAAATTCTTCATAACTCTTTAAGGTAGGCACCCTAAGCAACATTATTTTGCTTTTAAATATGAGGAAACCAAGATCTTGATGGAAAAATATCCCAGTTATAAGTATTCTGCCAGTAAGAATCAGAAGCACTCTCTTTTCTGATTAGCTATCCATTCATCCAATCACCTATTTATCTATCTGTCTGTCTGTCTATCCACCTATCTTTCTAAAACTATTTCAAGTCAGAGGAGAACAAATATTGTGTTCATGAGTCCAAAGTCCTAGAATTATTACCTAAATGGAAAAATACACTGCAAAGGTCAGTTAGGACTAGGAAGAAATCTAAGGAATCCATAGATTACTTTGTCTTAGAACTTAAGGCTATTCCAGATTATTGTTTCAGAGGAGTTCAGGGGGAAGAAATTATAAAGTTTCAAATACATCTTTTAAAAGATATAGGGAAAAGGGAACACAAGGTTGAAGAGATGGCTGTTAAAAAAAACTTTTAAACATTTTATTAACTTTATTAAATATTTCTCATTTACATGTAATTTTTTTAACAATATATTTTTTTTAAAAAATTTGAGTTCCAAATTTTCTCCCTTTCTCCCATCACTACCCCCTAATGAGAAAGCAAGCAATTTAATATCAATTATACACGTGAAGTCATGCAAATCATATTTCCATAATTACCATAGTACTAGTAGGCTGCCTTCCTTAACATTTTTTTTATTTTTTCCCTTGATATTTTCCCTTGACCTTTCCTTCTTCCAGATGAATTGCTATTATTTCTTCTAGCTTTATAAAATAATTATTTGGCAATTTGGTATGGCACTGAATAAAGAAATTAATTATGGTAGAATTGTCATTTTTATTATATTGGTTGGGCCTTCCCATGAGCAATTAATATTTCTCCAGTTGTTTAGATCTGTCTTTATTTGTGTGAAGTGTTTTGTAACTGTGTTCATATAATCATATAATTTTCTTGGCAAGTTTTTGTACTACCTGCAGTTATTTTAAATGGTAATTCTCTGTCTTCTCCGACTGGACTTTATTGGTAATAGATAGAAATGCTGATGATTTATATAGGTTTTCTTACATCCTGAAATTCTGCTTAAGTCATTGTTTCAAATGGTTTTGAGTTGATCCTACAGGATTTTGTAAGTATACCATCACATCATATGCAAAGAGTGAGAGTTTTGTTTTCTCCTTACCCATTATATAATTCATTCATTTTGCTTTTTGTCTCAATGCCATAGCTGGCATTTCTGGTAAAATGTTGAATAATAGTGACACTTTGGCCCTCATCTTATAGAAAAGGCTTCCAGCTTATTCCCAATACAAACAATGTTAGTTCTTGGTTTTAAATGGTTACTACTTATCATTTTAAAAAAGGGTCTATTGATTCTCATGTTTCCTAGTGTTTTTAATAGGAATGGGCATTATATTTTTTCAAAGACTTTTTCTGAATCCATTGATATAATCATATGATTTCTCTTGTTTTTGTTATTGATATGGTCAATTACGCTAACAATTTTCCTAATATTGAACCAGGCCTGCATTCCTGGTATAAATCCCACCTGGTCATAGATCTTTGTAATATATTATTATAGTCTCCTTGCTAGTATTTTATTTAAAATTTTTCATTGATATTCATTAAGGAAACTGGTTTATATTTATCCCCCCACTCCCCCATTTTTGCTCTTTCTGGTTTAAGTAGAAAAACCATTTTGAGTCATTAAAGAAATTTGGGAGGACTCTTCTATGGACTTTTTTCAAATAGTTTATATAGTATTGGAATTAATTGTTTAAGTGTTTGGTAGAATTCACTTGGAAATCCATTTAGTCCATGAGACTTTTTTTTTTAAGGGATCTGAATGATGACTTGTTTAATTTCTTTTTTCTAAGAAAGGGTTATTTAAATATTCTGTTTCCTTTCAGTTAATCTGGGAAGTTTATATTTTTATAAATGTTTATCTACTTCATTTATTGTCAAGATTACTGACATATAACTGGACAAAATAACTTCTAATAAATGTTTTTATTTCATCTTTATGATATTGTACTTACCCTTTTAATTTTTGATAATATTATTTGATTTTCTTTTTAAAATCAAATTAATGAATGGTTTGTCTATTTTATTATCATTTTAATAAACCAAATAAAAGTTTTAACTTTCAGTTTTATTAATATTTAATTTTAAGGTTTTCTATTTTGATTATTTATTGAGGAATTTAATTTATTAGTTTTCTAGTTTTTTGTGACCAATTTATACCCTTCTCTTTCTCTCTTTTATTGATTTATGGATTCTCCTAAGTACTTCTTTAGTTACATCTCATAAATTTTAGAATGTTGTCTCATTGTTTTCATTCTCAATAATTAATTACTTCTATGATTTTTTTTCTTTAACTCACTCATTCTCTAGGATTAGATTATTTAGTTTCCAATTTATTTTTAATATATATTTCCATGGTTCTTTATTAAATTTTTACTGCATTATGATCTGAAAATGTTGATTTAATATTTCTACTTTTCTGAATTTAGCTTTTAAGGTTTTTATGCCTTAATACATGGTTAATTTTTGTGAAGGTATAATGTACAAGTGGGGAAAAAGGTATGCTCCTCTCTACTTCCATTCAATTTTCTCCAGAGATCTCATATCTAACTTTTCTAAAATTCTATCATCTCCTTAACTTTTCTGTTGTGTATTTTATGCTTAGATTTATCTAATTCTAAGAGGGGAAGGTTGAGATCCCCCACTAGCATAGCTTACTATCTATTTCTTCCCATAGTCCATTGAACATTTTCTTTAAGAATTTGGATACTATACCATTTGGTGCATTTAGGGTTAGGGTGAGGGTGCCTATATGTTTAGCTTGTTAAAAGTTTGTTTCCCTGTTTATCCCTTTTAATTAGTTCTATTTTTTCCTTTTTCTTTGTCTGATATCATGATTGCATTCTTTATTTCAGCTGAGGTACAATAGATTTTGCTTCAAATATTTATTTTTTGGCTCCGTATCTCTCTCTGTTTTGAATATGTTTCTTGTAAATAATGCATTGTTGGATTCTGGTTTCTAATCCATGCTGGTATCTATTTCAATTTTATAGGTAAGTTCAACTTATTTACGTGTGTGTGTGTGTGTGTGTGTGTGTGTGTGTGTGTGTAATAGGCAATTAAAGTAGAAATCTATCCTACCTATCAGGGAAGCAGGAGGGGAAAGGGAAAAGGGAACACCAAGGTGATAAAAAAGGAGGGCAGATAAAAGAAGGCAGTTGTCAGAAGCAAAATAGACTTTAGAGTAGAAATTATTTTGTCAGTGAGCTTTTGTACCTTTTTTTTCTCATCTGACTAATTCTGCCTTTTAAAAATTTTTTTTGCAGTGAATTTTTATGCCTCTTTTTTCCATTTGGCCAATTCAGTTTCTAAGATGCTCTTTTTTTTCTTTAGTGTGTGTGTGTGTGTGTGTGTGTGTGTGTGTGTGTGTGTGTGTGTGTGTCTTTACCAACATGTTAAATGTCTTTTCATGATTTTTTATTTTTCTTTTATTTATTTACCTAATTTTTCCTCTACCACACCTACTTGATTTTGAAAGTCACTTTTTAGCTCATCCAGGAATTAGTGGACTTTCATTCAATTCTCATTTATTTTCCCTTTGAGGATTTGCTTATAGTTGTTTTGACTTTATTATTTTCTTCTGAGTTTGTGTCTTGGTCTTCCCTACCACCATAGTAATTTTTCATGGTTAGGTTCTTTTTCAGTTGTTTGCTAATTTTTTCTATCTTATTTCCTGAGTTTGAATTTAAATTCAAACTCTCTTTCTAGCATGGGTGGGGCAGGGGTGGGACTGTCTCAGGCTGCAACCTTTTTCATGCCGCTTTTTGTTTTTTTCAGAGCTAGTTCTGGGGGAGTGGGGTTGGACATTTTAATTGCTTTTAAGATGGTGTGATCTGGGGTTAAATGTGGTTACTGCTTTCCTGGTCTGTACTCTGGTCCTTTTCCAGGAAGGGTCTCTAATCCTTTGGGATTGCAATTGACCCTGTTCCTCAGAGTTCCTGATAATTTGTGATCAAAAGTGATACCATCCCTCAGGACTCCTGTTTCCTCTTGAACAGAAGGGCTCCTCTTTAGCCTTTGAACTATCAACCAGAGTGAGTCTAGGGAATGGAGCTGCCAAAAAGCATCTGGTCCTGTGTCTAGTGCTACAACAGGGGTCCCTTGTAATCTTCTGACCATTTGCCAAGTCCATTTTTGGTTGCGAGCTCTTGAAGCTGTTGCTGCTTCTGTTTGCCACCACTTGGTTCTTCCACTGCAGCTTCATCCATGTGGGCCCAGGGTCAGTCCCCAAGCCCATGTCACAGATCTCTCTTTCTGACCTTCCAAGTGGTCTTGGGCTAGCAGAATGCCTCACTCTGACTTTTTGTGGACTCTACTACATACTGCTAAGTTTGAGTTGAGGCATTGTTTCAAAGTTGCTTTGAGGAAAATATTGGGGAAAGCTCAGCTGAGTGTTTTCTCTACTCTGCCATCTTAGCTCTGTCCCTGGAAGTCTGTCTAGATTTTTGGAGATGGCTATTGGAGGGGCACCACAAAGCCACAACTCTAAGTTTTCCTTGTCTACTCATTGTAGTAAATAGTCATCACACTTTAAAACATTGGGATGCTTGTTGAGTTTATGTTCACAATGACTATGCATAGGCTGAGGCTACAAACCTCAGGACTCTTCCATTTCCAGTTTCAAGATTATAATTTAAATGCTCTAAATCCATTGTTAAGAGTTCTCACTCAATCTGTACAAGTCTATCCAGCACTGGTACAGGGATAGAAGCAACAAACTGGGTTAACTCTAGCCAAAAGTATAATTATACTACTATGTCTGCAGAAACTCAAAAACACTTTTTTTCTTTGGTTATCCATACTCTTCAGAAAACACAAACACACATATGCATATTTATCCATCTATGTCTTGGTAGAGTTTACCAAACTGCTTATGTTCTCACAGATCTCCTAAAAAGGAGGAAATATTTCCATTTTGGAGACTCTTCAGTTACAATTTTAACTGAGATTTATATCCTAATTATATTAAGAACTTATGAGTCAACAAATGTTATGGTTTAACATATTGCAGATTTATAATTTGCCACATATGAAGTATTTTGCAATCTTTAATACACCCCATAAATGCTATTTGTTATCACTGTAGTTGTTGTTTCCTCTAAAGAGTTTTTATCTGTTAGAGTAACTCTCACATAAGTTATAAACAAACTATGGAATGAACATTCTAGGTATGCAACAATCAGAAGCAGCTGAACTTGAAAGCTCAATGGTTACAGAACGTAAGAGCATAAACTACTCTGGGGAAAAACTTGCCTATCTGACAAGAAGTGTTAGGAAAGCTGGAAAGTGGTTTGGCAAAAAGTTTGTGCGGAATAGCGTCTTTTGCCATAAAATTCATTAAATTTTAATTGGAAAGACACCATTAAAAATTGGAGCAAAATGGATAGCAATAGTTTTCACAATTTTGGATACTTGTAGAGAGAATCTCAATCAGATAAGCAATAGAGTTAATGAAAGGCATGAAATTGAAAAGTTTTTATAATAACAATCAATTTAGATGAGAAGGGAAACATGGAGACCCACATACTAAGTATACAGAGCATATAATTTATAAAATGCATGTGCTCTATAAGATGAGATAGAAAAGATGAAAGTCTCCAGATGTTCTTATCTGTGGAGGCTATCAAGATACTTGCAATAAACCTCATCATGCTGATGACTTCACAGAACTTAGAGACTTGTGGATGTCTTTGAAAGAAGGCAGTAGAAAAATTGCTGACTGAAGTCAGAGGACTGAAGTTGAAATCTTCTATCTGTTTACTACTTGTATAACCTTTGATAAGTTTGTTAACATCCCTAAGCCTCAGTTTTCCCATGTGGAAAATAAGGAGATTGGACTAAATGTCCTCTAAAGTCCCTTCCATTCTAGAGGAATGAATACAAGCCTTATTGTTTTCTATAAAAACCCCTGATTGCTCCACAGAATCATCTGTTTGGGTTGGCATTTATTTTGAAACCTTTTCCCCTCTCAACCACTTTTGTGTACTCTTTACATAGTTTTAAAATTGCTCCTTTTCTGTACTGCTTCTGCGTTATCATCTGTATATGTGACTAGGACTCAGTTACCTCAGCAGAAAGCCTTTTCAGATCTGCAGGGTACCTGGCTTTATTTGATGTATATTTCTTTATAAATGGAACTATGAATGAACACTTAACTTAGAATATATCTACTTTCATTTGTGTAGATAGTTTAATACAGTCAAACAAGAATTATTAAGCAATCACTATATGAGAGCACTTGAGGGTTAAGAGAAAAAAATGAAAAATGGTCTCTGTGTCTTTGGGAGATTGAAACTAATAAATATATAAACAATAATTTGAGGAGGAGAGAGAAATTGCTAACAACCAAGTGGATTAAAAAGGCTTCCTGTAGAAAGTGGCATATGAGCTAAATCTTAAAGGAAGATTCAGAGGTCAGTATGAGGTGGAAATGAAGTCTAGGTATTTGCAAAATTACTTAATTACTTTTCTATATAATTTTGAAAGTGACTTTGGAAATGCAAAACTTTTTTGATATTCTACTTTTTCCTGATCCAGGCTAAATAGATTGATTTCCCATAAACTCTGTTTATGTGCTTGCTGATATGATGGATCTCTTTTGTCATTCTTGTTTCAATGGTGCCTGACTCCACTGGGGTTTTCTTGGCAATTATGCTGAAGTTTTTTGCCATTTCCTTCTCCAGATCATTTGTAGATTAGGAACTGAGGCAAACAGGGTGAAGTGACTTGCCCAGGGTCATACAACTAGTAAGTGTCTGAGGTCAGATTTTTAACTCTGGTGGTTGAGTCTTCCTGACTCCAGACCCAGTACTCTACATACTTCCCTAATACTTGCCTCAATTGGTTCCTTAACTAACACAAAAAGTTTATAAATTGTTAACTATTGTCAGTAACTTGCAGTTGCCATGATTCTTCTCTTTAAACACATAAAATGTCATTTCCTTTATAGACCTAAAAGTAGTGAAAGAAAGAGCATTTGCAGAACAGACAGAAGGTTTAACAGACAAGAAGGTTTTCCTGTAGAAACACACAGTGACATGGAGAGAGAGAGCTTAGAAGGATTCTGGAGGAATTCTGAACTGTTTCTATACATAATACTATGTCATATATTATGTGATACCTCTCTTTCTCTCCTGTTAATCAATCTATCCTGGAGTTTATATTTTCATGGGAGAGACAATGTACATATATACATATACATATATATGTACATTATATATGTACATAGATAAGTAAATTGATAATATACACAAGATAAGTACAAATTAGTTTGAAGGTTGCACATATAACTGGTCTAGTAGTGTCCATGGGCTACATTTTGAATACATATATAATCATAATTGCCACCCACAAGGTGTTACAAGGGGACTGGTTAGGGATTTCCATTACCTAGAAACATTATCCTGGCATTAATGATTTTAAGAGAGGAGATATTCCAATATTCTTTCCTTCTTTACAATTACTCCCTGCTATCCCACTCTCTGGGAGGTAATGTGTTGAAGAGAGAGAGATGGGAGAGCTAGTTCAAAATGTGAATGTCACTTAGACCTTCTCAGTAGCCATTGGGAGCTTTATTGATGCAAAAGAAGAGGGCCTGAGATTTTGCAAGGAGATAAACAAAGCAAAGGTATAGGAAAAGGACCAGGCTTATATAGGATGATTTTAATGTTTTCATATAGGGGTTGAAGATCTAGGGTAAATCTTGCAAGATAAAGAAGTTTTTCAAGATAAAAGTACAGGGTGAGGATCATGAATGTCCAAGATAGGGAAATCCCATTCCCCAGGATGAGGGGTGGGGATAGGGAATCTTATGATCCAGAAAAAGGGGAAGTTGTGGTAAGGGGAGACTTTGCTTCACAAAGTCAATCAATATTATTTTAACTCTTAGAGCATTGTTTCTGTCCACATCAGGTGGGCATGGGTCATCAGATTCATCAAAACCCTGTGATGACTAACAGGTGGTACTTGAGCTAAGTCTTGAAGATTGAGCTGAGTCTTCAAGGAAGCTAGGGTTTCTGAGAGGCAGAGGTAAGGAAAGGGTATACTCCAGAAAAGGAGCTATTCATTGCAAAAGCACAGAAGAATACTATATATGGCAGTATGGTCAAATCTCATTGAGAAGAAGGGAATAATATATGTTTGAAAATTTGGTAGGGATCAGTTTCTAAAGTACTTTCAATGCCATGTAGAGAAGCTTATACTTGCTCTCAGAGCTAATTGGGAATGATATGAGTTTGACATGATCAACCCTGCAATATAGAAAAATAATTGTGGTGGTTATGGGGAGCATGAATTAGAGTGGGGAGAAGTTTGAGGCAGGGAAATAAAAATAGGAGACTACTGAAGTAATTTAGATGAAAGATGATGAGGGTTTAAACTAGGGTCATGGATGTTTAATTGTCCTTTAAGGGATTTATAAAAAGAATTGTAGTAGAGAAAAAAAAAGAAAATATTAGCAACTGATAGGACATGTGAGTTGAATGGGATCAAAGATCTGAGGATGATACTATAATGTTAATGTAAGGTTTTGGTTCTTATCCCCATAGAAAGATTCTGTGGTTCTTTTGGCCCTCTGCTTTTTCTTATTCATGATGTTGATTGAGTGTTGTGGCTTCTGGTTCTTTCAGTCCAAAGATAGAGAACTTTTTGCTGAGCTGATGTGTGAAAAAGCTAAAAGCAGGTTTTTGTTTTGTGTTTCCCCAATCAGCCCTAGGTTTAGCTTGTTAAGTATGCAGGAGGCGTGGTCTGGTCACAGGAGATATCTCCTCAGCTGACCTGAGGCAAAGGCAAGTCCAGGGGCTGATAATCCCAGTTGCCCTATTGTCTTTCTGTTTCCCCTGGACAGCTGAGGCACGCCTAGACGCTAATGTGTGTTCCCACCCCTCCTGGGGCTCCTCTCCTGGTACTGAGGCTTACCTGGGTCCTAGTGCAAGTTTTCCCTGTCCTGGATCCTCTGTCCTTTTGGTTTGCCTCCGCCACCATAGGAGAAATCCCCATTAGCTATTTTCCTCATCTCAGGTGTTATGAGACTATTGGCCTCCTTCTGCTGTTTTTGCTGATCTGGGATTTTTCTGGGGAAATATTTTATGGTTCTTTCATGGTCATCAAGTGGGGAGGAGAGAGCATTTACTGATCACTCCGCCATCCTGGCTCCCTGAAGTTCAAGTAGGTGACTTACGGAAGTTTGATTTTTGGGCTGAAGGTCTCTGGAGCTGCTGCACTTATATCTGGTGTTCCACGGCCCTCACTGACTCGGTTCAGCTTGTCTCCCACCCTTGGTGCCACTCCTCTGGTTCCGCCTGCCACTCAGGTTTCTCAGGTCCCCTCTGCTCCACTGCGCTGGCCACGCTGTGCTGTGCACTGTGGGCTCACCCCCGTGGAACAGATCCCTCCCATGGACCTTCTGGTCCAATCTGAGCTCCGAATCTGTAACCTTCTGTCTCCCACTGGATTCCTCACCTCCAAAATTTGGTCAGATTCTTCTTTCAGAGGTACCTGAAGGAGTTTGTCTGAGAGCTTAGGTGAGTCGTTGCTCTCACTCCGCCATCTTCAAATCTGTAATGTAAAGTTAATGGTGGGTAAGAGGAAGAGATAAAGATATTCCTCACCCATTAACTGACCTCAATACGTTTTGTTATTTTCTATTGAGGCACTGGGTCAGAGGGTTATATCCTCTGGATCTGAAAAGTATATAAATATTCTGAGGTGAGGTTTTGCTTTGGGGCTCACTCCTTGGAAGTGTTTTTTGGCCAGATGAGACTCTGGACAGCCACTAAGGAGCCCCCCAGCTTTGAAAACCTAGATGTTGGTGCTTCTCTCTCTGATATGCATGTTTGGTAATGGTCAGACGGCTGGCTCTGTCTGTTGATCTGTGATGTATGTATTGCTTATGGTCAGACAGTTTGAAGCCCTGTGTGTTGGTCTTTATTTCTTTGCTTATATTTTCTCTGTTGGTATATGTGTTTGATTAAAGTGATTATTGATCTGTCAAAAGTTGCTTTCCTTATAGAAAAGTAGATCTAAGAACCTGTACACAGGCTCTCCTGTGTATGCAGGGGTCCTTTGCTGTTACAGATACTGATGTAGCAGACCTTCTGATTGAAAGGATGATGATGCACTCAGCAGTAATAAGGAAATTCCATAGAGGGGTAGAGGAAAATAATGTATTTTCTCTTGTACATCTTGATTTTCAGAAGTCTACAGGGCATCTAGTTCAAAATATCCAAAGGATTATTGAAGAAATGAAAATATATCTGTCAGGAAATAGACAAGGGGTAGTTGCATGGATCTGAGAGATATCAACATAAAGGTGGTAACACAGTCAATGAGAATTAATGAGGTCACTAAGTAAGAGTGTGTGTACATCCTTCCTTACTGAAGAAGACCACGCCACCAGAGAAATAGTGACATGACTTGCACTTGACTTTGTTCTGAGTGAGGGAGGGCTGTGCAGGTTACCAGACTCACTTCTCCTCCAGAGCCATCTGAATCCAGTGACCAGATATTCATTAGGATGACTAGAGATGATCCAGGATGAGACAACTGGGGTTAAGTGACTTGCCCAAAGTCATACAAAGGAAGAAATGAGGGTCCAACACATAGTTTTAGAACATACTCAAAGGTGGGAGGTATGGCATATTTGATGAATGAGCAAAGGGGACAGAAATAATGTATAGACAAACGTGAGGAGGTGTTAGAATGGTGTCAGAAACAACAGAAAGAGAGAATGTTCAGGAGGGGAGGTGCTCAAGACTGTTAAATGCTAGTGAGAATACAAGAGAGATAAAGATTCAAAAAAGGCCATTGAACTTATTAAGTAATAGATTATTAGAAGGAGACAGAGTCAAGATGTCAGAGTAGCAACAGAAAACCCAAATAAGCTTTGCACTGCTCCCAACTCCTAAATGGATATACAAAATGTGCCAGACTAAATCCTGATAGGAAAATCTAAAGAAAAATCACAATTAATAATTTTTCCAACCCAGGTCATCATAAAGGCATAGGAAAGTCTTTGAACAATGATGATAAAGTCTAGTGGTCATGCTCATGCCACCTGGATCATTCTAGGACCTAGAGAGCCTGTTCATTAGGATCAGGAAACTAGGACCTAAGCTTGAGAAAGTGCAAGAACTGAGAGCTCTCTAACTCACTATACCAAGGTATATGTCAAAAATCCAGGGTGTATTGAGGAGTAAAGCTGTACCTGGGAACAGAATGCCAGGGTGAGAAGCAGTAATTGGCCTTAGGATTTAAACTGACCAAGGAGGCCATGCAGAAGCAAGCAACATCTGTGTTGCTCAGATCAGAGAAGCAGAGCGGGGTTTCAGTGCTAACTTTCAGCACTGTTATGCTCACTGTAGGGGCAATAGTAAATCTTATTTGACCAGGCAGTCACTAGACAAAGACTGAAACTTCAGTATAGATCAAGGCAAGGAGTATCACTTTAAGCCAAACAATTCTTAATATTTCTTTGAATATGAAGGTCCATTTGTAACGGGCTTCCGCAGGATAACATTTATACTAATAGTCATAAGATGATTGAGGAAAAAGACAACTGAGGAATAAAAAAAAAATGCTCTAAATTCAGTAAGGTTTCAAAAATAGCAGTATCTTATTGACCAGAAAAACTATACACCCTAAAAAACAAAAAAACAAAATAGTCACACATGCACACATGCACATGCGCCACACACACACACACACACACACACACACACACACACAATACAGTTGATAATACTACCCCATAATGGAGTGTGGTTGGATAAATTCCTGTTTGAAACAAATAATTTGTGAAATGGTACTGCAGAAAAAGTGACCAGGTGACAAAGGGAGACAAATTAGTACCAAACATGTCCATAACCCTATGGGAGTCAGGTATAGTTACATGACTTGGAACCAAGTAATCCCTCTCCTGTGCCACCAAGTACCAGTATTAGTGAGAAATAGTGTAGCTTCAGACCCATTCCTGATAATCCAGAGGAGTCAGTATGGTACAAGGAGAAGCTAATATGAAAAAGCTTAAGTTCAAACACTCAGACCCTTGCTAGCTGTGTGAACCTAGGTATGTTACTTAACCTCTCTCTGCCTCAGTTTCCTCATCTGTAAAAATGATAGCAATAGCCCCTACCTCCCAAGGTGAGGATAGTGAGAGATAATATTTGTAAAGTGCTTTTCAAGTCTTTGAGAGCTATATAAATGCCAGCTATTACTAAAAATACTCTTCTACTACTACTGCTGCTAACATCTACTACTATTGCTAACAGTACTATTAGTAGTACTACTACTACTTCTATCAATATTATCAATATTATGAGTACCACTACTACTGCCACCATTACTAGCACTAGTAACACTACCACCCTTATTACTACTTCTGCTACTACTAATGTACTCTACTACCACCACTAGTAATAGTAGTGGCAGTGGTAGTGTTCTGTGGGGCAGAGGGGAGGAAGGAGTACATTACAGATTTGGGAGACAGATAATGTAAATGTACTAAAATGAGAAATACAGTGCTACGTTTGAGCAACAGGGGTTATTCAACTTCTCTGGATTAAAGAATTTAGGAAGGAAAATGTTATATCATGAAGTTGGAAAGGTAGATTGGGACCAGGTTGTGAAGGTCCTTAAAATCATACAGGGAAATTTATATTTTGTCTTTCTCACAATGGGGTACCACTAGAATTTATGAGCAGAGGAATGATACAGTCAGACTTACCCTTGAGGAAGGTCACTTTGGCAGTTGAGTAAATGTGCTATAGTAGAGAGATACTTGAGGGAGGGAAACTAAACTGAAGGAGAGAGGTGAAAAAGGTCTGAATTTCAGTGGTGGCTGTTTAGAGTAGAAGTGTGGGAGTTATTGTAGAGATAGAAATGACCTTATCTGACAATTAGTTATATGTGTGAGGTGAGGGAGAGTGAGGAGTCAAGGATAAAACCAGTATTAGAAAACTGGGAGACTGGAAGAATGCTGGTACCTTCAAAAAAAAAAAACTTAAACAAGAATGGGTTAAGGGTGAAGTATTGAGTTCAATTTTGGATATGTTGAGGTTTTTTTTAGAGGTTCCCAAAGTGGCCAATACCATCTTCTGAAGGGCACTGGAATGATTGGGGATGGGTGGGAATTGGAGCAGTAGTAACCTTGAGTGCAATTGTGGGGCACTGAATTAAAATAAGGGGTAAGTGGAAGCATTAGGAAAGAATAGAAGAAAAGAAAATTCTGAAAAACCATTTGTACATGTTTTGTGTATTGTCTAACAGAGTTAAAGTCATAGTGATTGCTTATTTTCCAAATAAACACACAAAATGCAAGTTATAATCAATCAGTGGTCAACTCCACTGACAGGTGTCACTGAGCAAGGGTTGGCAGGAGAGCATGCCACCCAGTGTTGGGAAGTCTAGCATGCATCTGCAAGAACATGCGCATGCAATGACTTATTTACAATACACTATTATAAGGTTACTTGACACAATATTGCATCATCAAAATTTCAATGCAGAAAAACCCCATAAATTTACAATAAATTATGAAATTTAAGATGGGTAATTAAAAAAAGAATATTTTATATTTTTTGAAATGACACAAATTTCAAAAAGAAATGTTAAACAAAGTAGATTTCCAGTGGCGGGGGGGGGAGGGTGTTAGCTAATTTGTTTTTTTTTAAAGTGGTGGTAGACCAAATAAGTTTGGGAACCTCTGGTTTAAAGTGTCTCCAGGACACACTGTTTGAAATACCCACTTGGCAGATGGTAAGTCGGGGCTCAAGTTTGGGGAGATTCTAGGATCAAATATATGGCTCTGTGAGTCATCTTTGTAGAGGTGATAATTGAAAATCTTGGAGCCAGTGAACCCATCAATACAGAAATTGAAGAGGGCTAAGAGAACCCAGGGAAGACTGGAAGTGTCTAGGAATACTGACAGCTGGGAGGTGATGAGTAAATAAAGGAGACTGGGGAATTTTTAGACAGACAGAAGGACACCCAGTAAAGAATAGTATAGCAAAACCCTGGGAAGAGAGAGTATCCAGGAGGAGAGCTGGTAATTAATATTGTCCAAATTAAGTCACTGTGTAACATTAGCAAATACTTGTTAAGTGATCAGTAGCTGCACAATAAGACCATTGAAAATCAGTGTTAGACATAAACAAAGTTGGTCTGTAATAGGGTTTGCATTGTTAGTTATTGACATTTATATCATGTTTAAAGTTGGTAAAGTGACTTTCATTCATTTTCTCATTTGATCCTCAAAACCATATAAAGAAGGTGCTATTATATTCCTATTTTATAAATGAGAAAATCAAGACCCTTAGGGTTAAATGGTCACATAGTGAGAAATAACAAAAGTAGAATTCCAACAAATCTTCTGACCCACAAATCTACTGCTCTTTCTACTAGATGTTGTTAATGTTACTGATGGAGTCCTAATAGAGCTGCCCCCAGTCCTAGTAGTCTAACTTCATTACAGGTTGACTACACCTACTTACCACTCCCCTTCCACCAATGTTCTAACTTCTTTATATATACCTCACTGCTCACTAGAACACCAGATGTATCCCTGAAACTCATAGTTCTCACAGAAGTACCCATGTGATGAGAACCCAGTCACTGTCTCTACCCAACCATGACTCCCCAGATCCATTTGCACAGCAACAGGTATGTTCTTGTAGTCAATCAGAATTACATCATCCATCTAGACCAAGGCAATACCTAACTATGTATCTTGACCAGACAGTTCAACAATAACTAGTCAATTGGAGGGTAGCATGACCAGAATGTTTAACTACCAAATCATAGACCCCTCCTCCATTACCTAATCCCTTATCACTTCACAAACTCCTCCCACCTTTTTATTATTAATCATATTCTTATATTCTATGTGTGTAATTGCATCTTTACCCTATAAAAACCCATCTTGCTTTCTTTGAAGTTGCTGGTTCCTCTTGGAACTTAGTCGGTTCCATGAGAGGTGTCAATATCAATAAATGCCTGTACTTGGATTAGACGTGGTCTGACTCTGAATTCTTTGAGATGGTTCCACCACAACATATCATGAAACCCCCAACAGTTTTTGGTGTCCCAGAGTTGAAACCTCAACATTACCTTTTTCAAATTATAAACTCAAGTGCAAGGGGTGATCTCTCCCATTTGCTTTTATTATATTGAGTTCAGATTTTATTCCATTTCATGTTTTTAGGTTTCTGTGTAAAACACATTGGAATACTTAGATAACATATTTTGTTACAATAGAAAAAGATATAATTGTTATTTTGGCTCCAAATACTAGAAATTTTTCAAATTCTTAATTACCTTGTTTTCTATTCAGGAATTCAAATTGTTTTTTGGTTTTGTCTGGAATGGCCAGATTGGAATTTTTAGTGAACCATAAAAGTTATTTTCCTTGCCATATAATAAACTATTTTTTTACTCTGGTTTAAATATCTGGAAGCATTGCAAACCCTCCTCATCTTGGCCATCCTTGAAGTTATCATAGTGAACATCTGGAACCAACTTACCTAAGTTGCTCAGAATTATGGGTTTTGTGCTGTAAGGAGTATGGTATAATCTGTCCCCTACCTCACTTGACTCTAATCAGTATAGGAATGTTCCTCAGTGAATCATGGCTCAGAAGTTAATTTTCTTTTCACGAGTGGTACAGCATACCCTTGAGTGGGATCCAAAATAAATCATATGGACTAGACGGGGTGGGGGAAGAAGTCAATTATAGAGAAAAATGCAGTTGATTTAAAATTATATCTTTCATTGAAAAAACCCCTGATGATCTATCTCCAGGTTATCTTTCCAAGTTTATGGCATATACTCTTCGTTCTAACCAAACTGGCCTCCTTGCTTTTCCTCAAACTTGACCTTCCCTCTTCCAACTTTGTGTCTTTGTAAGACAATCAATCCATCATGTCTCAAATGCTTTCTCTCCTCACCCCTGACCGATAAAATTATTGGGTCCTTTCAGAGCTCATCTCCTGTGCCATCACCTAGAAAAAGTTGAGGGCAGCTAGGTGGTACAGTGGATAGAGCACCAGGGTAGGAGTCAGGAGGATCTGAGTTTAAATCTCCCCTCAGATACTTGACGCTCACTAGCTGTGTGACCTTGGGCAAGTCACTGAACCCCAATTGCCTCATTCTGGGTTATCTCCAGTCACCCTGATGAATATCTGGTCACTGGATTCAGATGGTTCTGGAGGATAAGTGAGGCTGGTGACCTGCTGCACAGCCCCTCCCTCACTCAAAACAAAGTCAAGTGCAAGCCATGTCTTCATCTCTCTGATGGCATGGTCTTTGCCAAAGAAGGATGAACACACACACACACACACACACACACACACACACACACATACACACACACCTAGAAAAAGTATTTCCTGATCCCCTTAAATGCTTGTGCCCTTTCCCTCCTCCTCAAATTATGTTGTGTATATATTTTTATTTATACATTGTATATATCATGCACTCAATCTTCCCAATACATTTTGGTAGCTATGATCAGACTTGAACTAGAAAATTAATGAGGATGCTATGACAGTAATCCATAGGAGGGATCATAAGGTTAGATAAATAGCTGGGCTCAGAATTAGAAAGATGTGAGTTCAAGGGCTAACTCTGCATACAATCTGTGTGACCCTGGGCAAGTCACTTAACTTCTAAGTGTCCTAGTCAATTTTCTTCCCTGACATGGTAAGTTGTAGGATAATTGTCATCTCACTAGGAGGTTCCATAATAATGAAATCACAGGTATGGGTCATAGACTTTGAACCTATCATGACCAATCAGTTAATCAGGAAGCATTTATAAAGTGCTTACTATGTTAAAGGCTCTGTGTTAGATGCTGAGGATACAAATATGGAACATGTCATAATCTCTGCTTTCAAGGAGCATATATTCTAACAGAGGCTTCAACAAAGACTTATTTAAGCATATGGAGAATAAATATGAATAGAACAACAGTATAATAAATCAACACAAATAATTAAAATAAAAGGTAATGAGACAAAGAGTACTAGGAATTGGAGGACATCAGGGGAGGTTTCAGGTGGAAGATGGGGCTTGAGTTGTATCTTGAAGAAAGAAGGAATGGAGTCTATGATGCAAAAGTAAGGAAGGAGTGCATTCAAAGCATGGGTATTTGCCAGTGCAAAGGCGTGGAGACAGAATGCAGATTGTTTTACGTGAGAAACAGAAAGAAAGCCAATTTGACTAGCTGACAAATTATGGAAGGAAGAGCAATGTACAGTGAAGTTGAAAAGATACATTGATGCTAATTTATATAGGAGGAAAGAAATAGATACAAAATATGTTATATTCAAAGTTAAAGTAATTTCCAAGTGGCTGTATATACTAGGGAAAAAGAAAAAAGCTTTCAAGGAAGTGGTACATGAACTGTGGATATATGTGCAATTTAAGACTGTAGATTATGCAGTCTAAGAAGTAAAGGAAAGGTCCAAGCTTAGGATAGTAGACTGTGGGTTGAGGCTTATGGTTGGGGGATGGAATATCTTGTGTGAGGATAGTTAAACAGGGCAATAGAGCTAGAATTTATTTTATGTGAAGGGGATTAGTGCATAAGTCTGGATGGGTTTACCAGGAGCCAGGTGGTAAAGAAATCCAAATAGTCCAAAGAGTATGACCGAGAGGCAATGGGAGAGGAAGCCAATAGAACTTATTAAATGGGAAGTGATATGGTTAGATCTGCATTTTGGGGAAAATCACTTTGAGAGTTGTGAAGAGGATGGCCTGGAAAAGAGAGGGCTTTGAGTCAGGAAGGCTAATTAGGAGATCAATTAGAAGGCTAATATGGTAATAACCTAGGTGATAAACTATCAAGGTTTAAATTGGAGTGGTGCCAATGGGAGTAGAAAGGAGAAAGATGTGAGAGATGTGGTGGTAGAATGAATAAAGTTGTCAATTTAGTGAATATTTTAGTGTGGTAGGGAAGTCAGGAATTAAAGATAGTTCAAGTTTGCAAATCTGGGTGATTAGGAGACTAGCAATCCTTTTAACAGAAATAGGGCATGAGAAAATGGGGTAGGTTTCAGGGAAAATGTACTATTTTGGTACTTTGAGTATATTGAATTTGTGTCCAATAAAGAGATGATGACGAAGGATTGGAGATTAGAATAATATCTGGAGGCTGAATCCGTGAGAACTGATTAGGGCACCAAGAAGGACAAAGGGAGCACCCCTTGGCGAGGCTTGAGTTATCCACATATTTAAGAGATGGGACATGCATGATTTCCAGCAATGGAGACTGAAGGTACAGCATGAAAAAAGCAGAATCAAGAGAGATCAGCAGCATAAGAACCCAGAGAGGAGAGAATATCCAAGAGGCATGGGTGAAAATAGTGTTTAATGATGCAAACAGGAAAAGAAGGATTAATGCTGATAAAAGGTCTTTAGATTCCACCAATAAGAGATCAACTGAGGCTGACAAAATCATTTTCTGTGATGTAAAAAGTTCAGAAGTCAAATTGCAAGAAGTTGAGACCTGAGTAAAGACAGGAAGTGGAGGCAAAAAAAATCCCCCCAAACTCTAGAGTTCTCTTCCCCCTTCCACAGGAGTACAAAATAACCAGGAGCATGATCCAACATGACAAGAAAGTGGAATTTCAAAATAGAGCCTTTTGAGATCCTACAAGCTGGGCATGAGAACAACACCTTAACAAGGGTAACTTCCCCTCCTTCCATGTTCACCCCATTTTTCCCCTTTAGCTTTCTTTTTTGTACTGTTGTACTCCATTACAAATGTAATCTCCTTGAGGGCAGATGTCTCTCTTTTTGCTTGTTTCTGCTCTCTGTGTTCGCTCTTTTTCGTCGGGTTGGATCAGGGAATACAGCAGCAGTCTTTCCCTTCCTTGATTCTTTCTTCCTTTAGGAGATGGAACTGTGTAAAATCAGTCATCAGTGCAGTCATTCTGAAGTGACTTCATGTTTTAACCTTGCTTGACTTCCAGGAGAGTAGTCTTGCAGGAGAGGACCTTCAGAATGTGCTGAACATGCTTCATGGTATTCAGAACTCCTTAGTGCTGATTCCACCAGGCAACAGGTGCCAGGCACACTAATTAACCTCATCTCTTCACCAATCAGAACACATAGGGAGGAACAGAGGTTGCGCTAATCTCACCTCCTCATGATCGCCAACTCCAATCAAAATACCTTTGCCCTTATGTAGAAGATGCTTACTCCTGTCTATAAAAGTAGGGCTTACCTTGTATCCCTCTTGGACCCAAGCCTTGGCCCAACACACGCTTCATTGGTGTGTTAATAAATTCCTTTTTAATTTTACCTTCCTGAATTTTGCCTTTTTAATCAGGAAAGAATTTCCTTTTAATGGAACAATAGAAAGACTAGTGACCTTTCAGCTTCTTTTATAGAACAAGATAGATGGAAGGCTGTCTTCTGGTGAGCAGTACATCAGTCTTTTCCTTTTGTCTCTTTTTCTCTCTATTAGAAGCTGGGAGGTCCACACTGTGAATGTCTAGTTGGTCACTAATAAGTCTAGGATAAATATTGATTATTAAATCCATTGCTCTCCTCTTTCCAGGATAGTTTGGTGCTTTGAATCTTCACAATTATTACTAAGTATTCTAATTTTCATTTGACAGCTGTATGTTTGAAATGAGTTCTTGACGGACATCTGTACCACATATATGCATTTATATATGCATATCCACACACATATATACGTATACACAAACACATATATATGTGTGTATATATGTATATATATGTGTGTGTGTATATGTGTGTGTATGTGTGTGTGTATAAAATTGTTATTAACCTAACCATTTCTTCAGAGTTACATGTGACCAATACTGTTAACTTACACAATCATCACCTTGGCTCATTCCCTTATCATCTAGAAGATTCTGGAGGAGAAAATGAGCCTGATAACTTTGCACAGCCCTCCCTCACTGAAGTCCAATTCACTTGCATGTCATGGCATCACCTCCCCAGTGTGTTGGTGTCCTGGTCCTCTTTGAGAACAAAAGTCAAACAACAACCTAGACTACTCCAAAGACTCCTAATTGGTCTCCTTGATTCCAGTCTCTCCCCACTCCATACAGCTACCAAAATGATTTTCCTAAAGTGTAGCTCTGATCATGTAATATTATAAAATAGATACAAATTAGTTTTCAAGGAAGATAGTAGCTGGAATTACAAGGAAAGGTTTCAGATAGCAGGGTGGAGTTTGACCTGAGTGATTCTAAGAGGTAGATGAGTATATTTCAGTCAGAAGGAATAGCTAAGAAGCAACAAAGTTGGAAGATGGAATATCCTGTATGAACAGTTTGGTTGTTATCCTTCATTCTCAAAGAGGATCAAAATGATATCACCATGACAGAGTAAAGTTTTCGTGTGTCTGACTGTGACCGATCAGATCAATACAAGCTCGGGAGCTTGGAATGCTCTACCACAGGTGGGACAGAGATAGTCCATGTGAATATTTGTGGGGGGGGGATACTCCAAATTTGTGCATCCTACATTTACTTTTTTCTGTCTCAATTCTGTTTTGCTCATAGAACACAGCACCCTTTCTGATGTGGGCACACCATGCTAAGCAGTCTTGTGCCAGTGTCTCCCATGCTGCACAGTCAAATCCAAAATTCTTGAGAGAGACCTTGAGAGTGTCCTTGTATTGTTTCTTCTTACTACCATGTGATCACCTGCCCCATGTGAGTTCTCCATAAAATAGTCTTTTTTGGCTAGCATACATTTTGTGTTCAAACATCGTGACCAATACATTGGAGTTGTGTTCTCTGAAGCATTAGTTTGAATGCTTGGCAGTTCAGCTTGAGCAAGAATTTCAGTGTCTGATACCTTATCCTGCCAGGTGATACTCAAAATCTTCCTAAGACAGTTCAAATGGAAGCTATTCATTTTCCTGGCATGGCACTGGTATACTGTCCATGTTTTACAGGCATACAACAATGAGGCCAGCACAATGGCTGTGTAGATCTTCAGTTTGGTATTTCATCTAATACCTCTTGTCTCCCAAACCTTTCTTTGGAGCCTCCCAAACACTGAGCTAGCTCTGGCAATGCATGTGTCAACTTCATTATCAATGTGTGCATCCCCAGAAAGTATACTACCAAGGTAAGTGAACTTATCCACAGCATTCAAAAGAGAAGAGACAGATAAGATGTGAGAGTGACATCCTTCACCTGGAAGATGGTCATACAGCTGAGAGCTAATGTGGCTTCAGAAAGGGCCAAGGAACAGTCAATATGGTATTTGCTGCCAGACAACTCCAGGAAAAATGCCAGGAGCAGAACAGACATTTTGTAGATATGACCAAGACCTTTGACACTGTTAGTCATGAGGGCTTATGGAAAATCATGTCAAAATTTGGTTGCCCAGAGAAGTTCATCAATATTATACATCAATTTCACGATGGCATGTTTGTCTGTGTTCTGGACGGTGGACAAAGCTCTCATGCCTTCCCAGTCATCAATGGATTGAAACAGGAGTGTGTGCTTGCTCCCATGCTTTTTAGCATGATATTTTCAGCCATGTTGTCAAATGCTTTCAATGAGGATGAACACAGCATCAAGGTCAACTACCATATGGATGATAAGTTGTTCAATTTGAAAAGGCTACAAGCCAAGACCAAAGTGGAGGGAGTGTTGGTGCATGATTTTCTGTTTGCAGGTGGTTGTGCACTCAATGCAGCCTCTGAAGCTAAGATACAACCAAGTATGATGGATCAGTTCTCTGCTGCCTGTACTAATTTTGGCCTAATAATTAACACTAAGAAAACACAGGTGCTTCATCAGCCACTATAACACCTCCATATGTGGAACCATCAGTTACAACTAATGGAGAACAGTGAAGTTTGTTTGAAGAAGGTGGGTTTGACTGGACCCCAGTAAGGCAATGCTTCTGATGTTTTTACTTCAGCACTATGTCCTAACTTGGTCATATACCTGGTCTTCTCTCTCATATCTTTATTCCCCTCAGCTCATCCTCTTTTGTCTGTTATCTTCAGATATAGGATCTTGGAGGGCAGATCACTACTTTCTTTGGTTTGTATTTTCATCCACTGCACTTAGCATAGCTCCTGGAACTTAGTAAGTACTTGATAAATGCTTGTGGCCTTGTCATCACACTTCCCTATTAAATAGATTTCAATGACTCTCTGTCTCTAGGACAAAACATTAACTCCTCTGGTTAGATTTTTAAGGCCTTCACAACCTGATTGCAGCCTGGTCTTAAGAATTTCTAGCCTCACTGCATATTATTTCCCTTTCCAAATTCTAGGTGTTATTCAATCATGTCTGACTCTTCCTGACCTTTTTTTTTGACAAAGATTCTGGAGCGATTGGTTATTTCTTTCTCCAGTTCATTTAACAGATGTGGAAACTGAGGCAAACAGGGTTAAGTGACTTACCCAGAGTCACATAGCTAGTAAGTGTGTGAGGTCAGATTTGACCTCATTTGTTGAGTCATCTAGCTGTCTCTACAGTACAGCACAGATAACTGTCCTCCTGTTCTTCATACGTGACACACAATCTTCTGTGTGGTGTTTATTCTGTATTATTTATTCTATATATACTTAGATATGTACATGTAATTCTGCATTAGGATTTAAGCTTCTTACGAGTAAAGATTGTGTAATTTATTTTATCTACATTCCTATTGCCTAGTACCTTTTCGGGTACATAGTAGGTACGTAAGAAATATTTATATGATTTTTGATTAAAGTGAGCAAAAATCTATTTAATTCAATTTCATGTCAGACATTTGTTATTTTTAAAGATGCCTAGTCCGTAAGTATACAAGACTCTATAAGTTTCATTATACACTTAATTTCAATGGTAATATTTTAACTATATAAAGGCAGGACCTTTTTTACTCTTAATCCTAAAGAGTTTTTATTCATTATTTGTTTGGGTAACTCCTGCATATTTTTCCACCTAAGAACTGTTGTCAGGTGACTCAGGCTTATTCCAAATTTGTGGTAGACCAAACAATTTTGTGGATATACTTTTCCCACTAGTGATCTGATTTTAGACAGTTTAAATACACAATTTCTTTGATTCTAGGTTATGACACAATCACTTTTGCCAGTTGATTATGACAGCTTCTTCTCAGGCAGCAGGAAACAACTCTCACCCCAAAACTTTTGATCAGTGATGAAGAATATAACAGTAACTTTTGGGAGCATTAGGTACTCTGATGAACACATATGAGTGGTTTTTTTGTTGTTGATGGCAGAAAAATAGAATTCTTGCATATAAATTAATGTTCAGAAACATACTAGGTGGATCAATTCTAGACAACTAATATTCTATAATCTCTGTCGGAGAAAGTAGTGGGTCTTTTGTTTGATGGCATATGGCTATGAATTATAAGAGACACACAAGTCCTCAAACTTTTATGTCAATATATTCTGGAACACCTCATATATGGGGAACCTTATAACCTTGCTCAAAGTTGTTTAGAGAATTCAGAGATTTTCTCTCAATAGAAGAGGGAAACATTGACTTAGCTATGACCTTCATGAAAATTGTTTTGACTTCTGTCATCATCACTCAACTAACAAATTCCAGAAATTTTTCATAATCTCTTGTCAGCAATGGTTCATTTCTGAAAGATCAGAGTCCTCCACCCTAGTCACTGATAAGTCATAATGAACTTTGAGTATTAAAGTAATTTCTACAAGCTAAGGTTCCTTATGTGATAGGTAGAAAGGGGCAGGATCTAGCACAGAGATGGGGAAACCTGTGACCTCCAGGCCACATGTGGCCCTCTAGATCCTCAAGTGCACCCCTTTGACTGAATCCAAATTTCACAAATCCCACCCCTCATCTAGCACATCACTAGGCTTTTGTAACCACACAGATGATTGGAGGGAATTAAAGAAAGAAAGAAAATAAAGTTAATTAGAAACAACCAATCTCCTTTCTCTCACCTCCATTGCTTTACAAGCCATTCCTTGTGTTTGGATTGGATTCCCTCTTCAGTTTGCCTCTAAAATCTTATCTTCTAAAGCTCAGCTCAAGTAGGTGCCATCTTATGAAAAGCCAACAAAATAACTCCTAGTTTTCCCATTTGTTAGTCCAACCCCTCCCCATTTTTTTTTACTTTGTATTTATTCATTTATGCACAAGTTGTATCTCCCCAGTAGAATATAAATGCTTTGAGGTAAAGGATTGTAGTGTTTGTTTTTGTCTTTGTATCCTTAGTGCTTAGAAAAATGCTTTGCAAATAGTAAGTGCTTAATAAATGCATGAAAGAGAAATAATTTTATTTGTTAATATTGACATACAGTTATAGGTATGAATTGTGATTTGCATAGGAGTGGGATCACAGATCCTACCAACAATTAGTCTACTCATGGGGAAACTGCTTCAAAGATATCTCCTCAGGGAATGGTCTTGAAATTCACAAATTAGGGTTTGCAATGAATAGATGTTGGAAAACATAGTTCTCTTAAACACACAATGAATCACAAGTCATATGGTAGAAGGTTGGAACATTATGAACTTCTATTTATTCCTACAGTTAATTGAATCTTTGGGAAATAACAAAAAAAAGGATGGAGCTCTTTAGTTTTCCAGTGATCTAAACATGTCAGTTAACTATTGGGAAATTAGCAAACTTTTCACTTACATAAATTCTCATCATTTTCATGTGACAGTATCAAAAACCTCTGAGTAATGACAAGTGGCCTTAACTCTTAGTGTAGATAATACACTCTGGTATGCCTACCCCAACTTTGCCTTATTTGCGAGAAAATAATTTGGGCACTTTTGAATAAGAATATGGGCCTGATTCTAGAACCAGAGATTTTTTTTCAATCTATTAAAACCTACTTTGTAATCCACTAATCTTGTATCTTTCCTTTATTTTTATGCACTTGTCTGTATATAAGTACATGTATATATGTAAAATTATTTCTGCACATATGCACTACTAAATTTGTATATTTATATGTAATATTTATATTTGCATATTAAGATACTTCTTTCTTGCCCATGTGCATGCTATATATAATGTGTAAATATGTATATTTGCATCTATTCACATTTTTTTACATCTATATGTAATTCAACTTTATCACCTAAATATGTATATGTGTATATATTCATATATATTTCTTTCTTGCATATATATGTATACAGGATCTATAAACACAATGAGCATATAGAAACACACATATGTAGTGTATGTATGTGTGTGGTGTATTTTATATATATATGTATAAACAGGGCAACCTGGTATAGTATAGGCAGGACTGATTTTTTAATTTAGAAGATTTGGGTTCAAGTACTGTTTCTAATACATAATGACTCTGTGACCAAAGTCAAGTCATTTAACCTCTTGGTACAACAAACAGATCTATAGAGTTGCTATTGCTGAGGGAGTGTCTATCTGTGTTGGAACAATGAATTTCCACATTGGGAGTTCTCTATAGCAATGAAATTACAGACGTAGTATCTCTCCTACTCACTTCATGGGATTAGGGCATAATTTTATATTTATTGTGAGGTAAAGAATCTTTAAAAATTAGACATTACAAAGGATAATATGCACATTTAATGATATAAAAGATAGTATAAATAGAAAGGATGGGAACAAACATTTATTAAATGCAATCTAGGAGGTAGACACTACTATTATTCCCACTTTTACAATAAAAGGTGAGACAGATAGAAGTAGAATAACTTGACCAGGGTCATCCAGCTAGTAAATAACTGAGATTAATTTTAAATTCAGGTGTATTTACTCCAAGCTCAGCACTCAGTGCACTAGCCACATAAAATATATATTTTTTAATATAAATTTATTTATTTAACATTTTACATTCATTTTCACAAAATTTTGGGTTCCAAATTTTCTCCCCATTTGTCCCCTCTCCCACCCCAATACACTGAGCATTCTAATTCCCCTATCACCAATCTGCCCTCTCTTCTAT
>CM053770.1:340921480-340936556 GCA_028658325.1 Potorous gilbertii | reverse complement strand
CGTGTTGTGTAAGACTAACTATATTTCCCTCCCTCCTATCCTGCCCCCCATTATTTCTATTCTCTCTTTTGATCCTGTCCTTCCCTGAGTGTTGACTTCAAATTGCTCCCTCCTTCTATTGCCCTCCCTTCCATCATCCCCCCACCCTGCTTATCTCCTTGTCCCCCATTTTCCTGTATTGCACACATAAAATATTTTTAAAATTTATTTTTAATCAAGTTTAAAAGAATGGTGCAAGCTATAAGTACTCTGAAATTTAAGTGAAGCATGATGTCACTGAGAATCATGAGAGGTAGTATAGTATATTTGGTGGAGCACTGGTTGACCTTGGAGTCAGGGAGCTTTGAGTTTAAATTCTACCTTATACTTTTTTGGTCATTTGACTCTGGGCAATTAATTCTCTTAATCTCACTGGATCTCATTTTACCTCTTCTGCAAAATAAAGGAATTGAAGTCAATGACCTTAAAAGTCCCTTCCAGTTTGAAATCTATGTTCTTACGATCCATAGATTCAGTATTGATTAGTTTTATGGAAAAGAAAAAATTGAGACTTGAATCAATCAATTAGTGAATTGCCTTCAATATCAGTGATATAAAAAAATACAAAGCATAGTCTCTTCCATCAAAGAGTTTATAATCTTTTTGGGGAGGTAAGGTCTGAAAAAACTATTGTTATTATCTTTTTGGTCTGAACTTATGCTTTTTATTAGTGTAGAGAATTACAGGACACTTGCCTATAAGTGAATACATGTATATGTATATATATATATATTTTTTCCAAATTATTTATTTATTTTTAGTTTTCAACATTCACTACAAGATTTTGAGTTCTAAATTCTTCCACCTCTTTCCTCCCCAAGATGGCATGCAATCTGATCCAGGTTGTACATGTACAATCTTATCAAACATTTTCACACAGTCATGTTGTGAAAGAAGAATCAGAACAAAAGGGAAAAGCCATGAGAAAGAGAGAGAGAGAGAGAGAGAGAGAGAGAGAGAGAGAGAGAGAGAGAGAGAGAGAGAAAATAGTATACTTCAATCTGCATTCAGACTCCATAATACTTTCTCTGGATATGGATAACATTTTCCATCATTAGTCTTTTGGAGTTGTCCTAGATCATTGCATTGCTGTAAAGTTGGTCATCGCACAGTGTTAATGTGTACACTGTTCTCCTGGTTCTGCTTACTTCACTCAACATCAGTTCATGTAAGTCTTTCCAGGCTTTTCTAAAATCTCAAGTAATTCTTTCTACCAATGCAAAAGGACAGCTCCTTTGCAATTTGTTGTCTTACCAACTTGCTCAGTCACTGAGCATTAGTAGGGTCCAGAAATCACTACTTGTCAGAGGCAGGGCTTGAACTCAGATCTTCTTGAAGGAAGCCAGCTATAAATCTGTTCAGTCATTTTTCAGTCTTATCTGACTCTTTGTGACCTCATTTGAGTTTGGTTTACTTTTGTTTGTTTGTTTGATGGTTTTCTTGGCAAAGATAGTGGAGTGGTTTTCCATTTCCTTCTCTAGTTCATTTCATAGATGAGAAAACTAAGGCAAACAGGATGAAGTGACATGCCCAGGCTCACACAGCTAGTATGTGTGAGTCCAGAGTTGAATTCAGGAAGAGTCTTCCTGACTTTAGATCCAGCACTCTATCCACTAAGCCACCTAGCTGCCTGAGCTATGTATTTATTAAGATACTATTCCTCCCCACATCAAAAAAAACCAATTACCCTCCCCCCCCAAAAAAAACCTAACATGTTTGTTGATGAATTTCTTTCTCTCTTTTTTAATTCTCTATTATTCTTTGAGGACACATATTATGTCCTTATGGTCTTTGTAGAGTCAATTAAATATGCTGAATATAGTAAACTCTCTGTATAAGTTATATCATTCTCATGCAAAATTAGCCTTAGATAAATTGAGAAGTCAGTGAAATGTATCTATATTCTGAAACCTCAGTTTCCAGTTTGGCCTTCTCACTCCCACATCCAGTACCTTCTCTTCTCCCTGACCAATTATTTAAATCTCACTTTAAATTTTTCTTTCACCCTAAGATTTAAATAACTGGCCGTGCTTTAAAAATATTACTTTTTTCTAGGATTCTTTCCACTTAAGGAGGATTCAAAAGTCTAGCTAAAGAATTGAGTTCAAAGAAAGAATCTGGTGAAAATTTATTAATTAGTCAAGGGACACCCTCTTTGGTGAGAATTCAAATTTGTTCTCAGGCCATTGAAGGGACATTGCAGAACATTGCTTACTTATTTGCCTACTCCTAGGCCTATGATAGAGTGTTTCTGTGAAAGGAAAAACATTTTCTTTGCTTCTTTATAGAATTCCTTATGTGATATTTCATGGTTCTTTTGTAACTGGAAAGAAAAGATAAATTCAACCTCTTCTTTGAGAAAGGTTCGTAAAGTTCAAGCAAACATAATATTTATTAGCTGCACTGAATAATTAATATAGCAGTTTAACCATTCTTGGACATGGTTATATCAAAGAAATCAGACTTCCCTATTTTATAATCATGCAAATAAAGTCCAGTGAATCTACTAGACTGCTTTTGGTTGCCTGGTAATAAGATTATTTTGACAGGATACCACAAGACACTTTGCTGTTTTTATCCAGAAATGGAAGTTCAATAACACTGGGACACAGTGACCCTGAGATAATTACAGAATGTTGATTGCATACTCCTCCATTCCTCCCTCCCCCCCAAAACAAACCCCTTACTTACATTTTTAAAATATTATCTATTTTGTTTTTATGTATTAGTCTGTCTCATATCATTACAGCTGATGGTTTTAATAAAGAGATCTTTAGAATTCAAATCAGTTACTAGTTTTATGACCTCAGGAAAATCAATTAAAATTTTAGTCCTCAGTTTTCTTATCTGAAAAATGGAAATAATATTTTCCTGGTCTCAAGGAATTTTTGTGAGGAAAGAAAATTTTTAAATGAGTGTCTTGGTGGAAGTGGTGGGAGTGGTGATAATAGGCAATAATTTTCTAATTAAGATTTGATAAGCAGCACATTGATGTTTAATCCTTTTTCAATGGTTTTCTTGGCAAAACAGCTGGAGTGGTTTGTCATTTCTGTCTTTAGTTCATTTTATAGATAAGGTAACTGAGGCAAACATTGTTAAATGACTTGCCCAGGGTCACACAGCTAGTGTCTAAGACTAGATTTGAACTCATAAAAATGTCTTCCTATCTCCAGGCCCAGCACTCTATGTACTGCACTACCTAGCTGCTCTCTGGCACTTAGAAGTCACTTAAAAAATGTTTATTAACTATTCACTGACATTTGTTCTATGATATTTAAGTTCTTGATTTAATTTCTCTCTCCTATTAATCAAACAGTCAAAAAGCAAGCACTTATTAAAAACTTGCTCTATGCCAGATGCTGTGCTAGACACATAAAAATACAGTTAAAAAAGACAGTCTCTGCCCTCAAGAAGTTTACCTTCTATTAGACAATTATCAAGAATTAAATGTGTAGTTACAATTTCTTCATCCATATTCCACATATTCAGGATATATAGTTCAGTCAAAGTCTAGAGTTGAGAAGTTTTCAGGAACTATCAGCTATCTATGAAAAGTGTATTTGCCAGGCAAACGGTGTAAAGAAACTTCATGAGAAAGTCTAATTTATTTAAGATAAAAAGAACAATTCCTTTTCAAAGGCATTTGCAGTAACAAATTGCATGCAATATAACAACTCTATCATGGGCCTAGGAATAGGCAAATTGCATTTAATTTGCAATTAAAAATTTTTCTTATTCATTAAAATATTCCATCAGTACCGAGGGTAGGGGAAAACACTATTAGTTTATATTACTTTACACAAGAGAATTTAATAAAAATATATTTCTTTTATTAAAAATTATAATTTGTACTTTCCACTAGTTATGACTCGTATTCTTTCTCAAAGGAGACAGAAGCTAATGGATGTCAGCACTTTTACTAGTGGGGGAAAAGGTAGCAGTAAAATCAATTACTTAACTACAATTTAAAAATAAGTTTTGATATGGGAATATGAGAAAGAAAGATGGGGAGGTAAAGAAGTGATGCTTAGTTAGGGTATTTTTCAAGATCATTTAAAAATGTCCTAAATTGCTAACTTCTGGCTAATCTGAAGATGTTGCCTATGACAAGACTCAAATTTTCCAAAATGTATGATTGAATGTATGAAAAAATAAACAATTCCTAAAAATCATTCTAGCCCAGGTTTCCCACCCCCCCCCCCATCCTGATCTGGGAATTAGAGAGGTATCGGTGTAAGAGAAAAATGCACACACTTGAGGCTGTTGATTTTAGTCAGCTGAGGCAGCTGGGGTTAGGTCCAACATGCCAAGAATATGATTAGAATAACATAATCTTGTTATTATCATGCATGCATTCCAACAAGCACCAGAATGGAATATATGATTGCAATGTTTTGCTCAAAAATGTTTCCTTGAACATCATTTCTTTTCAATGTTGCTCATATTCTATGACTTGCTAATTTTTTTATGCAGAACTGAAATACCTCTTGTCATAAATTGTCTTCTTAAAGAACATAAAATGACTTGTAATTTCTAATAGCAGATCAACTTTTATGCTTATTGGGCACAAACAAGGTTGTTTTGATGGCCTGTGCTATGCAGAGAAGGTAACACACTAAATTCATTCTTTAAACGCTACTTATTTTTAAGGATCTTGTCAGAAGGGGATCTGTGATGGAGCATGTAAAGACTCTTCTTGAGTAAGGACATAGAAAGATACAACAGGGAATATCATTAGACCTGTTAATTAGGTGACTACTATCAATTTTTTGTAATTCACATAGAAACAGAGGATACTTCTAGAAGGAATTTCTAAAAGATTGCAAAGACTTAGGAAAAACTGAAAATCCTAGGGCACAAATTGTGTTTTCATCATTCCTGCTGGTAAATGTAAAGAACTTCAGAATAGAAAATTGTCCTTGAATTGAGGGGATCATTTTTTTTTAATTTTAGAGAACTACCAGTCTTTCTTGCTTTTTCCATAACATTCGGTTGTGAATATTCTAAATGGATGGTTACATGGTATGCATTACCGTTATGCCACTAAAAAGCAAAAGTAGTATAATGCATAACATAATATATTTAATGATGGTTTACTGAAGGATATAACAAAACCAGTCTTATCCCAAGATGATGCTGAACATTGTTGGAATACTTCTGCTTCCAAAGCTCTTTGTGGGTTTATGTTGAGTCTTCATATCTATATACTGATGACTAGCTCCCATGACTGTATAGGGCAAACAGTGGTTAAGCTTTGACATCACTGCTATTTGAAGCTGGGTTGTTCTTGACCATTTAGAGAAAAAGCCTTGGTTCTGAAATGTTTTATTAATATGTTCTTGATTTTTATCTAGCCTTAAAAGTTTAGGGAGTGCATCGATTGACAGACTGAGTTGAAGTACAGTCTTCCTAAAATTCTAATTAATGTTTTGAGCAACTTGCAGTTGGCACACATTTACCAAGATTTAGAAGCAGCTATTTTCTCCAAGAGGGCTGCCTGCCCGGTGAAGTTTCTCATAATTGTCCTAATAAAGACCTTAAAGAAGCTAGTGTTACATTAGAGTGTAAAATCTACACAATAATGAAAGTTGCTAAGAGGAGTAGGGGGGAAAATGTTGAACTTTTAAAAGTCACAAGTGCTTGTTATATACTTCAAAGAAAACAATTGACTCAGCTTAGAAGCAATAAGAAGTTATATCTATTAACTTAATAGAAATATTGCTTCTACCCAGAAAAGGGGTTTTGCACTGGTAATTTTTATGTAAGGTAGGCAATAAATGGATTTAATTCTTACTTAGGGGTTTGGATCATCACTGTCCTTGTTTTATGTGTAGAAATTCATATATCAGAAGCATCTTCGATCATGAGGTGAGTTGTGCTCAATAAATAATTTGACAAGAAATTGACCATAAATAACAATCTGGAAAGTGACTACCTGGTAAGAAAATTATCTATGTGAATGGACTTTGCATATACGGACTGCAGCAGCAAGGAAACTGTCTGCATCTATCCACAAAGCTAGATACTATAAGGAGTCTCTGCAATACAGAGAAAAATAGCAAATGAAATGCCCAGAAAAATCAAAGGAGGCAAAAATCTAAGAAATAACCAGGGATAAATGCCATAGACTCCTATCTATATAGATATGAAGCATCTCTGGCTAATAACTAGCTATTTCCACTTCCTCATTGGTAAAATGAGCTGGAGAAGAAAATGTCAAGCCATTCCAGTATTTTTGCCAAGAAAATCTTAAATGGGGTCATGAAGAGTTGGACATGGCTGAAATGATTGAATGACAACAAGGGGTAATAGGCAATATGAAATAAAGATCTTAATTTAAGAAGGCAGATTTTCCTTTGTAGGTAATACTGAGACTTGATGGAATTGGAACTATTTCAAATAGGAATCAAGAAGTGTGTACTCTATAGAAAAGGAATCAATGAACCCATCAAGAGGTATTTCTTAAGTACCTACCATGTGAGGTTAAGTCCTAAAGCCACAAAGACAAAATGACATAGTCAGTGAACTTGTGTTCTATTGGAGGAGGCAGTGTGGACATATATGTATATGTATTGTATATATAAATATATGTATATGTGATATTATATTATATAATCTATATATCTAATCTCAAAATAATTACAAAATAATTTAGGAGTAGAGGCACTGGTGCCTGTGGGGGTTGAGCAAACATTTCATTTGGAAAGTGGTACTTGAGCCACATTTTGAAGGGAACGCCAGACTCTCAGGCTGGAAAAGTGAGTGAGGGCCAGATTTTGCAAGGTAGACGTGATTGTTGCCCTTAAGTACTTAAAGGACTAAGATGCAGAAGACAGATTCTCTAATCATCTTCTTGGGACCAGAAGGCAAAACTGCAAAGGGGTGGAAGTGGAAATATGTGGAAATTGAAGAAGTAGGTTTAGATGTAAAGTAGGAAGGATTTCCTAACAACTAGACTCTCCCCAAATCAAATGGGCTGCCTCAGAAGGTAATAGGATTCCTCTCACTGGAAATATTTTGGCAAAATCTCTATAACTCCTCAGTCATGTGGGAAAGCAGATCTGTGCTCAGGTATGGGTCAAACTAGAGAGCTTTTTATGTACCTTCTAATTATAAGATTCTGTGAACATCAGAAGAGCCTTCTCATTTTTTTGCTGTTGTTAATTTTCCTTATGTTTCACTTTAAATCATAGTTATTTGACACTGAGCATTTTTTTTACTTTACCTTGGAATACTCCTTGCTATACTTCTGTTGAAGAACTGAAGTAGAAAACATTGAGCTTTGGAGATGAGTAGATCATAGAATGCAAATAGTTTGGTAAGAGCAACAAAGTGGTTTGAGTAATTGATGTATTGATTTTTGACTGAACTTAATGATTTCATCAGTTAACTTCCAATGCGAAAACTCCCTTCTCTGATATATATCTGCAAATTGCAACTTAATATATTAAATTCTAACCACTATTTCACCAAAAAGAATTCATTTTAAGAATAACTTTGAATGAAGTCATTTTGACTATTATAAATACCCAAATTGCTTATGAAGGACATATGAAAGAAGATGCTATCTTCATCCACAGAAATAATTAATAAATAGCAGTATATATAAAATGATTTCATATATGTTTATATACATAGTTGTGTCTAAGTATAGCCTTCTTTAGCATAAGGGAGAAGAAAAAAACACAAGATATCTTTATTATGTATTTAAAAGAAGTGGGAAGTTGTACATGATAGATTTACTGTTTCACATGCAATCATCTTTTTTATTATTAAACTATGTCGTGGAAATATCTGTTTTATTAAATTATTTAAAAAAAAACTCTAACCACTATGACCCAGCTGCACCTCACTAAAATGCCTACCATAGTTATTTTTAGTTTTCCTGTGAAGTGACACCATTAATCATTCAAAGCAATATGTGCAGATTGCTAAACTAGAAGGAAGGAGCTATGAAGTTTTCCCAAGTTCCATTACTGACTCCTTTACTTAAACATGTTACTTTCTATGCTTCAATTTCCTTTTCTGTTAAGGTAGGACTACATTTGCCTAGTTAACAATTGAAAAAGTATATTCCATTAGCTGGAAGAATTTCATATGTGCAAAGTAGGGATTTCTTTTGAAAGCAGTCTTAACCTCACCCCTTAAGTATATTCTTTGAGTTAGAAGGCCATCTCCAGTGATTCTGATTTATAACTAGGCACTGGACCCAGATGGCTCTGGAAGAGAAAGTGAGACTGGTGACCTTGCACAGCCCTCCCTCACTTAAATTCAATTTATGTGCAAGTCATGGCATCACCTTCCTGATGCCATAGTCCTCTTGAAGAACAAACAACAAACAATAGCAACTTTTGGCTAAAAGAGGTGATATAAGACTTTATTTTAGTGATGGCGAATGTGGCATCCTCATTGACCCCAAATAGTTGTGCTATAGCTACCATATTCAATTTTAGGTGAAATAAGCACTTACATTCGTTATTAATGAGCCAGCTTTGATGACTGATCCCTGGAGAGTTATGAACAAGATGACCTTTAAGGTGTCTTCCAATCTATGATGCTATGATTCTCTTGTAACAAGGGTACTAAGGCTAGATTTATCTCTGTTTCCTCATCTGTACAATGAGTTGGAGAAGGAAATGGCAAACCACTCTAGTATCTTTGCCAAGAAACCCCAAATGGGTCATGAAGAGTCAGACAAGGCTGAAACAACTCAACAACAGCATGCCTCATACTCTGGTCCCTTGCTTAAAATATGGGTGTCAAGCAGATCCTGATTGCTTCTATGAATCCCTATGATTGGGAGTTATTTTGAAGATGGTTGGCATGGGAGTCAGAAAGTGTTGCCCACTCAGTAGGTTGTAAGAGGAAACAGAAAAAAATATCTTTCTTTCTCTCTTTTTTACATTCAGCGTAGCTTCACTTTCCCAAAACAGGCCAAAATAGAGAGTTGAGATTTCAATGAGAGAGACAGAGTACATAAATTATGTATTCTAAATCCATTTGTACTTTTTCAGGAAAACTTATAGCTACCTAGAGTTGGGCATAGCTATGTCTCTTCTTTGAAATTGTCAGAATAACAACTTTCTGTATCCAAGATTATTACTCTAGTTTAAAATTCCATCTCATGAAATCTGCTGATATTCAACAACTTCAACCAACTTATCAATCACAGGTTGTGTATTAGCTGCTAAAGATATCAAGACAAAAATAAAACCATATTTGCCTTTAAGGAGTTTACATTCTACTGTGTTGGGGGTGGGGTGGAATCCAACATATACAAATAAGTACCATATAAGATAGAATGGGATGAGAATATCTAATAATTCCATTTGATTAGGTTATATTACTGGAAAGATATTTGAGATTCAGATTATGGAGCATCTTGAATGTTAGGCTAAGTAGAGTTGCAATCGGAGGTTCCCAAAGTGAGCAATACTGACCCCTGGGAATGGCAGTAGCCTTGAATGCAATTGGGTTGGGGGCAGGCATAGTATAAAAATAAGTGGGTGGTGGAAGCATAAGGAAAGAAGAGAAGAAAATGTTGAACCACAATTTGTAAATATTTCATCTGTTGTGTAACAGAGTTGAAGTCATAGTGATTACATTATTTTCCAAATAAACACACAAAATGTGACCACAATCAGTAATCCACTGACAGGTCTTAACAAGTAAGTGTTGGCAGGACAGCATGCCACACACTGTTGGGAACTCCAGGGACACTGAGTATTTTTTGCAAAGGGGGTAGTAGACCAAATAAGTTTTAGAATCTCTGGTATAGAGACAATGAAAGCTACTGAAGTCTTTTTAAACATGGGATCGACCTGGTCTGATATCTTCCTTATGAAGATGATTTTGTCATGTATCTGGAAGATAGAATGGGAATTAGAAAGGCTAAAGCATGGAAAATAATTAAGAGGCAATTACATATGTTAATTCAGGAAAGAAAAAAAAGGTGATCATCATTTCCTGCTTAGATTCTTGAGCTTCCCAATGAATGCTGGGGCTATGGGAAGTGTACTGGACCTAGAGTCAGAACACCTGGTTCACATCCTGAGTCTTCTACTTAGTACTTGTATGACCTTGGGCACATAACTTTTCCTCTTGATTATCTCATGTGTTGGATGAAAGGGTTGGTCTAGATTATTTCATCTATGTCCCTTCCAGTTTTCGGTCCTATGAGCAACATATAAACGTAATTCTGATGCTTTAAATTTGAATGCAAATAAAAGAAGTATTAACTATACAAGCACCTTCTGAAGGTGAAAAAGTTCTGGGTATTTATATTCTTAAATAACTTTATAAAGAGTGAGAATTTTCTCAACTCTGTGTTTTGCTGACTGATCTTTGTAACTGAATAGGTGTCAACAATTTCTTGTATTGCTAATTCTTATGATGAAGAATATTAAGGAAATGAATACTTATTATTGTATTCTGAATACTATGAGTATTGTAATTAGATGCAACATGGTGTAATACATAAAGAGCCAGCCTTGATGACACGAAGACCTAAAATCAAGTTTTACCATTGGCTTTATGACCATGCCTAAGTCATTAATCTCTTATTGCTCAAGGGAACTTGCTAAAACAATGTAAATTGCAGATAGTTGCTAATCTGTACTGTTGCATGTTGTTGTCTCCATTAGGCTCTCAGTTCCTTTTTTTGCCTTTCTTTATATCTTCAGTGCTTAGCATGTACCTGTCACATAGTAGGTGTTTCAATACAGTCTTGTTGATTTGACTTGCTAGCAAGAGTTTGTGTTCTTTGTCAATGGAGGGAGTATCCAGTGCAATGAAATCACAGATCCCTGATGATGAAGCACTGAAATATTAAAAGCTCTTTGATAGATGAAAGGGACAATGGAGCATTCTGTAGGACACTGAATAATGAATAGTGGTTCTGACCACATTACTATGATATGCTATAGAATCAAGAACCCTGAATAGCATTTGTCTAGTCTAAGTTTGATCTGAGTCAAGTACAACAGCATTCCTAAGTATCATTTTCAAATGATGTCAGCATGCTTATCCATGTGAAAAGTTTGGGCTGCTGAGTTTTGTTTCCTGATTTTAAATGAATAAGGAACTTATCCTTAAATTCAGGTATACCTCACCACAAAAGATGTGTTTCTAATAAGTGGCTTTGCAAAATATAGTTGCTTTGATTTAATATAAATTTATTTATTTTCAGTTTTCAACATTCATTTCCACAAGATTTTGAATTCCAAATTTTCTCCCAATCTCTCCCCTCCCTCCAGGACAGCATGCTCCCCAACCACCCCAATCTGCCCTCCCTTCTTTCACCCACTTCTTCCATCCTCCTCCCTTCTATTTTCCTGTAGGGCAAGATAAATCAGAACACATTTTTGGGAAGTAATTTAGCTTTCTCATGAATAGATTACAGAGGGGAGTTCCCAGAGAGGGAAGCAAAATGAAAAGTTGGCTCCAAACAAGTATGTAGCTTGCTGCCAAAATGTCTTCTGTGCCTGATAGGAAGTTGACAGGTGGTGAGATTTCTCTATGTAATACCAACAGCCATTGCATGTGAAGGAATTGGAATGCCTAAATCCCATTTTAGAAGAGGGAGGTTGCAGCAAGTTACTGATCTACTTAGATTTAAGGAAGTATGGTGTAGTGGAGAGTGTTGGATTTATAGTCGAAGGACCTAGGACTGACTCCTGGTTCCTCTGCTTACTCCCTGTGTAATATTGCATAAGTCACTTAAAGTTCCTGGGCCTCCGTTTCTTCATCTATAAAATGAGCATGGCGTTCCAAATAGCCTGAGTCCCCTTCTGGCTTTAGATCTTTGTTGTTCTATGATTTTTTACAGTTTTAGGCATTATTATTCACTCCGGTCTTAATGGTAGCATATCTCTTGAAGTGCAACTCGACCTAAATGGAAGACTTATAGGTTCATAGGATTACAGGTTTCAAGTTGAAAGAATCCTAAGAGATTAATGCATGCTAACCCTTTGTTTTTCACATGAAACTGAAATCTAGATAGGTTAAGTGATTTGCCTGAAGTTGCCTTAGCAGATTAGTCTTAGAAGGATTTAATCTTACATATTTCTGACTCCAATACTCTATCCATTACACCTTCCTGAATTAATGTAGCTATTTGAAGGGGGAAATGGATTGCTAGAGACCTAAACTGTTGCTATAGAGAGAGTTGAAGAGGGACAGAGAGGAAAGCAAAGTCAAAAAAGGTACAACACAGAGTACCATAGAGACTGGTAGTTCAAATACAGTAATTCCGAAATACTCTAGAGACACGCAGATAGATCTGTATGACAAGAAACAGAGATGGAGTAATCCTTTATCAGCAAGCAAAAACAGCAGCAACCCCAGCTGGGAAGATGAAAAGGCAGAAGTACAAACAGTAGTTGTAGCTTCAGTCCAACGATCTGCAAAGTAAAGAAAGGATAGGAAACAGTTTCTATATCTGCTCCCTCTATTTATTTGTATAGTAATGCTTCAATTACGAAAAAGGCACAGGGAATGCATAATACATGCTTTATAGGATGAATCATGAATTTACATTCAATTTAGTAGCCAGTGGGGAAACCACTGGAAAATTTTGAATAAATAACTTGCAAAGGTTAAAAATATTAGTTGAGGGCAGCTAAGTGGCCCCATGGGTAGAGCATTGAGTTTATTGTCAGAAAGACTTGAATTCAAATATGGTCTTAAATAGAAAATAATGTGATTTTATGTGATCCTTGACTAGTCACTTAGCCTCTGTTTGCCTTAGTATACTCATCTAAAAATGAGATTATTAACAGTACCTACATCGCATGGTTGCTGCGAGGAAAAATGAACTGTTGGCAAAGTGCTATATAAATACTATTATTATTTCTCATTTTCATGATCATGTCATTATTGTTACAAGCATCTTTACTTGCAAAATAGTATGAATGAAAGATTGGAAATTAAATATACTAGATTTAAGAAGGCCATTGGAAGGGCCATTACAATAACCCATACACAAGATAACGAAGCCTTAACATAGGGTTGTTGGAATTGGAAATGAGTGAATAAGAAATGTTATAGAAATAGAATTAATGATACTTGGAAAATGATAAGATAAAATGGAGAGGAAAGAAATAAAAATGGCTCTGAGAGCACTAGGCTGAATGACTGGGATGGTGATGGTTCAACATTCAGAGACAACGTGTGCTTCTCCAATTTTAGCTAGATTTGTTCTTGGACATCAAATCCATGCTCAGGGCCTTAAAGATTGATGGAACCTCCCCAAGCTTGAGCTCTACTGGCATAGTACCCAAGAAACCATACCACAGTGAGGTCAAAGAGGGGAACAGACAGCCTCCTTAATCCTTAATTCTAAGCATAACAGGGTTGATGGAGTTGTACATGTTTACAAGCAAGTGTACATTCTTACTGCCATGTGTGTGCAGTTGATCTGGCTGAGGGCAAAATGGTTTGATATTTCTTTCCCTTCTTACTGAAAAAACATGCAACTGCTTTGTCCCAATAAAAAGTCACTGGAAATGGAGTCAGAAGCTATCTCTCCTAACTCTTTATGAAGCACAGAATAGGAGGGAAGAGCCAAGATGGCAGAGTAGAAACATATACATATGCTAGTTCCTAACCCATAGCCCATAAAATACCTGTAAAGAGGAGCTCCCAATGGATTCTGGAGCACCGGAAGCAACACAACAATGGAGTAGAGGAGATTTCTGTTCCAGAGAGCCTTGAAAAACCAACACCAAAGGTCTGTCATGCACCGAACCTGGAGCGGAGCCCAGCCTTGCCTTGGCCACGTGGCACTGAGAGGAGCAGATCCAAGCAGGCTTCAGGGACGGAATTTCCAGTGGCTGTGCAGGTCTATCCACCCACAGACACCAAAAGTTAGTGAGAGAGCCTGTCTGGATCACCAAGAGGGGAGCGGGGTGTCCCCATAACTCAGGCCCACTCAGGAGGAAGAAGCAGAGGCAGCAGTGGACAGGAGGTCCCAAAGCAGGCAGGATCTCAGATCCATTGTTGAAGGTCTCTGCATAAACCCCCTGAGGGAACTGAGCCCTGAGAGGAGGCCCTGCCCCACCTGCAGCACCTGAACTTAATCTCACACTGAATAGCAGCCCCATCCCCTCTGAAAGCCCTGAGGCTGGGAAGCAGCATTTGAATCTCAGACTCCAAGCAATAGCTGTGGGGAACTGGAGGCCAGATGGGTGTGAAAAGGCATCTCAGAAGTCAAGTAACTGGTTGGGAAAATGCCCAGAAAAGGAAAAAAAAATAAGATCATAGAAGGTTACTTTCTTGGTGACCAGATATTTCCTCCTTTCCTTTCAGATGAGGAAGAACAATGCTTGCCATCAGGAAAAGACATAGAAGTCAAGGCCTCTGTATCCAAAACACCCAAAATAAATATTCAATGGGCTCAGGCCATGGAAGAGTTCAAAAAGGATTTTGAAAATCAAGTGAGAGAAGTGGAGGAAAAATGGAAGAGAAATGAGAGAGATGCAAGAAAAGTATGAAAAACAAGTCAAAAGGAGACCCCAAAAAATGCTGAAGAACATAACACCTTGAAAAATAGGCTAACTCAATTGGCAAAAGAGGTTCAAAAAACCAATTAGGAAAAGAATGCTTTTAAAAGCAGAATTAGCCAAATGGAAAAAGAGGTTCAAAAGCTCACTGAAGAAAATAGTTCTCTCAAAATTAGAATGGAACAAATGGAGACCAATGACATTATGAGAAACCAGGAAATCACAAAACAAAATCAAAAGAATGAAAAATTGGAAGAGAATGTGAAATATCTTGGAAAAACAACTGACCTGGAAAATAGATCCAGGAGAGACAATTGAAAAATATGGGACTACCTGAAAGTCATGATGAAAAAAAGAGCCTAGATATCATCTTTCATGAAATTATCAAGGAAAACTGCCCTGATATTCTAGAACCAGAGGGCAAAATAAGTATTCAAGGAATCCACCAATCACCACCTGAAAGAGATCCAAAAAGAGAAACTCCTAGGAACATTGTGGTCAAATTCCAGAGTTCCCAGGTCAAGGAGAAAATATTG
>CM053770.1:340851851-340920980 GCA_028658325.1 Potorous gilbertii | reverse complement strand
TTGGCTTGATAGTTTATAATTTCTCTTCAAGAAATCCTTCCAATCAGCTTTTTATTTACTCCCTATTATATTTATAGCAGCAGTTATTTAAATATTTTTATCTCCACAAACTTTCAACTCCAGATTTTACTACTCTCAATAGCTAAGATCATCAATGATTTTATAGAATTCAAGATATGTAATGGGAAGTCCCTCAGTTTCTCTCCTCTCTCAACGTTTCTCCACATATCCATTCATTCTATTCCATTTTCTTTCTGTCTCTGATGAAGAAGAATCCTTTCTAAGACAAATAAAACAGTCCATGTTCTGTAGGACCTTATATTCCATTGGATAATACTGATACATGTAAGAAAATTTGAGGAATTATAAAGCTAACTGTTGTTAACTAGCAAAGGTGAGTGGAAAGGGAACAAGGGAAGACTTTACAAATGTTGTGGTCCCTGAACTACCTGAGTCTTTGATACCCTTCCCCACCGACATCCCTGATTCTTTGCCATATCTTTCACTCCAGCATTTTCATTCTTTTTTATGTTTTCTACTTCTTCCATGATAACAGTTATTCTCAGGTTGTCCCAATTATTCTCTCCTACCTCTTAAAGCTATTGGCACATCACTGCTTTCACACTGTTGTAATTCTTAGAACAATGCTTCCATATTTGATCCATGCATAGCTCCGATAAGTCTTGCAATTTGACTCCTTTCATCAGCTGAAGGTGAACTTTTAGCCATTATCAATGACTTTGACAACTGAATTCATGCTGAAGGAAAGCTGTCCTTGCCTTCTATGGCTTAACATTTTTCTTGATGTCTTGGACACTGCAAGAAAAGGACTATAATTAATTTTGCAGATTAAAAGCAAGGTGAGATAGCTAATATATTTAAAGATATAGTAAAGATGCAAAAAAAATCTAAATAGGCTAAAATATTTTTTGTCACTTTTTGACTTTGAGTCCTTTCAGTCCTGTCTGATTCTCCCCCATCTAGAGTTTTCTTGGCAAAGATACTGGAAGAGCTTTCCATTTCCTTCTCCTCCTCACTTTATCGATGAGGAACTGAGGTAAGTAGGTTTAAGTGACTTGCCCAGGGTTATACAGCAAGGTCACAGATTTAAACTCAGGAGGATGACTTCCTGAATCCAGACCCAGCACTCTATCCACTGTGCCACCTAGAGGCCCTCTGTGTTGTCCCTAAAGAAATAAAATTTAATTTTTTAACAGTAGCAGACAAAGGTAGCTGTTTATATCCTACCAGCAATCAGAGACTCCAGGGCACATGACTGTCAATCAATCAACACTCTATCCTCTGTCCTTCAAAACCATGCCACAAACAAGCCCTAGATTCCTTCATAAGAATATATATGAATCATTCAAACTCTGGTTTGTTTCCCACCCTACTTGTTCTCATCCCTTCCAATCCCTTTCATCATGTTACTTACTGTGTCCACCTTAACTTAAGTACATAATTTAAAAACATGGTTCAATAAGATTAATAAATACATAGTAAAAGCAAAAACGTCAGTCACATTCTAGTCATTTCTTGGATTCATCTTTTAATAAGGCAGAAACTAAGTTCTGGCTGGAATCTTTCTCTGTCTTCATATTGTAGCTGCTTAACAAACTACTTCTTTGACATAAACCTCTTTTCCTCAGTGATCACACCGAGTTTTACTCCTGTGATTTCATTGTGAATGGATAGTAGAAAACTATAAAACTTGTCAAACTACTGGTGATGGGCATAACATCTCAAAACTGAATCATAAAACTGAAGACTTAGAGTGGTCTCTTTCCATGATGCTTAGTGAGGTCTTGAGATCTATTTGGACTTAGCTGGATCTTCCCAGAACCACTTTTATTTGGAAGAATAGGTCTAGATTTTCCTTACCACCAGGAACGCTCTTAATAGAGAACCTAAGAAAGCTGGAATCTAGAGAAGAAATTCCAGAGTGTCTATGTCTTTCTGTCTCCCCCATTTTTATACCTTCATGCCTCTATATCCTCTGTCACTATTGATCTGCAAGTCAATACTGATGATGAAAACGATGAAAATTGTGTTGCCACGGTGTCATCAGTTACCTTGCTTTATCTAGGTCTTGCTTCAACATGGTAACATAGTCCTCTATATCTCTTCTCTAGTAAGAACTTTCATTTACTGAAAATTAAACAGCAATATGCAGGGGCATGTTAGACTTAAAGGTATTATAAATTTGTCTATAAGATAGTCACAGGTGATTTTTGTGGGACCAGTGAAGCACTTTAATTCATGTCCTTATTACGTCTCTCTCAGGTATTATTGTAGTTCCCCACAGATACCTAAAACATGGAATCCACAATTGAATTATATGTAATAAGCATGAGCATCATGGTGTAGTAAATAGACCTCTGATCTCAGCGTTAAAAAGATCTGGGTTCTAGTGCTACCCCTGATATGTATGATATCTTAATATATTAAAATATAAGTACTCATATGTATATAGATGTATATATACATGTATAATTGTATCTATAGAGACACACATGCACACATTTGTGTATATATATGATTGTATACATATATATGTATCCATCTAAATGTACACATGTTATATATTTATGTGTATATATTTTATATAAATATATGTATACACATTAATTTATATATCTATATCATCTACACCTGTATCTGTCTCTTTCTTTCTCTGTCTCTATCTCTTTTTTTCCTCTGTCTTTGTCTCTGTCTGTCTGTCTCTCCGTCCCTCCCAGGAAAATCTCTTAAGATTTTATGCCGAGGATCAGATGTTTATTTGAATCAATAAAGGAAGTTTCCTCATAGATTGTTCCTTAAAATTGGATAATATAAAAAAGTATGACCACATTTAAAAATAGAATACATAGGACATAAAGAGCTAGAAATATCATTTAAAGACAATAAACAAGCCACACAGGTATCATTCAGTCCACAGAACATGCCATCCCATTTCAAACCTGGCACTTCTGACTCCAAATCCAATGCTCTTAGTGGCATTTGATTTCCTGATTATAAGACTGCCATATAAAATTACATTGAAATAAGCAACAATCACAATATACATGTATACATACATATATACACATATACATGCATATATATATACATATATACGTGCATACCATATACATATATATATATATATATATATATATATATATATATATATAAAGTACTAGCGACTGTCATGCTTCATGTTGTAATGAGGGAAAAGACGACTTGAACATTCCTTCTTTAGTCTAGATGGTTATTGCTATCAGCTAGGTAAGTCAGCTAAAATCCTCATCACGACTGTGCCTCACAGCCTCATTTTGCTGTTTCATAATCCTGTTTATGGATAAATTGGACTGGGTTGAAATGATGCAAATCAACCTTTTTGTTACGTCCCTTCAGTTAAATCTCCTATTCTTGGGCCTCATCTACTGTGACCTGAACTACTTTGAAATCTCTCAATTGATCTTTTCTTGGGCTTTTTCACTGAAGAGTACCTCTGCTTGTTCCAAGAGCCCCTGACTGAGCCTACACTATTCATCTTCTGGCTCAAAACTCCTCATTTGGAAAACCCAACCCTCTGCAAGAACTCTGGCTTTGATCTTCCCTGTCTCAGGTAGCTGCCAGGGTTCAAACTCCTTGTGTGAATTGTTACCAGTCATTGTGAGCCAGGCCAGACCAGGCCAGGACAAAGGGTCATTTTCCCATTGCGTTTTAGTAGACAACAAAACCATAAACTAACAGAAGCAAAGTCTACATGGGAAATTTCAAGATGTAACCAGTAAACTGGCTACTCATAAAGTTGATATTGGTGGCAGCAATAATACTAATTATAGGTAATATTTATATGGCATTCCATATGTCAGACATGTACTCAGCTCCTTACAAATATTACCTCAGCTGACCCTCATAACCTGTTAGGTAGGTGCTATTATCTCCATTTTATAGATAGAGAAACGGAGGCAAACAGTTTAAGTGAGATGCCCAAGGTCATACAGCTACTAAGTGTCTGAGGCTGGATTTAAACTTAACTCTTCCTGACTCCAGGACCAGTGCTCTACACACTGGGCCACCTGGCTGAAGGAATAACATGGTATATTAGATAGAGTGCTGGGCATGGAATCAGGAATATCTGGGTTCAAGTCTTCATTCTTATTCTTGATAACATTGTGACTATGGGCAAGTTATTCAACCCTTTGGAGCCTCATGTGGCTATAACACTCTGGCATATAACTCACAGATTTACTATGAGGAGCAATTTATATGTGTATAAGGAGTGATATAAATGTTAGTTGTGCTATTATTAAAATGACATTGATATTGTTAATTAGCAATAATAACTTATAGAGTACCTGGAGAGACAACATGGCATCCTAGAAAGAATGTAAGATGAGAATTTAGAGGACTTAAGTTCAAATCCTGTATCTGACACTTATTATTTGGATGACTTTGAGCAAGTTACTTAGGTTTACCTCAATTTTATCATCTATACAGTATAAGGATTGGAATAATTGACCTCAAAGGTCTATTCCAGCTGTGATTCTGTGAACTAAAGTGTCCTTGCCTGCTCCCCAGTGAACCTACTCCATTTATATATGGGATGGATGAGGTTTAGGCTCATAAAACCATAACTATGAGTTCTGGCACCTAGAGCAAATTCAATTAAGCAGATGTGTGTGGTCTGAAGGGGAAGAGTGTAAGTAAGGTATGATTACCCCTGTGAGTAGGTTGAGGTAGCTTAGTGTCAAAAGCAGGGGTGGGAAGTCTGCAGCCTAAGGCCACCTGTGGCCCTCTAGGTCCTCAAGTATGGACCTTTGACTGAATTCAAACCTCACAGGATGGATCCAAGTTTTTGCAGGTTCTCTACTCCTGGTCAAAGGTTTTGGAATTAAGGAGATTGAGAAACTGTGGGAACACAGTGCTCTAAGAAGGCAGGGGCTAGAGTAGGAAAGAAGACCTTGTACTACCTGTATTGGGAAGGATAGATAATAATCTGGAAATGTATAGATGGCAACAGTAAAGACCTCAATAAGAACTCTGACCTTTATCCTCATCAGTGCACTTACTTTATCTCTCCTCTTTTCCTTCTCTCCCCTCAGCTCTATACTTCGGTCTCCTCTCATTTTTGTACAAGCTTCTTTCCTATACTTCCCTTCTCTCCTCACTTTTGCAATGTAGTCTTTTAACTTTGTCCCAGAATCACCCTCTTACTTTCCACTGTTATCACAATAATATGCCATAATGCCTTGAATTGTATTGGATGATAAAGCAATGAGAATGAGATATTAAAGGGGACTCACTGGGTGTCTTTTCCTGGAGATCTTTAAAATCAAGAGTTTTAATATTCTAATTTGGACTTTAAGTACTACTTAGAGACTGGGGAGGGACAATGAATTTTTGAGTTCCTAGATATACTAAAGATTCTGCAACATTAAATCAAATATTTTTCCTAGTCATCACCAGACTCCCACTTGAAACATTTCCAATTTGGTAGACTGTATGAGAATAGATTCACACAGTCTAAACCTTCAAGAACCCTAAGTCACTTTTACCCTGCGATGAAAAATCAGAGTACAGCTTCATTATAGGAATCTGTGATAGATATCTGTTCTTTAGGGTTTAGGCTAGTTACATTAGGAAAGAGTCATCATGAATTTAGGCACAGAGTGATGAATTTTAATATTATAATAGCTCTAAAAAGTCTCTACTAAGTTATAGAAAGCACAACATTAATTAGAGTTAATACCTTCATCATTGAAGTCACAGACTCTTGAGTACTTGAATAAATGTTCTCTCTAATCAATGTAATATTATTTTCTATCTTTCAATGATCTAGATAGTGAGGTACTGTGGATAAAAAGCTGGAATCAGAGCCAGGAACATCTGTTCAAGTTCTACCTCAGATCCATAAAGTCTGTGTGAATCTAAGAAAGTCAATTCCCTTCTCACTACTCTAGGCAACCTTCTAAGACTATAACTTAGGGAGTGTGACAGTCTATACTGATAGCAGTTTCCTTATCTGAGAAATCTTTGTATTAATGAAATCACAGCCCCAATTTCTGTTCTTTTCTTTATTAATGTAGATCTAATTTTCTAATTCTATGTCATAGTTCCTTGGGAAAAAAGAATCAGATCAACAAGAATTTATTAAATATTTATGATAAACATTGTGCTCAGTGCTGGAGATACAAAGGCAAACAACAACAAAAAACAGCCTTTGCTCTCAAGGAGAATGTAGATTAAATGAGGGACACAATATGAAAATGATGCTGTATAAACATAATATGTACAGGATAAGCTGGGGGGACTTAAAATCATTAAGCATGGAAGGATATGCTTCTTGTAGAATGTAGGATTAGAAGGAAACTAAGGAAACCATGAAGCAGAAATAAGGAGAGGGAAAGCATTCCAGACCTGAGGGACAGTCACATCATAGTTCTCTGTGTGATAACGAACAGGGTTAAAGATGGGGTGTTTTGGGCAAGGAGCAACAAGATGGTGGGTGTCATTGAATTTTAGAAGAAGTATGTGGAGGGGACTAGGGTGAGAAGAATGGAACGATAGGAAGTTGGCCAGATTAGGAAGGTTCTTAAAAACTAAGCAGAGTATTTTGTATTTGATCCATGAGACAAGAGTATCCCTAAAGATAATTTAATAAGAGAATGATATGGTCAGATCAATACTTTAAAGCTGATTTTGAAAACTGAGTGGAAGATGTTTTTATTGAGGAGAGACTTGAGGGAGGAAAATAACCAGAAGGCTATTGTGAAAGTCTTGACTTGAGGTAAAGAAAGCATTTTAAATGTGTTGAAATATTAGAAAAGAAGGGAAGATAGCATTAAATCAGAGGAGAAACTTAACACTAAACTAGAAGGCAACTTCACCTTTCCTCTAATAATTTGTCATAGAAACCCAGAAAGTCTCACCAGTTCTGTTCCATACTCATTCCCATTGGCTGGTAGGATTTCTCTGTCAACTTGAATTACTCTCCTGGTAATTGTGGGATGAGATTATTTATTTCAAATTCATCATTTTCAGAAACAGTCACTTGACTGCACAATGCTTTATTATTCATTCATTTTAATTAATCAAAGCTCTAATATTTGCAAGAATCTGCCCTAAGAAAGATTTAACAGGGGGAGATAATAAGTACAAAAACACAGGACAGATAAGGCAACCTGCATTTACTGTATTATGATGATATTTGTGTGGAATTAGGAGTAGCAGAGTCAGGATTGGAATCTTGAATCCAAGTCACAAAGTCACAGAGTCACAACATTTTAGAGTTAGAAAGTATCTTAATATCCATTTAGTCCAAGTTACATACTCACCATAGGGCACCCAACAGTGATCATTCAACCTCTGCTTGAAGATTTCAAATGAACAGGAACCTACCCTTTCCCTGGGAAGCCCATTTCATTTTGGGAAAGCCTTATTTGTTGAGGAATTTCCTTTCCTAATATCATGCCTAAATTCACCTCTTTGTAGATTTTATTTATTCTGCCTGATTAGTTTTGTTCCATGGAGCTAAATAGAACAAATATAATCTATCTTTCTCATAGATGCCATTCAAGTACTTCAGGACCTCTGTTATATCACCCATGAATCATTTCTCCTCCAGACTGAACATGCCTAGTTCTGTCAGTTAATTGTAAAATGACACATTCTTGAGGTCCTTTACCATGCTGATTCCCTTCTTCTGGATATTGACCAACTTATTTATGTCTTTTTTTCTTTTAAAAATTATTATTAATTTAAAATGACACATTCTTGAGGTCCTTGACCATGCTGATTCCCTTCTTCTGGATATTGACCAACTTATTTATGCCTTTTTTTCTTTTAAAAATTATTATTAATTTATTTGAAACATTTTCAAAAAATTTTGAGTTGCAAATTTTCTTCCTCCCTCTAGCCCCACCCCCATCCACTGGGAAAGCAAGCAGTATATTATCAATTAAACATGTGAAATCATACAAAAAATATTTTTGGAGTAGACATTTGAAAAAAGCAAGAAAAATAAAGTGAAAAATTATACTTCAATTTGCACTCAGAGTTCATCATTTCTCCTTCTGCAGGTGCAAAGCATTTTTCATCACGAGGCTTTAGAACTGTCTTGGATCCCTGTATTGATCAGAGGCTTAAGTCTTTCATAGTTGATTATATCATAATATCGTTATACTGTGTACAACAATCTCCTGGTTCTGCTCATGTCACCTTGCATCAGTTTATATGTCTTCCCAGTTTTTTTTAAACCATCTTGCTCATTTCTTAAAACACGATGGTATGCCATTACAATCGTATACTATAACTTGTTCAGTTACTTCCCAATTAATGGACATCATCTCAATTTCTAATTTTTGCCATCACAAAATGAGCTGGTATAAATATTTTGTATGTGTAAGTCCTTTGAGTTATGCAAAGTTTTATAGCCCTTTGAGCATAGTTCAAGTTTTTCTCCAGAATGAATCAGTTCATGACTCTATGCACAGTTCATTAGAGAACATATTTTCCCTATTTTCTCCAGTATTTCCCATTTCTTATAGGTATGAGGTATTATGTCAGGGTTATTTTAATTTGTATTTATCTGATTACTGGTGGTTTAGAGCATTTTTTATATGACTATAGGTAGTATTTATTTCTTCTTCTGAAAACTGCCTTTTTATCATTTGTGAATTGGGGAATTATTTTTTATAAAATTTTTAAAATAATTTTTATAAATTTTATAAATTTGACTCAGTTCCCTATATATTTGAGAAATGAGGCCCTTGTCAGTGAAATTTGCTATAAATTTTTTTGATATTACTTCATTGTCATTAAGTGAAGATTTAGTTGGTGCAGGATATTTTGTTCTCAGATGATTGTGCACTCGATGCAACCTCTGAAACTGAGTTGAAACAAAGTAGAATAATTTCTGCTACTTGTTCTAACTTTGGCCTAACAATTAACACCAAGAAAACACAAGTTCTTCAACAGGTAGCATAACACAAACCATATGTGGAACCATCAGTTGCAGCAAATGGAGAAATTTTGAATAAGTTCACTTACCTTGGCATTATACTAGCCAGATCATGAGGTTGATGCATGCATTGCCAGAGCTAGTTCAGTATTTGGAAGTCTTTGAAAAAAAGTGGGAAAGAAGAGGTATTAGATTGCCCACCAAACTGAAAGTCTATAGAGCTGTTTTGCTGACCGCATTGTTGCATGCCTCTGAAACCTGAACAATGTACCAGTACCGTGACAGGAAACTGAATTACTTCCATTTGAATTGTCATAAGAAGAGTCTGGAGATCACCTGGCAATAAGGTACTAGACACCGAGATCCTTTCTCAAGCTGAACTGAAAAACTTTCAAACTCTATGGCAGGGAATGCAGCTCAATGTGTTGACCTCTTTGTTCAAATACCAAACGTAAGTTTGCCTAAAAGATTATTTTATGAGAACTTATGAAAAGTAGGCACTCACATAACAAAGAAAAAGAAGAAGTAACACAAGGATACTCTCAGGGTCTTTCTGAAGAACTTCGGGATTGATTGCATGACAGGGGAAACACTGGTAAATGATCACACAGCATGACATGCCTGTATCAAAGTAGGTGCTGTGCTCTATGAGTAAAGCAGAAACGCAGTATTGAAAAGAAATCTAAGATGCACAAATTTAGAGATATTGCCACTCCATCTTCACTCCAGATATGGACTATAGCTTGGTCTGTCATAAAGAGTTCTGAGCTCATATTGATCAGTCACAGTTGGACACACTCTACCTGGATCCCATCATAGTGACGCTGTGTTGGTCCTCCTTGAGAATGAAGGACAACAACCAGTTGTCTGTGATACCTTTTAGCAAAATAGTTTCTCTTATTCTCTCTTCTAATTAGGTCTATTTTTGTTTTGCCTTGTCTGAGATGTTGATTGTTAACCCTGCTTTTTTTCATTTCATTTGAAGCATAATAGATTCTGTTCAGGCCCCTTATTTTAACTCCTTGTGTATGTCTCAGTTTCACATGTCTCTCTTGTAAACAATATATTGTTGGACTTTACTTTCTAATCCTTTCTGTTATCTGCTTCTGTTTTATTGGTGATTTTATTCCATTCATGTTCATAATTGTAATTATTAACTGTGCATTTCTCTCTATCCTATTTTCTTCTGTTTATCCTTTCTCTTCTCAAAAGTCTATTTTGCTTCTGACCACTGTCACCCTTAATTTTTCCTTCATTTAATTGCCCTCCCACTTTCTCTTATCCTTTTCCCTTCCTACTTGCTGTTCAGTAAGATGGATTTCTATACTCAATTAAGTATGTATATTTATTCTTCCTTCTTTGAGTCAATTTCAGGGAGAATGAGGTTCACCTGTTGCCTCCCACCCTTCACTTCCTTGAGTGTTTGTTTTATGTGAGATAACTTTCCCTATTCTTCCACTCTCTTTCCCCCATCTCCCAGTGCATCCCTCTTTCTCACAGCTGCATTTTTTAAGATCATCCAAACATAATCAACTCCCTTCCGATCCTCCATCTATGTAGATTGCATTTGCTGCTGTTCTGTCATGTCTGACTTTTCGTGATTCCACTTGGGGTTTTTTTGGCAAAGATACTAGAGTAGTTTGCTACTTCCTTCTCTAGCTGTTGAGGGATTACATTACATTACATCATTACAGATGAGGGAACTGGGGCCAACAAGGTTAAGTAACTAGCCCAGTGTCACATAGCTGTCTGAGGCTGTATTTGAACTCAGGCGTTCTTGACTCCAGGCCAGGAGTTTATACACTGGGCCACCTAGCTGTCCTACACTCTTTTTAAGATAAAGTTCAGAGAGGTGGAGCCAAGATGGCACAGTAGAAGAATAGACCTATAGAAATTCTCCCCCCACAATCCATAAAATACCTGCAAAAATGACTAGCCAAATTCTAGAGCAGCAGAAGCCACAAAACGAGAGTGAAAGAGATTTCCAGCCCAAATAGCCTGGAAGACTGAAAGGAAAGGTCTATGGCACCAGACTCAGAGCTGAGCACAGCCCAGCCTTGGCAGCATGGCAGAGACAGGACAGAAGGAGGCTTTAGGGTACAGAATCCCAGGTAGCAGCTGCAATTCCCAGATCTCTTATCCCACAAACACCAAAGACAGCTTCAAAGGTCAGTGAGAAAACTTTATCACCTGGGTGAAAAGGGAGCAGGGTCCTGCCCCAGCCTGGGTCCAGGCAGCCCCAGGAAGTGGAAGTGTCCAAAACCCTGGGGGAATAGAGCAGTTCATCTGGGTCTCAGCCTTGAGTGGTGGTCCTGGGGTGAGGAAGAGCATTGGCTGGTGGAGCTGGTGGAGTCTCTGGAGAGGTAATTCTACTTGCACATCCTGGTAGAAAAGCTTGCGGTTGCTCCCAGATCAGAGCATAGGTGAGGAAAGGAGAAAACACCTGTCTCTTAATTGTGTTCCTTTGGAAGAAGTGAGAACATACATGTCCTTATAGTTTACCCTCCTCTTGACAAAGAACTCAAAAGTCAAGTAACTAGCTAGGAAAATGCCCCCAAAAGGGAAAAAAGATAAGAATATAGAAGGTTACTTTCTTGGTGAAGAGGTAGTTTATTCCATCTTTTCACTTGAGGAAGGACAATGCATACCATTAGAGGAAGATCTAAAAGTCAAGGCTTCTACATCCAAAGCCTCCAAAATAAATATGCAGTGCTCTCAGGCCATGGAATAGCTCAAAAAGGATTTTGAAAATGAAGTTAGACAGGTGGAGGAAAAATTAAGAAGAGAAATGAGAGCAATGCAAGAAAATAATAAAAAACAAGTCAACAACCTGCTAAAGGAGACCCCAAAAATGTTGAAGAAAATAACACCTCTAAAAATAAACTAACTCAAATGGCAAAAGAGTTTGGAAAAGCCAAAGAGGAGAAGAATGCTTTAAAAAGCAAAATTAGCCAAATAGAAAAGGAGGTTCAAAAGCTCACTGAAGGAAATAGTTCTTTAAAAATTAGAATGGAACAGATGCAAACTAATGATTTTATGAGAAACCAAGAAATTAAAAAAATAAAAGAATTAAAAAATAGAAAACAATGTGAAATATCTCTTTGGAAAAACCACTGACCTGGAAAATAGTTCCAGAAGAGACAATTTAAAAATTATGGGGCTACCTGAAAGGCATGATCAAAAAAAAGAGCCTATACATTATCTTTTATGGAATTATCATGGAAAATTCCCCTGATATTCTAGAACCAGAGGGCAAAATAAATATTGAAAGAATCACCTCCTGAAAGAGATCCAAAAAGAAAAACTCCTAGGAATATTGTAGCCAAATTTCAGAGTTCCCACATCAAAGAGAAAATATTTCAAGCAGCCAGAAAGAAACAATTCCAGTATTGTAAGAACGCAATCAAGATAACACAAGATCTAGCAGCTTCTTCATTAAGGGATCACAGGGCTTGGAATATGATATTCCAGAAGTCAAAGGAGCTAGGATTAAAACCAAGAATCACCTACTCAGCAAAACTGAGTGTAATACTTCAGGGGAAAAAACAGTTATTCAATGAAATAGAGGACTTTCAAGCATTCTTGATGAAAAGACAAGAGCTGAATAGAAAGTTTGATTTCAAACACAGGATTCAAGAGAATCATGAAAAGGTAACTAGGAAATAGAAATCATAACAGACTTACCAAATTTGAACTGTTTATATTCATACATGGAAAGATAATATTTGTAACTCTTAAGAGTTTTCTCATTATTTGTGTAGTTGGTGGTATTATAAACATTTACATAGAGGGTACAGGGTGAGTTGAATAGGAAAGTATGCTAGCTAAAAAAATAAAATTAAGGGGTGAGGGAAGAATGTATTGGGAGGAAAAAGGGAGAAATGGAATGGGGCAAATTATCTCTCAAAAAAGAGGCAAGAAAAAGTTTTTTCAATAGAGGGGAAAAGGAGGAGATGAGAGGGAAAAAATGAAACTCACTCTCATCACATTTGACTTGAGGGAACAACATGCACACTCAATTTGATGTGAAAATCTATCTTAAACTACAGGAAAGTAGGGGAGAAAGAGATAAGTGGGTTGTGGGGGATGATAGAAGGGAGGACAAATGTGAGGAGGGAGTAATTAGAAGCAAATACTTTTGTGGAGGGCCAAGGTCAAAACAGAGAATAGAATAAATAAGGGGCAGGATAGGAGTCTTTCACAAACATGACTATTATGGAAGTCTTTTGCATAACTGCACATATATACATATATATATATATATATATATATATATATATATATATATATATATATATATATACATCCTCTTTTGAATTACTTGCCTTCTCAGTGAGGATGAGTGGGGAGGGAGGAAGAGAGAGAAGATGGAACTCAAAGTTTTAGGAATGAATTCTGAGAATTGTTTTTACATACAACTGGGAAGTAAGAAATACATATAATGGAGTATAAAAATCTATGTTGCCCTTCAAGAAAAGAGAGAAGATGGAGACAAATGAAGGTAGGGGTGTGATAGAAGGGAAGGTAGATAGGGGGAAGAGGTAATCAAAATACATGGTGTTTTGGGGTGGGGTGAGGGGAGAGAAGGGTAGAAAATTTGAAACTCAAAAATCTTGTGGAAATGAATGTTTAAAACTAAAAATAAATAAATAAAAATTTGAAAATAGTGATTAAGTTCTTAGAAATTACATCTATCATCTTCCCACACAGAAATGCAAATCATTTGACCTTTTTGATTCCCTTATACTTTCTCTTTTATGTTGGTCTTCTTTTGTGCTTCTCTTAAGCCTTATGTTTGAATATTAGATTTTCTATTCCCCTTTCATCTTACCTTTTTTTAAACTCTTTTTTTATTATTTTATTTATTTATTTTTTAATGTTCTACAATCACTACCATAAACCTGAGATTTTTACTCCTTCCACACCTTCCCCCCTCCACCCACTTCTCCCGCAAGATGGCATACAATTCTATATAGGATCTACATATTCTTTCCTATTGAATATGTTTTCACTATAGTCATGCTATGTAAACGAACTAAAATAAATGGAAGAAATCATATAACAAATCAAAAAATAATACATACACACACATACATGATCTGCTACATTCTGTGAATGAATTCCATAGTTTTTCTCTGAGTGTGGAAGACATTTTGCCTTAGAAAACCATTGGGAATTTTTTTTTTTAAATTCTTGAGTTATTATGAAGTTCCCAGGCTACCAGAAAAAACTCTTGCATGCTGTGGTCGTTGCTGTGCACAAAGTTCTGGTTCTGCTCCTTTTGCTCAGCATCAGATCATATAAGTCCTTCCAAGCATCCCTGAAGTCTTCTTGTTCATCATTTCTTATAGTGCAATAGTACTCCATTACATTCGTATACCACAACGTATTCAGCCATTCCCCAATTGATGGGCATCCCCTTGATTTCCAGTTTTTGGCAACTACAAAGAGTGCTGCTATAAATATTTTTGTACATGTGGGGCCCTTTCCCATTTTTATGATCTCCGGGGATACAATCCTAGTAGTGATATTGCTGGGTCAAAGGGTATGCTCATTTTTGTACCCTTTTAGGCATAGTTTCAAACTGCTCTCCAGAATGATTGGATAAGCTCACAGCTCCACCAACAATGAATTAGTGTTCCAACTCTCCCACATCCTCTCCAGTTTTCCTGTTCTGTCATGTTTGCCCATCTTATAGGTATGATGTGGTACTTCAGAGTTGTTTTGATTTGCATCTCTCTAATCAAAAGTGATTTAGAGCATATTTTCCTGTGAGTATAGATATATTTTCTTCCTCTGAAAATTACCTGTTCATATCCTTTGACCATTTATCAATTGGGGACCTCTCATCTTATCTTGAGGAATTCTTAGAAGGCTTTTATTTCATTGAATATCCATTCCTTCCCCCTCCCCCCAAAGTATTATACACAGTTTTGCTGAGTAGATTATTCTTTGCTGTAATACTAGCTCCTTTACCTTCCAGAATATCGTACTACAAGTCCTCTATAACTTTAATGTGGAAGCTGTTGAATCTTGTGTAATCTTGACTGTGGCTCCACAATATTTTTATTGCTTCTTTCTGGCTGTCTCCAATATTTTTTCTTTGACCTCAGAGCTCTGACATCTGCTCTAATATTTCTTGCAGTTTTAATTTTGAAAAGTCTTTGCCAAAAGACAGTGATCAGAGGATTCTTTCAATTTCTATACTGCCCTCTGGGTCTAAGATATTGAGGCAGTTTTTCATTATAATTTCTTGAAATATGAGGACCTTTTTTGATTATTGCTTTCAGGGAATTTAATAAATTATGTCTCCTTTATCTATTTTCCATATCAGCTTTTTTCCCAATGAAAAATTTCACATTTTCTTGTATTTTTAAAAATTCTTTTTGACATTGTTTTGTTTTGTTCTCATTTTTAAAAATTATTATATTTGTTTTCAGTGTTCTACACTTACTTCCATATATCTTAGAATTTTCCCCCTTCCTCCTCCTCCTTTTCCCCTCCCTCCCTACTCCCTCCCCAATGTTTTCATGCTATTGTTTTCAGAGCTAGTTCAGGGCATCTGCAATGTTTCAGAGCATCGAAAGTAGGGTAACCCATCCTTATCCTCCTGACCTATGTTCTACTCTTTACCCAGGAAAAGCCCCTGATCTCTTGCAGCTAAGTCCCCTGCTCTCCAGCAACCCCAAGCACTAGTGTTCTTCTCTGCTTTGAAACTGCAACCAGGGTCCCACTGTGACCCAGAATTGTGTCTTACAACAAAGACCAACAAAGGATCCCCTCTAATGTAGTTCTCATCAGTTGTCTGACCCCTGATCCCACCTTTACCATGTCTGACCTGAGGTCTCTCAAAGCTACCACCACTCACAGCCTCCCCTGAAGTCCAACATGAGTGTTGCATGTTCTCCTTGCCTTTCTCAACCAAATGTTATAGACCTGTCCAACTGACTTCCTAAGTTGTCTAGGGTGTCAAAATGCTTTGCCCTAACCTTTTGTTGACTGTGCCACCTCACAATTTGAGTTGAGGTGTTATTTTAAAGTTGTTTCAAGAATAATATTGGGAGAGTTCAGCTGGGTTTCTGCCTCTATTTTTAGCTCCATCTTAGCCCCACTTGGAATAAACACTTTTTAAAGTATTTCATTAAAGTATATAATATAAATATAAAATATTTTTATTTCTTACCATTATTTAATTAAATATTTTAAATTAATTATCACTTATAAAATATGAAATAATTGAATGATTTATTAGTTTATATTATATATAATAAAAATATAAAATATTTTATATAAAAATAAAAATATCTTTCTTAAACTATGGCACTGAGAACTGAACACAATAATCCATATGTGGTCTCACCAGGACAGACTACAGCAGTAAGCAGTACCTTTACTTTCCTACTCCTAGAAGCTTTATATCAATTCAAAATGGTATTACTCTTTCTTTGGCTTCCCCTTCACAATAACTAATTTAATTATTTATTAATTTATATTATATATAATAAAAATAAAAAATATTTTATATAAAAATAAAAATATCTTAAACTACGGCACTGAGAATTGAACACAATAATCCATATGCGGTCTCACCAGGGCAGACTACAGAAGTACTTTTACTTTCCTACTCCTGGAAACTTTACAATTCAAAATGGTATTACTCTTTCTTTGGCTGCCCCAGAACTTCTCCTGGCAAACTGTTGTCTAAATATGTCTTTCTCATCTTGTACTTACAGAATTTATTTTTGGATCCAAATATAAGTCAGGACACATCCTTACTAATTTTCATTTTATATTCATTCTAATTCTCTAGGCTATCAAAACCATTTTAGAGTCTCACTCTTTCATCCAATATGCTGTCCCTCTCAGTTTTGTGTCACCTGAAAATTTGATAACCATAGCATCTATATCTTTTTCTAACTCATTGATAAAAATATTCAAGAACAACAGGCCAAAATACATATCTCTAATCACTCTCCTGAGGACCTTTTGTCAAATTGACACTGAAAAATTAAGAGGAAGATGAAAGGAAGGAACACCTATTTCTATAGTTCCTCCTATGTGTTAAGCACTATGCTAACCTCTTTACAAATACTCATCTCATTTCATCCTCACAACATTATGAGATGAGTACTGTTACCATGCTCATTTTGCAGTTTAGGAAACTGAGGAATACCAAAGTTAATGGACTGGCTTGAGGTCCCATAGCTAGAAAATATATGAGACTAGATTTTAACTCAGGTTTTCCTGACTCCAGGGCCAGCTCTCTGTCCACTGGGCCATCTAGCTGTCTCAGTAATGTAATCACACTTTGACTTCAGTCCAGACACTCAACAAATTCTGTTTTCATCTAATTGTATTATAATGCAGATCACATTTCTTCATCTATTCCTCAAAAGAACCTGAAATAATTTATCAAAGATCTTTCTAAAATCTAGGTAAATTACAGCTTTAATATTATCTGTATCTGCTGGTTCAGAAACTCTATAAAAACATAAATCTGGTCAGTCCGGCATGATCTGTTCTTGATGGAGCTAAGCTAGCTGTTTGTAATCACAACATTCTTTTTCGAGATGCACAAGCATTTCATTACGTTCTAGAATTTTTCCAGGAATCAAAATTAATCTCACCAGCCCATAGTTGATAAGATCTACATTTTTTTCTCTTGAAAATTTGGGAATCTGCTCTTCTCCAGAAATTAGGCAATCCCATCAGTGAAACCACATAAACCATGAAGTTAAAGGTCAAGGACTGAAGCAAGCCCCTAGCCTGGGGTTCTCAGATCAAGGGCACCTAGCACTGCTAAATTAAACTACCTTATCTTAATCAAGCCTCACAGCAAACATACGAGATAAGGACTATTGACATTATTGTTTTCATTTTACAGAGAAGGAAATTGAGATTCAGAAATTAAGTGACTTGCCGACAGTAGCACAGTAAATATCAGAGGTAAATATTCAACCTAGATCTTCCTGACTTTGAGTTATACACTTACACTGCTTCATTTAAAAAACAAACAAATAAAATTGTTCTTTGAAATATATTTTGAATTGATCTACCCTTTACTATATCAAACTGTGGTCAAATCAACATTCATGCAAGGAAAAAGAAACTGTCCTGCAGTTTGTTTATATTTTTCCAATAAATAAATAATCCTATCACCATGCTAAACAACAACCACAATCCCTTTTATTTAAATTGTACTCCTGTTTAAGCTACCTTCCTCTACTACTAAGTAAAATTGCACACAGAGAGGATTCACTGGTTTTACAAATACAGGAACTAAAATATTATTAGGAAAGCATGTTAGACATCATATAACTAACATACTCCAAGTTACATAATTATATGGATTTTGGATTGATATCTTTTATTCCTTTATATAGTGTATAATTCAAATATGGTTATATTTCCCCTCTGTGTTTTAAAACAAGATAAATATATCTCATATGCACTGTCTTGTTTTATAAGATAAAACTTGACTTAGAAAAAAATTACATTGTTATTGTTGTATATTTGGGATGTGTGTGTTTGTTTGTGTGTGTGTGTGTGTGTATGACTGGATTCTAAGTCAGGACTCAAATTCTGCCTCTCCCACTTCCTACCTGTGATACCCTAGGTAAACCTCTTAACCTTTCTGGGCCTCTGTTTCCTAACTGTAGAATTAGAGGTAGAGTAGATGATCTCCGAGATTCCTTCCAGTTCTAAATTCTATGATAATCTAAATTCTCATATTTTAATTTACAACGTAATTCAGCCATAACATTATTTAGAACACACTGCCCTCTGGTGTCCATGTTGTGTTATGTTTTCCCCCATGTGTCCCTGCTTTTACCAGAGCTAATAAATATCCACTTCTTTTATTCATGCTTTGTTAATGAGAATTCTTGGATATCTCTTATATCCTGCAATTCCTAGATCATTTTATTATGTCCTTTGAAGATCACCTTAAAACAAAAGCAAAGGTCACAGAATTTAGAGTTGGAAAAACCTTCACAATCCTCTAATGCAACTTTCTTTACGTTGATTTCTATTAATTTTTGTTTGATTAAATTCATATTAACTTCATAGTCTATCAAAATATTTATTCGAGCCTACTTGATTTATCCATTGTATTCGCTTCCCTTGTAGATTTGTGTGATTCCAAATTTAATGAATAGAATTTTTGCCTTTATCTAAGTCATCAATTAAACACAAGACTGTTCAAGTTTAGCCACTCAACCAGTAAAGAATCAATCAAATTATAATATCTTTAAGCCCACCTCTTCCCATCTTTCTATAAGAATGAGATATTTTATTAAACATACTGCTGAAATCTCTGTGAAATACATCTACACGATGTATATTTCAACAATAATAGAAGTTAATAATAGCTAGCAATTATACAGTACTTTAAGGCTTACACAAAGTTGTGCACATTTTCCCTCAATTTACCTCACAACAACACTAGGAGTAAGATGTTGCTCATCGTTATATAGCTGAGGAAACTTAGACAGATAAAGTCACATAGCTGGTGAATGTCTGAAGCTGGATGGGAACTCATGTTTTTGACTCCAGGTTCAGTGCTTTATCTACCATATCATAGTCTAGCATATCCTGCTTTAGTGCACAAGTCTTGGTTCATCATCTATGCTGATTACACCCTGTTCTTGTGCCCCTCTACCCCTCCTCTACATGTGGATTTTATTCCATGTTCTGTCATTGAGTCTCTTCTTTCCTCTGTCCAAATTTATTCCCATAGGTTCAACCACTATTTGTATATAGAGAATGCCCATATCCGGAGGGTATCTTGGTAAATGTTTAACAACCAGCTCTCCAAAAAAAAGTGGTGCAAGACACATTTTAACGTTTAATCTACACTATTAACATTTTCTGCATTACTTTCTTAAGTCTAGACAATCAGTTAAGTAATAAATAAAGGCATGATTTGGAGCGTTTGTTAATTTTACTCACACTAAAAATATTTAAACTTCGCTCTCAAAATATAGCTCCATTACACACAATTACATTTCTAACTGGGCTTTCTAAGCCCAGTTTTTACTTTTGAGCTCCAGACAAACACTTTTTATTCATTTTAATTTAATAAATGCTACATTTTAAATTCAATTAAATCTTTATCTGAATGTCCCATTGGTACCTCAAACCCAATAAATCCAAAATTAAGTTAATTATTTTTCCCTCCAAGTCTGACTTTGCCACTTCTGTACATAGCAATGCCATTTAATTATTCTTTATATTTTTTAGAATAGTGGACATATGTGGCTTTTCTATCTCCACCTCTCATATTCAAATCATGAACAGACATTTACTAACTTTTTACTATGTGTCAGGCACCATTCTAAAGGCTGAGGATACAAAGAATTGAAAAAAAAATTAAAAAAAAACAACAACAAACAATAAAAGATGTGGCCCTGGCCCTCAAGGAGATCAAAATCTAACGGGAGGAGCCAACATGGAAACAACTACGTACAAGCAAAATATTTACAGGATAAATTGGAGCTAATTTTAAAGTAAAGACATCAATATTAAGGAGATTAGGAAAGATTTGCTGTGGAAGAAGGAATTTTAGCTGAGATTTGAAGAAAGCCATGAAAACCAGGAGAGAGAGACCAGGATGGAGAGAAACAAAAACAAAATGTTTTCAAAGAGCTAAAAACAGGTTGTAAGAGGATATAACCAGTTCACAAATACTTAAGTAAAGAGTAATTTGAGGAAGGAGAGAGCAGAAACAACTGTGAATCGAGTTATTCCTGATGGTCTGTTAATTTTTTTAAGATAATACTTTTTTCTTGTCATTCAAAACCTTCTATAAACTGTCAATCAATCAAGCAATTATTAAGCTCCTACTTTGCCTCAGCACTTACAGCCTCTATGACAGGCAAGTCACGTCAAACTCTCTGAACTGTGGTTTTCTCATCTATAAAATATAAAATAATACTGTTGTAATTGATATCCTTTGCAGAATTATTGTGAGGAAAATGTGTGTTAGTCCTTATAGCAATATATTAATATTATTACTTCTACATCCAGAAGGATTTCTGTATATTTCTTCATCTGTTGAATTCTTATCTATTCTTGAAACAAAATTCCACCATGAATTTTATTTTTGATGCTTCAAGTCAGTAGCATATTCCTATTTAGACTTCACATAACATTTTTTGAAAACTTTTTGGTGCATTTATCATTAAAATGTCTTTTATTGTATCTGCATTGGTGTCTTCTCCCTCAACTAGATTATAATTATTTAGAATGCTGTATCTTATCTATATATTTTGGTCTCGAGAGTTTATAGCAGAGATTTACACACAGGAATTAGCACAGTGCCTGGAAAATATTAAGCACTTCACGTATGCTTTTTCATTCATTTATTAAATACATATTCAATAAATATTTGTAATGTTAGGTAGAATTATGAACTATCCTTTTATAAGTATTTACCAATATTTATCTTGCTCTTAGAAGGTACTCAGTAAAGGTCCCCTTTTTGTAGTTCATAACAATGTGTTGCATAATTTCTACCATTTCCTTGAATAATTTCCTGTGACAACTAAGTCTAAGCTCAAGGATAACTATCTATAATTTCTAGTGGCAATGACCTGGCTATCACAAACTCATGTATTTCCAAGTGTACTTGAATTAACCATTTGCTCAATGCTTTTAAAATATTTTGTTGGCTGATTTCATGTGGATGTCTCCCACTGAGGCCTCTTTTATTTCATTCCTGGATCTTAGATTGGACTCCACAAACTGTGGCCTGCAGGCAATATCTGGCCATCTGCTTTTGTCAAGCCCTAGCTAAGAGTGATTTTTACATTTTTACATAAAGTTGTATTACATTTTAAAATGTAAAAACCATTCTCAGTGGGCTTTACAAAAGAAAGCAAGCCAGATTTGGTCCTTGGGCCATAGTTTGCAGACTCCTGTATATTGTTTCCTTGGCTCCATTGGGAGGTAAACCACATTCAGTTATGTTCAACAACAGGATATGTCCCTGTTAATAGCTTTTACTATTGCTCAGTAAAATGATGTCAGTTCTGACAATATTTCTGTAGGTTTTGGAAGTGTTTATCACATGCACCAAGAATGTCTATCGTTTTATTCCTTTTTAGGGTGGAAGTGTTAACTTTTCTCTATCTGCCTCAGGGTGATACATGTTTTGTTTCATTAGTATCCTGTGGGTTTTTGTTAAAATACTTTTCAAATCTGTTTCAGTTCATTTTATGGTTTTGAAAATATATACTACAACTAGTATGATATAGGTGTTAATTACCTTAATCATGTTCTTCTCATTAAGCTCTGATTTCAAGCTGCTAGTTAATCACTTAGCACATAGACTTATAGGATGTTGGATGGAGAACTGAAAGTGACCTCTAGATGACTGACTCCAACTTTCTTATTTTATAAATGAGGAAGGTGAAGCTGAGAGAGTTTAATGGATTTGCCAATAATCATATAGCTAGTATTTGCCTAAGGAAGGATAAAAAAATAGACTTTCCTTACTTCAAGTTCAGCCCTCTATCCACTATACCACATAATTGCTTCAGGGAAAAACGGATATTTAATGAAATAGAGGACTTTCAAGCATTCCTAATAATAAACCAAAGCTGAATAGAAAATTTGACATTCCAAAATAAGACTCAAGAGAAAAATATAAGGTCAATATGAAAGAAAAATCATAAAGGACTCAATAAGGTTAAACTGTTTATATTCCTGTGTGGGGAAGATGATACATGTAGCACTTGAAAACTTTATCATTATTAGGGCAGTTAAAAGGAGTCTACATAGAGAGGATGGATGGGAGTTGATTAGTGAGAGATGATCCCAAAAAATGAAGATGTGATAAAGAGTGAGGCACTTGGAGAAGGGAAAGGAGATGAAGAATGGGGGGAAATGTGTTATATGAAAGAGTTGAACAAGGAAGAGCTTTTATAATGGAGGAAGAAATGGTATATGGCAGACAATGCTTGAACCTCACTCTTACCAGAATTAGTTCAAAGAGGGAATAACATACACACTTAGTTGGGTATAGAAATCTATCTTACTCAACAGGAAAGAAGAAGGTACTGACAGAAGAGAGGGAATAATAAAGAAGAGAGGAATCAGAAGGAAAACATACTTTTGAGGAGAGGTAGGGTAAAAAGAGAAGAGGATAGGCAAAGGGAGAGAATTACGCAGTAATTACAACTGTTAATGTAAATGAAATTAACTCACTCATAAAATGGAAATAGATGGCAGAATGGATTAGAAACCAGAATCCAACAAGTTGTTTGCAAGAAGTACACTTGAAATAGACACACAAAGTAAAAATAAGGGGTTGCAGGAAAATCTAACGTGCTTCAGCTAAGGTAAAAAAGGCAGGGGTAGCAATCATGACCTCAGTAAAGCAAAAGGAAAGAAAAAATATCCCATTAAAAGAGATGAGCAGAAAAACCTACATTTTGCTAAAAGGTGTCAGAAAAAATGAACTAATATCAATTCTAAACATGTGCATAACATTCACATTCTTAAAGGAAATGTTAATTTAATGATAGAGACAAATATACAGTAAATGGAACTTTCCTTAAAATGACAAATACTATTTATTTAAAACCATCCTCAAGTATTTTGTATTATGGGAATGAACTAGAAACCTTATCAGTAAGATTAGAGATGAAACAAGGATGTCTATTATCACCACTATTATTCAATACTGTACTGGAAATGTCAGCCATAGCCATATCGAAGGAATTAGAATAGACAATGAGGAAATAAAACTATCACTCTTTCCAGATATTATGATAATATACTGGAATATAGTGGAAACAATTAAAACCTTTAGCAAAATTGCAAGATATAAAATAAACCCACATAAATTATCAGCATTTCTGTGTATTAACAATAAAGCCAAACAGAAAGAGATACATTCCATTTAAAATAACTATGGACCATATAAAATTCTTGGAAGTCTACCTGCCAAGACAAAATCAGCAACTATATGAACACAATTACAAAACACTTTCCACATGAATAAAGTCAGATCTGAACAACTGGAAAAACATTAGCTGCCCCTGGTTAAGCCAAGTTAATATAATAAAAATGATGATTCTACATAAATTAATGTACTTATTTAATACCATACCAGTCAAACTACCAAAAATTATTTTATAGAGCAAAAAAATTAATATTCTTGTGGAAAAACACAAGGTCAAGAATATCAAGGGAGTCAGTGAAAAAATTTGAGGGAAGATGGCCTAGACAGGGTGATAATCACGAAAACAATCTGATTCTGATTAAGAAACAGAGTGATGGATCAGAGTGTGTACACAATACACAGTAGGAAACAACCATTGTAATCTAGTATTTAATATATCCAAAGATCCAAATGAGCACTTGGAATAGATAATTGCTGACATCCATTCCCACTCTAGATCTATGACAGCAGATGCCATCTGGTATTTAGCAGGTATATGATTCATTTGACATTTACTAAGTGCCAAGTGTATTTTGGGACAAAAACTCCCTGGCAGAAAATTGCTGGGAAAATAAGAAAACAATTTGACAGAAACGAGGTATAGAAAATATCTCACGCTGTATACCAAGATAAGGTCAAAATGAATGCATGATTTAGACACAAGATTTTTGCAAACAACTTGTTGGATTCTGGTTTCTAATCCATTCTGCCATCTACTTCCATTTTATGAGTGAGTTAATTTCATTTACATTAACAGTTGTAATTACTGCGTAATTCTCTCCCTTTGCCTATCCTCTTCTCTTTTTTACCCTACCTCTCCTCAAAAGTATGTTTTCCTTCTGATTCCTCTCTTCTTTATTCTTCCCTCTCTTCTGTCAGTATCTTTTTCTTCCCTGTTGAGTAAGATAGATTTCTATGCCCAACTAAGTGTGTATGTTATTCCCTCTTTGAAACACAAGAAAATTAGAAGAGCATGGAAAATTTTGTTTGTTGAATCTATGGATAAGGAAAGACTCTATGACTAAACAAGAGATAGAGAGGATCACAAGAAGTAAAAAGAATAGTTTGGATTACATTAAATTAAAAAGTTTTTACACAAATAAATTCAATGTAGCCAAAATTAGAAGGATAGCAAAAAATGGAAAAAATGTGTGTGTGTGTGTGTGTGTGTGTGTATGTGTGTGTAGAGAGAGAGAGAGAGAGAAAGAGAGAAGTAGAAATGAGTCAAATTTATAAATGTATGGATCATTCTCCAATTGATAGATGATAAAAGGCTATGAACAGGTAGTTTTTAGAAGAAATCAAAGTTATCTATGATCATATAAAAATACTCTAAATCACTATTGATGAGTGGAATGAAAATTGAAACAACTTGAGGTATCATTTCACACTTATCAGACTGGCTAATATAACAATAAAGGAAAGTAACTAATGGGAAGGAATGTGGAAAAATTGGGGCTTTAAAATGCACTACTGGAGTTGTGAACTGATCCAACCATTCTGGAGAACAATTTGAAACTATGCCCAAAGGGCTATAAAACTGTGCACACTCTTTGAACCAGCAATAGCACTACTAGGTCAGTTTTCCAAAGAGACAAAAGAAAAAAGACCCTAATACCAAGATAAGGTCCAAAGGCTGCATGATTTAGACATAAAAAGTGATATTTATAGCAGCTCTTTTTGTGGCAAAGAATTGGAAATCCAGAGGATGCCCATCAGTTGGAGAAATGGCTGAACAAATAGTCATATATGATTATGATGAAATATCATTTTGCTATAAGAAATGACAAGCAACAAGGTTTCAGAAAAACCCTAAAAGATTTAGGTGATCTGAGGCAAAGTAAAGTGAGTAGAATCAGAACATTTTACACATTAACGGCAATATTGTACAATAATTATCTATGAATGACTTAGCTATTCTGATTAATACAATGATCCAAGACAGTTCTGAAGGACTTATGATGAAAAAAATGCCATTTACCTCTAGAGAAAGAACTGATGAAGTCTGAGTGCAGATTGAAGCATTTTTTTAGTTTATTTTTTTGCATCATGGCTAATATGGAAAGATGTTTTTCATGATTTCACATGTAAAGCTGATGTCACATTTCTTGCCTTTTCAATAGGTAGTGGAGGTGCAGAAGGAGTAAGAGATTTCAAAATATTAAAAATAATGTTAAAATGAATATTTTCTTTAAAAAAGAGAAAGTGATGGAGAAAATGTTAGTAGTGAAGATTAAACTTTAAAGTATGTCTTTTCAAAGAGTCTGTTAAACATTTACCAGCACAGCACTGAGAAGACCTAAATTCAAATACTATTGAAGAATAATCCTAGTTTCGTGACCCCAGGCTCATCACTTATCCTCTCTCAAACTCATTTTTCTCCTATGAAAAACAAGAATAATAATATTACCTTCCACAGAAGATTATTTGAGGGTCAGATGAGTTAGTATATGGAAAAAGCTTTCCAAACTTTAAAGCAATGAATACTTTGTTAATATTATTTTCCTCTCGGAACTACTACATATGTGTGCATGTGTGTGGGGTTGCACTTATTTTTGTATTTTTTTTAATTCATTTAATTTATTTTAGATAACCTGGATTTTCTTTTTCCTCTTGAAAAGATCCTAACGAGGAATTTTTATTACAAAAAAAATTCCTTTATATTTTCAAAAAAGCAAAAGATGAAGAGAAATATAACTCAGCAAAATTAATGCACTTTTTGTATGCATTATGTCTCCACAATCAATTGAGAAACATTTATTAAGCACCTACTATGTGACAGTGTGTTAAATGTTGATGATACAAAAGAAGGCAAAAAGCAGCCCTTGCCCTTAAGGTACTCATGATCCAATGGGGAAGCCAACATTACAAACAAAGATATACAAGTAAGATATGTATAGAATAAATGGAAAATAGTTAACAGAGGGAGTGCACTAGAATTTAGAAGGATTGGGATAGGATTCCAGTAAAAGATTAGAATATATATTCCTTGAGGGCAGGGGCTGTTTTGTCTTTATATCATCCATACACAGCATATTGCCTTTAATATACTTAGCACTTAGTAAATGTCTAATGAATCATATGACCTGCTAAATACTAAACGGTACCTGCTGTCATAGATTTAGAGCTGGAATGAATCTCAGCAATCATCTATTCCAAGTGCTCATTTTACAGATGAGAAATTCAAGGAATAAAGTCACTTGTTTAAAGAAATATGATTTGTAGCAGAGTCAACACTTGATGGAACTAAAGTCCAGTTTTTCTGTCTCCAGGTCAACTCATTTTTTTCCAAGGTCATGTCATTCCTTTAATGAAAGAGAACAAATAAGGTCAGGATGGTAGAACTAAGTTAAAACTAACCGATATTGTAGATTACAATTGTGCAGTATGCTGGAGCCAGCTCTAACCAGGTCATGAGGGTAGATTGTTAAATATTCATTGTACTTATTTAGCCTTCAGAAAAGAGTGAATTGCTACAAATCAGGATTTACTTTATTGTTCTATATTTTATTGTCTATAGGTTTATTGTCTAGACTTACGGCAGTTATGAAGAAAATATCAATAATGTAAATTAAAATTAAAAATATGTTCAGTGTACATAACCACCCTCCCTCTCCCTCATTCAGAGTTGGTTATTAAGTATTTTCTAATGTAGCTCTGGTTATGAGATGTGAAAAAAAATCAGAAGATTTGGCTCATTTGAGTGTCCATATGAAGAAGCAGGAAATTCCCATAAAGATACCATGATGTTGTGGATGGAATGATGGACTTGGTGTCAGGAAGACATGGATTCTAATTCTGCTTCAGGCACTTTCTGTAATTATGGTAAGTTTCTGAAATTCTCTATGCTTCCAAATGACTCTATAGGATTATGATTTGCTAATCTCCATTAGTGAATACAGTTTCCATGCTGGAATTTTCCACGCTGATGAAATCACACGCAGAGATGTTCTTAAACTTCCCCTCCAATCTCTCCCTCATTAAATTTTTAACATAATTTTTTGGGGGATGAGGTCCAATATTGGAAACACTGTATACTCTATGTTGACGATAAAGATGATAACCGGGATGAACGTGACGATCAATGTAATATGTGTAGGGGGAGCCAACAGAATACATGTTGAAGATGGAGAATTTATGTATTATAATGAGAAATTAAGGTGATAGGAGGGCAGTTGATATAGGATCTTGCATGTTAGAATAGAAACCCACTGGAAGATAACTTACTGGCTTTTTTTGTTTAATGATAAGCACCAGGTAAGCAATGTGTGGAGAGTCTGAAAACAATTTAGTAACATTTATATAGAATCTTGAATTAAACATTTACTGGTGTGTAAACTCTCTGCTTATGTATGTAGAGATAGACAAAAAGATAGAGGTATAGAGACAGATACAGAGAGAAAAATAGATTGAGAACTTTCTTATACCAATGAAATCACAGGTCCAGATGCTGTCCTAAACCTCTGTACACAAACATGTGTTTATGCGATCATATGTTTCTTGAATTTAAAACATGGCTGAGTTCATTATCACCTTCAAACATACATGGAAGAGTGATTGATTTAACTGTAGCAAGACCTTGTGCCTTACTCCATACATTCGTTGTTAGTCATTTCTTTAATTCTTTATCCTGTTCAGAGTAAGAAGGTACTTCCCCAAATCCTGGTCAATCTCCAGCCCTGGCCTGGGAAATCTTTTTGCCTCATTAATCCTCATTTGGTTGCTCAGCTTGAGCTTCAGGAACACATCTATGAAGGGGACTTACTGTACTGGACAATGAATGCAGTTATCATCACAGAAGTATGCCTTTGCTTTGGTCTCTGTTTTATGGTCTGGACAATGTTTCTTATTAAAGTGAGTCACTCTCTCTGATTACTTTAAAAGCAAATAGGGAAGTTTCTTTCTTTCTTTCTTTCTTTCTTTCTTTCTTTCTTTCTTTCTTTCCTCCCTCTCTCCCCTTTCTTTTTCCTTTTTTCTTTCTTTCCTTTTTCTTCTATTCTTTTTCATTTATTCATTTTATAGGACCTCTCTTTAGGAAACTAAACTCAATGTACTTTTAGCCAGATTTTCCTGTCCTGTGAAAGGAAAAACAAAATAAACTCTCTTCAGTTATTAAGCAAAAGTATAATCAGTGACCACAAGAAAGTCTTATAACTAATGCTATTAAACAAACAATAAAAGTTCTTTACTTTTTTTTTTAAAACTTATGTGTATATTTGAATACTTCTAATTAGAATTCTTCTAATTTCTCCCCAAATTTTAGGTGGAAGTATGGGATTATTTTCTTCTATATGACTTTTTCCCTACTGAATTTTTAATAATAGCAAGTCATGGTAAGAAAAACTGAACCAGTATACGTTGTTTATATGCTTCTCCTCTGATGAAAATAAATGGAGGATAAATGAGTAATGTTCAAAACTCATCAGCAATATTGAAGGTGGTGGTGGTGGAGATATGCCCTTCCCAGACCATGCATCTTCTATGAAACCCTGTTTGTTTGTTTTCCCAGAAAGTTTGGCACATAATGTGCACTTCATAAGTGGTTTTCCAACCACTCATTCATTTATCCCTTTATTCATTGTAAATATGGTTTCTGTGACAATTTTGATGACACTAATATTTCTCCCCTTAAAAAAATGAATGTGATATTATTTATATTCTAAAATCACTTAGCTTTTTTGAGGTATGAACATAGGCTTAGTTTCGATAAATTGTGTCTTTAACTCTGTTGTGAGGGCATGTCAATCTTCCATTATGATTCAGATGAAGATTTATAGGCAGCACACTAAAGTGGAAAGAGACCTGAATTTGACTCTTACTTCTTCCACTTATTAACTTTGTGACTTTATGCATGTCCAATTGAACAATTTTACTGAGTCTTGGTTTCCTCATCTTTAAAATGAGGTGGGTCAGCCAATCTGAGCTCTAGGTGAATCTATGAACAATTTTGGGTCATGCATCCTAAGAAAGCAGAATGAAACATTCCCTTGATTTTTTTTTAAAACACATTTACCTTGTTTGGGACTGGGAATTATGGGACATTGAACCATGAGGAAGAGAAAAAGATTCAATTCAATAAACATTTATTAAGCAGTTAATATGTTCCAGATACTGTTCTAAGGATTGAGGATACAAAAAGAGGCCAAAGGTAGACCTTGCCCTTAAGGAGCTTATAATCTAATGGGGATAACAACATATAAACACACACACATATATGTACATGTATGTGTGTATGTATATGTGTGTATATGAAACAAACTATATGCAAGATAAATTGGAAATAATTAAAAGAGAGAAAACACTAGAATTAAGAGAGTTAAGGAAGGCTTTCCATGGGATGTAGAATTTTTGCTGACACTTAAAGGAAACCTGGAAAGTCTATAGTGGGAGTGGAGTCATGGGAGATACCCAGAGAAAATGCCTGGAGCTGAATTATGGAGTGAATTGTGTGTGGAACAACCAGGAGGATATTGTCATTGGACTGAAGATTCTATAGCAGAGAGTAAGTTTTACGAACACTGAAAAGGTAGGAGGGGACTAGGGCTTTGAATGCTAAATATTTCTATTTGTTTCTAGAGGCTACAGGAACCCACTGGAATTTATTGAGTAGGAGGGTGACATAATCAGACTTATATTTTAGTCAAATAATTTTAGTGACTGAATGGAAAATGGACTGGAAAAGGGAGAAACTTAAGGCAACCTGACCCACCAGCAGGCTATTGCAGAATCAAGGGGTTACATGATAAGGGCCAGTATTAGAGTAGTGGCAGTGATAGAAAGGAGAAAGGAAAGTATTTGAGAGGTGTTAAAAAGCTGAAATCAGCAAGAATTGACAACAGCTTGGATACAGGGGGTAAGAGATAGTGCATAATCCAGGATTTATTCTAGGTTGGGAACCTGAGGGACAGGAAGGATGGTATTGTCCTGTATATAACAGGAAAACAGGACCAAGGGAGATTATGAGTTTTGTTTTGAACATATTGAGTTTAAAATTTCTACTGGACATTCAGTGTAATGTATCTGAAAGGCAATTGGAGATACAAGACTTGAAGTCAACAAAGAGATTGGGGCAGGACATACAGATTTGAGAATCATCAATATAGAAATGGTAATTAAATCCATGAAAGTTAATGAGATCACTAAGTGAAATAATGTGGAGGGAGAATAGAAGAGCACTCAGAAGAGAACCCTGAGGGATGCCTACTATTAGAAAGTATGATCTGCAGAAGGAGCTAGTAAGCAAAGGTGACAGAGAAGGAATAGATATCAGGAAAACCAGGACAGAGTGATCTCCTGAAAACCTAGAGAGGGGATCAAGGAGGAGAGATCAACAGGGTCAAAGTTTGTAGAGAGATCAGGGAAAATGAAAACTGAGAAAAGGCCATTGGTTTCAACCACTAAGAAATCATTAGTAACTTTGGAGAGAACAGTTTCAGTGGAATGATAAGGCTGGAAGCCACATTGTAAGGAGGCAAGAAGAGAGTGAGAGAAGAGAAAGTGGAGGCACCTATGGTAGACAGTCTTTTCGAGGAGGTTGCTACAAAGATCAGAAGAGAGCTGGGATAAAAGTTAGCAGGGATGGAAGGATCAATTGAGGGGTTTCTCCCCCCACCCCCGCCATATGGACATATTTGTAGGCAATAGGAAACGAGCCAGTAGAGAGGGAGAGACTGAAAATAAAAGAAACAGTCGGGGATGACAGAGAGAGCAGTCTGTTGAAGGAGATAATTTGGAATAGGATCACTTGAACAAATAAAGGGGTTAGCTTTGGTAAGGAACAAAGCTACTTCATTGCGTGAAATAGGAGTGGTTGATGAAAGTGGCAGAAGGCACTTGAGGGATAGGAGATGAAGAGGGGGAAAGAGAGCATTAATGGTGAATGAACTCAATTGTTTTTTCGCACAATATGAGGCAAGGTTCTTTGCTGAGAGGGTTGTAGGAGGGGGAGCCACGGGAGGTTTAAGGAGGTATGAAAAGGTTTGGAAGAGCCAATGCGGAGAGTGGAATAGTGAATTGATAAGGGAGGCATAGTAGGATGCCTAGCAACAGTGAAGGCCCAACTAAAGTTATGTTATAAATGATTTTGTAGTGGTTCCAGTCAGAACAGTTACATAATTTTCTCCATCGTCATTCAGTCTCACATATGTAGGTGAGAGGGCAGTGAATGTTGGGAGTGATCCAAGGTTGAGGCTTGGCAAGGTGTAATCAGCAATATAAGGAAGTTAGTGACCAGACTTGAATTGGTCTACCAAGGAGTAAAGATGGGGAAAAGAGAAGAGAGTGGTCATTGCAGGGGAGATAGCCTGGGAAAGAATTGAGGAGTTGAGGGATCGGAGGTCCCCGTGAGAATAAAGAGTAAAGCTACTGAGAGAAACACAGTGTGGTGAAAAGCTAATAGATTATGGTTGGATAAGTGGATTTCAGAATGTTTGAACGTAGAGATGGCGTATTTGTGAGTGATGGCAAAGTTACGGGTATGATCATTGGTGTGTGTGGCAGAGGTTGGGTGGAGAAGTAGCTCATGAGAGGAGAAATTGATGAACTGAGTGGTTAGACTATTTGAAAGAGTCAATAGGTATTTTGAAGTCCCCAACATGAAGGCAGGAGCTGAGAAGGAGGGCTAAATTTTAAGTCAACTGTTCAACTTATTGATGAAGCAAAGAGAGTGACCTGGGGGTCTGTAGATAACTACTACCAGGATTTTGATTGGGTGGTAGATATGAATAGTAGGAACCTCAGAGGATAAGAAGCTGTTAAGTAAGGGAAGAAGGGGAGACCCTGGAAGTGGAAATGGGAGTGAGGAAAATTCCAATTCCATGGCCTCAATAAAGATAACAAGACATAAATCTCATGAAAGGAGACAACAGAATACCTTGAGGCCACTGCTACAGTAGCTGCTGATGGTGAGGGGAAAAGCAACATCAATGAGTTTACCTGTGGTGTGGTGGTGTGTCATAGGTAACTTTCTCTCTGCTGGATCCTTATTTTAGGAATTCTTGATAATTACATCTCATGTTCAGCTGCTTTTTACCTGCAGAAGTAGTGAAAGTGCTGTCAGCACCCTCTACATTTCGATACCCAGGGATAAAGCCCAGATCATCCCACCTAGTTATGGTTCTATCTCTCTTTTCTCTTTTGAGCTCCAATGTTTTGTGATTTTATCACTCTGTTACCCTATTTCAAACCCAAAATATCCTGTGGTCAAATTCTTCAGAGAAATATTGTTCAGGATTCACTTCTTCAAGAACAGTTTAATCATATGATTTGTATCTCTTCATCTCTCTCTATTTCCTTTGAATGGTTTTCTAACAAAAAAAGATGAATGACTCTGGAATATAATACATATTTCAAAAAATTAAGTAATATTAAAAATAACAAAGTTCTAGGACAATCAGGATTCTGGTAATTCCTTTGGGTTGTGATTTGACTATTACAGAATAAGAGGAGCAACCTCATATATATAATGCCTAGAAACTGCCTAAATTTCATTAAAATACATTTAGTACAAGTATGTGTTGGGATTACTAAAAGCCTATGTCTTTAAACTTTTAATAAAAGGTTTTATAGCAAGAAACTTGAGATCATTTGTTGTACATTACCAACCACATATTTATGAGCCTGTAAATCATTGCAACCAAGACCTGGAAATGTTGACACATTTTAGAGAGGATGTCTCATAAAAAAAGTTATGCAGGTTTAAACTCTATTTTTGGTCCTTTGGTTACAATGACCTCCTACAAATGAACAATGTAAAAAGCTATCTCACCATTTTTCTTTTAAATCACATTTTCTCTATGACTAATAAAGTCAGTAATGAACATTTTGTTATAGGACATTAGATTCCTTTTTTTTTTAATCTTTGAGGGTAGTTCATTAAAAGATCACATGTTACCTAACTGATATACAACTGATGACTACATTTATCAGTGTTATTTGCACCTGAGTTTTATACACAGATTTGGGGGACCATTAAGTAAGAAGACAGCTGCAAGAGTCTTACACCATGTCTTTCTTGTAATTCTTCCAGCATCGTGTTGTATTGTATTTATAACATCTTTCTATGTCTCTCTCCCTCTCTCATTCTCTCTCTCTCTCTCTCTCTCTCTCTCTCTCTCCACACACACACACACACACACACACACACACACACACACATGCACGCACACACATACACATATACATATATCTTACCTTCCCTATCTTATTATGCCACAAGATTTGTAAGGACAGAAAGTATCTTATTCATTTCTATACCTGTTCTTTTCTTTCCCTGCTTCCTGCCTCAATTACATTGACATTCAACTCATTTTCCACATAGGGATAGTTGGTTGTTGTCCTTTGTTTTCTAAGAGGACCAAAATGATATCACTATGATAAAGTCAAGTTTCAATATATCCAACTGTGGCTGATCACACTAATTTTAGCTCAGAATGCTGTACCACAGATCGGGTACAAATAGTCCCTGTGAACATTTGGGGTGGGTACCCTAAATTTGTGAGTCCTGCGTTTCCTTTGAGCTGTTTCCATTTTGCTTTGCTTATAGAACAGGACTGAACTACCTGCGATGTTATTAGAACATTTCTCACGTTAGAAAACACCCTCTCCTATTGCAGGTTAGTAACTTCTGTGCAACTCTCACTCCATCATCCATTTGCAACTTTGCCTGGTTTCAGCTCAACTCTATGGGAAAAAGGCCTCCCTCTGGACAATCTGATCTCTTCTATACTCATCACCATGGTACTAATACAGCTTGAGATACTCAGAGGTCTTCATGTCTTCCTTAACCTCTACTCTCTGCTAACTGGAGGGCTGGAGGAATGAATGCTTCCCAAAGCCTTCTTTTATAAAGGATGGAAATTGGAATTTCAGCTCACTCCTTCCTACATCTGCATCTCTGCTTGGTCAACTCCGGGAACAAGATACACCTCACTCCTGCCTTTTCAGTTTCCTTTTGTGTATTGTCTTCCCTCCATTAAATTATAAGCTCCTTAAGATCAGGGACTGTCTTTCTTTTTCTTATTTGTATCCTTCATACTTAGCACTAGATCCTACTCAGAGTGAATGTGTAATAAGTGTTTATTGAGTTGAACTGAAAGGAACTTAAAGTCCTAAAGAATTGCCTGGGCATTGATTGAGAAGTCAAGTGACATACCTACTTGCCTGGTGTCTCTGTGTCAAATGGAGGACTTAAGACCCAGTCTTGACTTTAAGGATAACTTTCCATCCACTGCGCATCATTACCCATTTGCCTTGCACATAGTAATTGTTCAATAAATACGCGTTGAATGAATGAATGATGTGGTACCACAGATAATCACGGGTTTGTCTTTGAACTTTAAACTCTATTTACTAAAGATAATTTTTTCCATTAACTTGTTCTTGAAGTTTTATTTATGGCATTCATTTTATATTACAGCCTTTTACTTCTTCAAATTCCACCCCCAACTTATGCCATCAAGGCATCTTGTAATTGTAAGGAGGGTGGATCAGGTCTGATCAGTTTAATGAGTTCTCCAATCAGATCTACAGAAGAAGATTATAGAACAAGAACCTCTAGAAGAATCTAAAAAGTATCTGTCTTTGGAGTGTGAGCATATATACATATCTAGGCTGGTCGGGTTTAGAGAATGAAACTACCTTATGATTAGAATCAGTCACTCTTACCTATAAGTTTATAAGAGAGTATGTTACTGGCTTTAAGATTTTCTTTCCTTCCTCAGAAGATAGATTGAACATGCGTTGGAAGGGTAGAAAGAAATTTGTATAGTTTTTTCCCTTACTACTTCCATGATCAGTTAATGGAAATGTGTGGCAAAAATAAAAGTCAATGTTCTTGTCCTGATGGAATGGGTAGGGAGTTCTAGGATTTCACCTTCCCAAGTAAGGTTTATTATTCTGATTCTTTCTCTTATTACAGGTCAGATACTAGAGACCTAATAGTGAACTTCTCTTTTACACAGAGTGATAAGATTGAGAAATTGAACTAGGAGATTTCTTGGAGAAGCACCCACCAGAGCAAATGGTTCATGCATGCATTTGATCATGTATTCGGGCAGGCAGCCTCAAGTTTGAGAGCTCCTTTCCACTCTTTTTGTACATCTAATATACACCTAAAATTATTTGTTGTTTTTATTATATTACTATCCTTGTCTACCTACCCTATTTCTATACTATAGAAGCCCTCTGTTGTAACAAATATACTCAAACAAAAGAAGTAAGCACATTGACCATTTCTGAGAGTGCATGTCTGATTCTATCCCCTTCAAATGAAGATTTTTTTTATCATCAATCTTTTGAAGCCATGAATATTCAATCACTGCTTTGGTCAGTTTCTTAGGTCTTTAGAGCCACCCCCATCCCCCATTATCCTCCCCAGCACATTACAGTTGTGACCACGTAGTAACTTGTTTTCCTGGTTCTACTCATTTCACTCTACACAGGTTCACAGAAATCTTTCCTTAATTTCCTTTTAATTCATCATTTTCATTATTTTACTGTGTCAATATATTACAATTTGTTGAGTCATTCAAGAGATTTCTTTTTCACACACACACACACACACACACACATATATATATATATATATATGCATATATATAGAACTAGATGATCTCTGAGAATCTATGATTAAATTATAGGCTTGGGGCTAGACAGGAATGGAGGATTTCTAGTACAATGTCATCATTTAGTAGATGAGAAATTTGAGACCCAGACAAGTTGTGGAATCAGAGAGGTTGTCAAGTAATAGAGATGGGATTCTAATGCAGAACCCATGTTTCATTTGTTATTCTATGGGACCTACATTGTTTTTTCAGGTACTCCAGAATTAAAATTCTTTTTGGTGATCTTTCAATTAGTATTTTTGTAGTCTTATTATGTCTTGTTTTCTTGGCTTTGTTTATTTTACATCAGTTCACATAAATTTTCCCATGTTTCTCCAAATTCATCATATCTGTTCATTTCTTATATGTCATATAATGACATTCCAAGATATTCATATACCACAGTTGTTTGTTCCCCAGTCATTCCCCAATCAGTAGGCATGTACTTTGTTTCCTTTATTTGCTTATGTATCTGTATTTATGTATATTTATAGATGGGTCTGGAGAAGAAATTGAAGTTGGTGACCTTGCACAGCCCTCCCTCACTCAAATCAAAGTCAACAAAGCAAGTCATGTCATCATCTTCATGTCCTGATCCTCTTTGAGAATGAAGGACAAACACAACAACAATATATACATATGCATACACATATAAGTATGTATACACACACACGTGGTTGAATACTGGTTTTCAAAGAGGCCCTTTTAATGAAAAGAGCTATCTGAAGACCAAAAATGATGTTCAGTTTAGAATTATCTCTATATCATAAGTCGTAAGTAGAAATAAATGTAACATTAGTGGTTGAACTTAGTGACTTTTAAGTTACTATTAGTTCCAAAAGAATGGTCCTATGATGTGTGACCCCTACTTTTCTAGAGCTTAAACTTGATCCCTACTCACTACTCCCTCCACTTCCTTCCTCTAATAGCATCATTTCTTTACTGATTGTCCAATATACCCAAATGGTAGAAGATATGAGCAGCACAACATCAATGTCTGGTAGAATAAGTTGAAAATATCAGTGAAATAATTCTAATATCATTTAAAAGTATAGAATTTTCTACACAATGGAAATGGAACAAATAAAACCCAAACAATAATCAAAAGTGAATGTTGTGAAATTACAAGGAAGAAACATGGCCTTGAAGAAAAGATAGAAGATTCTTACCCTCCCCCCTTTTTTTTTGCAGATAGGTGAAAGGTCCATTACCGGGGAATGTTGTATCTGTTGTCAGATTTTTTTCTAATTCTTTGATGGCTTTTGCCATTTGTTTTTTCTTTTTCTTAAAAAATATTGAAGTGCAAGTGGTAGGAGAAGAGATAGAGAGGAAATTTTAGATGATGTAAAAACAAAATAATTTTAAAATGTATTTGGAAGAAAGTAATGCCTTTCCTGTAGAGAGTTAATGTGACATAGATGACAACTATATCCCCTACAAATCAGGAATACTTGGGTCAAATCTTGTTTCTGAAAAATACTAGTTCTATGATTTTGGGCAAATTATGTCATCTTTCACTGCTATGAGCAAATCTCTTAAGACCATCAGTTCCAGAGAAGCTGCTGATTTGTACTGAAAAGGAGTTTCCTTATTATCTATACTGGTGAAACTACAAGTCCAGTTCCCACCTTTTTCTCTTTAGATACCTTTTCCTATAACAGAAAAGGTAGGAGAAAAAACAGTCTGTGAATTTTCTTAATTAAAACTTCCAAGCTTCTAAGTACCACTTATTCTGAGGCTATGATAGAAAAGCAGAACTGGGTTAGTCAATGGGACATCTACAACTGCTAAAGGAAACCCCGTCCCAACTAATCTACTGATTAACAAGCACTTGTTAAGTGCCAGTCATGTTCTAGGTATTCTACCAGGCAATGGGAAAAGAAAGGCAACACTGAAACTACCCCTGCTCTCATGGAGTTTACTTCCTCTTAGAGGAGACAACATGCTCTTGGATGTATATGTATTTGGGGTTGATGTTCTCTTCAAAAGACCCTCAAAAACAGGTAACATAACGATCAATTTGACCTAGAGGGATGTACTGAAAAGTAGCAAGGCAAAAACAGACATTAATTAAGTGCTTACTATGTGCCAAGAGCTTTACAAATACTATTTTCATTTGTTCCTCACCACAAGCCTAGGAGGAAAGTGCTGTTATCCTCATTTATATTTGGGGAAGCTGAAGTTAAGTGACTTGCTGACAATTACAAAGCTAATAAGTATCTGAGGAATATGTCAACTCTGTTTTCCTGATTTGAGGCCCAACCTTCTATCTACTGAGTCATTTAGAGTTGTCTCTAATGAACAGAATATGATTATTAAAATTAGGCAAACATGGAACTTGTTCCAGGTGGGCAGACATACCACTGTACATCCAGTTATCACTCTCTGCGTCCAACTGTCCTGCATCTTGGTTTTAGTGACTGTGTGACCCAGGAAAAGGTTTCCCAGTGTCTCCAGTTTTCCATCTCTAAGATTTATGCTATCGAACAGTATAGTAGTTATTTATAACATATAACAGTTGTTTGTCTGTAATGGTAGAAGGAGTTTCTTCCCCTTTAGCTTCCAACATGATGAAATAATGGATCTGGATCAAGCAAACAAATAGAAACAGTGTGTATGAGACCCATCCTCAATACAGACTGAGAAGTAGCTTGACATAATGCACAGCATCCTGGTCCTAGAATGCAGAAGATATGAAGAGTATTCCTGAAGTTCACCAGCTCTTTAACCATGAAGAAGTTAATCTCTCTGAACTTCAGCTTTCTCACCTTAAAATGAGGAACATATTTCTGTTGATATATACATCCAAGGATTGCTAGGAGGATCACACGGGATATTTTGTATAAATTGTTTCTGAAGTACTAAAGTTCTACGTAAATATCAGATATTAACATTTTCTACATTAGATCCATCTATAACTTTATTGGTATGGTGAACTCCAGATTAGGAATTTATATCCTTTATCCTCTATACCTTCTCTACAATTTATGCTTTCCAGGATTTACTTGGGGCACTGAAAGGCTAAGTGAATTTATCTATGATTACAAGTGAAACTTGAACTCAAAGTTTCCTGATTCTTAGGTCACCTTCCTATTTTCCTTGCCACACTGTCTCTCAAATTTAAATATAAAGGTGACTTGAAGAACATTAATATTAGCTTGAAACATGGTTGAAATTTAAATTTTCATCATGAAAATTGGACGTGAACTTGACAATAATCTTAACAAGGCACTTAAATGCATTTTTTTAAAGACGTGCCACTGGTCAGTAGTATAGTATGGGATGCAAAGTCCAAAGAAGATGTGAACTTTGTCTCCATTTCAGGATTAGATTGAGTTCAGCAGATGGCCAGTGGAATTCAGCCAGGTAAAAGGAAGTAACTAAGACTGGGCACTCTGCCATTTTTTATGAGGACAACTATGCAGACAAAATACACTTGAGGATTGTTCCAACCCTGTCCTGACAAAGTCAGTGAATCTCCAATAATTCCACTGCCTTGTCTTGCAAGACTCGTGTAAACTACATATATAATTTGACTAAAACTAAGGAAAGTTTAATGCTAATTAAATAAATGAGGAGCTATTTTATATATTTCTGATTTTAGTGATTAAGTAATTAAATCTTGAAAATCTGAACTAAACTCCAAATAAAGCTTCTAGTAATTTCACAATGAAAAAATGTAAAACACTTATTAAGTATGTGCCAGGCACTGTGCTAAGCAATAGAGATATCAATAAAAGAGTGAAAGTCTTTAGCTTTAAGGAAGTTTGAGTCTGAGGAGTCACAGGGATTACAAGTATAGCCTTAGGACCTTCCATTGTCATGTACTTTCTAGTAGCAATGTTAACATTTATTTCTGAGAGCGATAGAAATAGGAGTTAAACAAGGGGTCAGGGAAGATGGAAAGAAGACCAGGTGTCATGATGGATGATGATAAGGAATGGAGATCTTGGATCTTCTAGATAAAATGTGATCATAAGATAATAGATTTAGAGCTGGAGAGGACTTTAGAAGTCAAGGCATTCAAACTCTTCATTTTAGAGGTGAGAAAACTACCAACCAGAGAAGTTAAATGACTTCTCCAGAGCCACACTGCTATTAAGTTCCTAAGGCAGGATTCAGGCGCATGTCTTTATAACTCACTTTTGGTCCAGTATTCTATGTACTATACCACACTGTGTTACATATCAATACTTCTCCAAAACTGTCCTTTCTTCCACTTTTTCTATTTCTATGGGTGGTACCACAATTCTTCCAGGCACCTGGGTTCAAAATTTTAGTCATTTTTGACTGTGTCCTTTTCTCTCATCTTTACATATATAGTTAGCTGCCAAATCATTTTGATTCTAACTTGGCAATAGAGTTTCTACTCATTTTTCTTTCTCATTTTCCCCCCTAGCAACTCAGTTTAGGCCCTAATTACTAACAGCTTATGGTGTTAAAATAGCCTTCTAATTTGCCCTCCTACTACTCATACAGAGGTTTAATCCATCTTCTAAATTGCCAGTGGTGTAATTCTCTTGAAATATCATTCTAACTTGATGACTTACCTACTCAAAAACCTTCAGCGGCTTCTGGTTGCTACCAAATAAAATACAAACCACTGTTGCTTGCATTCAAAGCTCTCTATGAACAAGTTCCAACCTTCCTTTCCATCCTTTCCTCACACATTCATCTTATATTTTCATTTTGTTTTATCTATGTTTCATTCCTTGCATTGTTCCCCATGGAAAGAACTACTCTTGCCTCCATCTGTTTCTTTCAAAATGTACATTTTTTCAAGATCTAAATCATGTGCTACCTCCTTGAGGAAAGTTAACCTTCAGCCAAAAATGACAGCTTCCTCTTCAAATTTATTATTGGACTTCTAGAATCACGTAACTTGAAAGTAAGAAGGGCTTTATAGGCCATCCAGTTCAACCCATACACGCAGGAAAACTCCCCACTCTGACATGCTTGATAAGTGATTATTCAGTCTCTGAATTTTTTCAAGGAGGGATCACTATTACCTCTTGAGGCAAGTCATTCCATTTTTGGACAGTTCTGTATTTGTTAGGAAGTTTTTTTAAAATTTGTTTGTTTTTTGACTTTATTTTTGTTTTTGTTTTTTTATTTTTACTGATATCAAGCCTAAATTTGCTTGTTTGTACCTTCCATTCACCATGAGTTACTCTGCTCATTGGGGATGAACCGAGCAAAGGAAGTCCATCTCCCATAGGACAATCCTTCAAATAATGGAACATAGCATTTAACTGTCATATTCCCTTTTAGTCTCCTTTTCTGCATGTTAGACATGCTCAATTCTTCTAGCTGATCTTTTATATCATGAACCTGAATTATCTATCTTAGTTTCCCTCCCTTTACTCTCTCCAGCTTATCAATGTCATTCTTAAATGGTGATGTCCAGAACAGAAGACAGCTCTCTAGTTAAGGTCCGATGAAGGCAGAATACAATGGTATATTTCTGGAAGCCATAAACTTCCTAATGCAGCCCAAGATAGTATTAGCTATAGTCCAACATTTAAGAAGAGTTAAGTTTCAGGAGATCTTAATTCATTACTTCATCTATAAATTGGCACTTCATGCCAATACAAAGATATATACTTGTTTGAATATTTATAATGTGTTCTTTAAACAAATTTTACAAATGTGGGAATGGAGACATACAGAACATAAAGGCTTTACTTAGAGTCATGTAAGTTATACAGTATATACAACATCTATTGAGGTCCCTGCAATGTAGACTGGTCCAAGCTATAAAACTAATATCGAGGCTTAATTGGGCTAGGAAATTAAAGCTTGTATGGTTGACAGTTTCCTGTCCTGAGTATAAGTGTGTCACACAGGTAATCAATTAACACATGCTACTGACCCAGATGAATCATTTTGACAAATATAAAGGCAAGGGAACTGTGCCCATGCAAATGAATGCTATGTCCCTGCTGAATATCCTAGTTACACTAAACAAATATCTTGTAAAATATTAGATGTTCAATGAATACCTTATTTCACTGTAATACTGAGTCTGAAAAAACAGAATAGCCTGAGTCTTCCACAGCCCACAACAAGTGATAAATGTTAGTGATTGAGTTAAAATCCTGGCTTCTCCTGAATCCAGGTCGATTGCTTTATCCATCATAGTATATTGTCTTTCTATAAACCAGATGAAACAATTATACAAGATGGGTCAAAAATAAATGGGTGAATGACTACTCCAATACAAATAAGGTAAAAACTGAGAGGCCATAAGAAAAAATACAATATTAGTACTGTGTTTTTATGGTTAAAAGCAATAGAAAAAGAATCCTTAACTCTCTGTGACCTTGGGCACATTACTTAAATTTCTTGGCCTTAGTTTACTCATCTGAAAAATAAAGGGGCTGGACTGGATGATGTCAAAGGTTCCTCGTAGCTCTATCTCTATATTCCTAGGATACTTTCCATTAATAATCCCTTAACTATTTTTCAGCTTTTCTTAGGGAACATATTTTGTGAGGAGAGAGGGAGGTGTTGAGGAATTTGTTGGGATGTATCTGTTGTATCAAACCAAAATATATCTATGAATTTTAAAGGATTAATATGAAGAGTCAATCATTCCCTTCTGTCTACCTGATTATGTACTCTGAACTGTAGAGTAAATCCATCAAATACCAATACAGGAATAAAATCTACATGCCACGTGTATACATTATACTGTGCATATATGTACAGATACATATACACAAGCATGTCTATGCACATTTGTATGTATTTATTATATTATCTACAATATACACATTATGTGCATGTGTGTGTATTGCAAGTCAAGCATCTCCCTCCTAATGTCATTGATCCTCTTTGAGAATGAAGGATGAACAAGTATATACGTGTGTGGGATATATGTATATATCTATATGTATGTATGTGTTATATACATACATACATATAGATAGATGTGTGTGTATTTTGTTTAGTCATTCAGTTGTGTTGATTCCATGGACCACAGTATGCCAATACTATCCATGGGATTTTCTTGGCAAAGTACTGGAGTGGTTTGCCATTTCCTTTTCCAGTGGATCATGGCAATCAGAGGTTAAGTGACCTGCCCACAGTTACATAGCTAGTATATACCTGAGGCCAGCTTTGAACTCAGGTCATCCTGACTCCAGGCTTACTGCTCTGAATCACCTAGCTACCTCTATATATGTGTGTATGTACACACATATATGTATATACTTTTATGTATATATGTTGATTGGTTGTTGTCCTTCATTCTCAAAAAGGGCTAAAATGGCATCACTTTATTGGAGTTAAGATACAGTGTTTGACTGTGGCTGGTCAGACTCATACAAACTCAGGAGGTCTTACCACAGTTGGGCACAAACAGTCTATATGAACATTTAGAGTGGAGATATTTCTAAATTTGTGCTTCTCAAGTTTCATTTTATGTTTTTTTGTACTATGTACCAACACATAATATATTGTATGTATATATGAAGACATACATTTATAGTGAATAAATATAGAATGCATGTATGCATATATGCATGTATAAATAAACAACTATATGTACAAATATTTGTGTGTACATGTGTGTATGTATACTGTATCTTTATTCTGAAAAACCAATTTAGAGGTGATATATGAATTTTGAAGATTCACTAGATGGCAGAATATTCTTTCAGGACTAATGTTTTTCCTGTAGAGCAGATAGTTTTAGAGATTTGAAGTATAATTCATTATAGATTCTCCATGCATTCCTTCAATTCACAAAGATTCATTTTTTAAAAAGTATTAAAATTTTAGTACACTCTGTAATAATTCTCTCCTAACAGCTAGCAGTAGTTTCTATAAATAATTTTATCTATAGAACATTTAGGTTAAAAAGGGCCTTAGTTGTCAAATAGTCCAATGCTAGAGAAATGCCTCCTCTGCATCTTTTTACTTAGTGGAGACGTGCCCCAACTATGAATGAAAAAAGTTGTGAAAGTCTACAGCAAATTTTGCCTTTGAGTATAAAATTCTTAAGAGTTAATTAGAGCTCTTTGATAAGAAGGGATTTTCCCTCCTTATTTAGAGGCTGCATAATGTAGTGGATGGGAAGCTGGTCTTAAATCCAGGAACACTTGGTTGAAGTTCACTTCTGAGACATACTAGCTTTATGACCTTGAACTAAGCATTTAATTCCTGCAAGCTCTCAGCAACATTTCAAGTTGCCATAAGTTGTTTAAAGACTATAAATTACTGAAAAGGTATAGATATGCATTGTTAGAAGAAGTTTTCTCACTTGCAAGCTCCTTATTTCAGCAAAATCATAGATTCAGTCGCTTCCCTCATCCTTTATTCCATTTACTATCAGTGAGTCCTTGGATAAGTTATTTAACCTCTCTGGGTCTTGCATAGCATGCTCTTAAGATTCCTTCCCATCTTGGTCATCCATCAATTTACTACTATACTTTTTAAAATGTGAACATAATATTCCATATGTGTTCTGGTCAAGGCAGTCAGTTACTTTATCACAATGTCCATCATAGTGGCACCATCACTTCTCTAATCCTATAGGCTTTGCCTCTCTTACTGTAGCCTAAGATCACATCGACTATATTTTGGCTACCACATTGCACTCTGGACTCAAATTTAGTTTGCAGCCTACAAAAGTCTGTAGGTATTCTGAAGCTGAATTTCTATCTGTTCAAGTCTCTCCCATCTTCATTTTGTTGAAATTGATTTTTAACTGAGTCGAATTTTATATTTGAGCTCTAGAGGAGGAAAAGCATTACAGTATTTCTCCTAAGGGTAATAAAATATCAGATTCATAGATAAGGGCACTGACTTGGGAATCAGAGGACATAGAATCAAATATCCATCTTTGATTCTTACTATCTCTCTGCCCTTGGTCAAGTCATTAATTTTCTCTTCATCTTACTTTCCTCATCTGTACAATGAGGCTTGACTTGATGGTCTCTTAAATTTCCTTCCATATTTAAATCTATGATCCTATATCAAATAAGTGGCTGAATTAGATTACCTCTTTCCAGCTTTAGATCTAGGGTTCTCTAATTTTTAACACATTTCATCTTATTGGATTCAGTCTATTATTCTATACAGTGAAGATTAGAAGGACAGTGCAAGGCAATATAACAATTTAGAGATCAGATTTTGAGTCGGCCTCTTGTAAATAGTATATTCCAGTCTTTTGGGGGCCAACTCAGGGAGTTGGATTAGACTGCCCTTATAATCCCTTAAGCCTTTTTGGAACCCAATTTTCTTCCAGTGTATTAGCTGTTCTGCCCAACTTTGCATCATCTCCAAATTTTATTGTCATTCCATGTAGGAATTTGGGGTTCTCTGTGTCTACTCGATTATCTGGTCTGATCTAGTTGTTCACTTATATTTAAGAGGTCTTTGGAGCACAGAAGAAACCTGAAGGAGTTTACCTGAGCATGCCCAGATCTCCTGACATGGAGACACTCCATTTCCTCTATTATGTGGGTGAGTATAACTCCCTTTAATTGGCTTCATCGCTAGATTACACTGTATCCTTAAAATTGACTAGCCTGAGACCATAGGTCTTGGACTCTCTTTCTTGTACTTTTTCCTGGATGTGCTTGCATTCAGTTCAGAATCTGCCCACTGTGAAGGTGACATGAACTGAGCTGGCAAGGAAATTATCTCTCCTTCCCTATTTTACCTCATTCTAAGAAATAGACTTGAGGGTGTTTATTTCTGTTTTTTTCTCCCTCAGTTTTGGGTGTCAGTGGGTGATTCTCCATGGGACCTGGAAATTAAAGTCATGACAGCCTTGGAATCAGGGAAGCCGTGTTATATGTTGTAGGCAGCCAACTCAGTAGCAAAACTCAGAGAAGCCAGGGTGCCTGAGTCTTGAGACTATATGGTGTTTTGGAACTGGGACTGTACTATATAAGAACTGAGCTAAATTATGAACCTAATTCCCCTTCCCCTTCTCAGATATTGAGGTGGCATGAGGATTATGCCTTAAGCACACTGAAGGGATTGCTTTATCATATTTGTGATCATAACTTCAAAGTAAAGATTTCCTTGTTAGAAACTAATCTAATTGTAAGTGCAATTGTGATTCTCTTCATGCAAGTGGGATGCAAGGGGTTCCCCCTCATATTGGGGGAACATCATCATGGGTGCTGGAGCCATTTACAAAGATCCTAGATTCCTTCAATACCCTTTAAGGGTACTGAAGTATTCTGAGGAAGGAAGGGCTTTAGGGCATTGAGGGAGTACAGTGGTCAGTGTTGTGTGTGTGTGTGTGAATATGTGTGTGTATATATTTGCATATATATTATATGTATGTATATATGTGTGCATATATGTGTATACATATATAGTGTGTGTATACATACTTGCACACATATATCCATATATATATATGCATATATATGTTCCATTTCTATATTCTCTGCTCTCCTTAAAAAGATGCTTAAAGGAACTTAGCAGGTGTACCTGACCAGTTTTTGTTAGCAAAAGAAAAATCCCCAATGCCTGCCTATAAGAGAGCCAGACAGAGATGGATGGAGGAGGGGCATTGAGGAAAAAAAGAGGAGAGGAGAGGAGAGGAGGTTTGAGGGAGAGAGAAAGGGGATAGCAAACATGAATGTTGAAATTGTTGAGGTATTTTATAGTTAAGAGTTATGTATCTATTTGAAAGAAGATATTATTGATTTTTATATTTTATAAACTTTCAAAGAAAGGCAACCAACTATATGAACCCAGAATAAGGTTCCCAGGAAAATCTGAGGAGGAGTCTCAGTAAACCTTTAAAGGTGTCCCTTCTCTCAAAGGCAGTTTCAAAAAATGTGACAGCCATTGTTCTCTGTGGAGGTTAAAAGGAGCTCATCTCCTCTTGAGTGAGGGGTAGAATGAAGGCATTTACAAAGGGGGTATCATGCTACCAGGACAGCTAAAGGGGGAAGATGGGAAAGAGTGACTTTGGCCACTCTATAGAAAAGTGGGGGCCATTCAATGGGAGTGAGTAGTTCATTTTCCTGATAAACTGAAATTCTTCAACCCCAGACACTGTTATATAGTTTTATTTTTTCTTTCTTTGTCTTTGATGTATTTCCTTTCATATATAGATAGATAAATAGATTTCTTTCTTTTGATATATGTGTACACACATATGCACACACACATATATGTATATATATATATGTACAATTTATTTTTATAGAGCCATCACTTACAGAGGCATCCCTAATGGCAAAGACTAAAAGAGAAAAAAGAAGAAAAAGTAGTTCAGAAAAAAACTCATCAATACATCAGTTGGGCAGGTGTGTAGTGATCTGTATCCATAATCCTCCCCATTTACAAAGAAGAATGGGGGATGCATTCTCATATCTCTTGGGCAAACTTGGCCATTGTAATTATACAACATTAAGTTTCAATTTTTGTTCTTTCGGTTTACAATGTTATAGTCATTGTATGTATTGTTTTCCTGCTTCTCCTTGTTTCACTTTGAATCATATAAGTCCTCCAATGCCTCCTGACTATCTGTATGTGAAAGTACCTCACTACTTCTTCATCCAGAGGGTATCTTACCCTAATGTACACTGTCTTCATGCTCCTACAATTCAAGGTTCACTCGTGTTTGATACCTGATTGTCCTGTTTGATATAACAGAAATAGCCCCCCATCCCTACTCTCCTGAATCTAGAAGAACTCATTTCATACCCTGCCTCTCATATTTGCTACCTGTATTTTCTTGGGCAACACAGTTAACTCTCCTGGGTCTTAGTTTCCTCATCTGTAAAATAAGGGGGCTGGACAAGATGGAATCAAAGCCCTGTCTACCTCTAGAACTAGAATGTTAAGATTATTTGTTCCACTGCAAGTTCTCTGTTGTTTACTCATTTTCAGTTGTCTGACTCTTCTTGACCCCATTTGAGATTTTCTTGGCAAAAATACTGGAGTAATTTTGCTATTTCCTTCTCCAGCTCATTTTTACAGATGAGGAAAATGAGGCAAACAAAGTTAAGTAACTTGCCCAGGGTCACACAGTTAGTAAGTGTCTGAAGCTGAATTTGAACTCAAGTGTTCCTGATTCCAGGCCTGGAATTCTATCCACTGTACCACCTACCTATCCTCTAGCATTCTCTCTATGTATACTTTATCATTGCACTATGTTTTCTCTATGTCTGCTTGTCTGTCTCTGTGTGTCTCTTTCATCCACACATAAGTATGCACACATATGCCCATCTAATTTCTTTCCTACTTCTCTCACTTAATAATTACTCCACATTCTCACTCTGCTCTGTTGCAGACACCTAGCAATACTGTACCAATATATGTGATTTACCAATTCTATCAATATATGTGATCAGCAAATAGTCAAGAAAATGCTTTGATGCTTTCTTACAGCTTGAGATAGATTTAATAATTGTGGATAGATAAATGAATGCTACATTTTCCCCTGTAAAGCTGTCAACCTTCCTTGGGGTTCTCAACCCTAATACATTACTTCCTTATTTCCTGCTTGAAAAAAAATTGTCCCTCTACACTCTGGTACCAACCTGTCTTTATAACTATATTGCATTCTACTATCCTTCATATAGTCTAAATTCCAGATAAAGTGCATTCCTCTCTGTCCCTAATCCTTCCAAGTCCCCCCTCCTCATTCTTCTCTTTCTTCCTCCTTCCCTCCTACTTCCTCTTCCTTCCTCAGCTTCTTGTGAGAACCGGCCTTTTGCTAGACCCTTGTTAACAGAAGTGACTCCTGTTTGATTGCTGATTTATTCACCTGTGTACCTAATAACTGGTTTAAATAGCTTCATCTAAGTGAGATATGTAAGGAACGCACAGCTCTCCTGATCATAATCAGTTCGGTAAACTTTCCCAATCTTCATGTCTTTGTAGTTGATAAGAGGGGCTCTTAGTGGAGCTGCTTGTAGATTAACTGCCACTGAGATCCCCTCCCACTTAGTTCCTATGAATCTATTCAGTGAGACCAATCGGATGTAGACCCTGAGATCCAGATGTTTGGGCTCTTGAGCAGGGCTCTCTTCCCTCTGTATGCCCAAAGTACCACCTGTCCCAGCCAATGGGACTGAAGGTCTGGGGAGCCACTACTTGCATGTCTGTAAGTAATAAACTATCTGACTTGTGATCCTTGATCGCTGTGTTCTCTCTTGGTACCTTACACACAACCTCTTCATACTTCCTTCACCCCATCTCAAAGAGGGAATAGGGTCTCCCTATCTCACTCAGGTTAAAGTAACAGTGCTTGAAGCTTTGACATTATTGTGGATAAGCATGGAAACTCTGACCTGCTGGCCTGTTTTATTTCAAATCAAGGATGGTTTATTGGCTCCTGTGTGGATATTTGCCTGGTTTTAGCTCTATTACTGTTCAGAATTCCTAAATTTAAGTAATCTACAAGCTTCAGCCTCCATAGTAGTAGGGACTCCAGGTGCATACATTGTGCTTTCCTATCCCATTTCTTTTCCATTTTATTCTCCTCTCATTTGTGGAAGGAGAATATTTTCCCTGTTATAACTTATCATGACACAAATTTTTCATATTTCCATGTTTTCCATTCCTTCAAGATCCAATACAGATATTATCTCCTCCACAAACTCTTCATGTAGTTCAACATAAAAACAAATACCTGATCTAAGCTTGCATCTCTCCTCTGTTGCTTAATACCAAAGTGTTCTTGGGCAAGTCATGTCACCTCTGGATCTCAGTTATACTATCTATAAATCAAGAGTTTTGTTAATAAACATTTATTAAGCATCTACTATGTATTAAGTACCATACAAAGTGCTGGGACTACAAATATAAAAAAATAAAAGCAGTCTTTACCCTCAAGGAACTTGTAATCCAATGGAAGAAAACACAGAGAAGGAATCTGAAAAGAGAGAGGAAGGAAGAAGGTACCCCACTGGGGGAATATGATGGAATATGAAAAGTTCAAAGGAATGCTGCTAGGTGGGAATTGAAGAGCTGGATTTCCTACTACAACCCTTAATATTCTTTCCAACACTAAATATATCATTTCCTCTAATTGTTTTCCTATTCTACTGGGAGATCTTTAATTAATAAGAAATCCTGAAATTGTGTACCAAAATTTGAGAGAAATTTAGTGTGAATGTCCATATAAAATGAATCTGCATATTTAGGACCAAGCATTTGCTAAGACAAAATGTTAATTTTTTAAAAATTAGATCATATGCAAATGCATTCAGCACGCTAAAAAAAGCTAATAATTTATGGTGATGTGTTAATGCTGAGAGAAATTCTCATAAAGGTGTCTGTGGAAACAAAGCTAATTTTCTATTCCTTAGGATAACAGGTTGGTTGGTTGACTTGTCCTTCACTCTTGAAGAGGACCAAAATGACATCTCTATTTGAGGTCAAGGAACAGTGTCTGGCTGTGCCTGATCAGACCAATATGATCTCAGGAGGCTTCACTGCAGGTGGGGCACACGTAGCCTACAGGAACATTTTGAGTTAAGATGTCTCTAAATTTGTGCATTTCATATTTCTTTTGAGCAACTGCATTTCTGCATTGCTCCTAGAACATAGAACTTCTTTGATACAGATATGCCATGGTGGGTGGTCCTTTGCCAGTATCATGCAATCAATTCCAGTGTTCTTCAGAGAGATCTTGAGAGTGTCCTTGTATTACTTCTCCTGACCTCCATGTGAATGCTTGTCTTTCATTGAGTTCTCCTTAAAACACTCTTTTAGGCAAACATACCTTTGACACTGGAACATCATGGCCAGACCAACCTTCTCTGTTTCAGGTGCCTGCTGTGACAAACCTGGGACTTTGAGCCCTAGTGACCTTACAGCCAGGATCCCAGGTGGGATGGTGAAGTCAGGCAGGAAAGTCCAGAGAGGCCTGAGTGACTCAGACTCATTGAACTGGGATTGTGCTTTAGTGGAATCTAGTTAAGCGATGTACCTTATCCCCTTCTAAGATTGAGGTGATGATTAAGGGGAAGAGGATTATGCCTCCCACATGTAGTGGAGTAAATTTATGTATTAGCGACTGTGATTTCTGAAGTAAATATTCCTATGCAAAAGCTAATCCAATTGTTAAGTGACTAAACGGAATTGGAACATAAGGGTCCAATCCTTATAACTGAGAAAACATCATTGGTAGGAGCTGGATCCATTTGCAAAGACCTAGGCACCTCCATCCCTTATAAGGGTACCTGAGAATTCTGGGAGAGAAGTTAAATTTTTCTGGTAATGAGGGCCAGGGTAGTCAATTAAAGTCTGCAGTGTGTTTTGCAAATACTATCTCATTTTATCTTTCTAATAACCCAGAGAGTTGGTTATTATACGTATTCCTATTTTACAGATGATGAAATCTTATCTTCTAGTAATGCGATTCTCTAAACTTATCTAGATTGGTCGGCAGACAAAACATTCACAAGCTATTACTGAAACAGTATATAAACTCTTTCTGGCTCATTGTTAATATCTTTCCCTTCTTTCTAGTCCTATAGCCACTGTCTTAATTCAGGGTCCCATTCCTCTGTGCTATCAGTACAACCCCCTAATCTCCCTGCCTCATCTACCTGTTTTCTCTGAGCCATCTTGAACATAGCTCACCAAGGAGATTTTCCTAAAGTAAGAGGTGCAACATTGTTATTTCTCTATTAAATAAACTCCATTCACCACCATTATACCTAAAATACATTTAAGGATAGCCTAGGGTCGCACAGGTAGAAGGAGGATTCGAACACTGTTCTTCCTTCCACCAGGTCTAGGGCTCTAGCCTCTGATTCATGTATAGCTCTTTTATGGAATTTCCTAGAGAAGTCAACTTGTACAACTACATCTATTCACTAGGATAGAAAATAGTAGTGACTAAAATAACAATTGCTGTAATAGATATATATATATATATATATATATATACGTATTATAATTAGAATAATAAATATTATAATTACTATTAACTACATCTGTGATTTCATTGATAAAGGGAACTGCTAGGAAGGATGCCTGAAACTGTTCTGCAATTTGCTGTCACAGTTGCCTGGGACACTGAAAGTTTAAGTGACTGGCCTAAGGAAACAGCACATGTCCAAGGGGTATCAGTAAGCACCTCGACATACATAGGGGGGCTTGCTATCACAGGTTCTTAGATCTGCACTCATAAAAGGAAAGGCAACTTTTGAGGGGTTAGCAATCACTTTAATCAAACACATGTATCAATCTTTAACATATATCATTCACTTAGTTCAGGGGAGTCAGCACTCCAAACTTCAAAGAAAATATAGAGAAATTAAAATTCAACAGACATGGACCCCAACTGTATGAACATAGTTACCAGAGAGGGAAGCACCAACATCTGGATTTTCAAAGCCAGGGGGCTCCTTAAAGTGGCTTCCCAGAGTCCTTGTCTGCCTAGACAAACACTTCCAGTCAGTAAGCCCCCAAATAAAATCTGCCCCTCGGAATCTTTATATACTTTTTAGAACCAGAGGGCATCACATCCCTTGACAATCAGTGCCTCATTAACAAAAGGCATGGGCATTCCTACAGATCTTCTCAGGCCCCACAATGGTAGGATAGATCCTCCTTAATCACATTCAAATAGAGGCATTATACTTCTTGATTATACTAAAACAAAAACAGAAAAAGATCCTATTTTATTTGCCATGACACCAAGGCAAGAATTGAAACCAAGTGTTTTTAACTTTGAAGCCCACTCTCCATCCATTATACCAGTGGCATCAAACTCAAATAGAAATATATTCCTGTGGGTTTGCATATTGGTTTCGAAAATCATAAATTAACATTATCTATGTTTTATTGTATTTTTAAAAATTCATTTTGTTAAACATTTCCCAGTTACATTTTAATCTGATTCCATCTGCACTAGGGAAGGTTTCAACACATCTACATTGCACTATACCGGGTCTCTTAGTGAGATGCTTATATAGTTTATATAAAAATAAAGGTGGAATAAAAATTTCAGAAATACCCTATGAATTTTCACAAATTGCAACATTTCATTTAAAAGGAAGCAAATTGTAGTGGATAGATAGTTACATATGAAGTGAGAAAAACCTCAATTCCTATGCTGTTTTTGACATATATTGTCTGTGTGACCCTAGACAAGTCACTTAACATTTTGGAGTTCTAGGCAATTCCCTGTAAGACTAGAAGTTTACAGAGAGGTTGTTATTTAAGTTGGTAGAGGAAGTTTTCTTATCCAGAAGTTCTTTAGACAAATGAAAGTCACGAATCTGGATAATATCATCATTGTTCAACTGACATTATGAATGACCTGTCTACGTCAGCTGTTTAATCCCTTAACATTATATATATTTAGAGGATTTGGGACAGGTCCTTCCTTCCGTCCTTTAGTTTTCTTCTTGGGGCTCTTAGTAGTAGACAGGTGCCTGCATTCTCAAAATGTGGGCAAAAACAAGTTCTGGCAGGTCATGTCAACCATTTAATCCATCAATTAAGAAACATTTATTAAATGTGCCAAGGACTGTGGTAGGTGCTGGGGATAAAAATATAAACATAAAACAGTTTCTGCCTCAGGATCACCTTCTCTAAGGGGAAAAATTATATTCAATCATAACTGTAATCAAAATATATACAAAATAAATATAAGATATATGTATATATGTGTGTGTATATATACAATTATATATACAGGGAGAGAGGGAGAGAGAGAGAGAGGCAGAGAGAGAGAGAGAGGCAGAGAGAGAGAGAGAAAGAAGGGGAGAGGGAGAGAGAGAGAGAGAGAGAGAGAGAGAGAGAGAGAGAGAGAGAGAGAGACATAGAGAGAAGGCACTACCTGCAAACAGAGGAAAGATAGTTACAGCCAGGTTCTGAAAATATTTTAAACGTATTTTTGGTTTGTGATTTGTGGTTTGTTCTTCATTTGCAAAGAGGACCATGACATCAGGAAGATGAAAACATTACTTGCAATGGAATTGGATTTAAGTGAAGGGGGGCTATGCAAAGTCCCCAGCCTCACTTTTTCCTCCAGAGCCCAGATATGGATCAGGATGACTGGAGATGGCCCAGGATGCAATGGGAGATCTTGATCTTTTTAAGTTACGGTCCTTTTGAGTTCTCACTTTGAGTAAGGCAACACCCATTCAGTATTTTTGGTAAAGGGAGATCATTAAAGTTTGTTGAAGTAAAGTACTTGAGGGAAGTAACATGATCAGACCTTTTATTTTAGAAAAATGTCTTAGGTGAGCTATGTTCCAAATGGCATAGAGATTGAAGAGAGGTAAGGAAGGGAGATCAATTAGAAGTAATGAAGGGCTGAATTAAAGTAGTGGCTATGGGACGAAGTGACAAATGAAAAGTGATCCAGGAAGAGTACATACTGTTTCAACAATGGCTTGTGAGAATTTTGTCTGAGGACCCAACTAGATAAATTTGGAGAAGTTCATTGGCAGAAGATAAGGTTTACCATGAGATTTTATGTAGACAAAGACACATACACATACACACACACACACACACACACACACACACACACACACACACACGAATGCACAGTTCAAGTCAATAGGTATTTATTAAGTACCTACTACGTGTCAGACAGGCAAACTAGGTGGTGCAGTGTATATAGAGTAAGTCCTGGAGTCAGGAAGATTCATCTTTCTGAGTTCAAACCTGGCCTCAGACACTTATTAGCTGTGTGACCCTGGGCAAGTCACTTATCCTGTTTGCTTCAGTTTTCTCATTTATATAATTAGCTAGAGAAGGAAATGGCAATACACTCCAGTATGCTTGCCAAGAAAACCCCAAATGGGGTCACAAAGAGTTGGACAGTACTGAAAAAAATACTGAACAACAATAAATGTGCCAGATGCTTTTCTAAGTGGCATATCTAATTATATATTATATAATAGTATATGTGCATAAATGCATACAAACATGAATCTGGTTTTTTTCCCCTTTGCCACAGCAGTTTTAAAAAGATCATCTGTTAAGGAGTATTGAAAATTATTTTGGTGGAGGGAATTCACTATGCTGATTAAGTTGAATACCTTTTAAAATAAAACTTCTTTATTTTTTAAAATAAAAATACATTACTTTAAAATTTCAAAAAAGAAATCACCTCCTTTATTTGATGAAATATAAAATTAGTTTTAGAAATATTTCAGTAAAAATAGACAACTCTGAGAAATTTTTAGGCATTGATATATTGGAAACTTTTAATTTAATAATTTGAGAATATTATCTAGCTCTTCCTTTGATGTCATTGTAAGAAAGTGTACCGTTTTCCTTAAAGGATGAGTTTGTTAGTACTGAAAGAAAATTGATTAGATTGCTTGGATTTTAGCCCATTTTTTGGAGATGAACTGTGTTCAAAGTGAAAACTATAAAGAAGTCTAAACTATTTCGGTGCTTAAAAGACATATTATATAATATGTATTGTGAATTATTAGCTTAAGTTGAGAGAACAAAGCAAAAAGTGACCACATCCTAGATGTACTATATTTTCTGTGTAATCCTGGGGTGGGGGTTGGACATGGGTAGGTTGAGGAACTTTATTTTACCTAAAGAAATATGTTAATGGAGTAAAATGGCAACCACCTGGGCGAAGGTAAAACCTAAAGAAAGGTCTATTGAAGCATGGAAAGGATGCCAAGGTCTAATTGGGATTCTAAATAATATGTAACAGGTGATGTCCAAAAGTACTTGGACCTCATCATGGGAACAGTAAGCTTAGCAGCATTCCCAGTACAATCTGAACACATATCAAATCCCACCTACTTAAAAAAGAATGAAATACACTCATTTTTTTAAAATCTCAGATGATTACTCTTGATTAAAAATCCATCAAATGTATGAGCTTGTGCAGTCCTGTTGCCATGGCATGGTGGGTTATAAAGGAGGGATTACTGAGTGCATGTTCAGCTTTAGGGGTTATTAGCCTTTTCTCTTGATAATTCTTTGGAATTTTACCTTGTCTGGGTTCTTGGTATCCTATACTTTGGAGATAACTGAGATTGTTTATTTCTTGTGCATCATTCCTCTTTTGGAAAGGTCATGGAATTTAGAGACAATAACTCAGAGACAATCTTCCATTTTATTGATTAGAATTACTTGAGTATTGATTTTTACTGGTTACCTTGAATTTTGTATATTTTTATCTTTAATATCAAAAAGTAAGAGTAACTTACTAACTAAATGAGACAAAAATATATTGTGGATCATGCTATTTTAAATTTAAAAAATGGAAAACAGTCTGTTGAGCCAGTGATTCCCTGAATCCAATAATATTAAAAATTTCTGTATTTGACTGATCATGAAGACCACAGGTCCTCAGATAAGTGGTTAGAGCAATAATGTTAATTGTGACTGACCTGAATTTTCATTCTCAAAAGTTCATATAAAACTAATTTTCTATGATTCCTACATATACTCCCTCTGCTACACCTATCATCTCTCTGCTCACTCCATTTTGGAAATATTACAGCTTTGAAATTAAAGCCTAACGATGAGGAGTAAATGATAAAGTGTGGGTGTATTGGGGTGGCATGGGATGAAAAATTTTTTCCATTTCTTCTTTCATGCTCCCTGAACTACATCACTATGATTATGTAATAGAAGAAAGAATGTGGGTACACTGAATATTAAATTCAGATCCCATCCTTTCATACTTAACACAAAAAAGTCAACTTAACACGCTTACTAGGGAACAATGGAACCCATAGGGTCATGAGTTCAGAGTTTAAAGAACGTTAGCTCTAGAGAGGTTAAGTAACTTGTCCAAGGTCACTTAGTAAGCAACAGAGGCAAAATGAATTTTCCAAACCCTTTCTAAGACTCAGGTACAATGAATTTAAGAGTAGAATTTCCATATGTTGAACAAAAGAAAGGGGTGCTTTGCTTTCTTTCTCAGTTCTGTTTTCTCTTCACCAGAAAAGAAAAAAGAGGCTTTACCTTATTTTAGAGCAGCTAGGTGGAAGAGTGGATAGAATGTCAGGACTGGAGTCAGGAATACTCATCTTTCTGTTTTTCAATCGTTTTTCAGTCACGTCAGATTCCTTGTGACCCCATTTCAAGTTTTTTGTTTGATTTTTTGGCAAAGATACTGAAATGGTTTGCTATTTCCTTCTTCACTTCATTTTACAAATGAAGAAAATGAGGCAAACAGGGTTAAGTGACTTGCCCAGGGTCACACAGTTAGTTCGTGTCCGTGGCCATACTTGAACTCTGATGTTCCTGACTCCTGGCCTGGCACTCAATCCACTGTGCCACTTGTATTTTCCTGATTTCAAATCTGGCCTCAGAAACTTGCTGCCTGTGAGACCTTGGGAAAGTCACTTAACCCTGTTTGCCTCATTTTTCTCATCTGTAAAATGAGCTGGAGAAGGAAATGGCAAACCACTCCAGCAGCTTGGGCAAGAAATTCCCAAATGGGGTCACACAGGGTCTCTCGTGACTGAACAACAAAGAAGTCTTAAAAAATAAATATTTTAAAAAAGTTATATTATTTATATTCCCATGTCTTCTCCCTCTCCCCCTGAATGATAAGCAACCTTTTAATGTTGATTTGGCCAGAGGTGTTTTTTTGGTTCCTTTTCATAAAGGCCCATGATTTCATTAGTGTTGGGGGGACTTCTCTTCCCCCGAGGTAGATCTGTAACTCTTTTTCAACTTACTGTTAGAAGTTTTCCTGGGTTCCTCAGAATAGATGGTATATTAAATTGAATGTAAACATTGATTTCTTGTTGTTAGAAAGCATAGGACAATGGGAAGTGATGACTTTGGAATTGGAGGATGTAGGTTTAAATGAATGAATGAAAAAAAAATCATTAAGCATTTATTATGTGGAAAGCATTTTGACAAGCTCTGGGCATACCAACAGAGAAGTGAGAGGTCTCTATTCTCAGAGTTCACAGTCCAATGGAGGAGACGACAGCTGGAAAATGTCACATGGAAAGATCCCATTGTCCTTAGGGCACAGGGGCAAAGCAGATGGTAATACCCCTTTTTATACCATTTCCACGGATAGAATCATATTATTTTTGACTGTGGAAACATTTGACAGTGCCAAGGAATTTGGTGGCACTAAGTGTCTTTTCTCAGTCTGTGGTAGTTGTGACTAGAGCACCTGCCAGACATACTATTTCTGAGACTTTGTACAAGTGACTTTAGAAGCTAAAGTTTTCACATCCTTAAAATGAGAGAATTCGAATGAACTACATTTTTACTCCCTTGCAATTCATACTTTATATTTCTATGTGACTCAATGCTTAATAAATGTTTGTTGGTTAACGTGAAGGCTATAACAAGAAAAAAAATATTGCACTTTCATATATTCAGTCTCTATTAAATCTTTCTATTATATACTTGGTTTCTACCAGTTGCTACCAGTCTCTTTTTAATATTCTAATGTCAATTGACCATAAATGACACACTCTTCCAATTCCTGCCTTGGAACACATATAATTCACAGCAACATGGCACAAAGCTCATTTCAAACAGTGGCTGATTTTATATTACTTAGAAGGATCAGCAGGGGTCTCTAAAGATTCACCACAAATATTTTCACTGTTATTGAAGTTGGTCACAACTGAAACATTTCAGCTGTGGAAGTCTGCAGTTCATTCTTGCACTAAAAGGATACATCCGTCCAAACAATTGTATAGGAACAAGTAAGCTGAATAGTTGGATAGTAAGTAGATAGGCAATTTTAATTTTGGCGAGCCACTCCTCTAAAATTTTTCCACTGTATTTGCTCTTTTCTTTAAGGGTTGAATTTTAAGATTGTAACTTTTTTTTTGATGCTTTAAAATTTACTCTTTATGGTGAAAACAGTCATCAGTAAACAAACATAGTGTACAAAGAACAAAAAAAAGTTTGTTTAAAGTTTGTGAACTGTTCTTTATAGTTTATTTTTAAAAGAATACACACGTTTACGTATATTATATAGGTATATATTAGTTTTAACAAGATAACATAAAAATTGTACTCTGTGTCCATTTAGGTATATCTTGTTTTGTACATTAAAAATATTTATTCATGTTCTCTTAGAGAATTGTTATCATTAGTAGCAATTTTAGTGTGCTACAAAGATATGGCAGAAAATACAGAAAAGGAGAGAGGCTCTCCCCAACTAAGGTGTTAACACACAATAAACTGAAGAAGAATCCAGTAAAAAAAAAAAAGACAAAGTAGCTAAATACAAACCAAAATAAAGGGTCAGCTTTCATTTTTGTGCCCGTGTTTCTAGTGGAATAAGGAGCAAATTAAATTCTCTTTTATCTCTTCATTTCTAGGGACTAAAAAAAAGCACTTGCTGTTTTGTTTCCTTTGGGAAGCTTTCTATTATCCCAGAGACCTGAGTTGCTTTACCTAGCACAGTGTAATATCATTGGTTGGCCCAATAATCTAGGTGTCTATAGTATTCATGGTGCACCAAGGTATAGAAGTCTTGACTACTTGAGCCCCAGTCACCTGAAACTCTCTCTCTGCCTTCTGGGAATGTAATCTCTGATGGTGTCAAGGGAAACATTGTAAAAAAAAATAATTATCTTTTGCTTTTTATGTCACATTAATTTTCCAAGATATTGCTCCTCAAGGGAAATTACTGTCTAGTTCTTTGTGGGAAGTGATTAAGACTTACTTATTTTTGGATTTTCCCCAACTCCTAGTACAGTATCTTGAACAGCGACAGCTTAGTACATATTTGAATGATAGATCAACTACAGGATCAACTCTAGGAATACAAAGTAGGTGGTATCCATTGGCTGTGCATGTATCCAATGAGATTGGGCTGATGTGATCTCCTCCTTGTCTTTTAGTCATGAAGATTGACATAGTGGGGTTTGGAAGTCTGAGCCTGAGCCTTGATTTCCATGGCATCTTATTGGTTTCCTTGTATCCTATATGATTATTAATTACCCCTTTGATTTAACTATATTATAATTTACAAATTGAGATTTTAAAAAAGGCTAAGAGTTTGTATCTTATTTTTAAAAATTAAACCATTCAAAATATAGGTGGCTAAGTATATAGTGCTGAGCCTGGAGTCAAGAAGACTTGAATTCAAATTCAGCCTGAGATCCTTACTAGCTGTGTGACTTTGGACAAGTCACTTAACCTCTATCTGCCTCAGTCTACTGTAGAGGGAAATGGCAAACTGCTCCGCTATCTTTGACAAGAAAACCTCATGGACAGTATTTACATGCCATGGTCCATGAGATCATAAAGTGTTGAACACTACTGAATGACTGAATAAGTTCAATCCCCCTCATATTACAGATGAGGAAATCAATGTCCAAAGAGGGTAATTGACTTGTCCAAGGTCATGTACGAAATAAACAATAAAACAGGATTCAAACCCAGGCCCTATTATTTATTCCAAATAGAACATTCTTCAATATATCTCATTGCTTCCCCTAATTGATAGGCATATGAATATGTAAGAAAATTCCTTAACAATAATAGTAGCTAACATTTACATAATGCTTTAAGTTTTGTAAAACACTTTACATATATTATCTCATTTGATACTCACAGAAAACCGGTGACCTACATCCCCACATCATGGCCATTTTCAAAATGAGGACAGGCTAAGAGTGGTTAACTGAATTACCCAGGATCACACATCTTAAAGACGTCTGAGGCAGGATTCAAACTCACTTTTTCCCCACTTCAAGGCCAGGATATTTCTTGGGAGCTTATTTTAAAAAGGAGAGAAATCTGGGATACAAGTATGTGTTTTCATGAGTCTTCAGCATTTCTAAGATAAATGTAAGGTAAAAGGAGGAAGATAAATCATGGAAATCTAGAAGGTTAACTTTCTTTCTCTCTGCCCCTCTCTCCCTGCCCCCCCTTTTTTCCCCACACTCTGTTTCCCAAGAAGGACAGATAAAACTAATAATTATAAGTGATAGCAATTTCAATAGCAATAATATAATATTAGCTATTACATATATTACATATATATATATATATATATATATATATATATATATATATATATATATAAATATATAGTATTTACTATGTTTCAGACACTGTGCTAAGTGCTTTACAAATATTATCTCGTTAAATCCACTCAACAGTCCAGGGAAGGAGGCACTATTGTTATTTCCATCACCATTTTACAGAGGGGAAAACTGAGACAAAAAGAGATTGAGTGATTTGCTCAAGGTCACACAGCTAGTAAGTGTCTGAGGGTCATATCTGAACAAATCTTATGTCAAAATAGATTTAGGCTTTCATGTGTTTGTTACATCAGCATACATTAAAGTAAGTTGATTTTCTTACTGTTCTTCTTTTATAAAATAAGTTGTGCTGAATTGGGCTGTGACATCCTATGAATTTTTCATTGATTATTTTGCCAGGGGCCAAGGAGAAGGAAACAGAGATTATAATATGAGATGCTGTACTTAGATGACCCTGGGAATTTTCCAAAGGGATTCTATATTCTGTAAAGGAAGAAAACAAATTTAGTTTCATGAAGGAGAAGTATCAACTAATAAATTGATAATAAATAAATAAGTTGATAATAAATAAAAATTCAAATTTAACATTAATACAAGTTAACTTAGCAAGACTCATTTAAAACTGCACATGTTCCATTATGTCCAGGGAACTTTTTAGGGGTGAGCATGGAAATGCCTTGATAGGGCCCTTTCACATCCAGAGAAAGGGAAGTCAGAGTCTGTTTTTGAAGCATCTTTATGTTTGGCTGAGGCTCTCATCTCCATTCTCTTAAAGAATAAAAGTCTGACTCCATTTTAGTTGTTGAATTTACTTGCTTTTCTAGCCTCCTTTAGAAATATAGCATTGTCTAAGGAATGGAAAAATGAAAACAACACAGAACCTAGAATCAAAAGGGGCCAGGTTTCAATTCCCTCTTTCCCTCATTACTAGTCATGTGACTGTGGACAAATCACTTCATGCCTGTGGAATCTTGGTTTCCTCATCTATGGGCATTTATCTTGCCCTATTAACATTGTTGTTATGAAGAAAGATTTTATGAAATTTAACGCACTATCTGTGTGTTGTTACTTTTATTCCATGGACATTTATCAGAAATCTACCACTAAGAAACCATGTATACATGCCCATCCTGTGTCATATTTATCCAGATTTTAATGTAATTTTGCCACAGGAGGTCCACTAATTATACTAGAGGCCTTCGATAATTTTATCCTGACTCCCCAGGGATACCACTGAAGTAGGAAGAAAGGGGATCCAGCAGTACCAGATGTCAAGCTATTCCGTAAAGCAATAATCATAAAAATATGTTCTTTAAAAAATAGAAAATAGAGTAGGAACATAAAAAATAGAATCCACTCAACATGATAGTGCAATGTTCATAAATCTGAGGATATGAAATATTGGAGTAAGGAGTCAGAATGGAATAAAAATTGCTAAGAAAATTGGAAGGTAGTCTGGAAGAAATTGAATCCAAATTGATATGTGATGTGGATATAAGCCATATCACAAACACATTGTAAGATCAGGAAAGGATAAGGAATAAATAACATGCCAAAGGATAGAAAAGATCACAGAAAATAAAATGGGCAATTTTAATTTTGCAAACATGATTGATCAAGTCAGACTTAGAAAGGAAATAGTTAATTGCGAAAAAAATCTCTGGAGTAAAGTTGTAAGATAAAAGATCTACTATGCAAGATATATAGAGAACTGACACAAATATAAAAGAATAAAAGCCATTCCCCAATACATAAGTGATAAAAAGATATGAATAAGCAATTCTCCAAAAAGGAAATGTAAGCGATCAAAAAGCATATGAAAAAAAATCATCCAAATTCTAATGATGAGAACTTAATTAGTTCTTAGGTTTTATTTTGCATTCATCAGATTCTAAAGATCCCCCCCCCAAAAAAAGGAAGAGACAACTAGTATAGGAATTATGGGAAAGATTGGGGCAGCTGGTGGTACAGGGGATGGAGCACTGGACTTGGAACAGGATGAGTTCAATTCTGACCTCAGACCCTTATTAGCTGCGTGAGCCTTAAAACCATTTCCCTTGGTTTCTTCATTTGTAAAATGAACTGTTGAAGGAAATGGCAAACTACTCCAGTACCTTTATTGAGAAAATCCCAAATGGGGTCACAAAGAGTCAAACATGATTGAAACAACTGAACAACAACACTGGATAGAAAGCATACTGACACATTATTTGTAGATCTAAAATGATCCAACCGTTTTGGAAAGCAACTTGGAATTGTACCCCAAAAGTCATTAATTTGTATATACTCTTTGACCCAGTGACATCAGTACCAAACTTATGCCCATTAAAATCTCGAAGAGGAAAAGAATCCATATGTGCAAAAATATTTATAATAGTACTTTTTTGTATCCAAGAACTGGAAATAAAGTGAGTACCCGCCAGTTGCAGAAAGGCTGAACAAATTATGGTATATGAATGTAATAGAATACTATTGTGCTATAAGAAAGGATAAAGGGGATAGAGTCAGGGAAATATGGGAATATATATTTAAAGTGATAGTGAGCATACTAGAAGAACATGTTTACTTATATTGACTACAAAATTTTAAAGGACAACAATTTTGAAAGAGCTTAGTACTCTAATAATGCAATAATTGATACTGATATAAGAAGACTGATGATAAAGAATCATGTCAAACCTTTGTCAGAGAAGTGATAGAATGTTGGTATATAATGAGATAAGCATATTTAAACGTGATTGACATAAGGTAAATTTGTTTTAGGTGCCATTGTGGAAAGTGAGTTGGGGCAGTGATAGCTATAAAAAAAAAAACCCAGAGAGATAAGTGTCAATGAAATATCTATATAATGTGCATATTCCTTGCTTTATGTGATAAAATTTTACACACCGATACATATATGTGTGTGTCTCTTGCAGAGAGAAAAGAGAAAACAAGAGCTAGACAGAGAAAGAGAGAATAGAAAATGGAAGTTCCAAAGGGGATACAGACAAAAATGGCTATATTGGTACTAACACATTCAATTTATCTGCTTTAAAAACCAAACCCCCCCGCCAAAAAAAATCAGACTTCCATAGTGTATATTCATGTTTTTCATATACAATATACCATTAAATTTCTTCACATGTGGAAATGTTTATATTTGTTAATGAGTGTCAAGCTCATAACATAAATATGTATTTTTAAATGTGAACCTTTGGTCTTGGGAGAAATTTGCAGTTATTTCCCAAAGGCATTACAAAACACAGTCTTCTTGTTTCTTTTTGGACTGAATTTCTTGAGACTTACACTTTCTGTCTGTACACTTCTGTACACTTATACTATAGGGATAGGGACTAGAACTGGGATTTCCTTGTTTGGGAAATTCTCGTCATCCTACAAAATACTATAGCTTTGGTATTCTACCTCCTTGCTACCCTCTGCCCTTCTGATTGGAGGCAGGAACCATGAACTCCAAAATCTTTTAAGGAAGGAGCTCCGCAAAGGTATCTGATTTCTCACCTGGCTACACTACTCTGGGACTTCTCAGATATCTCCACCATACTTTCCTGTCAGGTGCCTCCCCTCACTGCCCTCCCCCTTCCTTTTGAGATTTCTTTGTATGATATTTCTACCCCCACTAGATAACAATTAGCACAGTGCCTGGCACTTCATAGGCGCTTAATAAAATTTATTGACTAGCAACTATATATGGACCTCTGGGCTCAAGGGCACCTTCTTTACTACTGAGAGGTGAAATGACTCACCAAGGGTCACATAGGCAGTATATGTCAGAGTTGGGACTTCCACCCAGGTTTTCCTTATATTGAGGTCTGCCCTCTATCAACTAATAACTATACCAAGATACCTTACGGGTATGCGTATGTATATGTGTATGTGCATGTATACACACACGTATGTTATGTGTTGTGTGTATGTGTGAGTAAACACATACCAACCTCTGGATGTGTGAGTACATGAGTTTCTCTAAATGTGGCTGACTGATTCCTGCTAGGCAGGAAAAGACTGGGGCCTTGAGGCTGGTTACTCTGTTCTCCTTGGAGAGGGGTATCAGGCAAATTATAGTTGTCCACTTCCCCTAAATATTGTTATTCTAAGAGGAATTTATTTTTTTATATTCAAGCCACATTCGTTATCCCCTTTCCCCTTAATAGGGAAAGTAGGCTTCAAGCTATATATCCAAAGTTTGACTCTCCCACTGATTGCCAGTTCTGATTCAAATATAGCAAATAACAAACCCTTTTTATCCAAGTAGATAAAAAACTGAAAATGGAGAAGTCATATAGATGAGAATATACCAGATAATACAAAGAATGGATGAGCTCTCCCATGGGAGTGAGATATCTCAGATCAAGACAGAGAAAGAGATAGAGACAGAGAGAAACTGAGATGCAGAGAGTGAATTGGAGATGGAGACAGAAATTAAGAGAGACAGAGAGAGACAGGTATCTAATTCTTACCAAGAGAAAATTTCCTGAAGTCCCCAGTGTAGTAAACTGGGGATAAAGGCATCTTTTAAAGACATTGGTTCCTCTACATATTGACTTCTTCCTAGATTCTTTCTCCTCCTTCAAGGATTTCAGCCTGAAGAGGGCCTAGAATCATCTCTTATACAGAGAATCCAGAAGAACAAACATTTTTAGCAAATTCTGACAAACTATGTCCCTCACATAGACATAAAACAACAAATAATTCTTCACCAATGACAAGCGTCTTAAGCAAGTGGGCGTGGACCTTAGGGTATATTCAGATAGATAAATGGGATAGGTAGGATGGAGAGAGAGAGAGAGAGAGAGAGAGAGAGAGGGAGAGAGAGAGAGAGGCAGAGACAGAGAGAGATATGTATATCTATATGTACTTATACCTATGCATATATCTATATTTCTGTCTAAACCTATGCATATACACACATATATGTACACATGTACATATACAATTACATATACATTCACAATGCACATGCAATATGTAGTCCACACACATACACGTGTATATATATATATATATATATATATATATATGTATATGCACAGAGTATACATATATACCTGCATAACCACATGCATGCAATACATACATACACATATATACCTATATAGGTATCTATATGCGTGTGTAGATCAGTAATGGCACTGACTACTTAGCATCTCTTTCTTAAGACTAGACTTTGTTTACCTCATCATGGTTATGTGGCTCCTCATCACTGATTATTCCCAATAATATGATAGCTCATGAATTTTCCACTAATTCATTTTCCATTAATAAGCTAATCATTAATTTTCAAATTTAACCAAAAAACATTTACTGAAAATGCACACTATTTTCATTACCATTCTGTCAATAAACCTCAATGAAACTCCCCATCAGTGCATTCAAGGAGTGGAAAAATACTTCTAAACTTCCAGGTACACTCTTCCTCTTCCCTCTTTTCCCCTTCCCTTTCCTCCCCTTCACTCCCTCCTCTTCTCTCCTTGCCTGGGGTGCTATACCCAGGGAAACATACACTTCCATGGCCAAAAGCTACTTTTTTCCTATGGTTTACTGGCTAGATTCCTTGCTCAAAGATCAAGTCTTCAACCCAATTCACTCTGGAGCCCATAGATTGGACAGTAGGTCCCGGCCCATCTAGCACAGAGTAGATGTAATAACTAAATAGTAATTTGTTTCTCTTTTACCCAGGAATCCCGAGGGTCTTCCCCTGCCACTTTGATTTTTTATTTTATTTAAAGGGGCCATCCCTTGAGTAACTACTTAAAGAGACCTACTCATTGAATGAGTGTATCTCACTCATAGTGAGAATCTGATAAGACCTTAGCTTAAAATGGTCAGGGTCCCACATGGCATCCTGGGCCATCTCCAGTCATCCTGATGAATATCAGGCCACTAGACCAAGATGGCTCAGGAGGAGAAGGTGAGGCTGGTGACTTTGCACAGCCCTCCCTCACTCAAATCAAAGTCAGCTGCAAGTCATGTCATCCTCTTGATGTCATGTTCTTCTTCAAGAATGAAGAACAAACACAACAAGTAGTAAAGTGCACATATACCCAACCCACGTGTGACCTCGGATCTCTTACTAGCTGTGTGACTCAGGGCAATTCACTCAATTTCTGTTTGACTTAGTTTCCTCAGTGATAAAATGGGAATCATAATAGCATGTACCTTACAGAGTTGCTGAAGGATCAAATGAGATATTTGTAAAGATCTGTTATCATTATGGATGGAACACAGTAGGTACAATATAAATACTTATTCGTTCTCTCCCTCCCCCTGGACTTACTCTTTAAGAGTGTCTATAGGGCATATCACTTCTTACTTCACTCTTAGATGATGGTTTCCACTAGAATCATGTATTTTTTCAAAGAAAAATTTCCTTTGTCCTTGGCAAAAGGGTCTATAACTCTTTTTCTTCGCAGGATATTTCTCCGTCTGTCAGCAAGTAGCAAGGCAGAAAAGTATCATCTTTCTCGTCTCCTCTCCCTCTCCTCTCCCCTCCACTTTTCCTCAGCAGCAGGCCATAATAGACAGTAGACTAGGGGGGCGGAGTCAAGATGGCAAAGTAGAAAGACTCACCTATGCTAGCTCCGAGCCCACAGTCCATGGATTTCCTCTAAAAAGTACTCCCCAAAAATTCTGGAACAGTGGAAGCCATGCAGCAATGGAGTGAAGGAGATTTCCGTTCCAGAGAGCCCTGAAAAACCAATCCCAAAGGTCCATCACGCCCCGGACGGGAACGGAGCCCTGCCCTGTCCGGCCGGGTGCGCGGCACCGAGAGGAGCAGATCTGAGCAGGATTCAGGGATGGAATCTCCAGTGGCCGTGAAGGTCCCTCCACCCACAGACGCATAGGTCAGTGAGAGAGACGGGCTGAGAGGGGAGTGGGGTGGCTCCGTAACTCAGGCCCCCTGGGGGGCAGCAACAGAGGCAGCGGCAGAGGCATCAGCAGAGGCAGCAGGTGGCCAGAGGCTCCCAGAGCAGTCAGGAGCTCAGCAGCAGTTCCATTACAAAAGGTCTCTGCATAAACCCCCTGAGGGAATTGAGCCAGTTAGGCGGCCCTGCCCCCACCTGAGAACCTGATTTCATCTTACCCTGAAAAACAGCCAGGCCTGCTGCCAAAAGCCCTGAGGCTGGGGAGCAGCATTTGAATCCCAGACCCCAAGCACTAGCTGGGCAGATCTAGGCAGGGGTGGAGAGGAATCTCAGAAGTCAAGTAACTGGCTGGGAAAATGCCCAGAAAAGGGAAAAAAACTAAGACCATAGAAAATTATTTTCTTGGTGAAAAGATATTAGCTCCTTTCCTTTCTGAGGAGGAGGAACAATGCTAACCATCAGGAAAAGACATAGGAGTCAAGGCTTCTGTATGCCAAACATCTGAAATAGATATCCCATGGGCTCAGGCCATGGAAGAGCTCAAAAAGGATTTTGAAAATCAAGTTAGACAGGTGGAGGAAAAACTGGGAAAAGAAATGAGAGAGATGCAAGAAAAGCATGAAAAATGGGTCAACACCTTAATAAAGGAGGCCCAAAAAAATGCTGAAGAAAATAACACCTTGAAAAATAGGCTAACTCAGTTGGCAAAAGAGGTTCAAAAAGCCAATGAGGAGAAGAATACTTTCAAAAGCAGAATTAGCCAAGTGGAAAAAGAGGTGCAAAAGCTCACTGAAGAAAATAGTTCAGATGGAGGCTAATGACTTTCTGAGAAACCAAGAAATCACGAAAC
>CM053770.1:340721075-340851351 GCA_028658325.1 Potorous gilbertii | reverse complement strand
CCTATATTGAATTGCCTGCCTTCCCAAAGGGAATGGGTGGAGAGGGAGGGATGGGGAGAAACTGGAACTTAAAGTTTTAGGACCAACTGTTGAGTACTGTTCTTGCTACTAGGAAATAAGAAATACAGGTAATGGGGATTAGAAAATTATCTGGCCCTACAGGACAAAAGAGAAGATGGGGTAAGGGAAGGGAGGGATGATAGAAGAGAGGGCAGATTGGTGATATGGGTAATTAGAATGTCCAGTGTATGGGGGAGGGGGGAGGGAACAAATGGGGAGAAAATTTTGGAACCCAAAATCTTGTGAAAATTAATGTAAAAAGTTAAATAAATTTATTTAAGAAAAAAAAAATAATAAATAAATAAATAAATCTCACCATAGTACTATGATTACCTTATAAATTGTGCGATATACCTATACAAATGAGGATTGTATGGTTCTGAGGACAAATCTGGAGCCATTTTACTGCCTGCCTGTCATAATTGCAAGGAAAGCCTTAGATCAATAATTGCTAGGGTTCTTATTCCAGAAGTAATTTTATTGTATGTATCAAATAAATTACTTATTAGTGATTATATGAGAGAAAGATATTTCTCTATAGTGGTCTGAGAGAAGAATGCACAGTTATCTCTGTACGAGATGAAAGGAAGGTAAGAATAGCTCACATGAAAGAAAAGATTGATATAATATTAAATGAATGCATCTTTTTTTTTTATTTTTAAATAAATTTATTTAACTTTTTACACAGGGACAGGGCTCCGCTCCCGTCCCTGGGTACCTTTGTGGTCGGTTTTTCAGGGCTCTCTGCAACGGAAATCTCCTTCACTGTGTTGCTGCGCGGCTTCCACTGTTCCAGAATTTGTCAGGAGTTCTTTTTACAGGAAATCTATGGGCTGTGTGTTCGGAGCTAGCATAGCTGAGTCTTTCTACTCCGTCATCTTGGCTCCGCCCCCCTAAATGAATGCATCTTTGTTCCAACTCTAGGAAAATAGAATTTATACATCAGGGACTGACATTCTGGACACAGTTGCATCGGTAACAGAGGAGAATCAACAGGCTAGTCATGTGTTCAAGGTGAGGGGGAAGTACCTCCATTCAGAACAGAGCTCTGATAAAAAAGCCCACTGTCCCCCACCCTAGTTGCAGCTTTGTGGTTCTAAATGCCCTAGTCTTTGCCCCATCCTTCTGCAGGATGGATTTTTTTTTGAAGAGTGTACACTTTATAGACAAATACTTAGGGCATTGCTCAATCACTGCATTTTAAGTCATGAAATTCTCAATCTGCTAACACTGAAATGGAAAACACCAAAAGTGCAAGTTAGTCCTTTCACAACCACAGTCTTCACTCTCTTATTGTTTGTCACGATAATTTTTATTGATAGCATTTTTTTCTTACATCCCAGTTATTTCTGAGTAAAAGAAAACCAAAAAACAGCAAAAGAAAACAAAACAAAACAAAAAATCTCTCTCTAGAATAATTGAATTCTCTTTAGAAACAGAAAACAATGAAGGAAAAACACCCCATATTGGACCACGTTTGATGTTATATAGTAGTCATAAGTCTCCCAATAGCAAGCAAGGAAAAATGTTTTGTCTTATTCCTAGGAATTGTAATTATTTTTTAAGTTACTCAGTTGGTTTTCCTTTTAGTGATCTTTAATTTACTATGTTTTAGTTATTATATATAGATAACTGTGCTTGAAATTAAGACAGGTGTTCAAATCTCACTTCGGCTTCCTGCTAACTTCAACTACCAGGAAATCACATCTTCATGATTTTTGTCACCATTACCATCCCATCCTCACCCTCATTCCCCTATTTAACACTTGTATATATTTTAAAGTTTACGGAACCCTTTACAAATCCTATTTCTTTTTAAACTAATGACAACTCTGGGAGGTTGGTACTTTCATCATCCTCATTTGAGAGATGGAAAAACTGAAGCAAACAGAGGTCAAGTGTCTTGCCCAGGGTCATGCAACGAATAAATCTGTGAGGCAAGATTTTTACTTAGACCTTTCTGACTCCAGATTCAACGCTGTCATCTAGCTAGTTTCCTCATATATAAAATAAAAATCATAACATCTACTGTTGTGAGCATCAAATGAGAAAATGTGGGTTGAGCACTTTTGTAATCAGAAAGCTCTACATCAGTGTAAGCTATTATTATATCCCCTTAAGCTGTAGCCTATATCTCTTTCCCCTTCCTTAGTCAAACTCCTTGAAAAATCTGGCTCTACGTGGAACCTCCACTTGATCATTTTTCATTACTTCCTCAGCCCTTTGCAATCTGGCTTCCAGACTTATCACTCAGTCGAAACATCTCTCTTCAAAGGTATGTGACCTCCTAATTGTCTTTTTTTTTCTTATTTTTTTCCCCACATGCAGGTCTTTTAATGTTTTTTTTTAGAATAGAAAAGGATTGTACATGAAGCTGCAAATCTATTATAATAAAGTTGTCATGTAACTTTTTTTACTTTTTTCTTTCCCCTCTCCTCCAACCCTAGAGATGGTTAGACATTAATCATTAGAGAGAAATGTATGTGTATATGTATATATACATATATATGCATATATGTGTGTATGTATGTATTATATATATTTATATGTAAAATGATTCTATACATACTTCCATTTATCATTTCTTTCTCTGGATGCATATAGTATCTTTCTTCATATGTCCTTTGTAGTTAATTAGTAATAAATAGTCTTTTCTCAGTCAACCTTCTCAACCTCTCTGCTGAATTTGACACTGGTAATCATCCTCTTCTATATACTCTCCCCTTTGAATTTCCATGATGCTTCTCTTTCAGGGTTTGTCACTCACCTGTCTGATCGTTGCTTCTTGGGTCCATTTACTGGATCATCATCCACATCATTCCTTCAATTGTCATATTACTCAAGGTTCTGTCCTAGACCTTCTTCTATTCCCGCCCCCTCCATATCTCTCAAAATAATTTCATCAGTTCTCAAGGATTTCGCTATCATTTCTAAGCAGATGACTCCAAGAGCTATATCTCCAGCTCTACTCTCTTCAATATGCTCCTGTCCAACATCACCATCTGCTTTTTGGACACTTCATTTTGGAGGCCATGGAGACATCCTAAACTCGACATATCCAAAACAGAATTGATTCCACTTCACCACCTCCCTTCTTCCAAAATCCTTCTTTTCACCTGTCGGATATAGACAGTACCACCCTACCTATCTCCCTGGTTCATAACCTAGGCATTATGTTGGGCCTCTCACTCTTGCTCATCCAACATATTTAACCAGTTGATATATCTTGCCATTTATCTGTTCACAACATGGTTCACATCAAAGCTCTTCTCTCAATCATAGAGCTGCCACCTTAATTCAGGCCATCATCACCTCTCACTTAGATTTTTGCAACAGTCTTAATTGGTATCTACAGTCTCTCACCATTCCAGGCTATCCTACACAATGAAGCCAGATTAATTTTCTTTAATCACATATTTGACTCCTCTACTTAGCCACTGCCCTCTTGGAGATCACATTTTAATGAGGGAGAAAACATAAAAATAACTAAGGACAGTGTAGAAGGAAATTTATTTCAGAGGGAAGACATTACTATTGAGCACTGAAGGTGGGGATGGGGAAAAGGATCCAGCAAAAGATGGAATTTGAACTGACTATTAAAGGAAGCCAAGATCTGGAATTAGGGAGGGAGAATGTTCTCAGCATGGGGGGAAGCCAATGGAGAAGCTCAAAGTCAGGAGATGGAGTATTGTGTTTGAGGAACAGCAAAAAAGCCAATCTAATGAGCGCTTGGAGGGTTGTAAAGTATAAGATGACCAGGAAGATTGGAGGGGAAAGGTTGTGATAGGACAACAAATAAAATACTAAAAGAGGATTTTATATTTCATCCTGAAGCTTATAGAAAGCTAATCGAATTTATTGAATTGGAGAGATGACATGGTCACACTTGTGCTTTAGGAAAATCACTTTGGCAATCAAATGGAGGACAAATTAAGGAAGAGTTAGATTTGAAGCAGAGAGATCAGTAAAATATTTATTTCAGGAGTAGCTAGGTGGTTCAATGGATAAGGCAATGGTCCTGGAGTCAAAAGCACCTGAGGTCAAATCTGGCTTCAGACACTTACTGACTGTATGACCCTGGGCAAGTGATTAAACCTTCACTGCCTCCTCAAAAAACAAAACAGAAAAATTTCAATAGTCCACAACCGAGTTGAGGAAGATCTCTACCAGGGTGGTGAGTCTATAAATGAATAAAAGATGTCAAGTTTGAAACCACAAGACTTGGCAACAGATTAGATTTGTGGGTTGAATTCAAGTGATAAATCTAGGATGCTACCCAGGTTGTGAGATTAGCTGCCTAGGAGTAGTGTAGTATTGATAGTAATGAAAATTTTGGAAGAACAGGTGGCTTTTGGAGAAAAAATAATGAGTTTGAGGTGTCTAAAGGGAATCTAGTATGAGGTATCTAAGAATTGTTTGGTGAAATGCGTTTAGCAGAGTTAAAGTTGTTAAGGAGTTAAGGTTGGCTATATAGATCAGGAAATCAACTGCATTGTAATTGAACCCATGGATACTGATGAGATCATTAAGTGAAATAGAATTGAGAGAGAAGAGGGAAAAACCCAGGACAGAAACTTGGTGGATACTCATGATTAGTATGTGTAACCTAGATGAAGAATAAGGCCAACAGGGATGAGGATAAACGAAAGGTCATTTGATTTGGCAATTAAGAGATCACTGGTAATTTTGGAAAAAGTCATTTCAGCTGAATGACAGCACTTGTGTATTCATCTTTCGTTGCTGAAGAAGACCATGCCATCAGAGAAATAATGGCATGACTTGCATTTGACTTATTTTGAGTGAGGGAGGGCTGTGCAGGTCACCAGCCTCACTTCTCCTCCGGAGCCATCTGGATCCAGTGACCAGATATTCATCAGGATGACTGGAGATGACCCAGAATGAGGCAATTGGGGTTAAGTGACTTGTCCAAGGTCACACAGCTAGTGAGTGTTGTGTCTGAGGTGAGATTTGAACTCAGGTCTTCCTGCCTCCTGCACTGGTGCTCTGTACCCTATACCACCTAGCTGCCCCAATGACGGTACTTAGAGGAGAAGGGATAGGAAATAAGTACCAAATGTAGATGGACTTCTTAAGGAGGGGAGACACAAAAGGGAGGAGAGATAAAGTGTCAGAGATAGCAGGGATAGTTGGATCAAGTGATTTTTGTTTCTGTTTTTTTCTTTAATCCTGGAACAGAGATTGGTGTGTTTGTAAGCCAGCAGGAAAGGAATCAATGATTAAAGAGACGTTGAAGAGTAGTGAGTGAAGAATAGAGGGAGGAGATAGGATGAAGTTGAGATCCTTGGTGCGTGAAGAGGGTATTGTCTCCACAAGAAGGATCACCCCTTTTGATGAGCTAAGGGGGAAGGAGAAAATAGGAGGAGAAAGTCATCTGAGTGCTGCAGTATCAGAAGGAGGGAAGAAAGGGAACTCTCAGTAAATGCTCCTCTCTCTCTCTCAGTGTGTGTGTTTCTGTGTCACTGTCTCTCTCTCTCTGTCTCTCTGTCTCTCACACACACACATCTCCCCTATTAAATATAAGCTCTTTGAGAGGAAGGGTCATTTCATTCTTTCTTCTTGCATCTCTCAGTGCCCAATTCAATACCTGGCACACAGTAGGTACTTTAAAATACTTTTAAAAAATTGATTCTTTTATTTCTACTTGTTTCTCTCTCAGACCATACAAATCTTTTCATTTTCCTCTGGATTCCTCCTATTTGTCATTTCTCACTGCTTAATAAAGTGTGCACATTCATGCCAGATTTTTTTTTTTAGAAATTTCCTAGTGGATAGGCATCCACTGTGTGCTTTTTTTAAACCACAAAGATTGCTGCTTTAAGTATTTTGGTTTATTATCTTTCTTTCTGACCTTGACTTCCTTGGGAACTATGTCCAGTAATTGTATTGTTTGTCAATGGGTAGGAACAATTTAGTTACTTAGACAACTCCAAATTTACATGGAGAACAACTGGGCCACTTCATAATTTCACTAGCAGTTCAATAAAGTGGCTACCCTCCCACAGCTTCTCTACCATTGATAATTTTTGTTTTTTGACATTGTGTTCAGTTTGCATTGGAGGTAAAACTTCAGAGATATTTTAATTTTCATTTTTCTTACTACAATTGACTTAGAAAATATTCTCAAATCCTTTTTTGAGAGTCATTTATCACTTTTGATGATCTATGATTTGGAGAATGTCTTTCAGTGGTATTTTTGTAGATCTCTGCCCATACTAATCCTTTCTATTTCTATGGATTTCTTCCCTGATGACAAAGGAGACGATCTTTGAAGAGAAACAGTAACATGGAGAGGGAAATAGAAAAGAAAAGGAGGAGAGGGAAAGGGATAGACAGACACTCAGAACAAAAAAGAGAGAGATAGGCCAGAGACAGAGAGACAATGATACAAAGAGATACGGAAAGACAGATACAAAGACAGAAAGAGAGAGACAGACAGAGAGAAAGAGACAAAAAAGAGAATAGGACAATTTCTGGTGACCCTGGAGAGAAAAAACACTTAAAAAAAACCCTTCCCCCCAACCCCTCCATCCTCCGTCAAGGTAAGCATTATGTGAAACTAGGGCAGAGGTCACTTGATAGTATAAATGGACAGTGTCTGTACTTTTCAGTATCCAGTATAGTTTTTTGTTCTTTATCCTTTTTTCCTTCCTCTCCCTTTGCTATCTGGACTTCTGAAATGTAAGAGACAGTGTTCAAGGTGACCACGAACCATATGGAAGGGTTCAAATGCCATGACCAGTGCTATGGAGAGCACCTAAAGTCCAGCGGGTATCATAGTTCTCATGGTCTTCGGTGATCATGAGGAACTGAGCAGTAGGAGATGGAGCCCATGCAATCAGATCTTCAGTCTTACAGCAAGAACCCTGACATACACAGGAAAGCCTGCTGTACAGGTTCTTACATCTGTTTTTTCTAAAAGGAAAGCAACTTTTGAGGGGCCCACAATCACTTTAATCAAGTACATATATCATTCACTTAGTTCAGGGGTAAAAGTCAGCACCCTGAACTTCAGAGAAAATGCAGAGAAATAAAAATCAACAAACAGAGCTTCCAACTGCCTGATCATAAGTAATACATACATCACAGATCAACAGACAGATCCAACTATCAGACTGTTACATACAGACATAGATACCAGAGATAAAAGCACCAACACCTGGTTTTCAAAGCCAGGGGCTCCTTAGCGACTGCCCAGAGTCTTATTTGCCCAAACAATACTTCTAAAGAGTAAGCCCCAAAGTAAAATCTCACCTCAGAGTTCAGAGCCAGAGGGCTTCACAACCTGGAGAACCAGGGCTTCATTAGAAATTAACAAAAGGTGTGGACCTCTCTAAATGGACCGGCCCATCAATGGGTGGGGAAGATCTTTAACTCTCTAATTAACATTACACACACAAAGGAATGGGATTTAGAATCCTTGAGACTGCTAATGATAAATCTCTTTCAGCTGGTGACTTAAAAATCTTCAAAAGCCTACAGGGGTTCTTACTCCAACCTGTTCTCTCCCAGACATCTGGGAAAGAAGTAGGAAAAGAGTTATGAGATGATTGGAGCAAAATTCTAGCACACAAGAAAATTTGGTTTAGCTTCTCTTTCATTTTATTCTATTTTCAGTAATGAACATGAGGGTGAGAAATGTTGAATCTTTGAATGCTATAGGAATCAAATTTAGAGTGGAATTCACTGCAGGATGAGAATTAAGAGCTAGATATGGATAGCAAATTTCATATTTTTATATTTTAAACAATATGGATTAAATAAGAATCCAATTAACAAGAGGCTAACTAAGCTGCTTTACATGGACTTGATTGTGATAGTTAGCAAGCTGACATTCTCATGCTGAACTCACTTTTGTGGACAGTGAAGTTAACTTAGCCTCTTAGGAAAGGCACATCCCTCATGCATTCCTCATGTATATACAGTACAAGGGAGTAACCTACAAAGTCAGGGTTGCTGGAGCATTATTCCCTGGGCAATTTAAATATGATACACATAAGTAACTAAAATCTCTTATAGATAAATAATACAGTAGTCTTCTTTCTTCCTGTAGTGTTAGGAAGATCATATTGAATCACTCAACCAAAGCATGATAAATGAGGGCCAGTGTTACACATACCTGAGACAATTCTCTCTAAGACTTGGATATCACATTTATCAGCGATATATGATGGAATATATTTTTGACAATCCACAGTTTTTCTTCTTAATCTATCTTCACTGATTGTATTAATTTATAGATATTTTAATTTTAAGTATTTTTTTTATTTTGTATTTTATGATTTTCTTGATCTGTTATTGAATTTACATTTTTCCTCCTAATTAGGAAAGATATTTTTTTCTGTTCTCATACTGGGACTTTTTATTTTTAGTTCACACATATATTTTGAGCTTATTGTGATATATGATATGTTGTTATTAATTTAATTTCTGGAAACTTTCCTGGTTTCCCAGAAGTTCTAGTCACAAGATGGAGTCTCCCACCAATGACTTTTTTCCCCTGTATTTTTTTATCAAGCATCAGACTTGATTTAAAAAAAAAAAAATTGGTCCTGTCTATCTAGTTTCTTCTACTGGTCTTCATTTTTATTATGTAAATTGCACCAAACTATTTTGAGCTTATGAACTTATAAAATAGTTTGAAGTACTGTAATGATTTATTTTTACTTTTCCCCCTCAGCATCTTCCTTGAGATGACTGACCTTTTGTTTCTACAAATTATTTTTTGTTTGTCTTGACAAGTTCAATGAAATATTTCCTTATAATTTGATCAGTATAGCAATAAATTTATAAATTAAAGGTCACATTGTCATTTTTTATTCTATTGGCACAGTTCAAATGAAAGAATTGAGCAATTCTTCACTTATTTAAATATTCCATCATTTCTGAAAAGAATATTTTGTAGTTTTATATAAATATTGCATGTGTCTTGGTAGGTTAACTTCTACATATTTTATGCACTTTGTAGTGACGTATAGAATGTCTCAATATTGTATTCCTTTTTTGTTATATTTGTACAGAAAAGCTAATGATTTGTGTGACTTTCTTTTGTATTTTACTACCTTTCCAACTTTTCTAATTATTTTCATCAATTTCTTCACCGATTCTCTGGGATTTTCCAAGTATATCATTGTGTCATCTGCAAACAAGAATGATTTTGCCAAAGTTTATATCTCAAATTTTGTTCTTTTTTCTTTTCTATTATATTTTGCATCTCTACAACTGTGTAAAATATCAGGGTAGACATCCTTGCTTTAGCTCTGTTTGTACTGGGAATTCCCATTGCTATTTCTTATGCTATAAACTCAACAACTGCAGCGACACTGGAGGTCTTCTAATGTATATATTTCCTTAAACTTTAATACTTCATTTTTATCTTCCTTTTACATAATTCATTGAAAATAATTCATAAACAATTTATTCATCTTGTAGATACTATCCTCCTCATTTATCAGAGAAAGAAATCAAAGAATAGAAAAGTTAAATGACTCTTCCAAGGACATATACCAGTCGTGTAAAACATCTGGAAATAGAACTCGTCTCCTAATATGTAATTCAAAGTTTCATTTACTAAACCACATTTCCCTTCAAATATAAAGGACAAACACACACACACCTAAGAATCCTTTGTAAAACTATCCATTCAAAAAGCAAATTATCTGGAAATAATCACAATGTGGTTAGAGTTGTAAATTGCTTTAACTCCTTGATTTTTTCAAGAGCCCTTCACATCCTTGTCTTCATTTGAGATGTTAGGAATAAAAGGGGCAGTAGGTGTGATGGTTTAATACTGAAACTTTGAAAAGGGCTTAGAAGGAGGGTTCAGTTACACTGGATTCTTGGTTCACGCTGGTATGTCAATGATCTGGTGCTTCTAGGCTGAGAAGTAGAGAGCTAGAATTTTCATGAAGGGATACCTCCTCTTGGACTTTTCAGCCTTTGCTTCCAATTCTGTCTGGCAATATTGCAAACATGGCTTTCCTTGTAAGACTTTGGCCTCATTTCACTTCAGCCAGCCCTCACAAGAAACCAGAAGTGAGGAAAAATGTATTTTTAATGCTTTCAAATTTGAAGCTAAAGTGTGGGACAGATGAGAGTCTTATTTTATATTTTATATACTGTGCTTTGTTCATCTCTAGCTTTTAATAATGGGAGAACTCTGTGAAATGAGACAAGGCTCTCTGGTGTATAACCCTGTTTATTTTATTGTGCTCTGTTTAGTTATTCAAGAAAAAGTTACAGAAGTGTAATTGTTGCCATCTGTTGTATTTTAAGTCAAATCTAGCCCCAAAGTCAAAAAAGTCATGGCAACAACTTAGAAAAACAATTGCAATAATATGAACTCACTATGGTTACTAGTGAAACTTTATTTTTTCCCCCAATGAAGTAAGTTTCCTTAGAGGATTATTTTAACATTTGATTTATATCGTTATTAAATTTGCCCACAATATAATCAACATCTCTAATAATACTGTCATTTAACTCTCGGCTTGATAGGAAACCAGCAAATTTCCCTGTCACTCAGACCCAAACCTCATCAAAAGACCCTCTTCAGAGAATATTATTCTTGAAATCTAGTTAGAATATACTTATACAGAGAAAAGTGTGTGCATGTGTATGCGTGTGCATGTGCATGTATCTGCGTGTGCTTTTCAATAGCGTTAAATGTCTACTGTCACTGACAGAAGTGAAATACGCATAGAGTTTTGTACCATAATAAGCCTTTCAAGGCTACGTTGCACTAATAAAACTTTGATTCACTGGAATTTACCCAAATTGTTTTGCTCAGAGCCTGTATAATTGAACCTGCTGGTAAAGCTGCCTTGTAATGATTTCTTCTTTGAGGTACAATTTATGGATGAAGTGGCTTAGGAAGCCATGAGTTTTGTCTCTTACTATTCTAAATCTGTGATCCTCTGATTTTATGACTAGTAAGACAGTATAGCCTTTGGGTGGTATCATTTTTCATAGTTATTGTTCCCAATAGTCAATGACATGTGTGGATAATCCAAATATATGCGTCAAAATACACACTATGACTGTTGGGTTCTAGAGAACTCTGGTAATCACAATCTATTCTGTTTTGGAAATAAGTATTTAATAAATATTTCATTCATTCATTCATTCTCCTCTGCTCTGAATTTCCTACTCAGACATCCAAATGTTCCTAGTGGAACCTGGTTCCTAAGGAATAAGGTCAGATTTATTTTGTCAAATTCTCTTGTTCTTTATATACCTAAACCTGTGAATTTGGGAACATAATTTAAAACTTGACTTTGGCTGTTATCTATGGTATCCTCAAAGGGGAAGGACCAAAGAGGTACACAATGTACAATGCTGATCTGATATCAGGTAATTTTCTATTTCCTCCACATAAAAGAAATGCTAAAAACACAAAACTCAGAAGTATATACTGACAAATTAAACATGGTCTGTAATATAATAACAATTATTACACTCTCTTGAGAGTTTGATACTTAAACCTTTAGAACATGAAGTGTTTATGGAATTCCTGAAGGAGTCTTTCACCTTTAACTTGGCTTTGCTTTATTTCTCTCAATAGTCAACAAACATTTATTGTCTACTGTGCACTTTGCCACTGTGCTAAGTTCTAGGGATACAAATAAAAAAATGAAAAAAAAAAAGATACTCCATATCCTCAAAGAGCTTAGAATTGATTGTGAGGAGATACCAAACAAAAGGAAACTGAAGGGAGTGGTACCAGAGTGTGCCTGGCTCTGGGACATGATGTTCATGGAAGTCAAGCCCAGTAGAGGATGGAAAATGAAGTTAATAGGAAAGTTCTGATGCCTCTGTAAAGAGAGGCTTTGAGAGGGTTTATTACTCCACCCTCTAGCCTTTCAATCAGAGGAGAATGACAGGAAAGGGTATTCGTGAGGTACTGAGTTCTAAAGATGAATCAGCCTTCATGATGATTAGATTTCATGTAATGAGCTTATCCTGGGAAAGGCATAATGTTCATGAAGTTGGATCCAAGCATAACAGATGATGGAAAAATGGAAAGATCCATGTCTTTTGGAAATCCAGGCCAACAGTATGGTAGGTGTTTTCCACAGATACTGCTGTTGCAGCTATAGTTGGCCAGGGTAACTGGCACCAACTGAAGAACCTGATAACTCCTGGATACTTGAATTTGCAAAATTTCATTTATGTCTGTAAACTTCCTTCTAAGTATTGCTATTTGTTCCCCTATGCTCAGAACAAAACAAAGCAGAATAGACAACTATAAGTTCTCTCTACATTTATCTATCTCTCTTTGTCTCTATCTCTATCCATCTGTCTATCTGTTTTCACTCACTGTACTCTAACTGCTACATATAAGGAAAGACAATTTATTCCATGTTGTGGGGAAGTCACCGCTCCTTTAATATTCATAGGAATTCTGAGAATGAGAGATAAAGACAGAGGTAGAGAGAAAGAGAGGGAGGGTTACTATGTGAAATCACTGAGTAGCTGGATCTTCTTGGTTCAATGGCCAATCCTCTCAGATGAAACTCCCTTCACCCACAATATCATGGGGGCTGAGGGACCAAGAGACCATCTAGGGTTTACTGCAACATTCTAAAGCATCAAATCCTTCATTACTGAGCAGGTATCACTAGATGATGCTAAAGAATGCAATGGGAAGTGTTTCCATCAGAATACCTAATACCCCAGAAATAGGCAGGACCTAGTACTATCTCCTCCTTCCAACATTCATTCTCCTTAGGATGAACACTGTGACATAAGCATCTATTTCTATTCCTCACTTAGGAAATTAATTTAATATAAAACACAGAGAGTTATTCTGCTACACTCATAATTTCCATCCACTACCACCTCTACACCACACGCACACACACACACACACAACACACACACACACACACACACACACACACATACACACACATAGAATTTTAAATTAGGTATTTCACTGAAATTAGAACTCCTGAATGTGGAAACTCCTTCTACTGTTAACGTGTTCTCTGTGTGTCATGTTAGAGATTCATGCAGAGCATTCAGAGGTCAAGAGAATTGCCCAAGGTTACTTACACAGTATGTGTCAGAGGCAAGGCTTAAATTCAGGTCTTTCTGGCTCTGAGGTCATCTCTGTATCCACTATGCCGTAACTCCCTCATTATAACTAAATTAACACTTCTAAATATATGCTAAAGAAAATTAATTCAGTGCAACAAACATTTATTAAACACACACTCTTTGCAAGGCACTGAGCTAGGTGATGGATGATGCAAAGACAAAAATTAAATCAAGTTAACGAGTTGGCTAAAATATAGCCTTTCAAGTGCAATTAGCATAAAATGCAAAGTCAAAGGATGTTAATTCTTTCTACTTCAGTAACTGGGCAATATCTAATCTTTTTGATTCATCATCTGTAAAATGGGCTTATTAACTTTCACTATTTTCGAAGGTCAAAACCAAGGTGAAATCGCTTTAAGCTGCTTGGAAGAATCATATTTTATGATTCATGTAATCATGTTTGTATGAACTATATTTTAAGGATCATGTCTAAGTTGTAGAGATGACCCCGTGCTGTTGAAGGGTAAATCAATCTTTGACAAGCTGGAAAGTCTTTGAATGATGGTGAAGTGCTAGACTGTAAATCTGTTTCCAAAGACCAGCCCAGCTCAGTGCAGAGAGATGTATCACCACATTGTTGACTGATGGGCAAAGATATTTTTTTCCCACAGTAACCTGTGAAGTTGTAGAATTAGAACCCACATTTGTCTAATTCTTTAAAGCTGGTAAATCATTTGTTCCTCACAACAACCTGTGAAGTAGGTATGACAAGTTCTGCTTTATAAAAGATGAAATACAGAATTCTAAGAGGTTAAATGATTTGCCCATGGTCATACAGCCACTTTGAAAAAGGATTTGACTCAAGGTCCCCTGGAGAGAAGTCTACCGATCTATCCTTTATGTCTCACCATCTCATTGTGATTTAAGAAGGCTAACTGAAACCTCAGAATCTGGAGCTAATTGGGGTCATTTGGAATTAGTGGAAGATTGGAATAAAATAATTTTAAGGTTTGGAAGTTTACTATTTCCTCATACTCACAATAGCTAGAGGTAATGGTAAATATCCCTTCTAACTGTGCCATAATAAATAAATAAGATTTATTTGTTATTTTTGGCATATATTTAGGTGGAAGCAAATTGAAGTGGTGTGACCTCAGGCAACTCACTTTATGTCTACATGCTTCATATAATTCCCAAAGACTTAGATGTTTTCTACCACGATGTAAGGAGTTCACCATTTAAGGAAATCACAGATCTTCTGAATATTTACATAAAAACCAAGTAGCAGTAAGCTACTTGATTCTTTTAAGAAGCCCATAAGAAGTCCATTTTTATATTATTAATTTACTTTATAATTTTGTGGTCATTATTAATTCAATCAATTAATCAATCAGTCAACACACACCTATTAAGTGTTTAGTGTGTGCCATATACTGTGCTAAATGCTAGGAACAGAGATGAAAAGTAAAATTAGCTCCTGCCTTAAAGGAATTTAGATTCTAATGGAGAGATTATCATCTTCTCATCATATCTTCTATACATAGTAACCATGTATATGTCTTAATGTATGTATATATGTAATAGATAATACACATATAAACATGTATATGTGTGTATGAGAGGAAGAGGGACAGAGAGAGAGAGAGAGAGAGAGAGAGAGAGAGAGAGAGAGAGGGAAGATCTGCTTAAAGAAGAAGACAGTAGTAGGTAAAGACATCAGGAAAGAAATACTACAAAAGATGGTATTTAATGTAAGTCTTGAAGGAAATGGACTTCTAAGAAGCTAAGGTGAGAAAGAAATAAAGTTCATCTAATGTAAAGACATAGAAATAGGAAATAGGATGTAATTTGTGAAGAAATTCCTATATGATTGAATTGTAGGAGTCATGGAGGGGAGTAATGTTTAAGAAGACTGAAAAGATAGGAGGAGAAAGTTGTAAAAGTTGTAATCACATGAGAGAAGTTTATATCTTATGCTGGAGGTAAGAGTGAGGTGCTGGAGTTTGTTGAGTAGGGAGGATGACATAAAAACATCAGGAAAAATCAGGAAATTATCAATAAAGTTAAAAATTAGGAAAATCACTTTGTCAGCTGTGTGGAGGCTGAGCTGGAGTGGGGAGAGATATTTGAGACTGGGAGATCAGTTAGGAGGTCATTGCAATTTGTCAGATGAGAAGTGATGAGAGACTGAAAGTTTTTTTTTCTTTTATGACTGTTGGATACTTCACAGGCTCTATCCACCATTTTCAGTTACGTTCTTCAAACCTAATCATATGTACTTACCATCAGCTTTTGCAACTGCTTTGTGAAGTCTAATTATTTCACATGCGTTTTATAGATCCTTAAGGTGTTTTTTCATGTACTTTGAGAGCATTTATCCATTATCTTTCTCCTATTTGATTAGGGAGTGTTAACCTGTCTTGGGACGATTAGTCTTTTATTATGTTAGCATGATATGGGTTTTTGTTTGGACCCTTTTCAGATCAGTTGTTGTTTACTAGGCAGTCTGTGTTCATCCTTCATCTTCAAAGAAGACCATGACATCAGAGAAATGATGACATGACTTGCACTTGACTTTGTTTTGAATGAAGGAGGGATGTGCTAGGTCACCAACCTCACTCTCTCCTCCTGAGCCATCTGAGTCCAGTGACCAGATATTCATCAGGACCAGTGGAGATGGCCCAGGATGCAATGGGAGACCTTGACCTTCTTAGGCTTTACTAGGCAATTGCCCAAATCTATAATTACTTTTACTTTTTGAATTCCTTTCCATATATTTAATTATTGATTCCTTTAATTGGGTGATATCGCATACAGGTTTTCTATTATATATGCTGGTTACAAATTGATACGTTCTTCTAGTGTCTTTCTTTTTAAACATTGTTATTTTCAACATTGACTTCCATAAGTTTTAAATTTTCTCTGCCTCCCTCCCTTCTCCCCTCCCCAAAACAGCATGCAATCTGACATAGACTTTACATATACATTCTTATTAAACATATTTTTACATTAGTTATGTTGCATAGAAGAATTAGAAGAACCCCTCTTATTTTTATATTTATCTTTCAATTCTCTATGTAGGTTGAATTTCAGATCCATATCATAACTTTTGTGCAGATATTTTTCCTGGGTTACTGTTTCTCTTCTAATTCTGTGTTGAATTTGCTAATATAAACATTTTATCAAAATTTTATGCAATTGAAATTATCCATTTTGTCTTTTGTGATCATCTATTCAGTTTTATAGATCAGTTGTTCTATAATTGTTAAAGATATTCTGTCTCCTCTAATTTGTTTATGACATCAACATTGTTATCTAGATCACCTATCGTTTTGGAAATAATTATGCTATATGGTGTGACATAGACTGAACTTAATCTGTTTAAGGTTGCTTTACAATTTTCCCATAATTATTTATCTATATTTTTATATATAAATATATTATATATAAATATGTATTTATATACAAATACATTTATATATATTGTTATATATAATTAGAGAAGAGAAAGAACTACCCTCTATAACTATGAATAGGGGGAAAATCTGTAACTAAACCAAGAGTAAAGTGACAGAAGACAAAATAGACAATTTTAGTTATATAAAATGGAAATGCTTTTGCATAAGCATAATCAATATAGTGAGAATTAAAAGGGAAAGAATTAACTTGGGGGGGAAATTTTGCAGGAAATTTCCTTTTTTAAAAATAGATTTATTTATTTATTTTTAGACTTCGACATTCATTTCCACAAAATTTTGAGTGTTGAATTATTCCCCCTCTTGCCTCCTCCCTTTTCTCCTCCATTGAAAAAGTTTTTCTTATCTCTCATATGAGTTATAGTCTGCCCCATTTCATTTCTCCTTTTCTTCTCCCAATATTTTCCCCTCTCATCCTTTAATTTAATTTAATTTTTTATGGATATCATATCTTCTGATTCAACTCAACCTGTACTCTCTGTCTACGTGTGTGTGTGTGTGTGTGTGTGTGTGTGTGTGTGTGTGTGTGTATACAATTCCTCCACCTAGTCAAATACTGAGAAAAATCTCAAGAGTTACAAATATTATTTTTCCCTGTAGGAATGTAAACAGTTCATAAACAGTTCAGCTTTAGAACGTTCTTTACAATTTCTCTTTCCTATTTACCTTTTCAAGCTTCTCTTGATTCTTGTGTTTGAAAGTCAAATTTTCTATTCAGTTCTGGTTTTTTCATCATGAATGCTTGAGAGTCCTCTATATCATTGAATTACTATTTTTTCCCTTGAAGTATGAAACTCCTGGGTAGGTGATTCTTGGTTTTAATCCCAGTTCCTTTGAGTTCTTGAATATCATATTCCAAGCCCTTCGATCCCTTAATGTTGAAGCTGCCAGATCCTGTGTTATCCTGCTTATATTTCCACAATACTCAAATTGCTTCTTTCTAGCTGCTTGGAATATTTTCTCCTTGATCTGAGAACTCTGAAATTTAGCCACAATATTCCTAGAAGTTTCTCTTTTTGGGTCTCTTTCAGGAGGTGATCTGGGGATTCTTTAAATATTTATTTTGCCCTCTAGTTCAAGAATATCAGGGCAGTTTTCCTTAATAATTTATGAAAGATAATATCTAGGCTCTTTTTTTGATCATGACTTTCAGGTAGTCCTATAATTTTTAAATTGTCTCTCCTGGATCTATTTTCCAGGTTAGTTGTTTTTCCAGTGAGATATTTCACATTATCTTCTATTTTTTCAATCTTTTGGTTTTGTTTTCTAACTTCTTGGTTTATCATATAGTCATTAGCTTCCCTGAACTCCACTCTCATTTTTAAAGAACTATTTTGTTCAGTGAACTTTTGAACCTCCTTTTCCATTTGGTTAATTCTCCTTTTTAAAGCATTCTTCTCCTCATTGGCTTTATAGACTTCTTTTCCAATTGAGTTAGCCAATTTTTAAAGGTTATTTTCCTCAGTATTTTTTTGGTTCTCCTTTAGCAAGGTGCTGACTCACTTTTCAAGTTCTTCTAAGGCCTGAGCCCATTTCATGTTTATTTTGGAGGTACTGGAGACAGAAACCTTGACTTCCTCTACCAGTATGCCTTGTTCTTCCTCATCAGAAAGGATGGAAGGAGATACTGTTCACCAAGAAAGTAACCTTCTGTGGTCTTATTTTTCTCCCCTTTTTGGGCATTTTCCCAGCCAGTTACTTGACATTTGAATCGGAGGGTCTTAGTGCTCCTCCTCCCCCAGGACCATGCTCAGGACTGAGGTTCAGATCAGCAGCTCAATTCCCCCAAAAGCTTTAAGCTGAGCTTCCTGGACAATGGATTCAGGCAGCTTCTGTGATCACCATAGCCTCTAGCTGCTGCTGTTGCCACCACCTCTGCTGCTGTCTGGGGCTGGTGCTGGGGGACCCCACTCCCTTCTCACCCAGCTGGGAAAGCCCTCACACTGGCCTTTGAAGCTTTCTTTGTTGTTTCTGGGTTGAGAAACCTGGGACCCTCTCTGCTGGGGATTCTGCCCTAGAGGTCTGTTCAGGTCCTGTTCCTTCCTGTGCTGCATGACCAGGGCTGGGCTCTGACCATCCCATGGGATAGACCTTTCTTGCCAGCCTTTCAGGTTACCTTTAACTAGAAATCTCTTTCACTCTGTCATTCTGTGGCTTCTGCTGCTCTAGAATTTGTTGAGAGTCATTTTTTGCTGATATTTTGTGGGCTGTGGGGGAAGCACTAGAGTATATGCATCTTTCTACTCTGCTATCTTGGCTCTGCCCACCCCCATAATTTTTTTTTTAATTTAAGAAATCCTTATATCAGTATTTTGTGTTGTTCAGGTTATCTATATGTCAAATCTGTACTACTGGTTAACATATCTATTTTTATCCAATAAACAAATGTTTTCTATGATTATTTGTCATAGAATCTGAAATCTAGTATTACTAAGATCATTTAAAGTAATATTTTTACTTCTTTCCATCTCACCAAACATCTTCCCCCACTGAGAAAAGTAAAGAAAAACCCTGCTACAAATGTACATCATCAAGCAAAACAAATTTCTATATTGATGATATCTTAAAAGATGTCTCATTCTGAATTCTGAATTATTTCCTTCTCTGTTAAAAGATGGTTGCTGTCTCATCGTGAGACTTCTGAAATCATCCCTGATTATTATACTAATGAGAATTCCAAGACTTTCAAAATTGTTTGGCTTTAAAATATTGTTGTCATTGTATAAGTTATTCTCTTGGTTTAACTCGCTTCACTGTGTATCAGTTCATTCATATCTTCTCACGTTTATCTGAAATCATTTATTTCAGTACTTCTTACAAGGTCATCACGTTTATGTATCATGACTCATTTAACCATTCCCTAATATATCTTAGCATCTTTTTCTTTACCACTTCAAAAAGATCTGCTATAATTTTTTTGTACATCCTTAGTGTTTGTTTTGTTTGACTAATCCCTCTCTTCATCTTTCCTCTCTCTTACTTGCCCTCCTGTTTCTATTTTTCTTCAGTTTCCCTGTTTATTGAAATCTATCCCTGTACCCAGTTATGTGTGTGCTTCCTTTTTTAAACAGTTTATATGAGAGAAAGGTCAAGTGTAACCCATTTCCGCCACCCAGGCCTTTCTCCTTGCTTTATGTAGATTCTACTTGTAAGTTCAGGTTATTTACTCTAACCTTCCCCTCTATTTTCACCCTGGTATGTTCCCTTTCTCCTTCCCCTCTGTTGCCATTATTTTTTTTGAAGATAGTCATGACACAATAAAAACATTTCCAGGTCCTCAGTCTAATTAGACTTAGAATACTACTCCTAATTATTATAGGGTTCACAGGAGTTGCATGTATCACCTCCTCCTATTAGAACATAAATAGTTTATCCATATTTAGGTCCTTATGATTGTTTTACATATTTAATTTTGTGTTTCTATTGTGCTTACACTTCAAAGAGTCTACTTATCTGATCTTTTCATCAAGAGAGCTCATTTCCCTATTTCATTTAAGGTAATTTTTTTTTTCTATTTTAGGATTTTACTCAGTTTTTCAGGGTAAGTTATTTTGGTTGCAAGCCTTTATCCTTTTTCTTCTGGAATTTCATTTTGTAATCTCTCCAACCCTTTACTGTGGTGCAGCTAAATTATGGGTGGGTCTGACTGTGGCTCCTTGGCATATGAATTCTTTCTTGCTTGCTGCTTGTAGTATTTTTTTAAAATTTATTTAACCTGGAATCTTTGGATTTTGGCTATAATATTCCTAGGAGTTTTCATTTGGGGATCTTTTTTCAGAAGTGAGCAGTACGTTTTTTCTTTTTCCACTTTTGTCCTCTAATAGTAACAGATTAAGGCAGTATTATTTAATGGCTTCTTGAAATGTGAGGTGTAGACTCTTTTGGTGGCCATGGGTTTCTGATAGTCCAAAAATTCATCACTTATCTCTTCTCAACCTGTTTTCCAGGTCAGGTATTTTTCTTATATGGCAGTTTGTAATTTTCTTCTGCTTTGTTTTACAATTGCTTGTTGGAGTCATTAGCTTCAATTGGATTCATTCTAATATTCAGAGAATGTGCTGCTTAAACAAGGTTCTGTGACTTCACATGCCAAGTTGTTAGACCTTTACCAATTCTTTCTTCCATAACTCTAATTTCATTTCCATTTTCCTCCACTGCTCTCATTTAATTTGTAAATAACAACAATAATATCTTTAAAAAACAACTCATTCTTTATTCTAGGAATTGTACTTGACTTTGTGTCCAAGCTGTATTTTTCTTTGAGACTGTTTTGGAGTGATTCTCCTCTCCGAAGTTTGTGTCTCAAGTGTCCCGGTCACCAAAATAGCTTTGTATGTTGGAATTCATTTTTATTTGCTTATTTTTCCAGCTTCCTTTGAGTCATTACTTTATATCAGGGCCAGGCTCTGTTCCTTTCTAAAAGAAATGTCTGGTCTGGTCCTGCTGTGTTTTCCTTGGGGCATTGAGTATTGTATAATTCTAGGGTCTTAACAAAAAAGGCTAAGGAACTGCCGACTTTCAGTATTCCCAAGGTCACTGCATGCAAGGCAAAGTCTCGTTGCTGTTCCTCCCCGACCCTCACCCCACCCCACCTTTTTCTGAGTTCTGCAAGTTCCTGACATCCAGGTCAGGAACAGCAACCTGGTGAGTTTGTCCCATTTCGAATTCAAGTAGACTGCTGCTATACTCAGCCACCTGGAAAGTTTTACTAATTCAGAGTGAAGGAACTTCAGGCTTCCTTTTTGTCTGGAATTCCTATTCTATTCATTCCCATTCAGGTTTCAGACTGAGCTAGAAGTTAGAATTAAGATCTTTTTCTCCTGGGGTCCAAACCACACAGCTGCTGCTTTCTTCTGAACTTATTCATTGCTCATAAACAACCTAAGATGTGGTCACACCTTACCTTGGACTGCCATCTTTGCATGCAGGTCCATTCTGCCTCTGTGACATAGACCTAGGTAGTAACAATAGAGTTGCCAATTGACAGTTGCTCTTTTGCCCTATACAAGTTTAGGTTCTTCTGTGCTATATCTGGGACCTCTTCTTGACCAAATGCACATTCTCTCCTTGTACTGGAATGCTCCCAGAAGTGTGCCTAAGTCAGTCCCCGTCCCCAATCCTCTTTATCTCTTTCCCTTTGCAGACCTGGGCTGGGTTGGATATGAGACGAACCACCCTCCTCCAAACCGCTCCCCCATCATCAACTATGATTTATTTTTTCTTGAATTTCCCTATCAGGATTCAGTGTGGTATATTTTCAAGATTTGTTTGGAGGAGTTGGGAGTGGAATGAGGGTGGGAAACTCCCTGTATTTCTTCCTACTATCCTACACTCTTGGTACTGCCTCCTGGCATTTCCTCCAACTTTTTCATTTTTTTAAGCATGAGATTCTTGACCGCTTGTTGCTTCAGACACATTTTATCCTTTTTTTATCTAGTTCTAGTAAGTAATCCTTTGGTAGTTTAATTTTTATGACACTCAATCTGTTAATTAGTCCTGAGAGTGAAATATTAAGAGTATTAATAAATAAGTAGTGCCATTCCCTCATCCCTTTTGAAAGGGAATAGAGCTGAATCTTGCTTAGGTATCTCCTTTCTAAAAATATTCCCTTTCCTTTCTTGCATAGGTGAGTGGTGATTTAACTAGTCACACATTATTTTAACAGTTTTCTTACTTTTAACTTACGGACAATATAATGGTTCTTAGATACATGTAGCCCTCATATTTTCTGTTCTGTGGAGTTTATATAGGAAGAAAAGTTATCCAGAAAATCAAAATCGGGCAAGATTTCATCTTGTATAAAATCATTGTTGTTCTGTTGTCTTTCAGCTAGGTCTGAAAAGAGGGACATGCAAAACAAAAACTTTTCAGAAGAGTAGCCTACTCTTCCAAGGCATTTATAATGATACTTTTTCATAAGTGGGGGTGATAGGAATAGAATGAAGAGAAAGGATTTTGCAAATGCAAAATTCACAGGAACTAGTATCTTGAGGGAATAACACAGTTCCTGATATATAGTAGGTATATCATAAACACTTAATAAATGCTTATTGATTGACTGGTTTGTGAGTATGAGAAGTGGAAAAGAGGGAAATATCAAAGATAATACTGAGAAAACACCACTTACAAAGGATACTAGTAAATCCTGGTGATGGGTAGATGATAGATAGATAGATAGATAGATAGATAGATAGATAGATAGATGAACATAATGAACTCAGAAGAGGGAGGAAGTTTAGTTTAGAAGATGTGAGATAATGGTGACTTGGGCAGCTAGGTGAGCAGTAAATAGAGAACTGGGCTTGGAATTAGGAAGACTCATCTTCCTGAGTTCAAATCTGGCCTCAGACACTTACTAGCTGTGCAGCCTTAGACAAGACACTTTGTTTGTCCCAGCTCCTCATGTGTAAAATGAGCTGGAGAAGGAAATGGCAAACCACATCAGTATCTTTGTCAAGAAAACCACAGATGGGATCATGAAGGGTTGGACAAGGCTGAAATGACTGAACAACAACTATGGTGACTTTGAGATTCTGGTGAGAAACAGGCACTTGTGGATCTATAACTGGAGCTTAAGAGAGGCCATACAGACTGAGAATTCCTAGCATGAAAGTGGCAGTTTAATTATTATCTGATAAATCCCAACCTATCATCCATGCTAGACAGGTATGGGATAAGAGCAAAATAGAGATTTTTGCCAAATTTCCTTGTATAGTGGAGTTTCTCTGTGCCCTGAAACTGCTGCTGTAGCTGTGAAGTTCTGGCATTAAATGTGGGCTATTTTCATTCTGATATTACTACTGATGGTGATAACCCTCTAGCTTTGTCACAAAATTGTTTCTATCAACTAAGGAAAAGCTAGGGCAGCATAGGGTTGAAAGATGGTCATACTCACAACCATCTTTCCATGGCTAACAGTGGATAAAGTGGTGCACTTTCTATGATTTAATATGATCAAAGATAAGTTAGATCAGAATAAATCAGAAATTCCAGTATTCTATCTGTTGGAAATATTTCAGTGGAGATGAATCTAAACAGCTAAAGAGGGCTTATGCATTAAATGGACTAGATTTACGAATACTTTCATTATACACCAGTGTTCCTTTGTAACAAAATAGGGAATAGCGATTATCAGTAAGGGTAAAGACTGCTGTCATTTTTTTCTTACACTATATAGGGGGGAAGAAGAGGTGCTACAAAGGCATGAGACTGCCCAGGGACAATGGGTCAATGAAAATGGTGACAGAGGGAATCGACTACAGACAATGGAATGAAAATGGCTAACAGAGAGTTGTTACCCAAGATGGGGGAAACAATATTAAGAAAGCACTTAGGTGCCCTGGGTCTATTCAAATTACTTATCTTGGAAGAAGGGTATCCTGGGATACCATGAAAACTGGCAGATGTGCTGTCAGTGATATTTAAAGGATTTTGGGGGAAAAAAGGAGAGCTATTTCAGGACTAGAACAGGGAAAATATTTTATGAATGTAACCTTCAAATATTTAGCAAATGAACTTGACTTTAAATCTTGAGGGAAGAAAAAGATCTAGAATACATTATCAAAGAGATGGCAGTAAATATACCAGAAGAAGAGACATAATCATGACTTCCACAAGAACAAGTCAGGCACGTAACTTTATTTCTGTCCTGAAAAAGGATTGCTTTCCTCTGGTAGTTCTGGGAAATTCTATAGATTCATTTTCCCTAGATTTTCACAAAATGTTAACTACATTATCTAATCTTAATTATTATAGAAAAGATGTTGAGATATGTGCTAAATAGGAGTACAATTTGGTATATCCAGAATTGATCAAATGACCAAACGTTAGTGGTCCAATATCATATTAGATTGTGTCCAGTTTTCTAAAGACATCTGTGCCTGTCAGGTTATCAGTGACATTCAATGGAAAGAGGGTATATGTTGGTATGTTGGTACTAAGCTAAATGGACAAATGGAAATTTCCCCCTAAGCTAATTATGTTTTCTAAAAAATTAAAGCTCCTAAATTGGATCACAGGATCATAGATTTGGAGCTGGGGAATGGGATGCCTTAGGAGTTGTGAGATTCACTTCTTTTGGATCTTCCACAGAGGCTGAATGAAAACAATGAGAATGTTGGAATGGGGCTATTTTTCCTGGTATGCATATATGTAGACTAGATGACTTCTGAGATCATTTCCAATTTTGAAATTTTCTGATTCTCAGCGGTGTGACTCTGTGATCATTCAGATCCCATTTGATGTACATACAAGTGCCCAAACCCTCAGGTAGTACAAAGCCCAACTCTGTGATTGTCCAAGACTTTTAAACAGCATACCCTCAAGACTCCTGGCTGACAAGTAAATATTTAGTGGTTCTGTTTTTTTCGGCTGAGTAAAGTTGAACCTCCTTTGAATCTGATTTGGTGTCCCTAACACATGCTGTTAATTAAAATAATCATGAGGCTGAAGGAAAGAATCTCTTCCTGGGGACAAGAGGGATGGGACCAGAACCGTGATTCAAGTGAGCACAAACCCGAAGTCAGTCCAGGTCAGGAACCAGGGTTTCCTAGCAACACCAAAATCCAAAGGACTGAGATGGAATAGAGAGAGCTGTGAGCCTTGGCAGTGAGTTCAAACTTAGGGAGGTTTGCATGGAAATAAGGCATGAATTTTACCAAGTGTTAGCAGAACAACTATTGGCCTGATGCAGAGTGACTCACCAAAATCTCTAAAGAGATGGGCTACTTCCCATTGTGCTTGGACAGATACTATGTACAGATTAAAGCAGTGGTCTTATGATTTAGTGCTATAAAAGACCTTAGATATTATATAGATGACTCTCTTAATTTTATAACTGAGAAAACTGTGATCCAGAAAAATTAAATGGTGTGACCATAATAGGGTTCTGAGTTCCTCTAATTCAAAAGTTTAAATTCTCTCCAAACACCTTCTACATAGAAGTTCTTAACTTTTTTTTTAATGCCAAGGATCCCTTTTGGTAAAGTCTTCTTTCAAAGACTTCTTAGACTACTGTTTGAATGCATGCAATAACAATTTGAAGGCATACAATAAAATATCTAGGATTATAAAGGAATCCAATTATATTAGAATATATTTATCAAAACATTTTAAAATAAAACAATTTCATGTACATTAACTTAAAAATTCTTGGCAGAGTTTATGGGAGGCCATTAGGGATATCATCAAATAGATATATTGAATCCGACTAGAAAATAGACAATTGGGACTGTCTAGGGATTCATAACTTGCAGGTGACCTTTAGTAGGAATGATAAAACTACACATTTTATAGGCAGTAGAAAGGCCTCTTAGGACCAAGGGTCAAGTGATGGCCCTTCAACTTAGCACATTTACCAGGATTATGATGTCTAGGAACATAGAAAAAGATCATAAAGATGAAGGTACTGAAAATGAAGCCCAGGTACCTGAACATCAATTGAGATGCTTGATCTAAAGGATTCTTGTGTGTGTGTTCATCTTTCATTGCCAAAGAAGACCATGCTATCAGAGAAATAATGACATGACTTGAACTTGACTTTGTTTTGATTGAGGGAGGGCTATGCAGGTCACCATCCTCACTTCTCCTCCAGAATCATCTGAATCCAGTGAGCAAATATTCATTAGGATGACTGGAAATGACCCAGGATGAGGCAATTGAGGTTAAGTGACTTGCTCAAGGTCACACAGTTAATGAGAGTCAAGTGTCTGAGGCAAGATTTGAACTCAGGTCCCCCTGACTCCTGCACTGGTACTCTATCCACTGCAACACCTAACTGCTGTTAATGATGAGGCATTTCTTTCTCCTAAGCTGGTAGCTCCACAATCCAATATAGCTTTGTGTACATATAATTACTCTCATTCCACATTGTTCCTTAGAGATGGAGTCACATTGTGGCAGAAGTACATTCAGGTCCAAAGCATAGTAAAAAGTAGCCTTACCAATAAGGAGTTTGCTTCCATACAAAGATTGGTCACTATAATGAACAACTTCTTCAGAATTTTTTGTTGTTCAGATGTTTTAGTCATGTACTTCTCTTATTGACCCCATTTGGGATTTTCCTGGCAAAAATATACTAGAGTGGTTTGCATTTCCTTTTCTAGCCCATTTTACATATAGGGAAACTAAGGCAAATAGGGTTCAGTGACTTGCCCAAGGTCATATGGTCAGATTTGAACTCAGGGATTTGAATCTTCCTGACTTCAGGCCTGGCACTCTATTTACTGTTCCACCTTCAGATTTAGGGGTACCTAAATAGAAGCCGAAGTGAACTAGTTCTTTAAGTCATTGAGTGGGAACATCTACCTCCAGCGTCAACTAGAAAGACTTTGTGTGGCTTTGAGAATGACCTTCACGATGAAATACCTAGGAATGAAACATCTATAGTACTCTGCAAACTAAAGCATTTTTTTAAAAATTCTTTTTAATAGTATTTTATTTTTTCCTCGTTACATATCAAGAAAATGGTTAGCATTCATTTTTACAAAATTTGGAGTTCCAAATTTTTCTCCCTCCCTCCTTCCCCTCCCTGCTTCTAAAATTGGTAAGTGAAATCTAAAGAATTTCTCTAAGGGTGTCGTCCTTTTTTCTTCAGCTCTGAGGGGCCTTCTCTGTAGTATGGCCTCCACCTTGCATGAATCCTTATGGTTTTGCTACTTGTCTATTATGTAGCCTGGGCATTTTATCTCTTTGTTTTCAATTTGTAATTTTTCTCATTTTTCAAGTAGCTGGCCTTTACATAGGGTATGGGGGGGTGGAACTGACTGAGACGGACTCAATTAGGCAAATAATGTCCTGTAATAAATGAAGTTATCATCAAAATTGATGCCCCCAGAAATTCTTAAAATAATTGAATTTATAATTATTTGAAATCTGTGAGCTTGTTAAAGCAACCAATCAGCATAAACTAGTATTTAAATAGACTTTACTGGGATAATGAAAATAATGATAATTCAGTCCACTATCTTTCATATCCTAACTAGGTTATATGCACCATGGGATTCTAATTTGCTCAATGTCACTCCTTTTGAGCAAGAATAATAGGCAGGTACCAGTTCCAAACACTGAGGGTATTCAGGGCTTGTTGTGGCCAATTCATAATTGATCTTCTTTTTTAATGAACATCATGAAGGTTTCAAAAAGGGAAGATGGAGGGCTAGATGGATGGCTTTTTTCATTTCTTTTCTAAAGATTCCCTTAAGACTACCATTATAACTTAGTCAACAAGTAAATCCAGCTGGCCAGGATCTGAGCTCTTGTTAAGTAGATGGATAACACAATAAGTGGGCAATTATTCTGCCTCAGTTACATTAAATACATTCTTAAAGCCTTAATACTTAGGAGTTGGGGAGCTCTTGGTCCTGGTCCAATTGAGAGTATGACTGGATACAACATAAAGTATTCCAGGCAATAGATTCAATAGTGCTTTGAGAACCTTCTTTGAGAACCACATGAAGAATGGATAAATTATTCAGTGTCAAATGACAGATAGTCAGCACTCTTGGAAAGATGGGAAAGTTATATTCTGGCAGAGTACCTCAATATTTTTACATCTGGACTTGTAGGGGGATTTGTGTCTTGGTCTGCCAAGACCTGACTAAAATATCTCTCTATTTTACAGGTATTTGCATTTTTTCCTTGAGTCAGTTTTGAACCTTTAAAGATCAGCATGCCTACAGTGCAAATAGTTGGAACCTAAAATATTTTGAAATCCAGCAGGTCAATCTGGATGGTCAAAACCCGGGGGAACTGGATGTGAATATTCAGTTTGGGAATGACTAGAGAAATGCCTCCTTACCTGAGCCAGTGGGAGGAGTAGTCTGGAACTTTGTACCTTGGGAATTAAACCCAACTCAGTATTAACTGATGTAAATTTTCCCTGTAATTAACAAGGTTTTGGTCAGTTCTAGATTGCAAAAAGAAGTAGAATTTGGAGATCATACATTGCTGAGTAAGTGTAGGCAGATGGTAGGAATCTCTCTTAGTTCAGGCTTTCACTACCTCTGTTAAGAGCTATTGCAGAGGCCTCCCAATTAGTATTCTTAAATCAAGACTCTCCCCAATCCAACCCTGCCTCTATATAGTGACAAAATGATTTTCCTTTGGCCAATGTCTGACCATGCCATACCTCTATTTAATAAATGCCAATGGTTCTCTATTCCCTTTAGGAGAACATAAAAACTCCTCTTTTTGGCTTATATTTTAAAAATATATATTTATTGATAATTTTTGTCTTATATACTCTTCCTTGTGACCCTTCCAAGTAACCATCACTTGTAACAAAGAATAAAAATAGTTTAAGTAAAACCAATCAAGACATTCCACAAATCCGAAATCATATGTGATGTTTCATATCCACACACCCCCATCTGAATGAAGAAGTTGGGGAAGTGACTTCTCATACCTCTTGATCAGATCTAAGCATCGTCATTATAATTACATAGTATTGAGTTTTAATTGTATTTTTATTTCCATTTATATTATTGTATTCATTGTGTATATCATTTTCCTGATTCTGCTTGCTTAACTTTCTATCAGTTCACATAAGTTTATCAATCAATCAACAAGGATATATTAAGAACCTATTGCACGTCAGGTAATGTGTCACATGGTGAGTTCAAATAAAGACAATGGCATAATCACTGCTTTTGTGGAACTTGCATACTACTAGGGGAGATAACGTATACATATGAATATTTATATAAAAATATAAACAGAACAAACACAGAGTCTTACCATGCTTTTCTGTATTGTTCATAATCATCATTTCTTATGATGTAAAAGTATTCCATTACATTTATGTATTGGAACTTCCTTAGCCATTGCCCATCAATAGGCATCTACTTTGTTTTCATTCCTTTGTTACTAAAAATAAAATGCTATAAATATTTTGAAACATATGATGCCTTTCTCTTTATCATTGATCTCCTTAGAGAGATTCCTATCATCAGGACCTCTGAATCTAAGAATATAGACATTTTAATCACTTTATTCCCATAATTCCAAATTGCTTTGTAGAATGGTTGGATCAATTCTAAGCTTCACCAATAGGCATTCACAGGCCTTTCTTTTTACATCTTCAATATTAACTGTTCCCATTTTATTGTCTTTTTTGCCAGTTTGTTGAGCTTGAGGTGAAGCTACAGATATATTTGCACTTCTCTAATTTTTATTTAGAGTAGTATTTTATGTAGATGTTAATAGTTTCCAATTTTTTTAAGAACTTTTGTTTCCATACTCTGATGCATTAGGGAAAAGCTTTAGGTCTTATATGTTTCTAGGAGTTGCTTATGTGTGTGTGTGTGTGTGTGTGTGTGTGTGTGTGTGTTCATTTTTTGCCGAAGAAGACCATGTTATCAGAGAAATAATGACATAACTTGCACTTGACTTTATTTTGAGTGAGGGAGAGCTGTGAAGGTCACCAGTCTCATTTCTCCTCCAGAGTCATCTGAATCCATGGACCAGATATTTCTCAGGATGACTGGAGGTGACCCAGGATAAGGCAATTGGGGTTAAACGACTTGCCCAAAGTCACACAGCTAGTGAATATTGTGTCTGAGGTGAGATTTGAACTCAGGTCCTTTTGACTCTGGCACTGGTGTTCTATCCACTGTACCACCTAGCTGCACCAGAAGTTGCTTATTTTTGTTGGATATAATACGCTTGTTGGAGATATATAATTCAAAAATTGTTTTCCCCGTTCACTATTTCCCTACTAATCCTATTTGCATTAAACTTATTTGTGCAAAAGTTTTCAATTCCATGTAATCAAAATTATGTTTTATCTTTTGTGGTAGCCTCTATACCTTGTTTGCTTAAGAATTCACCCCAGCCACCAGGTACCTGATCTGGTTTATTTGTTTTGTGTTGTTTGTTACTTTTTATATTGAAGTCACATATCAATTTTAACATAGTTTTATATACAGTGCAAAATGTGAGGATTTAGGGCCAAAAGACATAGGTTTAGAGAGTCATCTCTGCCACTTCCTGTGTGAAGCTCCTTCCCCTTTCTGAGCATTAGTTTCTTCCTCAATAAAAAGAGATGTAATTAAATGATTTCAAAGTCCCTAAAAGATCTAAACAACTGAATGCCAGTTCTGCTTCTATTAGAACTTGAAGTCGCTATAAAGATAATTTCTGCCAGAGTACTTCACATAAATTATTGTTGAATAGGAAGTTTTTCCTCATGTAAACTTATGTTTTCATATTTGTCAAATGCTCTGTTTTAAAATTTGTTTCTGATTCTTCTCCATTGTTTCAATATTTTATTTTTCTATTTTTTGAACCAACATAAAATATTTTGGATGATTTCTATCTGATAAATATAATTTTATTCAGATTTTTTCCCTTTTTCTTTTTAAGATGCTGTATATTTTCGTTCTTCAGAATTAGTTTTTACTGTTTTCTTTACCTAGAACTATGTCAATTAACAGAGGTGGGGAGGAGAGGGCATTCTCATTATCTCTCATATTGGTTGGGAAACTCATAATGTTTCCCCCCTTTATACACAAGGGTAAATTTTTTTAGATTGATGTTTTTCTTTTCTTTTATTAATGATGAATAAATAATTACTTAAGAATGATCCTTCTAATTTTTTTTTTTACCTAAAGGACTTGTAGTTTATCGAAGAATTTTTTTGCATTTATTAATATAAACATATGATTTTGGATGCTTTAAAAATCATACTGGATTCTAATACTGAGCCATTCTTACATCCTCCATATAAATCCAACTTGATTGCAGTGACTAATATTTTGTATGAGTTGTTGTAACCAAGGTACTAGGGTTTTATTTGAAGTATTTGTCATCATTCACTAATGATCTGGTCTATAGATTTCTTTCTTCATTTTACCTTCTCCTCATTTTAATATTGGAACTGTATTATTTAGTGAACAGATTTGATAGTGCATTTTCTTTCTCAGTTTTCAGGAATATAGTTTTATATAGATATTAATAATTTTTTAAAGTTCAATAGAATTTTAGTAGAATATATATGCATCTGTTTTCCCCCTTTAGTAATTCTTTTTCATGTATTAATTTACATTTGTACGATTGGGTTATTTAAAATCTCTATTTTATATTTTGCTTATTTAGATATTTTGTACTTTATTCATAATATAATATAAATGATATTATATTATAATATAATATATTATATTAATATGTAATTCTATAATTAATATGTTATATAATCATATATATTATATATAATTAATTATATAGTATATTCAAAACAATATAATATAAATTATATTATAATATTATATAAATTATAAGTAATTCTCTTTATTTTTTCTTGTCTTGACATATTTGTAGTAGTTTCTGATAATTTGTCTTTTATTCCTCATTTTTATAGCATTATCTCATATTTCATTTGTCTATATATTCTTATGCTCCAAGCAACTGACGCTACTTTTTGCCCATCTTCTGCCACAATTAAAATGCCCAGAATTCTTCAGTCTATATACTTTTGCCCAAACTGTTCTATGTTCCTGTACTGCTCTCCTGTCCTGCTTTTCCTTTGATGAAATCCAATCCATTCTTTAAATTCCAACTAAAACATAAACTGTTGTATTAATCTTTGAAGTTCCCCTCATGGTAACATTCATTTTACTTAGACCTCACAGAATATTTGATTTTGCATTTCTCTGGTGAACTCAATATATAATAATGAATATTATAGTTACCTGGGGTTCTGCCTTACCCCATTTCTTTACTGTAAATACCATGAGGGCAGGAAATGTCAACTATACTTTTCATTTCCAATATTGTCTAGTATAACATTCTGCAGGTATTCTTAAAAATTGATTTGACAGTTGATCTTAATCTATTTTTTGAGTAAACTTTCCAATGATCATTCTTTAATTTTGTTGGCAGTACACAGAAAGGCAAATGATTTTATTTTATTTATTTTGAACTTTTGCACTATATTTAAGCTACCAATTGTCTTAATTCATTTATATGGGTTTTTAAAGCAAATTATATTTGACACAAAGAAAAAATTATATTCCTCTTTGCCAAATATATGTTAATTTAATTTATTTTTTTTGTTTCAGCTATATAGATAGCCTTTTTAGTACTATTTCTTATTCTGATATCTTTAATTTTCTAGTTGTCAAAGTATTAAATTGCATGCTTAATTCATTGGTCCTCTTTTTTCTTTTTTTATTAATATGTATTCAGAGATAGTTTTTATTATAAAAACCTAGTCTAGTTATATTTGCACATTTTTATATATTGTCTTGCTACTTTTATCTTTAAAAATTATTTATATATTTCCATAATTTATTCTTTGACCTCCTTGTTATTTAGGATATCGCTATTTAGCCTATATGTGCATTTGAATCTTTTGTTCATATCTGCCTCATTTATTACAGGTTTAATTGAATTATGAGCTATAAGAGGCAGCATGGATTGAAAGCCAACCTCAGTCTCAGAAACAACTGGCTCTTCTTCTGACACATACTGGCTGTATGGAGCCCTGGCTAACCCCTTTAGCCTTTCAGTACTCCCAGGAAGCTCTGTATAAGCTTAACTTGCAGAGCAGCAGCTAATGTGCATTTTTAGATGTAGTGTCCTCTTCAGGAGTTTCCTATACCAATGAAATCACAAGTCTGTTAAAAAAAAAAAAGAAAAGGTCTGTGTAGGGTATGTTTTATATTTCTGATTTTCTTTTTTTTATTTATAACTTCTTTTGTTCCAATAAGTGATCATATCTTATAAATGTGCTACATGATACTGAAAACATATGAATACTCTGATTTCTAGTCATCTCCATATGTCTATCAAATCTGGTTTCTCCTTCCTTTCGTTTAGATGCCTAATTTCTTTCTTGCTTGGCTTTATGTCAGATTTGTCAAGGTCTAAAATAAAGTCTCCTAAAATTTCTTAATATGTAAAATATTTTATGTCAATATGCATTTCCTTTAAGTATTTAGTTTTTAGGTCATTTGGTATATTTATATTTCAAGTTGATCATTGAAACTTTAATATTTCAAGGACCTGTAATTTTGTTGGTTTGGGTACTTCTTATACTAAAGTAGACCATAATCCTCAGGAATATTTTATATAGTCATTGAGAACTAATATTGCCACAAAAATCACCCTATGGCCAATCTATAATAAGAATTTTCAAACTTACCCTGGTCCTCAGACAATAAATATGCAACTTATCACCAGGTCTTTATTCACATATTGTATCATCATTAGGGTCTTTAAGCATAATAAGTGTTCTGTTTGTCATTTTTGAATGCAACAATTTTTATTTCTGGTTCATTTAAAAACATGATTGGAACTACTCCTTGTCAGAATCAGGAGAAACATAATAAATTTTTTTGACTGTTACTTTAATTTTATATGTATTTCCATGGGTTTTGTCTATTTCTTGTGTGAAACGTTGCTGAATTCTCATCTTTCAAGTATTTTTTCAACCCCCTTCCTATTGAGAGTCGAGTTTATTCCATCGATATTCAAAATTATAACTGCTAAGTTTACTTTGTCCTTTATACAGTTCTTGTATTGGACTGGTTAAATTTGGAGTTCTTTTCTACTATCAACCTATAGATTTCTCTTTTTAAAAAGAAATTATGAATTCAAAACACCAAATAAAATGAGCACTTCCATTTTCAAAATAGAACAGAAAAAAGAGCATTTTCATATGACTATTATGTGCAAATTGTTTTGCCTTTTAAGTATATGTTATATAATTTTCCAAACTATTTGCTTTTTCCTTCTGTCTATGTTATTTTTTTGCATTTATAAATGTTTAAATTATTATTTTTTCTTCTTTTGTTTTTATTTTCTTTGGCAACATTATTATTAATCTTGAATCCCTCTACTTATTCCCAACCCTGTGAGGGAAAAAAATTGTTATAACAAATCTGAGTACTCCAGCAAATATTCTAATGTTGACTACTTCTGTAAATGTACATTCTCCTTCCATACGTCAATTCTATCACTCCTCTGTTAGGAGATGAGTAGCATGCTGATGCTATAGGTCCTCTTAAATTAAGTCAAATCAAATCAAGTCAGTGAGCATTTATTAATGGTTTACTATGTACTAGGTGTAAAGCTAAGCATTGGGAATACAAATATCATTTAAAAAAGAATGATATACATTCTAAGGGTGAGAGGGGCAAGGCAACATATAAGATGAACCTGAACATCAGGGGTTAGGGAGAAGTACCTACTTGGGTGTTTGGGGCATCATGGATAAAGACTGGAGAGGTGAGTGGAGCCCATAAAATAATGAAGACAAAGCAGGCTTGGAGACTTTCCTTAAAATTGAAATTCTCTGAGGAAGAAATCAATCACAGGAAGGGTCTGCAAGAATGGAGTGAATTTCTAGATGAGAAGGCTACTATCCCATGGTGGAGAAAGTTATCACTGGTCATTGCATGCACAAGAGCTCTTCAGGCCTTCAGATTTATTTTTCTTTAAATTGTTTTCCTATTGTATAAATTGTTCTCTGGGTTTTGCTCACTCTACTGTGCATCATTTTATGAAAGTCTTCCCTTTTTTTCCTGAAACTATTCCATCTGGCATTTCTTAAGACACGTTGATATTTCATTATATTTATACATCACAATTTGTTGATCCATTCCTCAATTGATGTACCATCCAATTGCTCAGTTATTCCACAGTTGATAAGAAAGCTGAGTGGTTCAATGGATAAAATGACGGTCCAGGAATCAGGAAGACTGAAATGCCAAATCAAGCCTCAAAGTACTTACTAGCTGTGTCACCCTGGGAAAATCATTTAGACTGTGTGCTTCAAACTTCTCAGCTGTCAAATGGAGATGGTAATAATACATACTTTACTGGGTGAAGATGAAGTGAGATAATATCTATAAAATGCTTACCACAGTGCCTGGAACTTAGTAGGAACTCAAGGTTTGTTTCTTCCTTTCTCTTTCCTTCCCCATCCTACAGGTTCTATTGCTTTGTCCTCTATTTCCCACAGTTTTTTGTTTTTGTTTTTTTAGGGTTTTTTTTTTGCAATTTTCTCAGATGATTTCCTAAAATGCAGCATTCAGGATCTTTATTTCGTCATGTTTTTCTGGGAGGCCAGTGATTACCCAACTGTGTTACTGAGCTCTTTCTTCAATGTAAGATACTTTAATATAGAACTCCAATATTTTAGTGATTTCATTTTCTTTTACTCTGATTTTTTTTTTGCTCCTTTTCTGCATTTGGGTGCTTCAGCTCTCCCATTCTTCTTCTTTTATTTAGTGACCACTTTTAATGAAGGTTTTTTTTAATCATATAATCTAAATCATCTCCCCCTTCATTAGATTATTCTTTAATAACTCTCTCTCCCTTCGTGTCTCTCTCTCTCCCTCTGTCTCTATCTCTGTCTCACTTTTTCTTAGCCAAGTCTATACCTGCAGTCAGATGAGCACTATAGACCAACAAATCATCTGGAATTTATTGTTTGAGGCACCGAGATGCTAGGCAACTTGCCACACAGCCAGTATATCTTAGTGCTGGTAATTGAACACAGATTTTCCTGAATTTGAGGCTTGCTCCCTATTTCTTTGTCATACTGTGACTTATTCCTACTTATATCTTCCTGTAACTGTGAAAATAGCATTCTCAGACCTTCTGGGTGTCCCTGTAGTTATTTATAGTATTATTGCTTTTGCTTCAACTCCACTCCCACCGTGAGAATTTTCCACTCTTTTATTGACTCATTTTATTTGTTGTGCTTTTTTATATACTCTGCAAGATTTTATTTCAAGGACTATGATTTTCTTTCAAATTTCCTATGATAATTTCTGTCATTTCCTGTCTTTCTGTTGTTGTTTTACTTTATTTGGTCCACTTCTTGCCATTTTAAGGAGGTAAAAGAGATTTAGGTTTGAATATGGTCACTCATGCAAGCCATATTACCAGGCATCTCCCTGAAATATGGAATAAAAAAATAAAGAAAGAAGGTTCAGAATCTTAGCCAGGCTTTTTTTTGCAAGGTCAATTACTAAAACACTTTGGGCAGACATTTCAGCCAAGTCAATTTTCTTTTTAATGTGCAAAACTGTCCAATTACAGAATTTCTGAAATCTGACCTTGAAATCACTTTTGAAACTGACGAGACTGTAAAAAATATATTTAGGGCTTTATTTATTTCACTACCCTGGACCCTTTACAATATGAAGAACGATTAGCTAATGCAACCATCTAGTTGTGAGAAGAAATGAATTGTGCTCAAAAAGCTGCTTTCCAAAATTGTCTTCCCCTTTCCTCAAAAACCTTCCCTTGTCTGTAGTATCTGTCAATCGTTTTGTCAGGTTGACTTTTTGAGGTTCTATTCACTCTGTTTTGTTGGAATTTAAACTGGCAATATTACATTCTTTGTTGTGTAGACATCAGGAATACTGCATCTTATACCACATGATATTATTTTATATAATGAGAGAGACAAGAGAGAGAGAGAGACAGAGAGAGAGAGAGAGACTCTGATGGATATATCAGGTACAGTACTAGGCACTGAGGTTATGAAGACAAAAATGAAACCTGAACTCAAAATGAATATAAAAGAAAAATATCTAAGGGTCAAGTATTATCTTAAAAAGTTCTATGAGTGTCTTGAGGTTGGAGGAACCCAACCTTTAGCTAGGAAGAATAAGGAGGGCCCCATGGAAGAGCTTGTACTTGAGTTGGACTTTGAAGGAAGAGAAAGACATGGACAGGTGACAAATGTGGTTGTACTGGGGAAGGGGGTGGGTTATAGGCACAGAAGATGGTATAAGCAAAGGCATGGAGATGGCAGAGGGAAGAATCAGACTAGAAAATCCTCCTGAGTAAATATAAGGTAAAATATGTAAAGGGTGGTGGTCTGGATTTACTCTTCAGACTTTTTTTTCTTCTTTTACCTTACTTGCTTTCTTGGAGCTATGGAGAAAGCTCTGTCTGGAGGCCCTGTTTTCATGATGGATGACCCTCTACTTAGAGCCACCATTGTAGGAAGGACCCCAGATAGGCCTTATCTCACTTGGACTTTGACTTAATGTCTGCACTTCACTGGCCTTCTTGGTGCTGCCCCCCTCATATGACATCCCATTTTCTATGCTTCTGTCTGATGCCTAGAATGTTCTCTCCCTTCTGCTTCCTTAGCTTACTTCAAGTCTCAGTTTAAAATCTACCTTTTGCAAAAGTCCTTTGCTAGTTCCTCCCTCATTATTAATACCTTTCCTCTGATATTGCCTCCAATTTGTTTTTGTATATTACTTGTTAGTACATAGTGGTTTTCTTGTTTCCCTCCTGTGAGCTAGGTGAGGTCAAGGACTATTAGGACTATTTCTGCCTTTCATTCATTACCCCAAAATTAATACACTGTCAACCACATAATAAGTGCTTGTTGATTTTACTTGACTTATCCTTTATTTTACTGACTATCTTGAGACCCTGGAGAAACCTCTGCCTTGAAGGTGTACTCTGCCTGTTGTGACTAACCCCTTGGGACTACCATTTAGGAAGTATTCCAGGAAAGGTTCACCTCAATCATACTTGGACTTACTGTCCAGTTTATTGCTTTTTGCTTTCTGACTTGTCTCCATGGGGTTACCTTCCTTCTCCTTACTAGCTCTCCAATATGTATTGTCTTCCCTCAATAGAATATAAGCTCTTGGAGACTAAGAATTATCTTGTTTTCTTGTATTTGTATCCCCAGTGCTTGGCACATAACAAATGCTCTCTCTCTTTCTCCTTCTGTCTTTCTATCTGTCTCTCTGTTTCTATCCGTGTCTCTCTTTTCCTGTTTCTGTCTCTCTATCTCTCTATATATTTCTTTCTTTCTGTCTCTCTCTATCTCTCTCCCTTCTCTTTAATATAAAATCATGGAACTAGAGGTGAAACAGACTTCAAAATCCATGAAGAGACTGAGGCCAAGAGAAGATAAGTGACTTACCCAAGTTCAAACAATAAACGTCAGAGATAGTATATAAGGCTTTTTTGAGGGAAAATGGCTCATAACAGATTATATTTAAGTAATTTAGAAAATGAATTTATGTAAAGGATCTCATCCCAGAGCAATTGAAGATAAATGAGATGTTTATTTTTGTCTAGATAAACTTTGCTCATTCTCTTTATTCACAATTAAAAGGTGGTAGGGGTGAGAAGAATGCCAGGGGGAAACAATCTATCTTCTTCTCTACCTATGCTTTTCTTTTTGCTTGAGATAGCTAGGGAGCTCACTGAGTAACTAAAGACTTTCAACATTGTTTCAGAAATGGAAAGGTATTTTTAAGACGCAGAATTGTATAATATCATGTTGTAGTGTATACAGTATGTCTTTGTAATGACTGCCAGTAAAACCTGAAGCTATTAAACAGATTGAATTTATACATGGGATGCAGAGAATAAATAAATCTACAATACTATACTGTACTGCTTGAGTTAGCTGGGTGTGGATGTGTGAAGATGTGTACCCATTAGGATGTGGGTCTCCAAGGAGTCATGCTTTCAATGCTATGTAATGCACTTACCTTTAATATTATTTAAAATATGCTCATTCTAGTTCTTCTGTTCTCAAGAAGGTGGCCAATCAGTGGGCTGTTCTAAGGTTGCAAAGGGGGAGTGCTTTCTGCCCACAAATTTAGGTAGAGGAAGGGAGGCCTCACCCATGGACAGGTAGATTCAGCAGAATTTCTTGTGCCACAATAGTTCACTCACCTAGTCACCATGATTTGTGAAAACAATACTGGCCGTCCATCCCGTTAAATGCCTTAGTGACTTATGTCCAGTTTCTTAAGACATAGGATCACAATTGTAAGAGGAAACTAGATCTCTAGATAGATGGAGAAAAGAGGAAAGGGAAGTAAATGATGGAGAGAATGGGCCCTGAAGACAAACTTTGATTACTTCACAATATAGTCCAAGGCCATATCTGAGGGAAATTGCTATTCCACTCATTAAGAAACAACACCAGTGTTAGAGGGTTGGAAATCATAAGATAATAAATTTAGAGCTATAAAAAGGAGCCTTAACAGTCTTTTAGTCCAAAACCTTCATTTTATAGATAAAGAAACTTGAGACCCAGAAAGGTTTGGTGATTTGCATTATATCACAACAATAGTAGATACAAGTGGGAAATGCAGCTAGGTCTTCTGACTCTAAAGGCAGCCTCTCAAGAGAAAGGCTTGAAGGCAGGTAAGGTAAGAGGTAATGAATACTTTCCTCCCAGTTTCTTTAGATTAGAAGTTTCCAGATGTCCTTCCATGATAAATTTTTAACTCATGCCCACAATTTTTACTTTTAAAGGTCCTTACTTCTTAAAACAAACAAATTTCAAAACAAATGAAAAATGTCTCTTTGTCTTGGCTCTTCCACTTACAACCAGTGTGGCCTTGGAGTAGTCCCTTTGTCCATATGTTCCTCAGTTAATAAAGGGTTTGTTGTAGGTAACCTTTATGGCAGTGGGTCCGACTCAAATACAAAAAAGGATGCACTAATCGATATGTAAGAATTCCTTTGAACTGTTCATTGTCTTAGTTTTAAAAATGTAATGTTATCTAAATTTTATTGTATTTTTATTTATTCTGTATATTAATTTATGTTATTTTGTTATTTTATTATTATTTTATTTAAATATTTATATTATTTATTTGTATTGTTATTTATTTCATAAATTTATTTATGTATTTTGTTCATCTTGACAGGCTGAATAAATTTGTTAATAATTGCCAAACACTGATTGTTTGATAACTGCTCTAAGCTGCCTTCCATCCCAAATCCCAGACTCCTATGATGCTTCATTGTCTCCTTCTTTCTGCATTTTTGCTCTTCTCACAACCCAGATGCCTCTTTCCCAGCTCCTCATCTCTTCCCTTTAAGACACTAATGCTATTGTACTGAGAGCAGCAGAGACAGTTCTCAATGTAGTTTAAGCAGGGAAACACTTTTGTAAGCTATACTTTGGAGAACAGTACTGCAGAGAGGTTTCTCTGCACAGAACTTATCTGCTCAGTGCTGCCAATAGTAGTGCATTGTTTTAATCAATGGCTTTCCATCTTCTACCTTGTATTTATTCTGGGAATAGAAGAAAAAGCTTAAGTAAAAAAAAAATCCCTTCCCTCATGAAACTTGTAATCTGTTAGACTTACAGGACTAAATGATCTCTGAGATCAAAAACAATTTGTAACACTGTTTCATCTGTTTTGCAATCCCTTTTATGTAATTAAAATGCACATATGTATGTGTATACATATGTGTAAAGTATATGTACATATATACATACACATACATATATAAACATGCATATATATATGAAACAAAACACAAAAACTCCTCCAAATATGATGTCGGTGAGGTACTAGTCCTCTTGCTCTTCATTAAAGTGGCTCCCTCAGGTTCTATGGACAGGTTTCATTAAGTAGCCAGTCCTCAAGAGAGAAGGGTCAGGCTCTTTTTTTAGCTTTTTATACTTCCAGCCTAGAGTTTTAGGGACAATTGCTTAGATTTTTAAGTTTGGACAATGTCTAGAGTCTCCCCAAAAGGAGAGCAGAAAAGTATTCATTGTACAATGTAAATCAGATCAGGTATATATTTCTTCCTTACAAGAAATGCTTATACTAAAGAATCAAAATATACAGTAACAGACTTAAACAAGCAGAGTAATACCTTAAAACTGTTGTTACACTTTCCCAGGCCAGCAATATTTTAAACATTAAAGAACAAAGCATTTTATGGAATTAATAAATCAGCATTTCAACTTCACTGTGATAATGCAGTATTTCCAAACAAATCCCTCCAGGGATCTATCACCTAAAAACCAGACCTGGGGTTGTGCTTATTTCCCTATCAGTGGCTAAATTCTATCAGCACCTCTGGAGTAGTGGTTGGGGGATTCTTCCAAAGTGCAGCTGGTGCTAATTGAAGGTGATGGTTAAAAAGGTTTCATGAGGGAAGGGATTTTTTAATCTTATATATTTGATATATATATATATATATATATATATATATGTATATAACAATTTTATATATTTCCAGTCTATATATACATATATGCATACATATGTATTGATATATATACATACATATATATGTGTGTGTGTATATATATAGATAGATAGATAGATGGATAGATATAGATATATAGACTAGTAGTCTACATATTTGAGAAATGAGGTCTTTATCAGAGATCATTGCTCTAAAGATTGTTTCCTCACTTTCTGCTTTCCTTCTAATTATAGGTACTGTCTTTTTAAGACAGGAGAGTCCAGAAGAGAGCCCTTAGGCCCTCCCAGTCTGATGTCATTATTTTTCTTGGTCTCATTAAAGGGGCTATCCCCTAGCTACTTCTTAAACAAGCTTATTCACTGAGCGAGCATTACCTCGCCCTAAGTGAGTACCTGAATAGACTTTTAGGCTAAGGTCTCCCATTGTTTCCTGGGTTGTCTCTAGTCATTCTGATGACTATCTGGTCACTGGATTCAGATGGCTCAGGAGGAGAAGTGAGGCTCGTGACCTGCACAGCCCTCCCTCCCTCAAAACAAAGTCAAGAGTAAGTCATGTCATCTGACATTTCTCTGATGGCACGGTCTTCTTTGGCAACTAAGGATGAACACAACAACAACAGGTACTGTCTTAAACACCATGATAGAAAGAAAGGCAATGCTATGGTCTCTGCCTACAAAGCTTCTCCTGTAATATTAGAATCAGGACATCATATGTGTATGGACATCTATACTTCTGGATTTAGCAGAAAATAACAAAAATAGATGTGTTTTGGTTGAAGATAGGTGGAAGTACCAACTATGTCACGATAGGCTAAATATACACATCAGCCCTACCAGCTGCACTTAGAGTGATCAATTTTGTGTTTTGTCCATTGTTACACTCATGAGAAAACTTTTTCCAAGAAAACTGATTCTGATGTAGTAGTATTATTTATTTTGTCATTGATTGTTTTTATCATTCCTTGCTTTATTAGGGATATTCTATTCCCAGTGTCAGTTGTGGGAAGATATTTCTAGTATCTATCTAATCTATCTACTTATCAGCCCATCTATCTAATCTATTGATCCATCTTTCTACTCTTGCATTCTCTGTCTCTTCTCTGTCTCTGTCTCTATTTCTCTCTTCCTCTCTCATCAATTTTCCTTAGGTATCTTGTTATATAATAGTTTCTTTAGAATCTTTTTGCTTTTGGGTAATAAAAAGAAAGCTTTTTCTGTTGTTTGAATTCACTACCACTCTTCCAAATCAGGCATTAAAGTGACTTTTCACAAGCTTCCAAAATTTGGGTATTATCTTTCTTTTAGTAATTGCTTTCTATTTCTACAACTTTTTCTGTTAATCTGTGGAAGAGCACCTCAATAACGTACTGTTGGCGGAATTGTAAAGTAGTCTAACCAATTCAGGAGAACAATTTGGAACTATGCCCAAAGGGCTACACAAGTGTGCATAACCTTGACCCAGCAATAGGTCTGTACCCCAAAGAGATAAAAGAAAATGGGAAAGGACTTATTTGTGCAAAAATATTTATAGCAATTCTTTTTGTGGTAGCAAAGTATTGGAAATCAAGGGTTTGCACATCAATTGAGGAATGACTGAACAAGTTGTGGTATATGATTATGATGGAATACAATTTTGTCATAAGAAATGATGGTCAAGATCATTTCAGAAGAATCTAGGAAGTCTTATATGCATTCATGCAAAATGAAGTGAGCCAAACCAGGAAAGCATTGTACACAGTAGCAGGAATGTTGTACGGAAAATCAACTGTTAAAGACTTAGCCACTCTGATCAACACAATGATCTAAGACAATTCCAAAGGACCCAGGACAAAAATGCTATTCACCTACAGAAAGAGAACTGATGAACTCTGAATGCAAATTGAAGCATAATTTTTAAATATTATGTTCTTATATTTTTATGTTTTCTTTTGTAACATGGCCAGTATGGAAATACAATTTTGTATAACTTCACATGTATAATTGAGATCAAGTTGCTTGCCTTATCAAGGAAGGGGGAGTTGTGAGGAGAGAATTTGGAACCCAATTTTTTAAAATATTGTTTTTTCATATAATTAAGAAATATTTAATGAAATAAAAATATGCTAGAAAAAAGATAGTGAGTTTACATGAGAAAACCCAGTGATAAGATGGAGGAAGTATCTTGGCTAGCATTTGGATGAAGATAAATGAAGGGAGAAACCAAAGTGATGTTATCATCAGAAAATACTATTGATCATGTAGACAGAAAAGAAATCATGGAGTTCAATAAACAAGTCACAATCCTAACACAAGGGTAAGGTATTGCATGGAATGTAGAACATAGAAATGATGAGGGATATCAATTATTTAGTAATCTTTCAGCAACCTCTTTGTGCCCCAAGCAGAGTTTCTAATAATTTCTTAACTTGCCTGAATCACAATTTAATTGTTCAAAAGGTAGAGAGAGACTATTAAGAAAATTATCCTTGATCTGACTCTTAGAAACTGGTTGCTAGATTTGAAATGATGGAAACCTTGCATCTTGAAATTTTTGATAGAGGAGAGGAAAATTGGGTGTAGACTGATGTGCACCACAGTTTTTAGGGAAGCAGGTGTCACAGGGATCAGAGATTGGAAAGGGAGTATCTGAAAGTATCTGAAAGACTAATATTTCACAGTCATAAATAATCCTTAAAGATATAGAAAATTTCCAAGAATGTAATTCTGAAGACATAATGAGAAATTATTCCAATTGAGAAGAAAATGCAAAGTTGCCTAATGAGATGAATGTAGATAGACAGGGAACTCATTAACCAACTTAGAGCTTAAAAGTGTTTTAAAATAATGTAGGCACAAGAATAGGAAAAAGAGAATGAATATATAATGTGGCACTGTAAAAATGATGGGAGTCATTTAGCAAGAGGTGATAAATTATAGGATAACCTGAAACTTGTAAGAAAAGACAAAGAAACAAAAGGATTTTATTTTTTTTAAATTTTATTTAAAGTTATAATGAGGAAAAAAGAAAAGGACCAGAAAGGAGACAGGACTACTTTCCAAGGTAAATGAGACAATGAACCATGGCAGAGAGAAAGTAGAATAGCTAAAATCTATTTCTGTTTTTTTTTCTTCTGCCAACAACAGAACAAAATAGGTTAATGGGTATTTGATATATGAGATGAATATGGGAATAGGAAAGTAACAGTAAGTTGTCCTTGATGAGTTTAAGTAATCACGCCTAAATGCATAGTAGCTTCAAATATTAAAAGATCTGGTGAATGTGATTGCTGAACCACTATAATACATCTTTTACGGGTCATGGATAATTAGGGAGGTACTTCATGGCTGGAGAAAGATGATTTTGTCTTTGTTTTCAAAGGTGAAGGGCATGGGGTCTGACAACCATTGGCCAATGAAACTGACTGATTCCTGGTGAAAATGACCATTTGGACAAAAGTATTTGGTGGTCACAGAGGGCCAGCGTGGTGTAATCAGGGATGAGTTTTTCCAGAATAACTTCATTCCTCTTTTTTCTTTCCTCCTCAATCATCTCTGAACACTTCCTTCTCACATTGCCTCAGCCAAGGACCTCATCTCATATGTCACTAAAACAATTTACATCATTTGCAAAGAGCTCCTTCATTTTACCTCCTTGCTGTGAAACTGTGACCCTTCTCTGATGTCATCCATCATCATCAATTATTTTCTCTTTGCTCCAGTCTTTTTTGGAAAGGTATCTGTTCTCCATGCCAACATCAACCCTTCTCATGTGCTCCTCTTCCCTTTCCCTCTTGTCTTCTCAACATTTTGTCTCCTCTGTTTCTCTGCTACCCTAGCCTTAAATATTAGCATAATAAACAAACAAAAAGGCAGTACATTCTACCATCCCCACTAATTATCATTCAATATCTGTTCTCCACTTCTCAGACAAGCTTATTAAGAAAGAAATCTATTCTTTATGCCTACACAATCTTTTCTTTTTACTCTTCTAAATCCTTTGCAGGCTGACTTCCAACCTCTTCATTGAAACAAAATTATTTTTAAACTTACTATAGAACTCTTAATTGCCTTATATAAGCTTTTCCCCCCCAATTCTCTGAAGTATTCTACATTGTGGATCGTTTTCACTTTCCGTGTACTCTTTCTGAATTTTTGTGACACTGCTCTCTCTTTTTTTTCACTACTGTTTCCCCACTCCTAAGTCTCCTTTGCTAGATCTTCATCTGTGTCATGTCCACTAAATGGGCATGATTTTGTCTTAGACCCTGTTCTCTTTTCCCTCCTTGCTTTATCACCTGATGATCTCATCAACCCCTAAAGATTCTATGTAATCTGTGCTAATTATCCCAGGATCTATAACTACAACCCTACTCTCCCCTGAAATTGATTTTCACATCACCAGGTGCTTATTGCACATTTAAAATTGCATGCTCTATAAGAATCTCAAAACATGTCCAAAACAGAGCTCTTTATGTTTCCCTCTGTCCTTCCCTAAGTCATGTTCTTTCTAAATTGCCCTGTCAGTATGCTGACTCATATTTAGCTCATAGTCTACAAAAGCCAAGATCTTTTAAAGAAAATGTATTGATCATTAAAGTCCTTCCTATATATAAATCTATGATTTTCTATATATAAATCTATGACTGCCACCTCCTATCTAACTCAGTGGGTATCAAATAAAAACACTGTCAACCAGTAGATAGTCTTCATATTCTGTTATTTCTCAGCACTTCACACTCCCTTCCTTCCTGTACATTCCATGACAGATACATAGTCAATAAGAGATAATCTATGTTCAGGCCAGTCTGGACCTCTGCCTATTGTCTGTTGCCACTTCCTCTTGATGAAGACCCCCTTCCCTTCCATTGATAAGATTGCTACCAAATCACTCCCCTTACCCAATTTGGTGAATAGTTCCCACCTATTTCTAGTCAAGCCTATTCAGCTGATCACCAAATCTACTGATAAAAGATAAGAAATTCATTTTTGTTTTCCCGTATTATTTATTTGTACATATCTTATCAAACTGAATGACATGGGTTTATTTTAGGCTCACAATCTAATTTCAAGGTGCAAGGCCCCATGGAAATTTTTATACAGCTGGCTTATTAGGATTATAATACTTCCAATGCCTTCACCAGCATCTTTGCATTCAAATTCAATGATGGGAAGGTTGTTTTAGGATAGGGCAGACCTGTGCATATTTGTAGGCAGAGAGGAAGAGCCAGGGGAGAGGAAACAATTGAAGATAGAAGAGAAAGAGAGGGTAATTGATGGAACAGGTCCCAGAGGATCCAAAAGGAGATGAGATCAAGAATACAGGTGGAAGGATTAGCCTTAGGAAAGGAGGGACATTTCTTCCTCTGAGACAAGACAGGAGAAGAATCTTGAGGTTAAGGGTAAAAATCAGGGGAACTCATGTCAGATAGCCTCAGTTCAGAAGCAATTTCATCTGCTGAGAGGAAGGAGAATGGAAGGACTTTTGAGACTGGAGGAGAAAGGATATGATACAGAACCACCACGAAGGGGAGTGAACTTTGGAGTCAAGCAAAGATAGAGACAAAAATACAGATTGATACGTGGGTAAAGAGGAAAGTCAGAGTGAGACCTCTGGTTTCAAGGTCAGTGCACATAGAAACACCAGGAAGTCAAGAAATGGTATAACTTGAGGGACACTTGAGTGAATTTCTTCGCTCCTAATTTTCTGCATGCCTAGTATTTTTAACATCAAATTCTCCCTGTTGGGGTTAAGATTGTTTTGGGAATGATCTTGATGAGAGTGGGATAGTAGAAAAGAACACAGGATCTGGACTTGGGTTCAAGTCCCATCTTTAATTCTTACTACTTGTGTGACTTTGGGTAAGAAACTTAACTTCTCTGGACTTCAGTTTTTCCATGTGGACAAATGAGAGAAGGTCCCTGTTAGGTCTAAATCATATAAATTTTTGGTTCCAGGGATGACTGTTAGAGAAGACTTGAATCAGAATCTTCAGAAAAGTTTCTAATACTCAGAGGGATTTCCTGAATGTACATTAGGGTACATTTGAGAGTGAAGTGGTACATTGTTGTTGTTCAGTTGTTTTCAGTTGTATCTGACTGTGACCTCATTTCAGGTTTTCTTGGCAAAGATACTGGAGCAATTTGCCATTTCCTTCTCCAGATCTTTTTACAGATGAGGAAACTGAGGCAAACAGGGTTAAATGACTTGCCCATGGTCACACAGCTACTGAGTGCCTGAGGCTGGATTTAAAGTCAGAACATGACTCTTCCTGACTCCAGGCCCAGTACTCTATCCACTGTGCCACCTAGTTGCCAATTTGAGGTAGGAAGACCCGAGTTCAGATTCTGTCTTCAGAGTGGCAGAAAATGACATGTGAAAATAGACATCACCTAATTTCTCTCAATTTAAGATTCTCTATCTGTAAAACGAGGAAGTTAGACTCAGCTTTAAAGGCCTCTTCAAGCTACATATCTGCAATCCTATGAAATCACAGTTGCTTATTGACTCTGTGGCCCCCAGCAGACAAATGATGGTTATGCAACCACAACCCAGGAAATATTATAAATAAGACAACACCTTGGGACAGCAGATGCTTCAGTATGACATAGTGACTTAACACAGAAGAAAAGGAACCCAGGATCCTAAAATTGCTCTGCCCACACCTGAAAGTCAGTATGGGACAGCAAGAAAAAAATTGATTTTGGAGGTGAAGTTGTTGGGTTTGAATACAGACTCTCTTACTTACTACAGTGTTTGTGTGACTTTAGGTAAATCACTTAGCCTTACTGACTTAAAACACATTTCCCTCTGGTTCTTTGGCTTCTAAAGATGATGCTTCCTAAATAATAGAAGTGAGTATTTATATATGACTTCAAGGTTTGCAAAGTATTTTATATATATTACCCCTGATTATTCCCTGCAACAACCCTGGGAGGTAGTTGATACTACTATCATCCCCATTTTACAGATGAGGAAACTGAGTCTGGGAGGTTAAATGATTTGCCCAGGGTCACACAGTTAAGTGACCAAGGCAAGATATGAACTTAAACCTTTTTTTCGTACTGACTATATCTTGTAATTTATCATGTTTTTTAATTGGTTTTTTGTTAATTAGTTAATTTATTTTTAGTTTTCAACATTTTCTTTTATAAGATTTTGAGTTCCAAATTTCCTCCCCTCTCTTCCCTCCCCCCTCCCCAAGATGGCATGTAATCTGACATAGGCTATACATGTACAATAATATTAAACATATTTCCACATTACTCATGCTGTGAAAGAAGAATCAGAACAAAAGGGGAAAACCAAGAGAAAGAAAAAACAAAACAAAAAAAGAAAAAATAGTATGCTTCAATCTGAATTCAGACTCCATAGTTCTTTCTCTGGAAGTAGATAGTATTTTCCATCATGATTCTTTTGGAGTTGTCTTAGATCCTCGTATTGCTGAGAAGAGCTAAGTTTATCAAGGTCAGTCGTTGTACAATGTGATGTACTGTGTACAATGTTCTCCTGGTTCTGCTTGAGCTCAGATCCTCTTGATCCAAGTCCTACTCTTTATCTACTATATCACCAAGGTTCCTCTAGTCTCTGCAGACTGTTCATTCTCTTGACTTTACAATAAAAGTCAGTTCACAAGCATCTATTAATCATAACATGCCAACCACTGTGATAAGTGCTAGGGATAAAAAGAAAAGCAAAGACAGTTTTAATATTGAAGGACTTCACAGTCTAATGGAATAAGCAATTATTAAGGACTTATTATGTACCAGGCACTGTGCTAAACACTATATGTACACACACACACGCATACACACACACAGATATTTGCTTTTTCACAACAGTCCTGGGAGGTATAATTTTTGTCATTTTTTTATAGTTGAGGAAATTGACACAGGCAGGTTAACAGACTTGTCTGGGTAATAAGTGTTTTGAAGCTTGATTTGAACTCGTCTCCCTAAGTCCAGACTCAGCACTTTATTTGGTGAACCAGTTAGCTGCCTAGTTGGGAGAGAAAATATGCAAACATCTGTTCAGAAACAAGAATCTATACAGGATAAAATGGAGATAATCTCAGACAGAAGGTACAACATTAAGGGGAACTAGTTAAGGCCTCTTGCAAAAAGTGGATTTTAGCTGCAACCTGAAGACATAGGAAAGATGTCAGATGGAGCTGAATAGGAAGAGAATTCCAACACAGGAGAAAGCCAGTGAAAATGCACATAGTCAAGAAATGGAGTGTCTTGTTTAAGGAATAGTTCAGTAGAATAAGGAAACTAGTGTCATTGGATTATAGAGAAATATAAAGGGGTACAGGGTGCAATAAATTAAGAGGAGACTAGGTTATTAGTGCCTTTAAAAGACAATCAAAATTTTGTAGTTGATCGTAGAAGTTACTGAAGTCTAGTGAATGAATGGGGGAGAAGTGACATAGTTAGACCTGGTCTTCAGAAAGATTATTTTGATAGCTGAGAAAGAGTTTCAAGGCAATCAACAGTCAGAAAGATACTGCAGTAGTCAAGGCTTGGGTTAATGAAAGCTTGCACTACTATATCACTGTCAGAGGAAAGAATGGAGATATCTACCAGAGAAGTTACCAAAATTGGAAGAATTTTTTTTTAACTAATTGGATGAGAGTGAGGAGGTGAGGATGCTAACCAACTTACGAACCTGGTGGACTAGGAGAAGGATGGTGCCTTTGAAAGGAAAACTGAAGTTAAGAAGAAGTGGGGATTTGAGGGAAAAGATAATGAATGCATTTAATTTTGGACATGTGGACTTCAAAATGTCTATAGTACATCCATTCTGATATGTCTAATAGGTGAGTTAGAGGCACAGGACTGGAGGTTTTAAGCTGGACAAGTAGATCTGAAAGCCATCTACATAGAGATGATAATTAAATGCCCAAGAAGAAATGAGATCACCACAAGAAATGCTATCTCCTCCTTCCAGCAGATGATGGAGAGTTGGAAATATCCTAAATTCTAGGGTATTTCTTTTTTTAATTAATTTATTTTCAGTTTTCTTTGACCACTTCCATCAGTCTTAGATTTTTCTCCTCCTTTCTCCTCACTCCTTTCCTGAGACAGTATGCAATCTTATATGGGTTCTACACATACATTCTTATTAAACATATCTTCACATTCATCATGTTGCATAGAAGAACCAAAAAGAATAGGAGAAACCATGAGAAAAACTTTTAGGGTATTTCTTAAGAAAGGTTCCGAGACAGAGCTGGAAGTTGGAAGGAAAGGTAGGAACTGAAAGGTAGAAAGTGAAGCCAAAATTAGCCACTTTCACAGTTTTACCAAAGTTGGGCCCTGGCTCACTTTAAATTGGGACACAGGCTATGTATGCCTTTCTCTTGGCTGTTTACTTTGCTTCTTGCCTTTCCCTGAGTTTTTCAAAATACTAAATGTTATAAAGTATCAGGGACAAATGAAGTGCCAACACCCTGAAATTCTCAGGTTGGATTGAATTTTTTTCTTTCAATTATGAATTAAACAATCACAAAAACAAGTATTTCATTTGGCTAATCTAGGAGGCAATTTTTGAAAAGAAAGGAATATCTTTATCACTTTACTCATCAGTGAGAGTGGGACATCATAATTTACGTTCACAATGGGAAAACAAGCAGGAAGGTATAAAACATCTAATATTTTGTTTCAGGGTTGGAAAAGCATAAGCTTGACATGACCATGTCATGTAATTTCTAGAGTACCAGTTCCATAATCCATAAAATGAGGATGGTTGGGTTAGGTAGTAGCTAAAATCTTATTCAGCTCTTACATTCTATTTTTGATCTCTGGAATTACAAAGGAAACAGAAAATGTCTTCTACACTTCCACTTTAACAATTTCCTTTGTAAATATATTTTGTTCCCTTAGTTACTATTTTGCTCATCTGTAATTTGTTAATTAGGCAGCTATGTGGCATAGTAGGTGGAATCTACTAGATGAATACAGACCTGGATTCAGGAAGATGTGTCTTCCTGAATTCAAATCTGACCTCTGACACTTACTAGCTGTGTGATCCTGAGTAAGTCACTTAACCTTGTTTGACACAGTTTCCTTATATCTGTAAAATGAGTTGAAGAAGGAAATAGCAAACCACTCCAGTATCTTTGCCAAGAAAAGCCTAAACAGTATCACAAAGAGTCAGACATGACTGAAAACAGATGAATAATAATAATAAAAAAAACGTGAACTCTAAACTCACATAATCTTGAACCTGAGACACTGTTCTCAATGAGGTCTTTCCTACACACAGTGACCTGATCTGACATGTACATATAGAGAGTGTCCCAAAATTCTTAGGGCACTTTCAACCTTTATCTTAAAACCATCCTAAGATTTTTGGAAAATTCTGCATATCTTATATCCTTTATAACGTATTGAGGTGCACCAAAGTACTGATGGCAATATTTTTGCTATACTGTATGCTTTTCTTTGTCGAAGATACATGACATCCAGTGAATAGAAACTGAGATTGGAGCTAGGAAGCTGGATTTAAATTTTCACTGTTGTACAAAGGACCTGTGATTTCATCAAATTGGAGAACTGATGTGGGAATTCCTTCAACAACTAAATATCTGTCTATCTACTTATCTACCTACCCATCTATCTATCTATCTATCTATCTATCTATCTATCTATCATTTCAGAATATTAACTGCCAGAGAATTTTATGAGGCACATAAAGATTAAGTGATACACCCAGATCAGATGGCTAGAAAACATCAGATACAGTTTCTCTCTCTCTCTCTCTCTCTCTCTCTCTCTCTCTCTCTCTCTCTCTCTCTCTCTCTCTTTCTCACATACACACACACACACACACACACACACACACACACACACATACACCACACACATATAGGTATCTATTATATGCATACACACACAAAACATTTATTAGCTATGTGACTATGGGCAAGTTATTTGATATCCTTTTGCCCTTGTTGTTTCATCTATAAAATGGGGACACTAATAGCACCTATCTCCTAGGGTTGATGTAAGGATCAAATAAGATAACGAATGGAAAGCACTTAGCATAGCGTCTGGCACATAGAAAGCGCTATATAAAATCTTTAGACTCTTACTCTGTAGAATAAGGTTAATAATAATTTCACTATATACCTCACAGAAATGTCTCCTCCTTCCCCTTCCTTCTCACCTTCCTCCTCCTACTTTTTTCTTCTTCCTCCTTCTCCTTCTCCTTCTCCTTCTCCTTCTCCTTCTCCTTCTCCTTCTCCTTCTCCTTCTCCTTCTCCTTCTCCTTCTCCTTCTCCTTCTCCTTCTCCTTCTTCTTCTTCTTCTTCTTCTTCTTCTTCTTCTTCTTCTTCTTCTTCCTTTCCTCCTCCTCCTTGTCTTAATATGTTTTCATTCTCTAAATGTTTTAGAAATTTGGACAAACTACTACACTAATATATATTTTTAATTTTTAATGTTCTGTGAGTTGGCTACTAGTGGATAAAAAACATTTTCTTGGAATTGAATGTGAGTATTCAGCTCTAAGATCATTTTCTGTAGACTCATTGAAAGCTTCTATGGAATAATTCCAGTAGCAGATATGATGGCAGTGATGGCATGTATCTTATCCTCTTCCCAGACGGTTTTGATTTCTTCTTTTGGGTCTCTATATTTCAGAAGTTTTTCATTCTATGTATTTTGGAAATTATTGAGTATTTGGTATGGTGAAATGTATTAAAAATCTTGATCTTAAAATTTTAAGAATCAGTGTTATGTCCAGGTGATTCAACATAATTATACTAGTTGTGAACTGAACTCATTTCAGTACTGTTTACTTGGTGAATTATCTAGTATATTTTGCAATCTGCATTGAATTACAGAAAATATAATATACGTATAATTATGTATATCTTCAAGAATTTATGTATTCAGAGCTTAGAGGATATAAAAGTTGCAATCTTATGAGCAGAAAAAGTCCATTTAGTACTTTCATTTGAGAGGAGTATATCATTACTGAGAACCATTGTATAGTATAGTGGTTTGTCTTGGTTTGGAGAGAAATAATAGACATGTTCATAGACGAGCCCTAGGACATAAAAGTGCCTTTGTGTTTTTCATTACCAGGCTAGTGCTTGCCATTCTTTACAAAATAAACAGAGAGAATTGTTGCCAGGTTCTAGAGCTCAATAGTTTCTGGGCAAGCCAGGCTAAGTTGGAAAAGAAGTATTGAGAAGTGAGACAAATGAAAAGAGCAACAAATGAAAAAAAAACAAACAAATCTCACTCTCAGATTCTAAACAAGACTATTTGCATAAAGCTAGAGCTTTATGAAATGAAAAAGTTTTCTAAGTGTTTGTGCTCAATAGAGCTTTGAAGAATCTATTTCAACATTCACAATTTATAAAAACCAAAAGGTGGCAGTGTTCCATTCAGTATTCCTATGTCCTTTATGTTGTAGGGAGCATGTTTCAGCCACATCCTGATCAAATTTACTCTTAAAACAGATATTAAACAATGCTACCATTATCATGTCCATTCAACAACAACTCCACTTGAAGGATGAATTTATTTTGACAATTGCAGAGTTAAAAGATGGATTGTATATCTAGACAATATGCACAAAAGCATGATGTTTCCCAAAGCATTGTATGGGGTTTTCCCATCCAAGTCACGCTATTTGTTACCAGAGTATCCCTATGTCTCTTTTATACTTTGCCTTGAAAAGTGATCTCTGAATGACTCAGACACTGACACTTTCTGATCCAAGGATTCATTTTCACAATAAGATGTGTATACTATAGGGGATAATACAGGTATTGTGTAAAAATCAGGTAATGGATTCTATGAATATGGTAGAACCATATTTTTCTTCCCTTAAGAATTAGATAATTAACATTTTAGTCATAGTTGATTGCAGTGAAAAATGACACAAAAGATTGTCCTGGCTGGTTGATAGTTCTATGATGACAGGAAAGGGAATATAGGGAGATACAATTAAAAAACTATTTCATTCAAACATTCTTAACATTATTTAAAAATCTTTAACCAGGAAAGATCACTTGAGGCAAAATCCTCTTTTGTCCTGGCAAGAGGTGGCCTTCTAGTCAATTATTATAAACAAAATCCAGGTTTCTTAATTAAAATATAAAATATTGGCTCTGCTCCCTAGCCTGCAATAAGTTATGTCTTAAGAAGACTGCAATTATGGTGGCGCCTGGTAGTGCCACTGATGTTCAGTCTGTCATTGTTTGTATTTCCAATACCATTTTTAAGAGCTTTGCAACTATGCTGTGTTGTGGGACCTCTCCCTCCCCATCACCGAACCCTGTTAAACATTCAGCTGAAAAATCTTAAAGCTGAAAGTTTACACATTTTGTGTTTGGAGATTGGACCAAAAAAAGTGTTTTCATTTTCAATGTGGGGGTGTGTGGGGGGGATTATCCAGAAATGTGCTACTTAAGACCTTTCTTTGCTTATATTTTTGAAGTTAAGATTTTTAGTATTCTTTCTCTCTCACTCTTCCAACCTCTGCCATCTCCATCATTTCTTCACTCCCAACCCCCCAAAAATGTCTATAATGACATATTATAGAAAATAAAGTTTGTGTCTAATATCTAATAACACATTTACAACTGTTTTTTTAATGTATGTATGTGTGTGTGTGTATGTATACTAGAAAGCCTTTTTGGGTCTGAATTTTTTGGTGAATGAATTGTTTTTGTGTTTGAGCCATAGGATCATAGATATAGAGCTGAAAGAGACAACAGACATCATCTTTGCCAGCTCCTTCGCTGTACAAATGAGGAAACTGAGGCCTAGGAAGGTCCAATGACTTACCTAAAAATCATACGGGTAGCAAACATCAGAGTTGGGATGTTGGGATCTGAAACCACATCCTCAGATTCTAATAGTGGACTTTCTTAACCTGGTGTCCTTGAACTTTATAACAAAACAAAACAAAAAACAACTCTACTTCAATATAATTAATTTCATTTGTTATGCTATGTATTTTAATTTTTGAATTTAATAAAATTCTTTTGAGAAGGAGTCTATAGTATTCACTAGACTGCCTAAAGTGAAACTATATGGTGCAATGGATAGAGTGCTGGGCCTGAAGTCAGAAGACTCATTTTCCTGAGTTCAAATTTGGTGTCAGACACTTACTAGCTGTGGGACCCTGGGCAAGTCACTTAACCCTGTTGTTTAAATGTCATCTAAATGAGATGGCAAATCACTCCAGTAACTTTACCAAGAAAACCCCAAATGATGTGTCATAAAGATTCAGACAGTAACAAGAACAACCCAACAACAGACCTCTCTCCCTCTCCCTCCCTCCTTCTCTCTCCCTCTCTCTCCCTTTCTCTCTCTCTGTCTCTCCCCCCCCTGCCACTCTCTCTCTCTTACTCTCTCTCCCCCCCCTCTCAACATAGTGGACCCAAGAATACTTCTGCTATCTTTGATTGATCTAAGTAAGCCAAAAACATACTTCTCAGTTTTCCCTGTTAATGTTAGCATGACCCCCATAAGTCTCCTGGTAATCCAAAACCTTGAGGTAGCATGGCATTTAAAATAGTGCTGATTTTAAAGTCCAGAAGACTTGGGTTCAAGTCCCACCTCAGACATATACTGGTTCTGTGTCACAAACTTTTAATGCCCCAGGCAAGAATCTCACTAAGACTTAAATCTAAATATATTCAAATTAAGTACATATCTAATCTATATCTACACACACGTACATATATAGTCCTGAAAAATATATAAGTATACACACGTATAAAATGTACATATCAATGTACACATGCATATACTATATATATTTATTTCTTTACCCTCTATCTAGTCAACAATCCAAAATCTCCTTAGTTTCAGCCTCCTTCTCTACCTAACTTAAATGGATTTGCTGGGGAGACATCGACTGCCTTGAGTTCCTCCTCTTCTCTATTCCCTTCCCTGCTGACTGATGAGGGGGCTAATGATCAGTGAAATTGTCTACAGGTGGTCAGGAGGAGGAAGAGACATAAGCCACAGACTGATCTTTATACTTAAATTTACAGTGTTATTCTCTTTAGGTTGTTAAGACATGATTCATTTCCCCGACCAGTGTTTCCCAAGGTATTAGCTCGGGAAAAAAGGAGAGAGAGAGAGAAGGAGAGAGACACTACTTAAAAGTTGAAGCAAATAGTGTTACTGAATGGACAACAGCTGTAAAATCCTTTCAGGTTTTAACTATGATATAGAGTCCCTTTTGACTTATTTGTCCGGTGGTAATGCATCACATGTTAGCAGAAGGAGTTATCTTTGAGAAGACCAGCGAAGCCAAGCCAGCGTGCTTAGCAGTACACCTGAATTGGCTCAGTTGTCTATTATCTGTACCATAGACAGTATATATGCCTCATTAAAAGAGTATCTAAAATTCTCAGATTTTGAAATGATGCAATCAAAGACAATGTAAATGTCCTATTGGTGGTTAATATATCACTTTGAAAATGTTAAGGTCTTCATTTTCAACAATTTAAGATGTGAACAAATCTCATACCAAAATTCAGAAAGAGAAGTGATAAAAGAAGGAAAGAAATATATAGTTACATAAATATTAGGGGGAAACCAATTTAAAGGGAAGGATGGGGGCAATTTGTACTTTTTAAACTTAATATGTTGAAATTTTTTATTCCCCAGTTTTATAACTCAGAAGAAATGCTTAATATTGGCCACAATTACAGAAGTAAAAAATTAATGTTGCCATTCCCTCTCTCCTGATCTGCTGTTGTGTTTTTTTTTTTGACTCAGAAATGATTTAAAAAATGAGGAGAATTGCTCTTATTGAACATTAAAATTTCCCTCCACCGTGGGAATTCAGAGCTTCTCTGTAGTTTCATCTTAAATAGTCAACTACAACACTGAAATGTTTAGTGACTTGGCCAGAGAATCACACCTAGTATTCCTCAGGGGCAGAATTTTCTGACTTCCTGACAAGGCCAGTTCTCTATTTAGTACCCCCACTGTCTCTTAGTCCCCACCCTCATACTCTATTTCTTCATCTCCACACCCAACTCCTTACTGTTTTATGAGATGTAGGATCATAGATTTATAGTTGAAAGAGACTTAGTCTAACCTCTTTGAGGACATTATTGATTTAGGAAGTAACCTCTTGCTGGTGAAGATCAGTATCTTCTCTGGAACTTAGCTTTAGAGAGTTATTTAAGATGATGAGAAATACACACACACACACACACACACACAACACACACACACTTAGGTCAAACTGTTTATTGAATCCAGCATTGATTAATTAATAATCATGAGGTCTTGATTTGTTGGGAGACACAAAACTACACAATTTTTAAGTAGGCTCTGTGAACCCAAGGGTTCATTTTTATTGATACTAATCTATTATGCACACACACATATATACCATTATTTACTGTTACACTATATAAAATTATGCTATTTTATTTGTAGCTCTGGTCAATTCCAAGTCATTCCAATAAATATTTTGTTGCTGAATTCCTCCTTTATTATGGATGATGTAACCATAGACAACTGCCCTGATCTCTGCCTTTCAGACTCTTATAATACAGCTGTTGTATCTACCTCCTTACTAAGCCATGTATATGTAAATACATATATTTTGTATAGACATTTATGTATGCATTTCTACATACATATAATACATATACAGGATCTGGAATTTAATTAGTATAAATAATTCACATCCAAGGAAACTCCCTTTCTACCTGCAGGTCAGGACCTTTTTATTGAAAGAGTTGCCTAAAGCATTGAAAGACTGTGATTTGTCACAATAGGCAGTATGTCTCAGAAGTAGGAACTTAACCCATCTTCTTAGTTCTGAGACTAGTTCTCTGCCCCCTAGTCTCATCCTCTTTGAGTGCCTTTCTGTCTCATTGTCTTTTCTTTCCTCCTCTTCCTCCTCCCTCCTTCTCTCTCTCTCTCATTCAAATATGCACACACACATACATATACAAAAACACACACATAATGGATCTATGTAGATATGTGTGTCTATGCACACATATACACATACACACAATGTCTTCTAAATCCATATTTCATAAGTGACAAAATAATGCCTTAACTATAGGCCCCATTAATTCGGTTATGAATTCATCATAAGATGATTCTTAAGCACATATTACATGCCAGGTACTATCCTAGGGACTTTTTATATATAGATAAAAAATGACAGTCCTTGTTATCTCTGATAGAGAGAGTGATAAAAATACCTGGATTAATATAATACAAGATAGGGTTAGCTAAGGATAAAGGTGAGATCCAAATAAAGTGTTCTAAAAAAATGTGAAGAGATAGATGCATTTTTAGCATAAGGGAGCAGTGTTAACCTCCAGCAGAAAGAGCCACCTAAAGTGAGTACCTCTAGTCCAAAAAGGTCAAAAGAAATGCCTCAAGGACAGAGATGTTTCTATAAGAATTACAGAGCCATCACTTTTAGCTCTATGATATAATCAGTGTTTACAGGGTAGATTACAACTGTGGGACATTGAAAAGAAGGCAATGTCTACTTTCAAATCAAGAAAACAAGCATTTATTAAGCAACTGTTATGTGCAAGGTGCTTTGCTAAGTGCTTGACAAGCAAAGAAAGTTTTAAAAAAATTTCCGTTCTTAAGGAACTATGGATCTGGGGAGACAACATGCAAATAATTGTGTACGCACATACTATATACAAGATAAATTATACTTTTTATTAAAGAAAGTTTTTATTTTCCATCTCTTCTCTTTTTTCCTCCAAGCATATTAATGTTTAATTAAAATGTATTTTAAAAAATGCTATGAAAATGTGTTACATACATGAAGTCCTTGGAATAAAAATACCTGTACAGATAGAAAAAAGTAACTTGAAAATAGTTTCTCTTTTGGTTCTTTGATTCTTCAAAAAAAAAAAATCTACAAAGGATAATGGATTTGCCAGCCCCCAAGCCATAACAGTCTGCCAGAAAGCATGAGTGATGTTATCTCTATATATGGCTACTGTATGAGTTGTTATAGAAAGGGTCCCCATTTTTGTATCAAAAAACATTAATAATACAATTTGTGAAGAATCCTACTTAATGTTAAAATTCAGCCTGTAAGATAATCCAAACATTTCAGCAACTGAATGGATAATTTTTTTATCATATCTTCACTATTCATCTGTAGATTTCAGTAGTATTTGCAGTTTTGTTTTGATGAGAATTAGGTTCTAAAAGATGTGACAATTTCAAGGCAATTTACATCTGGATCTGAGACAAACAGAGCTTTTGGAGTTGGGTTGATAGATTACTGAATTTGCATCTATTTTCACTGTGATAAATTATAGACCAAAATGCCTTTATAAGAATAGAAGACAATTTTTATAATACACTCTGATGTCATGGCTTCCCTGAAAATGTATTTGCTGCTGTAGAAAAGGCAACTGTTATAGTGAGAAAAAGGTATAAATGAACCTTTAGTTTGGAGGGAAAAAAATAAATTCCCTCCATGTTCCATGTTCCAAGAAAGGAGTGGTGAAAGGTGAGAGATAAAGAAAGCAGAGTTACACAGTTGAAAGAGAGTTGCAGATAAGAGAAATAGAGGGGATAAGAGATTTTTTTTCTTAAATGGAAGCACAGAGATAAAGAGTATTTTGTAAACCAGTGAGACTGAAGATATAACCAAGAGAATATAGATTTCAACAAGAAAAAAATCAATAGATTTTCAACAGAGAAATAATCAGAAGTTTAGGGGAGGAAAAAAGTATAGAATTCAATCAAAATTTAAAAGATATTTATTTTATAAATATACAGCTGCATATTTCAACATATGAACATGTAAACTCATATACAAACTAGACTGTAAGAATTGGAAAGTGGAAGGAAATTGATTAACCTCAATATTTTCTGTAGAACTACTGATTTTAAGTGATACTACACTCAGATCATCGGATTTTTAAATGAACAAGAATTTAGTTGTTTTTAAAAAGGTAATGAGGTATTAATTTATATGTTGAATTACATATACTAGGAGGGTCCACCTTGACAAGATGGTGGATTCATGATCATGTTGTAGCATATGTAATAAAGGTAGTTACATAATTTATTTAGCTTTTGACACTTAAAGGATATATTGTTTCTTTGATTGAAGGATCTCCTTCCACCAATTCAGGTAGTGACCCCTCTAATACAATCTCCATGTATTGCTATGGCTCAATACTTTTTCATTCTGTGAGCAATTTAGTAATGAGATTTTCTGTACTTTGGTCCTTGAATGTCAGACATACAATCCAGAATTGACAGGACCCATCAGAACTTGCCTAGCCATTGGGAATACAGGATCACTTCCTTGTCTCAATAAGGAGCAGGAGGAAAACTTCAGTGGACATGCACCACATTCAGATCAAAGAAACATCTGAGTGAAGACCTTATGAGGACAGTTTAACCAACAGGTGTTTGGGAAAATGCAAGCTTAGTCAATATGGATTATGATAGCTCTTCATGCATGAGAACCTGTAGTTTATATAGTCAGGATGCTAAAAAGAGACTTCTAAGGAAAATTTTCTGAAAATAGCAAAACAGCTTTAGTATTTGCTTAAATTACATATGTGTGTATGTATATACATGTACACATATATTCATACACACATATGTATTAAAACTGCATGAAAAACTTTTGAAACATTGTATGCATACATAAATGTGTGTGAATATATAAATATATATAGGCATGTATATATAAAAATACATGTTCTGTGTTGATTAATGTTTTTTTTTCCTGAAGTGGAGCTTTACCATAAATCATGAGAAATAAGCAAATGTTATCTTTGTTTCTCAAATCAGCAACTGGTAACAGTAGGACTATGGAGTGTATTATTTATCATAAGGCCAAGACTTTTTGTTTGAGGAAGTTTTAGTCTTTCCATCTTTTAAAATCAGTAAGAAAAATACACTTCCCCTGTCATCAAATTCATTTTTCTGATATATATATATCTTGGAAAAATAGAAATAAATGATATCCTGTGATGCCATGAGATAGGCTAATACTCAGATACATAAAGGGATTGGTGATCTCCATGAGTAATTCAGATGTGGCCACTAATAATATAGAAAGGAACCCAGCCTAGCCTGCCTTTCCTTAATTACTTTTATGTGTGTTCTCTTACAAGTTCACCCATGGTGTCCACCTAGTGCTCCAATCAATTAGCCGATCAACTAGCATTTATTAAGAGCCTACTATATGCCAAGATGAGGGGGAAGAGAACAGCAAGTGCCTACTATATGACAGGCATTATAAGTGCTTCACAATTATCTCCTTTGATCTTCATAGCAACCCTATAATGTAGGTGTTGTTAGTTACATTTTACAGTTGAATAAACTGAGATAGAGAGAAGTGAAGCTACTTGCCTAGGGCCACACAGTACTAAGTGTCAGAGACTGAGATTTGAACTCAAGTCTTTCTGATTCCACGTCCAAGACACTTCTTAGCTTCCAGATTCTATACCATGCATTAAGAATATAAAGAAAAGCAAAACATAAGCTAGCTCTCAGGGAGTTTACAATCTATTGGAGGAGACAAATGTATATACGACTGTGTCTATGAATGAGATATATGCCAGGTAAATTGGAGGCATTATTAGAAAGAATAACTAAGATTAAGGAGGCTTAGGAAAGTCTTCTTGTAGGAAGTGGGACTCTAGCTGAGACCAGAAGGAATCCAGAGAAGCTAAGAGATGTAGATGAGGGTATTCCAAGCAGTCTTCCATGGTTTCTCCTATATCTTAAAGATAGTAGTAGAGAAATGAGACAATAGGTGACTCTCACTATGCAACTAACCCATCTTTCTCATTCATACATTTCCCTCCCCACCCCCAATATCATTATTTTCTATCAACATCAAAAAGCTGTTCAGACACACTTGTCAAGCTTTAAGCAAAGTATAGATAAAGGGGAGCTGTGGCCTTCTTGTTCCTTGAAACATGAGATGTTTTATCATCAGGTTTAATTCTTTCTTTATAAAGCTCCTGAAAGGTGCTCACAGAAGTAAAGTCCATAAATTGATTAGAACCATGATATTATGGCTTCCTCTGATCTATGCTGGATTCTATACCACTTGCCCCAAAAACCGCTAGACTAGTGGAACCCTGGACAGTAGAGGTCTGTCAGCCTTGTTTCTTTTAAATTGTTGAACAGAAAAAGATATTCCCTCTTGCTACCCAAGGACACAATGGGAAGAGTTCTTCTAGATTCCTTGCTTGATATAGGTTCCTGCTCTTTTTACCTCTCAGGAAGACCAATTATAGTCTAATGTTTATAAAATCCTTTTCATCCACTGTCTTCTATGAAACATTGAACTACCGCATGAGTTACTATGGGTGCTACATATATTAGTTGTCATTCCTATCGGATAGATGAGGAAATTGAAGTTTAGAACAATTAAATGAATCATTTGTGGTCACTCCAACTAAAGAGTATTGGAAGTAGGATTCGAGCTCTGGTTTCCCTACCTCTTTGTCTAAATACTTACGCCACACTGTCTTTCTCTGGCAAGTTTAGGAATAGAGGGGTGATGGGTTGAGAAATATAAAATGTTGCTTTTGTTTCTTTGTTGCTTTGTTTTTGCTTTCCTTATTGCTAGACAATGAAGTATTTATTATCTCTTTATCCTTAAGTTGTTGAGACAATGAATTCAAAATGATACACAAGGTCTCTGTCTCACAAGGATATAGTAAGAATTAACTACAGGGTGTTGACTGAATGTTGTCATGCATTCTGGAGCAAAGGATAAGGAAAAAGCAAGATTATTTAGTGAGAAAATGAGTGACAATGCAAGAGATCTAGTGGACCAAGAATTTTCCCTGGAGTCGGGAAGGTAGAGGATCAAGCTTGACCTCTGGGCAAGGTATTGACCAAGGGAGTCTATGGATGGATTTCAGGGGGTCCATGAACTTAGATGGAAAAAAATTACATCTTTATTTCCATTGACCTCTAACTGAAATGTGGCATTTCCTTCAAATATTTAAAAACATAATCCTGAGAAGCCTTCATAGGCTTCCTTAGACTGCCAAAGGTTTTATGAAATGAAAAAAAGTTAAGAGCCTCTCCTCTAAGACCATAGAGAAACTTCTGGTATAAGTGGGTCAAGGGAGGTTTTTGTATTTTAAATTCCACATAGCAGTGATATCACAGGTCCAATTACAGAAATGTCAATAGTAAGTACATTAATTATTTTTCCTTAATTTTTAAAATTATTATTCCTTAAAGAAATACTACCATTCATTTGACTATATGTTAATTATCCACATGAAAGCTGTAGATTTCACTTTGAAGAAAGAATTAACATAGAATTAAATGGAATCATTGAACAAAGTGGACAGTATTATTCCTGTTTTGGGAGCTGTGACATGTAAACAATGTTCAGTCTAGTTATTATGTGACTGAGAAACCCATAAACAAGGCCCACCCACTGCATAATTGTGAAATCAGCCAAGTTTGTCCTTAATGCCCCATCATACCTCCTAAGAGAACTTCTCATCTCTTCCCAATTTAGAGAATATCATTCCTGGATCCCTCTCCTGCTAATCCTCACTAAAATGGCAACTAACAACCAACAGCTTAGTAGATAAGGACTTAAAGATGTCTGTATTTTTACAAGGGACTTTTTTTTCTTTGTATATGTAGTGCCTATCACAGTCCCTGGCAAAGAGGACTGCTTATTCAATTCATTTTAAATGGAATTAAATGAAATTGAAGACTTACAAGTCTTCAAGACTTAGTGGTCATTATGGCCATATAAATTAGGCAGCCACCTATTCTACCTACTTGTAAAGATGGCCTTGGCTTATCACCAAAGTAAATTTTCCTAAAGTGCAATCTTACCCCAGCCTTTATCTCACTAAATTCTACAAATTCCTTATTACTTCAAGTATCAAATATAATCCCCTATTTATCTTTAAATGATAATCTGGTCCCATCCTGAATTTCTCATTTAAGGTCACATTCAACCCCTGCCCACATTCTAGAATCCAGTCATACAAACCCAGGAATTCAATGATATAGTAGGTTTGGGGTTTTTTTGGTGATTCAGCAGAGTTAGATTTTCTTTTTGACTCAGATATTATACTTGTCTATCATCTGTGAAATACAGAGCAGTAAGATTGCTTACCTTCAGATGAGACATAAACTAAGTGCCCTTGTGAAAAACTCTATGACACCTTAACGAATAGGGCTGAATCAAAGGGTGAAAAAGAGACTTTGAAATGTCACCCAGTTTCCCTGACCCACCTCCATCCTACCCAGCATCAAGATAAGAGTGTATTTAAAATATCAATGAAAAACATATGCTCCTTTAATTTTTTTTAAATATCTGAAGAGGAATAACAAATTTCCCTTACCAATTAATCACATTCACACAAAAGTTTCCTGTCCATAAATTCATTTCATTTTTTCAATAAATTCTGCTCTTATACAATATTGCACTTCATTATTGAGTTCAGCTATGGCTACATGACTCATTAGTTACCAGTTGGGTTAATTTAGTATCAAACTCTTTCAATTTGGATGTTTGGCACAAGAGAACTAAAACATCTGGATGCTTGGTTAAATTTATCTGGTGTTTTGTCATCAGCTCGAAGCCAAGGTGTTAAATGCCATCTAACCTTGAACTAGAATTCCACTAATCAGTTTTAGCATTTTCATCATTATACTTTGTCCTGGAAAGAACATTGAAACCTCATTATCCATTGAAAGGGATACAAAACATTTATTATGTAAATATATACATGATAAAAAGCACATTACAAACATAAAATAATATCCTTCTCCACTAAAAATAATAAGAAACATTGCAAATGTCCTTAGTGACTGTACTTTATTACTCATTGCCTAGGTCTTCTAAAGAACATCTAATCACATACACACACAAATAGCCTATGCTGTCCAGCTATTAAAATCCTTTTCAGGTTACTGCAAGCAAATCTAAGTCAGATGGTGGTGTTGTAGCACTACTCTGCCTTCCTCTGGACCACTACTATGCACAATATAGTCTCTGTTTATAAATGTGCAATGTTTTTGGCTCATAGAAAGAGAATGAACTAGAGGGCATACAACACAGCAGATGGAGCTCTGATTTGCACTTGTACAAAAGTCTATTATTATTATAGGACATAGAAAGAGGATGCCTCATCTGAACCTCTTGATTCCTGTCTCATCAATCATCTCACTGTTGTCATAGAAACAAAAATACAAGGGCATCTTTCCACTGAGGCTTTCCATGCCCATATAGTTAAGTGTTATTTAGTCATTTTTCAATCATGTTCAACTCTTTATGATCCTTTTTTGGGCTTTCTTGGCGAAAGTACTGGAGAAGTTTGCCTTTTCCTTCTTCAGCTCATTTTACAGATGAAGAAACTGAGGCAAACAGGGTTCAATAATTTGCCACAGCTAGTTAGTATATGAGGCCAGATTTGAACTCACAAAGGAGAGTCTTCTGGACTCCAGGTCCAGTACTTTTATCCACTGTGCCCCCTTTTTGTCCTTGATTAGTAGACAAGTATTTTCTGGCTAATGCTGAAACAGAATTGGGACCAGTGTTCGCGTCATGAACCCAGTCATTACCCTATTACCATTATTAGGAGTAATCAAAATCTTTCCATAGAAATCATTCTTCTTAGAATGACAACCGACCCGATTCGATGCAGATTCACAAAATGATTCACATCTCTTTTAAACTCATTTGTGTGAGATATTTTTAAAAAAAGAGTTGGACAGAAAATCAGTTTCTACTCTTATGGACTAAACTTGCAAAGTTATATTGGGCTAGAGTCTCTTTAACATAGAGGTTCCCAACCTTATTTGGTGCCCATAGCCCTCGATTTTCAATAAATTTGCACCTATATGCACATATAAAATAAAAAAAAAATCATCGTATTTTCCAAGTAGAAACATTATTCAGTACATAATTATTTTTGCTACTATAAATTTGTTCTCTCCCCAATCATCATTTTTCCCACTAATATTATTCCTTTTGTAACAATTCAAAAAGATAATAAATAGATTTACCACGTATTTCCTATATTTGCCAGATGAGCCTCTTTAAAGTCCTAAAGGTATTCAGGCCATGTGTAGATTGGGAACTCCTGGCTTACCAGAAGGGGTGATACTTCAAAAACTTTTCCTACTTACATATGCTTATCATATCTCTTTTGAGAAGTCTGTGCTCTGAAGTCCACTTTCATCCTTCTCAAGCAGGTTTTACTTTAAGATAATTGAAAGGCAACTAGGGAATGGTATGAGACAGAGACACATTAGAAAATTTCCTTTTCCAAACTTTTTCCTGGTCCTTGCCTTATCATCACTTTTCCTTTCATTCCAAATTAAAATTGCTACTGGGCATGCTGTAAGCTGAAAATAAATTTTGGTCTCATCATCTTGGGCTGATAAACCTTGCAGTGATCGGATGCATTCTATCTTTCAAAGTACTTTCTCATTCTTGGAGAGGTACTCTATGTATAATTCAAATGTGTTTGTGTGGATATATCATATAATTATTAGAATTGAACTTAGTAGCTGTTTTTAGTCTTGTTCATTTCGATTTTCAGATGTGCTCCTTCCCTTTATCCCCTACCTCTATTTTGTTTTTCTTTCCTTTCTTGAGCATATTGTCATCAGAGTTTAGGAGAAGTTGAGAAAGAAGGGAAAATTTTGACTTTTTCTTTAAATAATAAAAAATAAATTGTATTTCAAATGGAGAGACACCCTATATAGCTGGTTAAGCAATTAAATGAAATTACATGGGTTGGGACTATAAATCATCATTTGAAAAAAAGAAGCATTTATATTCTTCTCATGGATATTATGCACAACCATGTACATAGGTTACAAATGTAGAAAGCCATAATGCTTTTGGGTTTTTTTCTCTCCGGTTTTATTTTTTTGCCCGGGGGGTCCTCTGCTAGGGTTCAAGGGGCAAATTCATAATCTTGATAGTTTATTTAAAAAAATACAGCGGGGGAGAACAGTCTGTTTTATCTGGGGTATGTTTTTATAAATCCAAGAGAAAGGCATCTTGCCTCAAAGTACTTGATTTGAAACTGTACTAGTGACCAAGAATTCTCATTATGGTTTGGACATTAAGTGAGTTACTTGAAGCATTTAAGTGGTTTTGTAGACCAGTCCTTAAGGGAATGGTATCCCTCCACTTAGTTCCAAACATTCTGCACCGTGGATCTGTAGGATATTCCTATTTCTCAATGATATTCTATGAACTTTGAGAATCTGAGATTGTTACAGTTATAATATCTGATCTGAGTCTTAACAATAATAGAAATCAGTGGGGGAAATAACAGTGGGAGGAATAACAAGGTTTTAGTGAGAAGCATTTAAACAAAAAAAAGTCCAATTGTTTTCTGAATACTATTACTTTCATAAAGTATAATGTCAATGAACTATACCATTGAGGGAAACAAGCTAGTTTGTAAAATATATTGTCCTCTACCTCTGTGAAAAGTGAAGGGAAAATGTGACACTATCTAGCTAAGTTTAGAATCTGATTCAAACTATTCTAATGATATCAGAGTATCTTTGAAACATTGAGATCCCTGATGCCTATGATTTAAAGGTTGTAATCAAACTTAGGACTATGCAAAAAGAATATTTGGCTAAGATATCAAAGGTTAATGGTAAACTTGCACTATACTAATTTCTTCTGATCAGGTAATCTTAAATGTATTCATTTTTCCCAGTGGTTCCCAAAGTTTCCCATCAACCTTTAGAAAAAGTAAAATTAGAATCTGTATAATTTCAGGCAGAGTTCAGAAAGGTCATTTGCTTTTTGATAAATGGGTGGCTTAACAATTAAAATACTCCACATAACAGAGTTAAAAGTAATCATTTTTAATTATCTATTCTCAAGTTTTATGACTTTAATTTTTTAAGATTATAAAACTACATATTTCAAATTGATTCCTATGTATAGATTCATAACACATACACACACATAGACACACACACACACACACACACACACATATATATCATAAGTACATAACAAAGAGAAAAGGAAGGGAAAAGAGAGGGAGGGAGAAAGGAAGAGAGAAATAGGGGGGATTGTAGTTAAAGGGATAAATGGATCCTTTTATTAAGCAAAACTTAATTTAAACTCTTTAAATGCAGGCTGTCATAACCCTCAAATTGTGTTTACCATTGTGTTGGGTAAAACATGTTTCCAGTTGACGGATTTCAGTTTTATTTTATTTTAGAAGATACAATAGGTACAACTTAAGAAACAGCAAATATACCCAAATTTTTAAAAAAGGCTTTCATTTTGTATGTTTCCTCAGTGAATAAAGGTTTAAATTCTTAATTTAATGAAAACAAGGACAGCAGTCAGAAATAAAGTTTAGTAATCTGATGATATATCAGTTATTACTCAGGATTTCATATTGAAGTATACTGAATTTGTGCCTTTAAAAGAAAGATCCAAAAGAATCCTGTGAAGAACAGCAGTCGGAATTTTTATTCTAATATTTGAAAATATCCCTATTCTGGAACTTATCTACAGAAGGCAGCAGAATGCTAAATTAGGTATGTGCTTATAAAATGCTCAAAATGGAGATTTTTTTCTGGCAGCCAAAGGGTTAAGGTCTTTTTGCTTTACCAGTTTCAAATTACAATGAGAAGCCTCTTCTTTCCCAGCAGGGTTGTGCTTACATTAGTCTTTAGATCTCTCTTGAAGAGGGCTGGTATATTTGTGCCTGCTGGAGGTGGAAATAACAGTAAGAAGGAGAAAGGAGTTGAATGGACTTTCGAGAAGGTTTGCAAGTAAACTCAGGAAAACACATTTACTTTACTAGTACAACCTTAAGTCTCATTTTACACTAAGAGGACCCAAAAGATGTTAAAGTTATCACCAAGCTGCCGGAAAAATACACATGACAGCACCAAGGTGCAGATCAGGATAGATCTGTGATTCAGGACTTTGTCTTGGAAAGAACACAAAGGTTGTGAAGAATTTTAAAACAAATGAAGATAACTGGAAACTGCAGTTTATCAGAAGATCAACTTTTCTTAATCCAAACACCAAAGAACTGATTGCCTTACATTTCTATAGGAATGCATAGGTCATTTGACCAAATCATATTAGCCGTCTTCTGCTACATAAATGCAGTACAAACTATAACAACTGTGGATAATTGGAAATCCGAGTTTCAGCTTTCTTAGGAATAACCGCAACTTGACATATTCCAAAATACTTAAAATAGAAAAGGAAAATCATTAAGGATGTTGTCTTTAGAAAAGTCACTGACATGAAGAATAGGTAAATTTGTTTTTCAGCTGCTGGGGAAGCATACCTCTTAGGAACACAGATTTTAAGAGAATAAGAATTAAGAACAACCACCAAAAAAAAAAAAACCAGAACTTTTCCTTCTGGGGAAAAATGTATCTGACTGTACTTTTACTTAGGGGTATCATTGGTTTTCTATGGAGCTGCTGGGTTCTAGTGGGTTATGCAAAAGGAGGATTAGGAGATAATCATGTTCACTCCAGTTTTATTTATAGGAGGCTACGGAATCATGAAAGAAGGGAAATACAGAGGGAAATTCTTTCTATCTTGGGCTTACCTCACAGACCCAGACCATTTTCACCTGGAAAGCAAGCTTCTTCTGCCCCTCTTTTTATGCTGAACCTGTACAATGCCATGACAAATGAAGAAGATGCCGAGGAGGAGTTGGAATATTCAATAAGGGGATCCATGGGAAGAGAAACCAGAGGACTAAGAAAGGGATACCCTGCATCTCCCAATGGATATTCTCAGAGAATACAATTATCTCGCACTCCACCTCTGACCACCCAAAGTCCTCCTTTGGCCAGCCTACATGATACCAACTTTCTGAATGATGCTGACATGGTCATGAGCTTTGTCAATTTAGGTACGTTATTTATTTGTTTGTTTGTTTATTGTTAATCTATGTTATTATAAAGTGGAAGTTTTACTAATGGCGAAGTAGCTGCATGGTAGGTGGTCATGTTTATGTAAAGTCATTTTCTATAACTCTCCTCTCCTGGCTTCTGTTTCCTTTCTTTCATTGATGTAATATAAGTTCTTGCCTTAGGCAACAAAGCTCATGTTTTTGAAATATAAAAAGTTAAAATTAAACACTTATGGTTTGAGTAGATTGGAGTCTTTTCAGAACTTGTTAAAATCTCAACCATGCCTAAACATTATGAACAAACAGATGCTATTGTGGAAAGCAGAACTCTGTGAGAACAGTTATAGGGTTCATTGAAAAAGGAGCATTTGAGGGTGAGAGAAAGTGAGAAAACACTTGTTAATTTTGTTTGCTACTTAATATGCATCTTAAATTACGCACACATTTTCTATCTTTTTTAAAAGAAATTCCCTTGCAGGGAAGATATTTGTAATAAAAATTATTATAGCTGAATTCATTATCACCAAATAATATCATGAAACATTAATAATATTAAGGAATTCTGATATGACAATTCTTTTAGGAAAGAGGGGAGAGGCAGACCAATACTTTGTATCTGCAATAAGTTATTCGATACATATTATTGTTCTGAGAAAGGAAAGGAAAATGTAGCTCATGTATTTAATGACAATCATTGTCCACACAATTTTTCCTTTAAATCCTGAGATTAAGCCCTCCACCCACCTCCACTTTACTCAGGAAAACCTCTGTAATTAGTACCATTTTTGGCTAAGCTGTGATACACAGATACACATATTAATTCAAGGCTAATTAGTAAGTGTTAGTAATGATGTTAAAATATTGAAAAGTGTTTGGAATTGATTTCAAATAATCAAAACCATTTTCTGCATTGTTAGTATCCATTGCAATTTTCCTAACAAGACCATTAATATTATGTGTTTAACTACAATGATTTCATAGAGGATATTTCACTTAAATATCTCACTAAATTTTTTATTTAATACGTTGATAGCAATGAAAATGATTACTTTCAGGCCTGTTTAGGGGTAAGTAAATTGTGTGATGTTTTAATGTTTGAACTTAAACATTCTATCAGGGGTAAGTTTAACAGAAAAAAAGAATTAAAATTTTACATTGGTTAACTAATTGGTTTTATAAAAATATGTCCAACTTACTTTTAGTTTAAAGTGAAGCTGGCTCTTTGAACAAATTATCACTATTCTTTAAAATTCTAGTGCAATATAAAATTTCCCCAGAAGTCATGATCTTAAAGGGCAAAGAATATCTGTATGTTTGTGTATTATGTGCTGCTTAGTGGGCTCTGCTCATTTGGTATCAGCCATCCTTGCAAGAAGGATAAGGTGTTCTCCAGGATCATATGTTTTATGTTACCAAAGATTTAAAAATTGTGAAAACTTTAATAAGGAGAGTTTTCCAGTGGTTGAAATAATCAGATATCCTTGAAGTCCACTCTCATGCATTATAATTACCAAGTTTCATTTGGTCCTTACAAGCCATTAAAATGTAGCTTAACCCTAAATTAGTTGAAATACTCTTCCTTGCTCTGAATTCTATGTAATTGTGGTTTGTGGAGCATTTTACTTTGCAGCTTTTGTAAGAACTATTCGAGAGGAATTCAGATTAGCTGGAACAGATTTCTCTTAACATTTCTTATTTAGACATAATTAACATATTCGTATAAATAAATCATGGAAAGAAGGAAACAGTTTTATATGATTTAATATCTGATAGAGAGGGGCAAACTAAATTACTAAGAGTGGAAAAAAAATATTACCTTAGCATATTACCTAAGTTAATCTTAACAATATATTTTCAAATCAGAGGAAGTTGCCGACTGGATCTTTAAAGAGAAAGCAAAATTAATTCGTATTTTAAAATCATTCAGCACCATCATTTTATTTTTGTGAGCCATTTGAAAGCTTTCTCTGAAGACATAAAAAGACCACTCATCAACCAAAAAATACAGTTTCATTCAGCAATTTCTAGTACCTCCTTGTTATCATTGGAGGACAGTTCCATTTGGAATTAATGTTTTGGTGTACAGGGAATGCTCCGTTATAATTGTTTGGATTACATTAGTGGGGTAATTCAATATGTATGTTCTGGGATATATTTGGTCATGTTATTCTGGAGGAGGAATATTAGATGTGAGCTTCAGACAGGAATACTGTTTGCATCATGCCTTGCAATGTAAAATAGAAAAGTGAGCTATCCTAGAGAACCAACCACAAATTTCCCGACTTTATTGAATCATCCTAAATGAAACCTCTCACTTGAAATATACAGGCTAATTAATTCTGACTGTAAGGTGAGTTTTTGCTAGTTGGACAAGGGAAAGTTAAATGATAACAATACCATTCTCGAAACTATTTTGCATATTCAAATGTCTGAGCTATATGATCAAAGACTATTTATTCAAAAGATGAATTTGATGGTGCAACTTCTCCCAGAAAACAATACAAAACAAAGGAAAAGTGTACTAGAGCTCTCAGCATCATATTATTATGGATAATGTTCACCTATTTTGGCATGTTTAAAAAGTTGGCATCGTTAAGCCTTTTTGTAAATACTACTTGGAGCTTTGCCTAGGTTCCTTCCACCTTTCCATGTCCCTCCAGTAGCTGATTTTCCAGTGTCCTAAATGACATCTCATAAGCAGAGAAATAAGTGTAAATGAATCAAATAAATAGTCCAAAGGTAATTTGGCCTGGGGTGGCTATCCGGATATAGGTAATTATTAGGAAACCAGTTACATGTCCAGTAAAAAAAGATGAGAAGGTTCCTTATGCAGCTTCCTGCTTTGATCATTGAGGAAACTGATGGTATTTTCTGTCAAGGGACCTGTTTTCTGCTGTTATTTTGAAACCCAACTAAAATATATTTTTCTAAGCTGATCTCTTACTGACAAAGGACAACTGGAAAATATTTATAAGCATTTCTTGAAAATGTCTTTAGGGGAAGTTACTTTTGATTACTATTGCTGGGGAAATGCCTTTGAATTTAAATAACAGCAAAAGTTTTCAAGTGAATTGATAGGATGATGGTTTCCATTTTTATATTACATATTTTTAAATGAAGTGAGCAGCTCTAGCATTTAATGGCAATACTTTAATAGTAAAAGTTGCTTGCCTTATTAGACTTATGCTTGACTTGTTCATTTTGAAAAAGTGTTACATATGCAACCCCTGAAAGCTTCTGTTCTCTCTCTTCAATCCTTTTAATTAAGATGCAATTGTCACTGCATTCTAAGCCTTCATCAACTGTTTTCTCAATGAAACTATGAATATCTGGAAAAATGTTAACTGCATTATAGGTACTGGTACTAGCAACAGCATTGTGAGAGGAATATATGATTTTTTAACTATCTATTTTCCAAATGTAAAGACTTCAGACTTGCTCCTCTAAAAATATGAGTTCAAGACTATTATATCAATTTTAGAAACTTAAGTTACATCATTTTCAATTTTTATATATGGACTCACTTAAAAATAATCCCAGTCAGTCTAAGATATTGCAATCCATATTTTATTTGATCCTTTGGTTACAGTACCATTAGAGTGACATAAACATAAAGCCTTAAAAAGATTAATTTCAATAAAACAGAAATAAAAATGTAATTTTAATTCTTTCTTGTCAAGCCCCGTTATGTTGAAAAGAATTTAGATTCAGTTTTATCTGTTGGATTTTACATGGCATTCTAAGTAATAATTAATAAATATTGTTGATTGATACATTTATATTCATGTACCTAGAAGGTGTGGGGGTACAGAACTCATAATATTCTTTTACAAAACTGTCTTGTAAAACTGTTAAAGACAACAATGTTTTTATAACCTTACAGGTCAATTTAATATTTAAAGTCATTTTATATTACTCAAACTTGCAAGGACATCAAAATTCTAGTTAACTGAAGTTTTTTTTTTTGGGTGGGGAGCAGGGGCAGAAATGATTTTCCTTGTTGATAGCTTAGAAAGGCACTATGACTATCTGCTACAGCATATTGTTTTCAGCTTATTAAAATACACACTGGAGAATTTTTAACTAGGTAAAGTGAAATGTAACATATCTAGATAGTTCTATGTGGAATCATACAATCACTGTCAACATAAACACATTCATAAAAATTTAGAGCTTTTCTTTTGGCAAGATGACTTGTTTCTAAAGAAGGGTTACTTCCATCAAGCATTCTCTTACAACAACTACTATTCAGAAGTGATTAATAATAAAAACATTAATAAAGTTCTTTTGTATGGATGGAAAAGTAGAAGTGGTTAGGTTGAATCTATGATTTATCTTTTCCTTTCTAAACTATTGCATTCAGAAGTCTGAGCAAAGTTTTCCTTTGAAGTTCTCTAGTCATTAGCTGATTCACCATAAATAATATTATCACTATTAGTAATAATGGAATTCCAATCTATCCCAAGTTCAAACTGATGCTTAAACAAAGTCTTTGTTAACGTTTTTATCTGTGTATGTGCCATGCGAGGAATATGCCATGATAGGTTCAAATTTGAAAATGTTTCTGTCACCAATATCAGCTTCTTCCTTTCATTTTCCCTCTACTTAGACCCACCCCCATTCCTACCTATTTTATTTTTAAATAACCTTCATTTCTGCAATATCTATTTAGCCTCTGGTCTTAAGGTTACTTTTAATCTCTCCCTTTCCTTTTGGGGGGAATTTTTGGAATCATTGTTTCTTCATCCCAAAAGGATTAGATGAACAGAAAATCAATTAATTGTAGTTTCATCCTTTAGACACCGTGTTCTGCTTTCTCTGAACCTGAGAGCAAAGAGTTTATGAAGTGCCAATTTCATCCTCCCCAACAAGAAGAATTCTTCCCCAGGGCTTTGGAGTAATTTGGGCTATTGAAATCCTCTGTAATGAATTCTCACACCAAACTACCTAACTGCATCTTCCACCACACCACACCACCCCCCAGATCATCTCTTCTCTTTAATTTGCCTCCTTGTTTTCTAGTCTTATCTTGACCAATTGAACTTTTAAGTCATTGTAAGGCTTCCACTGACTTCCAATGCTATGATTTTGGGAAAGGGATGGATTTTTGAAGGAGAGACATGGAAAGAAATGAGAAAAAAGATCAGGAAAACACAAAAAGTGGAGTAATGAAAAGAAATGCAAGAACCTTGGGACCTGGAGATAGGAATTCTTGGCAGCAAAACGGGAAGAGAAAAGATATAGAATATGCTACAGGAAACTAAGGGATACAGAGAAAAAATGAGACAAAAAGCTAAAGAATAAAACATATAATGGTGCAAGAATGAACAAAAATGGGACAAAAAGAAAAAAAATGAATGAGGAGAGGCCTCAGATCCTGCTTTTTTAGTTGTGCAGGTGGAGGGTGAATTGGAATTCCTCAGTCTACCTCACACTGACAAGACAGCTAATTCTACATCCCCAAACCAAATTAGGTCCAGGGACAAACTCTTTCATCTTTACACACTAAAATACCTTAAAGGAAGAAAAAAAAAGTTTAAAAATCCCTCGATACGTATACAAGGAGCACACAGACGGGCTACTAACATTTACAGTCATAAATAATGTAGTAGCTTAGCTTTTAAAAACCACAGGTTAAAGGATGAGGCCTGCCATGACGCACAGAGAGGGGCTGAGATCAGAGGAGCAACTAGAAGGTTTGGGGAGAAACAATGAATCCCCTTGTTCTAAGCAATATTTATGAGTGCTTCTTTGCACCTTAAGTTCATATTTTATTGGCTAGGCCATGGGGTTTCCCCATTTGCTCATCTCTTAAAATAACACCCTTGGCTAAGATTTCCTATAAAACATACAAGTAATACAGCAGGCAGAACTCACCGATCTTGACAACCAACTCATTTATTTAGGGAAAGAAGGAATCCGTTATGATTTGGGTGTCAGATTTTGACATTTGAGATCCAGCTCACACACACAAAAATGTGTCAGTAAAATGAAAAGAGTAATGGGGTATTCACCTGCCTTTTGAAGAGAGATGGAGGGAATCTAGAGAACCAAGATCACTTGAAATGGCAAATTGTCTAAGGCTAAGCAGTAGAAAGCAAACCAAGCAAGACCTCAGATCTCCATATCAACCAAAGGGCATAAAAATTTACCTGTAAAATTAGAAACAAGTTGTACTCTAGGAGCAAAAAGTCTTAGTGCATTTTGAAAGTTTTTTATAACCAACTCAAATTGGAGGCTTCTTAATTGAGAAAATAAATAAAAAGATAGATAGATAGATGGTGGATAGATAAATGATAGATTTTTAAATATCTTAATTTGTGGAAGATTAAATACTAATGAAAAAATACAGAATATTCATCTTTCTCAGTTTTTAATGTAATGAATGTTTCGTTAAGTATAATGACAAAGTGTTCCAAAGTGGTGATTCTTAATGAACCATCGATGCATATATTTATGTGCCACCTATATTTGATGAACAAATCTGCACAACCCAATGATTAACTGATTAAAGTCATCATGAGAGTATCATTTCAATAATTATATTATATTGAATTAATTTCTCTATGTAACACATGCTTTTCCAATCAAGTTGCCATTGCCTTTGATCATAAAGTCATTTACAGAAAGCTACAAATGATTTCAGAAGCTATCTAGTTCAGCTTTCTTTTAGCAGAAATTTAGACCCAGAGAGGTTACATGACTAAAGTTACATGGGTAGTTATTTGCAGAGTTAGAATTTGAACTTAGTCCTCTGATTTTAAATCTAGCATTCTTTTTACTTTGCCATTCTAAATTGCTAACTGTTTAAAAAAATAAATTGGGTAAGACAACCTGAAGCACCAATGTCCTATGCCATGGTTAAAGAAAAGAAGATTTTGAAATTTATGACTAGATTCTCCACAGGCGCTGACATTGTCCTAATTACATAATGATGTGAAAATGTTTTGTCTAACACCCCAAAGGAGTAAAGTGAAGTGGAAGAAAAATTCATATTGCCAACACTATGAAATGAATCTAGAAATATAGCCCATGAAACTATTCCACTATTATCTGTATCTTAGATAGATGTTATTGATGGAGAATCAGGTTAACATTGGAACTGAAGAGTTGGCAGAGGTGAAACTGGCTAACATTTTTATAATATTTAGTGATATCAATGATTTTGAATTTCTATCCATTCCATTTCAATATCAAAGGATTCCTTTAAGGAATTCTTGAGTGTGGGTAGCCCCATCATTGGTATAGGTTGCAACCCATTATGCTTTCTCATCCAACGTGATTCTTTTTCATATTATCTCATTCAATATTCCATAGATGAGTCAAAAAAGGGAAAGAAAATGGATTCTATAGTCAGAGGACCTGAGCTCAAACCTTGCCTATGAAGCATAACAGCACACTCTCTGTATCAAAAGATATGAACATTGACTTATTTGCATCATTCCAAATTGTTTCCTGAAACGGTCTTATTGTGTTATGGTTCCACAAATAATGCCCTCATGTATCTATCTTTCTATAACCTTTTTATCATTGATTATTCTGATCTTTCTTCATCTTTGCCAATTTCCTGGGTGTGATGTGAAACCTCAGGGTAGTTTTGATAAATGTTTGCATTATAATTAGTGATTGGTCAAATTTTTAATATGGATAATAGCTTATAGTTTTTTCTTTTGTTCATATGCTCTGACCTCTTATCTATTTGACAATGACAAAAAAGAAGGTACTAAAAAGGAGAGAAAGAGGGAGAATGACAGAGAGAGAAACAGAGAGAGAGAGAGAACAAGAGAGAGAGAATGAGAGAGAAGGAGAGAGAGAGATAGAGAGAGAAAGAGAGAGAGAGAGAGAGGGAGAGACACAGAGACAGAGACAGAGAGACAGAGAATATGTGCTTTGTGAAGGAGATAGAGAAGGTGTGGCTATAGAACTGAGACCAAAGGGAGAAAGTATAATGTCATGGAAGACAAAGAAGGAAAGAGCTTTTCTTGAGGGGGTAATCAACAGATTGGAATATTGCTAAGAGATTAAGGAGAATAAAGACAAAGAAAAATGAGAATGACATGTTATATGTTTCTGTTAGTTGTCTTTATGCCTTGGGTACCAAATCCATTCCTGAGAAATCTATAATTTTATTCCCCTAGTCAATCACTAATTTTCTTACTCTAGATGCATTAACTTTGTTTGTGGGAAAACCTTCGATTACTTGCAAACAGGATTATCTCTTTTAATTTCTGTAAATGCTTCTATACATTGCTTAGTTGAGAATTCATGCTTTACCCATAATTGTGAAAGATATATGGTTTATTTCCTAACTGTTAAGATATGAGCTCTAATAAATATTAAATTATTATTAAATATGCAATTCAATATTTGATACATATTAAACATACTTATTTGATATTTAATTACTTTTTTAAATTTATTAGCCATTATTAATCAATTTATTATCTATTTAATTACCTAAATAGGTTGTTTATTGTTGAATTTGTTATAAGATGTCAGTGAAAATCTAATTTCTACCAGACAGTTTTCTGTCCCTAAAGTTCTATAGACAACATTCATTAAATATAAGCTGTAATTATTGTGCCATATCCACAGTATTGTGTTCCATGTAAACATTGTATTTTGGAAGAGTCACTTTCATTGATGCCTGGCAGGTTCTGTCTCCTCATCTCTACCTCCTAGCTTCCTTTAAGACTCAACTCAAATCCAGGCTTCTTGTAGGTCCCACCTGCTGCTATTGACTTCTTGAGATTACTTTCCATTTACACTCTAAATATCTTGTGTGCCTGGTTACATGAATGTTTTCTTTCCAATTAGTAGTTGAATTCCTTGTAAACAGGAAATACTTTTGTCTTTCTTTATATCCCCAAGGCTTAGTCCATTTTCTGTTGACCAACAGACTGACCTTGTCAAACTGGAAAGCACCCATAGAAAGGTGGTCAGGTTGGTAAGTGGTCTGGAAACAGGATAATTAAAAAGGAAATAGGAAAATTTCACCTCTAAAATAGTCTCTTTGGAGGTAAAATGAGAGTTGTCTTCAAATATTTGAAGATCCATCATGTGTATTGTATTTGAATTGTTCTATTTGGTTCTAAGGGCCATAACTAAGAGAAGAGGGCAGAAGTTGTAGAAAGAGTGATTTCACTCAAACCTGTTTTCTAAGAATTGGAACTGGATTGCATCATAAAATAGTGAGTTCACCATCTTCTGAGGTTTTCAGTAGATGGATGGCTATTTATTGGGGATGTAGAAGCAATTTTGTAATAGTTGTATGTTAGCTTGATCAGTTTCTGAGATCCTTTCCAACTCAGATTTTATGGTTCTGTGAGCCTGTTGCATCCTCTGGGATATGCTTCTGGAAATAACTTTTCAAGTGCTCTAAGGTCAAATTCCTAGGGTTATACTATTGCTACCACTTAATCCTGAATATTTCTTGCATGCTTTCTTCCTTTGGGGCCAAAATCATACTATACAGTTGAAAAATATTTGGCCTATGTAGATGTGCCCATACACTAAAGAGCCCCTTTGGAACAAAGAGATGTTTAAAAGAGTCATTTAATACTCATCAACAGTATTTTTGAACATGCTCAGTTTCTACAAATTTTGATTCATGAGTACACTCTGTAGATATAAATTGCTGAGCCGGCAGATGGAAATTCATTTGGTTCAAATGCTCATAAAGTCATTGAGTTTTATTGTATTGTGTATGTGTTTGTATTTTGTTAATTTGTATTTGTTCTTTTGCCATGGTTGAATTAGTGTTCATATGAATTTACATCTGCTTGGGATCCTATAATCTTAAGTGGTCTTGACCTTTCCAGTCTGCTTGTTTAGGTTCATTTTTAGCCAATGACCATTTGACTCTCTTTTAATTGTCTTTAATAGTTTCCTGTTGTATTGTTTTAAGATAGATATGAGAATTTATGAACCTGATCCGAGAAGAAATACAGCACGCTTTAGGGCGCCTTCATTCCAAACTAGGGTAGTGAGGTGGTGCAGTGGATAGAGTGTCAGGTCTGAAATAAGGAAGACTCATCTTTCTGAGTTCAAATCTGGCTTCATACACTTGCTAGCTGGGTGACCCTGGGCAAGTCATTTGTCTTAGTTTCCTCAATTGTAAAATGAGTGATAAAAGGAAATGGCAAACCTGAAAAATGACCAAACACCAACAACAAGAATTCCAAACTATACTATGTGATAGAGACAACTAGATGGCACGGTAGCTAGAATATAGGACCTGGAGACAAGAAAGCTTGAGCATAAAGCTGGTATCAGACACTAGCTCAGTAAACCTGGGAAAATCATTTAATTTCTGTCTTCCTCTTTTTCCTCATCTATAAAATAATGATAACAGCACCTACCTTCCAGGGCTGTTGGGAAGATAAAATTAGATGATATGTGTTAAGTGCTTTGCAAACCTTAAAATGCCATATAAATTGTACTTATTATTCTTTCTCATAAGATCTATGCTATTTCCTGGCTCTCTTTGTGCTTGCTGGTCCCCATGCTTAGAATGAGCTCTTTTCTAATTGCTCATTGATTCCCAAGTTTCAATTGCCATCTTCTATGTAAAGCCTTAATTGTATTACATTTGCTCCCATAAATTGAATCTTAATAGAGTCTATCTGTCATTCAACCCTGATGAGGATTTTTTCCAACCTTAATTGTCACCCAATACTTTATCTTGTCCAACTTTGTGTCATCTCCAGTTTTGATAAGTAGTTGAAATAGAATATGAACCAGAATATGAGCTCCTTGGAAGCTCATTTCTGTGTCCTCAGCACCTAGAACAGTTTCTGGTTCTTGATAGCAGGTTCTTGATAAACACTTACTGATTGATTGGTCTATACCCTCATTCAAATAATTTATACAAATATTGGATATTACACAGCCCATGACAAATTCCTGGGCTGTTTCACTAAAGACTTTCTTTTAGATTTTTTTTTTTATTAATTACTTACTATTTGTGGCCTCAGTCATTAAACTGGATCAGATGACATGGACCACATCTTTCCTTTGTCTATATTATGCAGTCACAGGAAAAAAAATGACTTCCTTAAAGTCATATAGGTAACTTGTAGAAGACCTAGAAATTGAACCTAGGTCCTAGCACTGTGAATCATCTTTATGCTTCTGTGCAATAACCTGTTTATATTTTACTGGCTTTGTTCGTTTTAATTAACGTTTTGATAAAGGAGACAGTAACTCAAAATAAATTGTGAAAAATTAATTTTTTGCTGACCTTGTCACATGCCTTCGTCATGGCCATTTCTTATAGTTGTGATCTTTGCTCAAGATCTTAACCTGCCTGACTAAGTGGCACACAAGCTCATAAAACTTAACTTGGGGAAGTCAAGGGGGCCATTGCTCTCCTGGAGTCTTCTTTAAGGGGCAGGAACCTGGATAAGGAAAAGATTAAACAAAATGAGAGGCACCTCAGGGAACTTTCAGATGGCTGAATCCCCTTCTCTTCCTCTCACAAAATCCTCATTTCGCAATAGCTGCAGAATTATATAGCACTGATTGCATGACCTAAGAATTAGTGCCAACACCATTAATCGCTCCCAAGGAACTTCGGGTGTCACTGAGTTAAAAACACAACTTAATCTAAAGACTGTAGGATCTTTCTGATGAAAGTAGATCTATTCACATTTCCATTGCCCAGCTGCCCTATTATGCTAAGACAATTTAATTGGTGGCAATAGACATTTCTTGCAAGTCTTTGGTTTTGAGCTAGGGCATCTGTTTCCACTGTCTTTTCAATATCTACAGGAAGGGAAAGATTATTGGTCTTTTGTTATATTGATCATAGAGGAGAGAAGGACAGTTTCCTACTGGGAAAACAGATGGAGTTTGAGGTCTAGAATCACAGAATATTAGAGCTATTAAAAAAAAACTTTAAAAGAACATTATTTCTGCTTCAAACTACATCCCCTCCCCCAAGTTTTACAGATGAGGTACCTGATATCCAAAGAAGTGATGTAATTTATCGAATGTCAGACAACTGCTAAGCATGAGAGTTGGAAACTGAATCTCAGTTTTCTGACTTACAGGATGATGTTCTTTGTACAAGATCAAAAACTCTAGGTCAGGGTTCTAGCTCCCACTGTTAAAATTCAAAATAACATGTTCCCCAGATTCCCAGCTGGAAGGGTGTGGCTCTGAGAAAGAGGGTTCTGAGACTAAGATGCATTTTAGCCATCAGAACTAGGCAACAAATTTCATTATCATATATCTTATGTAAGCATAGTTGGTTTTAAATTACAAAGTCGTAATCCAAATTTTTCTTAAAAACCTAACTTTTCTGAAAAAGGAAGCACATGAAAGGAAAGGGGAAGAAAACCAGGACCAAATAAAACATAAAGGAATCCACATTAAAAAGCAGGAAAAATACTGTGTGACAGAGTTTTCCAGTGTTTTTTAAACATTGGGAGAGAATGAACTTCCTGAAGAGGAAAACCCCTGCCCTTTATCAACACTTGGCTGCCTTTAGAAGTGACCTGATGCCAGAAGAAATGGGGAGGCCCTTTCTCTTCCCTCCCCCTTCCCCACCTAGGGAATAAGAAAACTGAAAGAGCTAACTTACTCTTGAGAAGTCAACAGTAGCAACTGAAGTGTGTCACTTAAGTGTGTGGGGATGGGGAGCCCAAAGAGTTTTGCTGTATCTACTTCACACTAAGCACTATGAATCTCCAGATTCCAGAGGCTAAGTGCAGACTTAACTTCTCCTGTTATATTTTTGTGGTCTGCAGAAACATGAGTGAAAGACTATATTCTTTAAGAGTGGAATTGCTCTGTCCTTCTAGAGTATGAACTAAGCTTCACTTCCCTAAAAGTATGTAAAGAAGGAACACATTTTTAAGTTAATAAGATTGAGATCAGCTTTCTCTTTGATTTTAAGCACAAGACAACATTTATCTACACCACTGTCTTCATTAATCTAGTGCCTTTTGGCAGACAAGTGAGTAAAATCACATGTTAATATGTAGCTCCAAGGCATTCCTCATACAATTTTCTAATTTGCTGAATGGGTCTATGTCTTTGACTCCTTTATCTTCATCAGGTAAAATATTTAATCATGCATTAAATAACTAGATGAAATTTCTAAAAATAATGGCAGACAAATATTGAATGCTATTATCAGTCTTGTTAGAGGCAATGTGATATAGTAGATAAGCTAGTCTTGGGAGTCAGGAAAAACTGGCTTTAAATCCTACCTCTGACACACTAACAATCTGATCCTGGACTGATCATTTAATTTTTCTCTGCTTTAGATAAATATCTGTGAATTGCAGAGAAGGAGCCAATATTCGTTGACCCAGGAAATTTCCCTATCTGGCATTTCTCTGTTTCACTAAAGTCACAGGTCCTATTCCTCTACTTAGTTCTTTATCAGTCTTATTCTTTGATAATCATCTCTTCCAGCCTAAAATAACAAAGGAAATTATGTTATTATAGATCAGTTCTTGGAGGTGTGTCCATATATTTAAGGTAAACATTATTTAACACCATGAAGCGTAATAGGATAATGGTTGCAATGTCGGACCTTGAGTCAAAAAGGTCTGACTTCTAATCTTCCTCAGCTACTTACTAGTTTTGTGACCCTGAAAACATCACTTAACCTCTCTGGGTATCAGTTTCTTCATTTGTTAAATGAGGCTAACAATAGCAGCCATTTCACCATATTCTTCTGAGAATCAAAAGAGATAATTTATGTAAAGCATTTTCCAAACTTTAAACAGGGTCTCAACTTTTTTAGGTCTTTGGAAGTCTACCGAAGCCTTTGGACCCCTTCTCTGAATAGTTTTTAAATGTATGAAATACATAGAATCACAAAAGAAGCCAATTATATTGAAATATAGTTTTCACAATTTTTTTAGATTCACAGATCATGACTTCTTTCATAACATGACTAATGTGAAAATATATCTTTCATGGTTGCACATATACAGACTACAGCATCAGAGGGGGGAGACTCAGAACTAAAAAAAAATTAAGTGAATACTAAAATTTACCTTCTTTACTTTCTTTCAATTACATGAATATGAAATATTTTAAAAAGTAAAGTTTACAGACAACAGGTTAAGAATCCCTGCCTTAAAATATCACGTACATGTCTATCGTTATTTGCGGTAGTATTTTTAGTATTAGCCTAAACTGTTCCTAACTAAGAAGCAAAAGAAAAATGTTAAAGCACATCCTACATTCATTTCTCCCACAAAGATGCAGGGAGGCGCAACATGAACCTTCTGTTAAATGAGAGGCAAGATGTTAGAACTGCAGACAGCAATAGGTCCCTTTAGAAGTGGTTGGAGTTGCGAACTAAATAATAGTGAGTTCATTTGAAAACTGGAACTCCTCCAATGTACAAGCTAGGACGTAGGGCCACACAAGCAGCCTTGCCCTACAGCTTGATTGGAGCCCCTCATCCAGATCCTCATCAGCTGTGCCCCTGATTGGCCAGTGGCACTTATGAGGGGAAGACTAGAAGGGAGTTTTGTCCTGCACAACCCTCCCCCAGACATTAGGGAACCCCTGCTGCTGGGAATTTCCCTCTGGCAAAATAGCTCTTCATCACCCTGCAAGGTAATGGTAGAAACCTCCTCTGTGTTCTCTATAACACTGAATGCACACACCACATTTAATACAAACCCTTGAATTGTAGCAGCTGCAGCCCTAATCTCTTGCATGTGTCAAGTGAGCACTTTTCACGAAGTTCACACATTGTCCATATCCTCTGCAATGGCTAAATATTTTATTTCATTCTCCATATGTAGTCTATGTGTGCAAGGCTAACTAGACATGTGGGGCATTTCAGAGAACCAAAATGTGTTTTGTTGATAGTATACTTATCAAATACTACTAGAGTCATAAATAGGAATTTTTTCTATTTAAAGAGCAGGTACCAGGCATTGATTGTTGGAGGGATGGGTGAAAGTAGAGGGTGGAAGGTTACCTTGATCGAGACCATAGTGAAGAGGCAGCTTGCCCCAGAGGCACTTGGAGGTTTCTAAATTCACATTTGTATGGTGTTTTAAAGTTTACAGAGCACAATTATCAAAATACCTTTGAGGCAGGTGTGGCAATTGCTGTCAAGCACATTATACTGGTGGGAGAACTAAGGATCAATGACTTTCCAATGATCACAAAGCTAGTTAGCCTTAGAGCTAGACTTTAACCCAAGGGCAGTTTCAATTTTAGGTGCTGCCTCTCTAAATAACATTCCTGCTTTATAAGTGAGGAAACTGAAGTTTATATATGTTGAGAGACTTGACCAGGATTCCCCAGATAGTAAGTGGAAGAACAAGTATTCAAATACTGGACTTTCTTCACTTAAAATTAAGTAATCTTTCCATTATAGCATGTTGCCACTGGTAGGTGATAATTGCTTTCTTTGTTAAATAATCACCAGTCAAATATTTAGTGAGTACTTACATAAAGTGACTCACAGTATTCTAGTGGAAAAGATGGAGAGATGTGGGTTAGATGATAGGACAGTTCAGTGAATAACTGCTAGAATGACTGGCCTGGAAGTATTAGTTTTATGGGCTTTATTACTGCTTGGTGAGAGGTCTTCATTGGCATGTCTGAGAGACTTCTGCTTGACTCTGTGGTACTTAACATGCTTATCAATGACTTGAATGGAGGGACAGGTACATTGGTTATCTAATCTATAGATAATGCAAAACTGGGATGGACAATTAATATACCAAATAATGAAGTCAGGATGTCAAAGATTTTTGTTAAGTTAGAGCACTGGGCTGAACCTAATATGATAAAATTCAGCAAGGACAAATGTAAAGTCTTACACCTGGGTACAATCATGATAAAAATATAATATAACATTTCTATACCACTTTAGATTTTGCAAAACACTTTACAACAATCCTGGGAGATAGATGATGCTATTATGTCCATTTAAAAGTGAAGAAATAGATGGAGAGAGCCATTGATTTCCTCAGGGTCAGAAAACAAGTAAGAAATCATAGCCGGTTTTGAATTCCAGTTTCTCCAACTCCTAGTCCTGGACTCTATCTACTATGCTACCTAGATGCCAAGAAATCAGCTTTACAACTACAGTGTAGGAGAGGCACGGCTAGACAGTAACTGACCTGAAAAAGACAAACTTCCGACTCAGTACAAATCAGCAGTGTGAAATGCGAGCCAAGTATAGCTTCTAAGAATAAGGAGATGATACTACTTGACTTGTCTTGCTCAGATCATGCTCTGAGTATTGTATTTAGTTTTGGGAATCATAGTTTCAAAATATATTGATAATAAAGTACAAAGCATACAGAAGCAGGTACTTGGGTTGAGGAAGGCCCATGTTGGATGAACATTGGTTACAAGAACTGGGGATGTTTAGCAAAGAGCAGAGAAGACTATGGATAATATGTAAGCTGTTTTCAGGAACTTTTGAGGACTGTCATGTGGAAGCAAATTTATATTTGACCTGTTTTACCCAAGAGATGAAGACAAGAAATAGTGTGTGAAAGTATAGACTTAAATTTAGGACTGATCTCTCTAAAAAGAGGAGGTTGCATACAGCAGTTAGTGCCCTGGACCTGAACGCAGGAAGATCTGAGTTTAAATTTGGCCTTAGATAGTTCCTAACTGTATGACTCTGGATGAGTCATCTTACCTCTGTCTGCCTCAGTTTCCTCAACTTCAAAATAGAGAGGTATAATCTCTGCCTTATAGGGTTGTGGTGAAAATCAAATGATATCATATCATTTATTATATATTATATGTATTACATATATTTATTATATATTAACGCACCAACTGGCACATAGTGGTTGCTTAATAAACATTTGTTGTCTCCCCCTCTCTATTAAAGCTATCTCAAAGTAGTCCTGGAATGTTTTGAAGGGTAGTGTATTTCACGACCATCAGAAGGCTTCAGGCAGAAGTCAAATAGCTGCATTCAGGGCACACTTCATCGGATGCTCCTTTCAGCTATCAGTTTAAAGCTCCAGTCTGTTTTTTTCCTTCAACTCTCAAATTCTGTGATCTTTAATTAGTATACTAAAGTGAGACCGAGTCACCCTGGAGATTAGGCAAATAGAATATTAGCAATTGTCATATAAGCTTTTGATTAAAGTATGAATGACTTTCTAACATCCATCCAAAAGTACATATAGTCAGAGTCCTTTGTAGAATAAATTATTTTTACTCTGTTTTGTTCAATTTGCTATAACGGAGTGCTTGATTGCAATTGAGGAAAGGTAGAGATCTGCAGTTTTAGATAGTACTTTAAGCTGAATGTTTTATTTTGATTCAAAATCTCTTCTGATCCACAAAAAGGACCAACTCAGCATAAAACCTAGAAGTTTAGATTTTACCCTTTTGACTTATTTTCTAAAAAAAAAATAGTGCTGTTCCATATAAACACTGTTCCTTTTCTAGAAAGTGTGATCTCCCTCCAAATAACTTAAAGATTGCAATGACATGTAAAAATTATTATATCCTTGCAATACTCATTCCTGACTCAGGAGACCTGGGTTCTAGTCTGTTCCAGTCCTTGTGAATAGTCAGGAGACATGATGGAGAGACAAATAATCAATACAGCAATAGTGCCTTTTTATCATGGCACGTAATATGAGCTGTACAACAGGGAAAGTGCAAAAACCCCTGTGGACAGTGCAAATGGAATTGCAGGAGTAATCAAGTAAGGAAAAGAGACAATCTGGAACATTAGGTATTATGGTCTTCAAGCCATATCAGCAAAGGGTCTTTTAGGTTGCCAGGGCTGGTCTCTTGAGCCTCATTCCAGCATGACTTCCTCAAAAGCACAATAGTATTTCAGAGAGATTGTCCTTGGACATGGTACAAACAACTCTGCCAAATATTATTCACTCTTCTTAATGGGTATGGCATGGCTGCTTCACAATCATATTCATGCCAAGGCTTCCTATGGCAGCTGAAAGTCGTATGTTTTAGCTGAAGGGGGTAAACTCTTATTCACATGCATTCATTTGGTTTCCAACATCTGATGTGACAGGGATATGGAAATTGTTGTTCAGGAGAAAGTCCATTTAATAAAATAGAAATAAGAGGTTTGGAAGTTTCTAAAGAGTGCACAGTGTAGCCTCAGTTAGCCCCATGGATCTCAGAGAGGCTCAGAGGCTGTAGGTTTTGTGAACTATAGCTTAATCCTTCTTGTTTGGCCATCTTGTGTGATCTTGAGCCAGTCACTCAGCTTTTTCGGGTCTTCCCATATGTAAAAAGAGACTACAGAAATGTCAATTAGCAGAATTAGGTCTCAAGTGCAGGCTTCGTAAATCTGCATTCAATATGCTCTTTCCATTATACCACTCTATTGGCCCCAAAGAGGACTTTCAGCTCTTATATTGTTATACCATTATTCAACTCTCGCTGAAGACGTACTTTGATAACAGACATTTATCCTTCATGGAAAAGAGGAAACTACCCTTCCAATAGAACCAGTCATCCTTGAGAGTTCCTGGAGAATATGTTAGGAATCATTTGGAATTATAACTTCGACTTTGGAAATCATGCATTGACATAAGTAAGTAAATCACTATGTAACATCTACCATATTTCTAATGATATGGAATGGGATTTCAGTTGTAGGGAGTTCTGATAGCACTTTTTTCTTTGAATTTGAATCCTTTTCAAAATAAATTGTCACTTAGCTTATATCTGCTTTGTTATTTGGTGTGGATCTACCTGGATTGCTCACTCTGGTTAAGTGATTTGATATACAAGTGGCAGTGACTACTATTATTGTTTTAAGCAGCTGGTGGTGCAAAGAATAGAGTTCTGGGCCTGGAGTCAGGAAAACTTGAGTTCAAATCCAGTTTCAGACACTTCCTAACTGTGTGACACTAGATAGTGGTTTGCTTGAAAAGAGATCTGGGTGGTTAAGCAGACTGCAAACTCAATTTGAGTCATCAGTGAGTTATGGCAATCAAAAGCTAAGATGACCCTGTGATCCATTTAAAGAAATTTAGCTTCCAGCAATAGGGAGGGAGTATTCCTAACATATTTTGGTCCAATCAGATGTCATCTGGAATTTTGTGGTCAATTCTAGCCACCACAGTTTTAGAAAAACATTGAGAAGTTGGAGTGTCCAATGTAAATCAATCAGGATGGTATTAAGCCTTGAGTGTATGTCTGGTGAAGATTGATTGAGAAAAAATAAACCAAAACAGGAATCTTTAACCTGGGTAAGACAAAATGGAGGGCAAATCTAATGGCTGTCCCAGGCTTTAAAGGACTATCAGACTGATGAACTAGACTAGTATCATTTGGTCCTAGTAATAAGAACCAAGAGTCAGTGGAAATTGAAAAGTGGGAAATTTAGGTTTGTTGTCAGAAAAAAGCAACCACAACAATAACTAGCACAAAATTTCCTGGTCATTAGAACTTCCCACAAGGGGAATGAACTGCCTTCAGAAGTGGTGTGTTCTCTCTCTTTGGAGATCTTTAACCAAAGGTAGACAATCATTTATCAGTTATGTTATAGTGAAGATTCCTTTCATGGATGAGTTTAATAGATTGCTGGCGAGTTCCCTTCAAACTCTTAGATTCTGTTCACTTGATCATCTGTTCTGGAATCATTCCTTTATGCAATATTGCCTAAAACATTTCCCTTTTCAAACTGTCAGATATCCTCAGTGATAGTATTAGTGTTCAAGGGCTGGTCCTTACCTTCTGTTGAGAATTCTAATATGGAAAGGAGCCTGCGGTTTGACAAAGTACAATAAAAACTCAAATGGATCTGTGAACTTATCAATATGGGTACTCCCTCCAACAATGAGTAACACTTTTTACCTTTTCTTTTCCTCCCCATATGACTCATCTATGACCTCCCATGTTTCCCAAAAGGGATTTGTGCTGGAGATTTTCTTTTCTTCCTCTTGCCATTGTAAAAATATGAATGAAGCACACAGGCCATGCCAGAGTTAGCCCATACTTAAATCACCACTTGATATTTTCTGTGAGTATGATTGTTTGATGAGACCGTTACAGCTCTTGTTCTGTATTTGCTTGTTTCTAACATGTGGTAGCTTGTCCATTGCTCTTTGGGCTATTTTCAATTTCAATTCTCTTAAGGTGATAGTTTTTCATGACTTTCTGCTCAACGGTTCTGGAATAATCTTGATATTTAAAAGGTGGACCTTTGTTTCAGGAAGAATTTTAGGGTCATTAAAAAAAGATAATTTGGCTTTTTTCTGCATGATTTTGGGCTCAATTAATTGTTCATTTGCAGCATCTTTTCAACATTGTGTGCATACACAGTACACACACATGCACATATATATGTATACACATATATTTTGTATATACATGTGTTGCATATATGGATCTATATCTTTCTGTCTCTATATTTGTATAAATTGTGTGTATATATATGTATATATAAATATATATTCACACAACATACATGGATAGAGAAGAGAAAGACAGAGAAGGAAGAAAGAAAAAAGAGAGAGAGAGACAGAGAGAGAGAGAGAGAGAGCTAAACATTTGATGTCTGAACAATAGATGGTTTACATCCTTTCATTTTTTTCTTCTTGGCTGAAAAATTTTGGCCAAGCTCTTTTTGTGTGGTTGTGGATCTCATTTAGAAGTCTCTGCAATGGTCTGTGACTTAAAGCAATCAGCACAATGTCTTCCACAATTTCCTGAAAATCCCCTTGCATGGGGATATGAAAGTATATTGAAGAATCTGAGAATGACTCTGAATTTGGGTCACAGTCTGCCATATTGGTCTGTAGGTAGGCTGGGAACACTTGGTTTGTGGCTGTTGAGAGTCGATGTAAAATTAGAATGAAGGGAAGGTATCTGGGTGATTGGGTGGTTAGAGTTATAGGAGTGTTCAGAAATCTCTGAAGATACTTTCTGGTTTTAACAGTGTGAGATATAATGGGGTCCATATGGAGCAGGAAAAACATTTTCTCATCTACAGTATATAAAAATGAGGGCTAGAGGATGTGGAGAAATGATGAGAGGCACAGCATGAGGAAAAGAGCAGAAAATTCATATTGCATGAACTTACCTATAGGTATCCAAAGGTAGGTTAGTGATTTCATAAAGTATTTATAATGTGGACTAAAAACTTGAATGTGGTAAGAACAGAATTGAATTCTAGGGAAAGTAGAAATAATGTCTGTAGAAAGAAAATACAAAAAAATATATAGGAACAGTTTTTATTGGGCAGAATATATCTTGGTTTCAGTTCTGGCTTCACCATTTGTTAGGCATATGACTGTGAGTAAATTATTTTAACTTCACTTAAGTCTCAGTTTTACTATCTGCATGCACTATCTACTTTAACAGATTGATGTAAAGGTTTTTTTTATAAACAGTACTGTGATTTTGTACATCTATAGTATTATCAACAAACAAGGTAATATATGTTCAATACTTTGAAAGTATAAAACATTCATTATAAGGTATTAGTGGTGTTAACGTAAGAATAGAATCTGTGCAGGTAAAAACACAATGACAATTTGGAAACGGTGCTAAGAAGGCATAGAATACAAGGCAACGTGTGCATCAGGAAGCACACTGGATCTGGAGTCAGTCTAACTCTGTTGCTGCTACTTTTGTGACTTTAGTGGTCACTTAACCTCCTGTAGCCTCCATTTTCTCATCTGTAAAATGAAAGAGTTGTTTTAGTTCACCTCAGAGGTCCCATTCAGCTTTAAATTATTGACTCTGATTTGTCATTTTCTATGTTTCTAATGTAATTGAATTAAACAAATATTTTCCTGTCCACTGTAGGAGAAGAGCTCTAAGTATCAGCCTTCAAGTGGTTCACAACTGGTTGGGCTGAATTGAGCTCCATTTACGGAAACGAGGCTTTTTTAAAAACCATTTTGGATGGTCTGAAAATTGTCAATCTCATTAATTGGCCATACTGACCTACAGCTGGCAATATTCAACACTATGCTTTCTGGCAATGGAAAGAGATCTCCCTCTTGGCATTCCAAAGACCCTCTTTTGTAGGTTTCAAAAATTTGATGGATTGGTTCTGTGTTTGGACATTTTCCCAAAATGATAATGACAGATATCTCAAGGTAAAGGTATGTGGTCTTTAAGTAGTTTATAATGATGAAAATAAGGATATATGACATATTACACTCTTGGGAAAATATTCACCCTATTTTTGCCATACAAATATAAAAATAATACAATTTCATTAATTTGTGCTTCCTGAGGGGAAGGTAAACTACTCCAGTACTAAATCATGTGCTGGTAAACTGAGTCTTTGACTTGAATTCTCTTGACGGAATGTTAGCTGTGCTCCATTAAATATACATCAGAATTATCATGCCCTCTACCTCATTTTGACTAAGTTTAGTCTAGTTATAACCAATATTGATCTATTACTTTGATAATAGAGTTGCTAAATATTCATGTACTGCATTTAAAGAAAAAAAAATAGGAAGTTAAATGAACTATTTAAGAACTGAAATATAAAGAACAATTTAGACCTCCTCCTGATTCTTAACTTGACCCAGAAAAATCCGGTCAAATAGCAAGAACTGAGCAATCAAATAATAGATTTCTATCCTTCCAAAAAGATAGTGTGGTATAATAGAAAGTACATTTTTACAGATAAGGAAACAGATTGAAGCAGATCTCTTGTCCTAAAGTAGAGTTTGAACATAGATCTGTTCTGAATCAAATACTACACAATAGGCAAAATACGTGAACATATTGAGTGCTTAATACATGCGTGTTGATTGATTGATTCATCATGCCTCTTACACTACTGGTGCAACCATGTGCATAACATTTAATCTCATTTTCTCAACTTTAAAATGGGGGAAAATAACATCTGTGATACCAAATGAGTCACAGAATTACTGTGAGACTCAGGTGAAGAAAAAAGTCTCTGCAGCATGGTCCCCGAAGTTTAAAGCATTATACCAAAGCTATTTGGCTTCACATATTTATTAAATGTCTAAGATATGACATACCGTAAGGATACAACATACAAACAGATTGTGTGTGGGTCTTAATATTAAAATAAAATAAAAAGAGGAAGCATGGTTTTGGCTTTTTGATGTTAGTGTTTATCATTCTTTCTTTTGACTTTCAAGTCATTTGACAGCAATCCATAAATGAGGAATCAACTGAATTCTAGATAAGATAGTGAATAGAGTGCAGGGCCTGGAGTTATGAAGGCTCACCTTCCCAAGTTCAAATCCAACCTCAGACACTTATTAGCTGTGTGACCCTGGGCAAGTTACTTAACCATGTTTGCCTCAGTTCCTTTATCTGTAAAATAGGAGGGAGAAAGAAATGCCAAATCACTCTATCTTTGCCAAGAAAATACCAAATGAGGTCACAAAAAGTCATACGTGACTGAGCAACAACACATTTTTTCATACATTTTGATGGGCATCATGACAATAGATAGATTATTTTACAAATAGCAACATTTAAATCTCCAAAAACTTGGGTAAATATTTGTAATTAATAAATATTTGTTAAAATAAATGGAATTGAAATTGCAGAGTACCTTACCTAACTTCTAGCACAAAAATCTCCATGTAAATTTTTTCTTATTATTATTTTAATAGTTAAACTGATAGATTGAGCTGAACAAGGATGAATAGGGGAGGCTGAGTAGTGCAATGGAAAGATCACTTGCTGTAGAGTCAAGGGACCTGGGTTCAGTTCCCACCTTTGACATTTCCTACCTATGTGACTTGGAGCAAGTTATGCCACTCAAAGTCTTGAGTTATTCATATTTAAAATGTGCAGTTGATTAGAATGGCCTCTGTAGTCCTAGCTCTAGACCTAAGATCTTCTGATTCTGAAGAAAAAAGAATGCTTATTAGAAATATTCATATTTCTAAAAGTGAATTAGAAATTACAAGCAAAAAATATTTCTCAATATTTCATTGGAGGATCTTGCCCTTAAAAAAATTCATAGGATTTGCAAATTATATTAGCCCCTTGTAAAGAATAATGATATGTAAGTAGGACTGAATCCTAAAGCCCTTGAATTCTGAATCTAGCAGTGACTGGTATAGTTGCTAAGGTAAAAAATTTTCTGAACTCCTTAAAACAAGCTAGAAGAAGGGTGGTGGAAATAGCTGTTTATATTGACTTATCATGTGGGAATATTACTAGTATATAATAAGAAATGACAAGTTCATGATCTTAGAAAAACATAGACTGGCATGAAATAACGAAGAGCCAAATAAGCAGCACCAAGAGAACATTGTGGACAGTAAGAGAAATACTGTTTTAAGAATGACTTTGAACAATACCTAAATATATGAAGAACATAGGAATATAATTATATAATATATGACACATATGATATACATTATATTATGTATAATTCTATAAAAATCTATGAATATTGTAAATATGAAGATAATGCATCTAGAGAAAGAACTATAAAAAGAAATATGTATAGAATAATTCAACATAGATGTATGTGTCTGTACGTACTTGTGTCTAATGGTAACCATCTTTAGGGTGGGAAAAAAGAAAAAATGAAATGACATTATTCTTATCTAGGCCTTCAATAATTCTCATTATTCTAAATCCCTCAGTGAATAGCATAGAGCTCTGCACATAGTAGGTACTTAATAAGTATTTTCTGAATTGAATTAAATGTTACCATACCAAAATTTACACTATTGCAGAAGTCCATACCTCCATCACCACTGTTTTCTGGGGAATACTGAATATCTGTGTTATGAAATGTTATAGACTTGGAAAAAAATAAAATTTGCAAGTACATAAAAGAAAAATGGAAGAATGCACAGTGGCTATATCACTTTGCCAATGGTAACTTGCATGAGAAGTGGCACACACACACACACACACACACATGCACACACACAAGGATGTCACCAAAGTTGGTATGATGAGAAAAACGTGAAGACAGGGTATAGAGTGAGAAGTGGAGATGGTAGATAAATAGTCTGGGCACTATATTGCTACCCTAGAGTTATTTTTGAAAAAAAAATAAATAAGAGAAATGGTTTTAGGATATTTGGCAGATCCTCCTTGGAAGATTTAGGAAGGATATGGACAAGATGGAAATCATGGAGATTGTCATGCAACCTGTGCTGGTGAAAAGATTATCCTCATTGATGAGATCATACAGCAATTGAAGTAAAGGAAGCATTGTGAGGACATTCATCAGCTTTCTTCTCTATTTCTGGCTCCAGAGATTCAAAAACACATCATCAGAGCCAACAAATAGGGGAAAATGTTCTTGGGTTTTCCTGTTCTTAATGTGAGAGAACTATTTTAATCAGTCTCCTTATTGCAGGATTTATAACATTTCAACCTCCAACCTTTAGGCTATAGAATTAAATTGATTCCTTTGAATAACATTTTCCTTCTAAACTTTGATTTCCTACATATAGAGAATCCCTAGTGAGGAAACTCCTAGCAATGCAGACTGGAGTCACAGCCAAAATATATTGGATGCTGGGACTTTAACCAATTTTGTCCTGTTTCTGATGCTGGCCACTATGTCATTTCTGTATGAAAACAATATACATATATACATGTATGTATACAAACATATATATATTTAATATTTTCTTCCAGAAAGTACCTTTATTTTATTATAAAACTAGAGCTTAAAGAGACACTGACATGTTTACTCCAACCAATTCATTTGAAACATGAGAAAAGGGATTCTTAGAAGAGGTGAATGAATCGTCCATGGTCCCACAGCTAGTGTCAGGTTTTCCTGACTCTCAGCCTACCATTCTATCCACTAGTCAGGATAACACAGTGGGTAGTATGCTGGGACTGGAATCAGGAAGACCTGAGTTCATTCCCTTGCTCTGAAGCTCCCTGTGTTTGACCATGAGAAAAGTACTTCATTTCTCTGTGTTTCTGGCAACTCCCTAACATGAAACTACTAGGTCAGAAATTAAGTCTACATTGGCAGAGGAAATTCCTATGCTTGGAGCTGTTGAATCTGATGAAATTACAGATCTTTTGTGTATACTCACATTTACTAAGCAGCTTCTATACACAAGCCTGGGCTGAGCATTGGGGATTCCAATACGAAATGAGATATATACCCTGTTTTTATGGAGCTTACAACTTAAGTGATGGGAAAGTAGACAAATTGCTATGATATATAGCAGAATGACATCATTACAAAGTGTGCAAAGTTCCATGACAATGTTTTTTGAGAGATCACTAAGTCAGAAATATCAGGTAAAGCTTTATGAGGGAGGCAGTGTTTGAATTGGGTCTTCAAGGAGAGAATGAATTTTAATAAGAAGAAGGAAAATAAGCCCATTTCAAGTATGGAGGACAATCTGAGCAAGGGTATAAAGTGAGAGGCAGAGCAAGATATAGGCATTTTAACTCCTTGGATCATTATCCCAGCACTACATGGCAGTTAAGACAAATAGTATTATGCCCAATTTACAGATAAAGAAACAGTTTTCATATAGGTCATATCACTTGTCAACAGTCACTCAGCAAGTTGCAAAGCTGGAATTTGAGCAAGTATTTCTTGACTGAATTTCCATTATACTTTTCAATTACTCAGGGATGTGAGGAGAGAGAGAGAGGGAGAGAGAGAGAGAGAGAGAGAGAGAGAGAGAGAGAGAGAGAGAGAGAGAGAGAGAGAAAAGAAGAAGAAGAAGAAGAAGAAGAAGAAGAAGAAGAAGAAGAAGAAGAAGAAGAAGAAGAAGAAGAAGAAGAAGAAGAAGCAGCGGGGGGATTGGTGGGCAACAATTTAAGATCTGGAGCTAAATCTTTCCTATTCTACTAACTTAATTTGTGAACTAGAGCAAGTCCATTCATCTCTGTGGGTCTGAAACTCAGGTTTCTCATCTCAAAAGTAAGGGAGAGCAAGGATCTTAATTTTAATTCTATTTAAGCAATCTATTTACTTCATAAGATGGATTAATATAAAGATACTACAGAACATTTTATAAAGTAGATATATTTAATAGAGGTTTCAAGAAAGAAAACAATTGTTATTGCTGAATGTAACAAAAGTGCATGCCAAAAAGGAAAATCAGAGATAAAGCTTCAGAGACCCATGTACCATTTTAATCTTAAAAGGATAAGACCTTTTGTAAATAGAGGCAGTCTGATTTCCTACTTTTGCCTAATGTACAGCACTGGAAATGATCGAATATTACTCTAGCTATTTTCATATCTCTCCACTGGCCAGATGGGTCTAGCTCAGAGGGGTAGAGAACCATTTAAGGACATTTGATACCAAAAGAACTGTCAACTGTATTGAAAGAAGATTAATTTTAAGTCAGGTTACCTCTCACTTGAGATGAATTTAGCAAGCAAAACAGTGACCCCATTAGAAGGTACTTATGAAACATTCAAGCTTTAAGAAGTTTACTTTGATGGCCATGAAAGGCACAAGGATTAGAGCCTACTTAGACAGGGTTTTATTTATTCTACTTAGGTTAAGTCAGAACTAATGGCACTCAGCAGTTTACATGAGTCAGGTCCACCTGGTTATTCACTGAAGGGTATGTCTATAAAGATTTTTAAATTTCTTCACCTGTATTGTAACATATATGAAATGATAGAGAAGATAGATGTTTGCATATATGCTATAGAAGATAAGTTTGGGGGTTTGGACCTATCATCCCTATTGGTGCAGGAAAATTCCAACAAGGAAATTGTTTTACTAATGCAGGTCATCCTCTCTTCCACAATTTATAATCAGAGATTTGCCTAGAGTACAGAGAGGTTAAGTGAATTTCACAGGGTCATGCAGCTTGTATGTGTCAGAGGCAGTACTTGAAAACAGCTTTATCTCATTCCAAGGTTGGCTTTCTATGCATTGTGCCACAATGCCTCTCATGCAATATCAGATTAATAAAATCTCTACTCATATTTAAAAAAGAAAACCAGAGTTTTCTTTTTGAGAGCATAAGCCTTGGTGTCTATTTTTCTGCTTTCTCAATTAAACCAGTGTGCGCCCATGAGATTTGAAATTTGGAAGAGGAAAAGCACGTAGAGGTTGGAGATGGTCCACTGACAATTTATCTACTTTTTTAAAGGCAGCAGCTTGTTGGAAGCTATCATCATGCCTCATTAATCTAACATGGATTTTGGTGAAAGAAAGGAAATGTTGTCAGGTTTTCTCCACTAGAACATTAATCTAAGACCAATTTGTGAAATAATGCACATATAAACATAAAAAGTCATATGTATGTGCTTTTGCCTCCAAATATGGATGACATAGAAGATTAAATATAGCATGTGTTGTATCAATAAGCTATTGCACATACTTCTGAACCAATTGTCAATATTATTATATACAAAACACAAAATTATTCTTTTAAAATGATCTTATCCTTTGTATTTATATTATAGTCCCTACATATATTCTGATACAACTATTTACCAAAATTTACATTCTCAAGAAAGGCAAAGATTTATAGATTTAGACCTGAAAGGGAACTGAGAAGTCCCTCCCTCTCAATGAATAGGTGAGGTATCTGAGTTCTAATGTCATAGACAGTAAGTGAGAGAACAGGATTTTATCTTAGTCTTTCTAGCTTCAGTTTTGATTATTTTAAAAAACTAAACAACAGTGCTTTCAACATGATTCTGAGAATAGGATTAGCCTTGGGATCAGAAGACAGATTTCAAGTCCTGTCCCTAACTTATACTAGGCTCTATGATCCTGGGTAAGTCAGTTAATTTCATAATGCCCTAGGCCAATCTCTAACACAAAAATAAAATTAGGGAGTTTCTAACCATGAATTACCTGCATAGATGAGATCTGAGATCTGGGAAAGAAAAAAAAATTCAAAGTAATACCTGTAATATTGCCATACTCTTAGTTCATTATAGGTTAGTAGACTTAGAGCAGAAAGGAAACTGACACAGCATCCATTTTTATTCCATTATTTATTTACAGATGAGGCATTCAAGGCATAGAGAGGTAAATTCCTTGCTCAGAATTGTGTGCCTGAAATGAGATTTGAACTCCAATCTTCTTGACTCCAGATCCAGTGCTCTATCTACTTGGCCATACTGCCTACTTCTAAGTTGATCTGCAAAGAATTTTTATAAGTACTTTCCAATGAAGTAGGACTCCATAGATTTTTAAAGGCACCTCTTTTTTCTTAACCTTTAAAAGTATATATACTCACTTACATTCTAACCTCCACAGTATTATACTTGTGAAGTTATTTTTTATAACTCAAGTGCAAGACTTTATGCTTACATATATTGAATTCCTTGTAAATAGATTTAGTTCAATGTTGTAGCACAGTAAGATATTTCTGGATCTTGACTATCATCCATTTTGTTAGAATTTTCCCCAAACCATGTGTCATATGAAAACGTGATATCATATATATATATATATATATATATATATATATATATATATATATTTTATAGAAGTTTTTGATAAAAATGGCAAGCACCACAGGCCATGAACAGGTCTCTGAGGTACAGCATTGGAGACCTGCCATGTTAACATTGAATTATTAACAACTATTCTTTGAGTTTGGCCATCTAACAAGTCCTGAATGCATCTGATTGCATTATTACATAATCTGGATATCCAATCCACTTATGTAAGCCATATATCACCATCTTTATTACAAGAATAATATGATATTTTATCAAAAAACTTTACTAAAATCTAGGGGAACTACAGATCACTTATATTCTCCTTAGTTTAGTAATCATGTCAAAAAAGGAAAATGAGATTAATCTTTCATGACTTGTTTTTTGAGGAAGCACTTGTTATTCTTCATAATCTTCACTTGTCTTATTTAATACTTATCTCATTATGATAAGCGATCTCTTTATTGATCTGTTCTTGAAGTGTCATTTAGTCATTCAAATCATAAACCATCTCTGCCTGCCTATCTTCTATGATTTGTCCATATCTCCCCATTTTTACCCAATGCTCTAGAAATCTATTTTTTTGACAGAGGGAGATTTCCAGTGGAGCACTGTGCTTGTCAATCATTCCTCCTTTGCCCTTGCTATATCAGTAACTCATTTTCTCTTCCTGTCATACATATCCTCAATGACTCATTTTCTCTTCTTCTTCAAAGTTCCTCACTGGTAATATCTTCTAGTCTACTCATGTCCACAATGCATCTCTGTATTGCCCTTTCAGTTCCTTTTATTATATTCCAGCAATTGCAAGCCCCCTTTAATAAACTCAGATTTCCCAAAAGCAAAATATTATCACTTTAATATGTATCTGTATTACTGCTAGGTAGCGAGACATGAAATCCAATGGTCTCAAAAGGCAAGGAAGAAGTACTTGATTGTTATGAGCAGACTGTAATATGTAACCAGATAAGGAGTATATGTGCCCATAAAATAATGAATCTTCCAAAGAAATAAAGTTAGATTTGTCCTTGTCATGGACTGATTGCAATGAAGCTAAAATAGTATTATAAAATGCATCAATTCCCTTTATCAATATATTTTATTATTTTATTAAATATTTCTCTATTATGTATAAAAACATTTTTAACATTCATTTTTAAAAATTTTGAATTCCAAATTTGCTCTCTCTCTCCTTCCTCACCCCTCCTTGAGAAGGCAAGCAATTTGATGCGAATTATACATTTTAAGTGATACAAAGCATATGTCCAGATTAGTCATGTTGCTAAAGAAAACACAGATCAAAAATGACAAGTAAGTTTAAAAAGCATACATTCAGACTCCATTAGTTCTTTTTCTGGAGGTGAATCCCATTTTTCATTGTCAGTTCTTTTGGAATTGTCTTGGATCATTGCATTGATCATAATAGCTAAGTCAGTTGATCATTTGGCAATATCGCTGTGTAAGAGTTCTAGTTCTGCTCACCTCATTTTGCATGACTTTATATAAATCTCAGGTTTTTCTGAAATCATACTGCTCATCATTTCTTATTCCACAGTACTATTCCATCACAATCATATACCACAACTAGTTCATATATTCCACAAATGATGAATATCCCCTCACTTTCCAACTCCTTGGAACAAAGAGTCGTGAATATTTTTGTACATTTGGTCTTTTTCCTTTTTCTTTGATCTCTTTGAAACACAGAACTAGTAGTGGTATTTCTAAGTTAAAGGGTATTCAGGTTTATAGCTATTTAGGCAAATCACTCTTCAGAATGATTAAATAAGTTCAGAACTCTATCAACAAGGCATCAGTGTCCCAATTTTGCTACATCTTCTTCAACATTTGTCACTTTCTCTGCAATATTAGCCAATCTGATTGGTGTGAGATGGTACCTCAGATTCATTTTAATTTGCATTTCTCTAATCAATAGTGATTTACAGCATTTTCACATGATTATAGTTTTGATTTCTTCTGAAAACTGCCTCTTCATATCCTTTGACTATTTATCAAGTACCTGAATTCTTATAATTTGACTCAGTTCTCTATATATTTGAGAAATGAGAGTTTGTCTGTAATTTCCCCCTCCCCTCAGTCAGTTTCTCTCTGATCGTGGCTGCATTGGTTGTGTTTGTATAAATTCTTTTTAACTTAACATAAACAAAATTGTCTATTTTACCTCCTTTAATGCTCTCTACTCTTGTATGATCATGATTTCTTCACTTAGAGATCTTACAGGTAAAATCTAACTTGCTTATGATATGCTTTATTTCTAAATAATTTGTCCATTTTTTTTCTTTATCTTTATCTATGACATTAGATATTGATCGATGCCTAGTTTCTGCCTAGCCGTTTTCCAGTTTTCCCAGCATTTTTTTTTTGTTGTCGAATAATGAATTCCCTCCCAAAAGTTTGATTCTTCGGGTTTATCAAACACTAGATTACTATGTTCAGTTACTATTACATATTATGTGCCTAATCTGCTCTACTGATCCTCTACTCTATTTTTTAGCCAGTGCCAGATTGTTTTCATGATTATTGTTTTGTAATATAGTTTGAAATCTGCCACTACTAGAGTACTTTCCTTCACATTTTTTTCTACTTTTGTGGTTAAATGGAGTTTTACATTTTTCTTTTTATAGTCTCATTTTTAATTGCACCCTCAATTCATTGATTTGCTCTTTCTCTATTGTATTGATGTTAACATTTAGAGATATAAATTTTCCCCTAAACACTGTTTTTGACTGCATCCTATAAAGTTTAGTATGCTGCTTCACTTTTGTCATTCTCTTTAATGAAATATTATTTTGTTTCTATGATTTGTTATTCAACTCATTCTTCAGGATAAGATTATTTAGCTCCCAATAATTTTTAATCTATGTTTCTATGGCCCTTTATCAAATATAATTTTATTGCATTATCTTCTGAAATGATACATTTAATATTTTTGCTTTTCTGCATTTGGTTGTTATCTTTTTCTGTCCTAATTTATGGTTAGTTGCTATGAAGGTGCCATGTACAGCTGAGAAAAAAGATATATTTCTTTTTATTCCCATTCAATTTTCTTCAGAAGTCGATCTTATCTATCTTTTCTAAAATTCTACTCATCTCCTTAACTTCTTTCTTGTTTATTTTAATGTTAGATTTATCTAGTTCTGAGTTGGGAAAGTAGAGACCCTTTAGTAGTATAGTTTTATTGTCTACTTTCTCTTGTAAGTCATTTAATTTTTTCTTCAAAAATTTGAATGCTATGACATTTAGTGTATATATATATATATATATTTTGACATTACTTCATTTTCTATGGTCTTATTGTTGAGGCACTTCAATAATGTCTGACTTTTTGTGACCATCCCTCTATTTTTTGAGCAAAAATCCTGGAGTTTGCCATTTTCTTCTCAAGTTTATTTTACAGATGAGGAATTAAGGCAAAGTGTTAAACAATTTGCTCAAGTTCATGCAGCTAGTAAATTTCCACTTACTAGCTTAAACACATGAAGAACCTTCCTGATTCTAAGTCCAATGCTCTATCTACTGTGCCACCTAACTGCCCATTGTCTGTAGTACTTGTTTTTGCAAAATATACTTTCCTTCATTATCATTTTTAATTAGGTCTATTTTTACTTTTGCTCTGTTTGAGATTGCTACCCCTGCCTTTTCTATTTTTTTTTTTACCTCAGTTGAAGCATAATAGATTCTGCTCTAGCCCCTACTTTTTACTCTTTGGGTATCTACTGTTTCAAGTGTCTTTCTTGTTTTTGTTGTTTGCTCATTTTTTCCAATTTGTTTATTGACTTTTAACTCTCTGTTAATTTTGGACTCTGCTCCCATTGTGGAGGGAGTACTCTCCCAAGCTTCAGGTTTTTCTTAATGCTCTTTCCTGAGCTAGCATTGGAGGTTGATAAGTTTTTGGTACTTCTAAGGTGGCATGATCTAAGGAGAGGTGTGGTCACTGCTTTTCTGGTTTGCATTCTGATCTTTACACAGGAAGGGACTTCTAGGTCCCCTGCTCTACTGTAGCTACAAGAACCAGTGCTCCTTTCTGTCTTGGATTTGAGATCTGGACCTCTACTTCCTTCTGAGTAACCACAAGCAAGCTTTTCCACCTTGGAACTGTGACCAGGATCCCTGCTCCCCTCTGACTACAAGTGCTATCACTCCTTTTGTTTCTGGAACTGGAACTGTGACTAGGGCTCCTGCTCTGCTTTAGAACTGAGAACAGGGCCCTTTTTCCCTTGTTACTGAAGTGCTAGTATACCTCAACCTTCAACTGAAACTTGAAACTGCATATGGGCAATGTAACAAGGTCCTACCCCAGTGCCAGTCAAGGGTCCTCTGTAATATCTTTTTGACTGATTGTTCTACCTTGTTATCATTTCTGGGCTGAGAGCTCCTGAAGTTGCTGCTACAGCTGCTGTGGCCACCTTCAAGACTTGCTGCCGGTGTTACCATGGTGTGGCCTGTGTTACACTCTGGTCTGACCACCACCCTGGGGTAAAAGACCTTTCCTGATGACCTCCCAAGTTGTTTTGGGCTGGAAAAAGTGTTTCTTCCCATCTTTTGTTGGCTCTGCCACTCCAGAATTCAATTTGAGACATTATTTAAAAGTTCTTTGGAAGGGAATGTTGGAGAGTTCAGATGTTTTCCTGTCTTTACTCTGTCATCTTGGCTCCTTCCCCATTGATCCATTTGTGAAAGTTAGTTTATAATGGGAATCAAATAGAACAGTTTAATGGACAGTACATTGGATTCAGAGCTCCTATCAACTTTGTATGACCTTGTGCAAGTCATTTTATTTTTCTGGAACTCAGCTACCATGTCTGTAAAATGGGAGACTTGAATAAGATAATCTCCTCCCTTTCTATTATTACCTTTCTATTTTCTACTATATGAAAGTTGTCATCAATATACTTCTATGAATAATGTCAGAAAGAAATTACGTAACAAGTTGTCCCCTCAAAAAATAACAACTTTTCTTTCCTCACCCTTCTAATTATTTTTCTGTTCCATTTAATGGTAGTTTCTATAGAATATGAAAGAATGGATTTCTATAGTCATCTATAGCAATAGCAATTATATTTACTAGGATAAATACATGCCTATTATGATTTGCTAAAGGAGGAGGTGGTACCAACATATACCATTGCAAGAAGGAGTTAACACTTTTTTTCTGAAATTACTTTCATCTAAGGCAATGGAAGAACATAACCAGATTATTCATGTAGAGAAATGAAATGAATGCTATGACTGATGTAGACAGACATTTTCCCCCCCTCACAAATTATCTAGGGATCACAGTCCCCTTAGGTATTGATAAGTAGAACTCATAAAGAATTTGCTCGTTTGAATACATTCTTCTAAGGTCATTGAAAGAAAGGTACAGTATTTGCATATCATTTGTTTGATTGTTTTGGCTACTACTAACTTCATTAGTATAAGGAACTCCTATGAGCATATTCCTTGACCAATGCCAATCAGCAACTGTTCTGAAACAGAGAGCTGGCACTGAGTAGGAAAAGGACTTTCCTAGGGTCAAAAAGACAGAATGGATCAGAGGTAGAATTGGACCTACATCTTCCTCATTCTGATGAACTCTATCCATTTTACTATTGTATATAATATAACTTTTCATTTATATATATATTATATAGCATATGGGGGTAGGGGGAGGAAGGAGTAATTATTTTTAAGCACCTCATGTGGACAGCTAGGTGGTACGGTGGATAGAGTAGTGGACCTGGAGTTAGGAAGTTTAAATATCAGTTTAAATCTGGCCTCAGACACTTACTAGTTATATGATCCTGGACAAGTCATCTACCCTGTTTGCCTTAGTTTCCTCATCAGTAAAACGAGCTGGAGAAGGAAATGACAAACCACTCCAGTATCTTTGCCAAGAAAACCCCAAATGGGGTGAGGGAGAGTCAGACACAACTGAAAACGACTCAACAACAGCCAAAAACTGTGTGCCAAGCACTGTATTTCAAATAATATCTCATTTAACATATGGTATAATTTGATTTCATTGGACCAAAATCTTTCCGTGTATAACAGTATACCTTAATAGACTGATCATAAATCCCTAATTGGTTTATCATCTGTCAGCAACCATCACAAACCTTCCCCATGGTCCACTAGCATTTTTATGAGTAAAATGTAGAGCAGGAGATGTGACAGCATTCTCCAAACATACTTTTTTTCTTACATTTCAAAACTAGCCATAGGGCATCAGGGAAGAGACCAGAGGAGAATATCATAAAATTGATGGATTCTAGAAATATGGCAGGAATCCTCCCTCCCCAGCTTTCTACCATTACATCTTGTCATGATGAGGTTTTGAAAAACTGATCTCCTCACCATTAGAGGAACTCATTATTAGGTACCAATGTGGTTAAAATAATCTAAAGACCATAGATGATTAAATTAAAATATATGGATAACAATTATGGGTGGCATGACCAGGCCACTGACAATCACCTCAGTGCCTTTTTTCCTGCTTCCTATTTCTACATAAAAGAAGGGTGGAGAGAGAGGGCAGCCAGTAGCTAACAAAAGGAGTTCATTTGGGAGTTTGTATGAAAGGTTTATCATCTCCAAAGACATAAAGTATTTTCATATGGGATCCAATGTAAAACTAGAAGGGACATCAGAAGCCATCTACTCATTTTACAAATGAAGAAACTAAAGCTGAGGGATGTTAAGAGACTTGTCTAAGGTTACACAGTTAATGGTGAACAGAAGCAAGATTTGAAATAAGATTCTTGACTTCATAGCTATTTCTGCTGCCTCCTACTGATGCCACATCAGGGCAGTGGCTGGAAAAAGAAAATCTACCACAAATTTTGAATCATGAAAAAAAATCTAAACAAATAATAAAAAGAAGAACTATCTAACATACACAAGGTTGCCATTTTTGTAATTCATTGTTCTTAGGGTATCAGTAGCTCTGGGCTTCAGATTGTGGCTTTCTGCTTCATCATTGTGACAACCAACAACAGATCCAAATGAAAAGAATGACAACAGTGTCATTGCTATGAAAAAAGGACATAATTGATACTAATGTAAGGATAGAAGCATCGCATGTAAGAGCTTCTCCTTTTTCCTGCACATGTGAATATTTTAAAATACATTTTTATCAATAATTATTTAAAAACTTTTCCCTAATAAAAAGTATTTACTTTTGCAAATTAAACAAACTGAAGTTCTTTCCGGTTATATGCTTCTCTTTCTGCTAGTGTAGATTGCATCTTTAGTTCAGCTTTGTAATTGGTTAACAAATGTTCTTATGGCTAAAGTATTCATTTCCTCTGCTCCCCTACAGCCAACCTGGTGATAAAGATCCTTGAACTTAACTAAGCTAGTCTCAGAGAATGGGGAAAGGTCAATAATTGTCCATCATCATGCCAAAACTTCAAGCCTTTCCAGCTCAGCAAGACCAGTTCTGGTTAGGAACTCCTTATCTGTGGTCTCCTGGGTTAGCCTTTAAGGTTTCAGGTTCCCTGGGGCACTGTAGCAGGGTGTTCACAGAGGAAGTGCTCACTGAAAAGGATTCATGAATTCTTAAAGAATTTAAAGATCTTTAATAACAAAAATCTCTAAGTACAAAAGATTTATAAGACTCCAATGTATAACTTAGTTATTTTCAACAATATTCAGGGGGACAGAATTCCAGGGCAATCAAATAATTTGGATGGACCCTTGGAGTTCGGTGGGATGGGATTTGGTTTGGGTAAGGTTCATTAACTAACTATCCATCAAGGCGCTGTTTAGGTTGTATGGAATTCCAAAAAGCAATTTGAAAGAAAAGCATACTGACCATACTGTTATTTCTAACTCTTAATGGTTCACAGAGGTATAACAGTGAAAACAGTGTGAAAATACATGTATGTATCGATGTTACTCTAGGGTGACCACAGGACAGAGAGAGGTATTATTAATAGAGATATAAAGAACTTGGAGAGGGTCCAGATGAGAGCAATGAAAATAAAAGGTTGTAAAGTAGTTTTTAATGACAAAGGTTAAAAGGATTTAGATTGTTTCACCAAATGAAAATATTTAAGGATGTGAAAAATCTTTGTAAAATTCAGTAAAAATTTGTCCAAGTCAAAAACGTTTCACTAACAACTCGCACTTACTGGTGGCATGAAAATTAATATATTGGCATAGAATTTTGTAATATAAAGAATAATAGAAGGAAAGACTGACACATATATTACTTTAAAGTTTAAAAAAGTATGTACTATCACATCTGCATCTCAAAATAGCCATAGGACCTAGACAGTAACAATATTCTTATTTTGCTGATGTGGAAACTACGGATTGGGGTAGGGGTTAAATGACATTTCTTACTATACAGTTAGAAAGTGTCAAAATCAAGAACTGAAACCTAGGCCTTACCAGTCCCACTATTCCACTCCACCTGGATGATAGGTTAACTACTTACTTGTCTTTAGTTTGAACTATTTTAATTTTCCTGAATTTCTGGCCAAATCCTGTACTCTCTTTTTTTCCCCTCTCTAAATCTGAAACAAGAAGACATAATTTAAAAATGCACCAAGATTTAGGATAGCTATAAGAACTTCCTGACAGTAATAGTTAACTATAAGAATGGAAAATTGTGAAATTACAGATATTTGAGAACAAAATTGACAATACGCTATCTGGAATGTCTTAGTTTATTTCTATGAAGGAAGGAGGTTTGACTAGGTGAGCCTGGGTAAACTTAAGCACTTCTATACATAGCTAATATGGTAGTCTGATTTTCTCCTTGCCAAAAACACCACAATATCAGCTTTATATAAAATCAAAGTATGTATTGCTCTTTTTCCATTGCAGACATTTCATTTTTCTTTCAAAGAGATTTCATTTCAAAGGTATCACCGACATTTGAAAGCCTCTGAGTTTCAGATCAATAAGGAAGATTAAGAACCTTATGTTTTCCCAACTGGAGGGGCCCTTCCAAAAGGAAAACTAGGGAAAAAAACCCCAAAATCTTGTTTCCAACTCATCTCTATTAATGATTCACTATGTGACTTGGCAAGTCCCATTTAACCAAGTCAGATTTTCCCTCTGTACACCTGAAGCATTACCCCTAGTTCCTGTACTTCCTCACAAGGGTGTTGTAAGTTTTGCTTTGTGCATATATGTATGTTAATGTGCTATACTCTTCTTAGGGCATGTAAGATAACTTTTTAATATGTTATGTACTCTAATAAAGTGACTCTTTTTTCAATGCCAGCAATTTTAGTGCAAAAATAGCCATCTCCCCTTCCTAGGTGTCATTTTCCCAATTTAACTCACTCAATTCAACAGGTATTCATGACGTTACCTACTGTGTGTCAAGAAGTGTTAAGTCCTGGGGATACAAGGAGAAAATCAGAATCTTTAAAGTAAGAGAGTTATAGCAGGTCTCCAACTTCTGCCATTCTTACATTTTGTGAACCTAAATGATATTTTGAGAAGTACCTATTAAGATATATATTCAACAGAATATAGCTCATTCTCAGATTATCAGCTATTTTGTCTAATGGGAGCAGTCTAGTCCCCTACCAGTCAAGTATCTGATGTCACCTCTTTCCATCTGCCCTCAGCATCAGCCACACCTCCAAGTGCTAGGTATCTAGGGAAGTAGATAAGCTGGGTCAGGAAGCCAAAGCCTTGGCAGAGGTGCTAGAATGCTCTTGCATTTTATACCTCAGAAATGTAGACTGGGTCAGTTAAGCCTTCCAGCTTATCCTTACCAAGAGTTTATGGAAAGTATTAATGATATACTTAAAAGTTAAAAAGATGGATTCTTTGGGTAGACCATTCATTTGCCCTAACTTAAGATAGTGTGTTATTAGCAGCTGCCCAGTGGGATGGAACACACGCTTTGTCCTTCCTTCTAATCTAGTTTTATTAACTAAGCATCCAGCATGTCTTTAATTACTTTCTTATCTTCCTTTGAAAGTTTCAATGGAAAACTGTTTTTAAAGGCAACTTAAAAGTTGTCCTTTATTGATATCTCAAAACTATTTTTAAAATGTTTCACAATAAGAGCAATATCCAAGTATTTGGACATTGTTTCCTGAATTCCTCTCCGTTCAACAGAGGCTATATTTATTAGGCTAGAGAAAAGAAAAGGAAAAAAAATTAAGCCAAATCCAGGGGTTTTCAGTGAGAAGTCAGGTAAACCTGAAATTGAAATGGTAAAGGGGGGAGGGGGTTTAAAATCAGAAAAAAATTCCAATGTTCAAATCAAAAAAAAATTCAAAACTAATAAACCCAAAATAAGCTTCCTGTGTCTGAACCTCAGTTCCCCTGTTGGCAAAATAAAGGGGGTTAACTAGTTGTTATTAAAATAGTCTCTTCTATCTCTAAGAAAAGGTGTGGGAATTTGTTTATGAGATATTTATATAATGAAGGTGGGAAACTTTATTTTATTATATCTTCATATCCCATCTTTATATCCCAGAATGCCTAAGCCAGTGACTTGTTTATATGCTTAGTAAGCATGTTTTGACTTGGATAAAACTGGATTATTATATACTTCATGGAAGTATCTTTTTTGACTCCTCAGTGAAAAATCATAGAGAAAAAATTCTGAATGTCATGGGTCTTTGAGAGCGGGCAGAGAAGACCTACAGAAATGTGAAATCATTGTTATGACCTGCCTGTCAGTGACTTCTTTGATTATGTTTCCAAGTTTTTAATGAAAGTTTGATATTTTGGCTTCTATTTATTAGGAAAATGGTTGGAAAGATTTGAGTCAGTTACTTGTTTTATAAATGGATCTCATTTTCCTATTAATTGTGTCCAAAGGCACACAAAAATGGCACTTAACTGCTTAAGCCTCAGTTTCTTACTTGTAAAATGGAAGAAATAATTTCTATAATAATTAATGAGATTGTTGTGACAATCAAATAAGATAATTTATGTATACTATTTTATAAACCTTGAAAATATATATATATATATATAATATTTTATTTTATTGGATGAAAATTTCAGTCTTATATTTGTTTCATAATTGCATGTCATATGTCTTAATTAATCAATTCATTTCCACAAATATTTATTTAGCATCTACTATTCTATGTGTACACTGAAAGATATAGCAAGTTTAGATAAATCATGATCCCTTCCCACATGGAATATTTGTACTATCTCTTCACCTCTTTGTGGGGATAGATGATTATAATGTAATTGCAGTCTACAATATGACAAAGTAGCTTCATTAGAGAAGTTCAAATCAAAGTACTTTCAGAGATAAGTGGCAAGGAATATCCGTATTCCTGATCTGTCCAACTAGAAGACAAGTTCCTCAAGGGTGAGGGCCATGACTTTTATTTCTTTTATATCCCCCAGAGTACCAAGAGCAGTGTAAGACACAATGCAGGTGCTCAATAAATAGTTATTGAGTTAAAATTTTTAAATAGGTATGATCTATATGGAAAGACATAGGTCCTGAAAAAAGTTATTTGAACCAGCTGAATCTGATGAGGAGGTTTTCCTTTGGGACAAATCAAACCACTAAGAAAATAAAGTTGTTCTTCAATGTCAAAGACAAGACGCAAGTAATGCTAAACACATGGGTAGTTCAGCTTTACTTATCGATATAGGACTGAGAAAATTATTAGGATTTTACTGTGATTGGATTCGGGCATTCTGAATGGGGATGAACGAAAACCAGAATTTCAGGAGAGGAGGAAAGAAAGTGACGCTAGAGGAAAAATGTAGTTCATGACTTCTGGAGTGCAGGAAGCTTAGGGACTTATTGCTTTAATAAGCAAGACATCTGACACTTCTGGAAGAAGAAGCAAAGGCTCATGGGAAACTGAGAAATTCAAGGTTTTATAGAAACCAGGAAACATCTATTTAATTTAATTTAATGTGAACTTTTGATTAAGGTTGTTTCCCAGGTAACGTTTGGTACCCCAAGGCACACATAGATAAATGATCGATGGTTTCTGGTATTCCCTGTATGTTTTATGGTAGGGCAGGGGAAAGGAGACGCAGTGACCTGTAACCCTGGAAACTGTATTATAGCCAGATATTGTGGAACATTGATGGTTTCTTTGATCAAAGTATTTCATGCGTTTTCCCCTCTTGGGTCACCATAGTTCTGCCAACCCATACTAGGTGAATTTTATGATAGATTTAATAATTGTAGTTAAACATTTTAAAATGCTAAACTTAGTGATCCTCAAAAAGAATCATTCAAATAACAAATACAATTTCTAAAAGACCATACATAAAGGATAAAATCTTATTTACAATTTAGTTTTTAAATGTTTAATGTTTTATTGATCCCTGTTGTTTATACATTAATCATTTCTGCACGTTCCTCCCCTTGAATTGTCACTTGCAATGAAGACTGAGTCAGTGATATCAAAAACATTTAATAATATACCCCATATTTGGGGATTGATCAGTAATAATATTTGACATCTACATATTGTTACAAGATTTGCATAAATAGATAAGATAGAATCTGGCAAGACAGCACCAAGAAAGGCTACAGGCATCATGGCGGTAAAAGGGAACATGCATACCTGTTCCATATATTAAGCAGCAAAGCCAAAAGTTTTGTAAGCATGACAGGATATTCATTAGCATGATATTTTGTTATCATGGCTGTCATGCTAAGTAAAATTTCCATGCCTGAATAAGCTTTATGTTTCACCACTACACTTACTTCATCTCCTTTCTAGGGATCTTTCCTGATTCCTCTAGTAATTTCTCCCCATCTCATCCATCAGTGTTCATTTGGGTCTATAACCTGTATTTGCTTACTCTCAGAGTGCGTAGTAGCCCTCTAATAAAAATAATATAAACTCCATGAAGGCAGGGACTCTGTTTTTGTACTCAGAACTTTCTACAAGGCTTGGAATATAGTAGGCACTTAATACTGAATTTGTTTGGGTGCTTATTTGTCTACTTATCTGTATATTTGGTGAATTGCTAGAATAGACCATAAAATTTTTTTAGGAAAATTGTTTCTCCTTTGCCTTTATCTCTAGAAGAGTTATTGCCATAGTAGGTACTTAATGCATATTTATTAGATTGAATTTAATTGAATGGGTGTCTGAATAACTTCCTATTTCCCTTCCACTATGGGTGCCTGTCTTTATATGTACACAGCCCAGATTTTTAGGAAAATTCTTGATGGTCCCCTGTTACATTGATGCTTGTATTGACAATACCAACAAGGGGTATAGTTTGGATTTAATGGTGTTGATTCGAGGAATGCCATTTTTCTTCAAGCAAAAGGTTGTATCTCACTTCCCTAAAAAATACAAGGACAATCATTAAGATTCTGCCCCCAAGAATCTACTTTAAACACTCATAGAAATAAATAACCTGAATGTTCAGTTGTCAAGCCTTATTGATTCTGTCTTTATAATAATTTACTCACTTCTTTCCATCTCTACTGCTACTACTTTTATTCAGGATGTTATGGACATCTATCTGGGATACTGGGATAAACCTGACTCTCTACTGGTCTCTTCCGGATTAACAAATTTGTCTTCTTAAAATATGCCTTTCACTTAATCACTCAGCTGCTCAAAAACCTTTGATGGCTTTCCTTTCCTACGGGGTAAAATAGGTTGTTGTTCAGCCATTTCATGTGTGCCTTACTCTTCATAATCTTATTTGGGGTTGTCTTGGCAAAGATACTGGAGTGATTTGCCATTTCCTTCTCCAGTTCATTTTACAGATGAACAAACTGAGGCAAATAGGGTTAAATGACTTATCCAGGGTCAAAAAGCCAATCAAGTGTCTGAGGCTAGATTTGAACTCACAAAGATGAGTCTTCCTGATCACTCCTACCACTCTATCCATTGTGTCACCCATGTATCTTTCCTATTTTTATCTCTCATTGCTCCCTTAAGAAAATAATTCCACTCTAGCATAGTTGCCAACTGTCATGATCTTTTTATTTTTTTACACATTCTTAGCTCCTGTACCTTTGCACACTTTATCTGGACTCCCTCCCTCTCCAATTATCTGAAACTTAGTATTTGTTTTAGCTTCAAATATAAGCCCCACAGTTTCCATGAAGCTTTTCTCTGCCCAACCTAGGTGACAAGAAATTATCTGTTTTCAATATCTAATCATATAGTATTTATCATTTGTTGTATTGTAATTATTTGCACAACTTTTATACATAATATATATCTTATATATTATTTGACTCTGAGCTCCTTGAGGGCAAAGCCAACATCTACATTTCTTTGTATCTCCCATAGTGCAAAGGACATTACCAAGAACACAATAGATGTCTTATGTGTGTATGTATAGATGTTGTATAGCAATTTGTATATTTACATATTGTTATCATGCCTTACTTTTATGTACAGGAAAGTAATTAAAAAGCCTTTATTTTATAGGGTTATTCCTATATTATAACATTTTGTTTCAGTATCCCTAGATTTCTTTAAATGACCATATCTTGAACATTCCTAGCCCCTTCACCTTTGCACACATCTTAGCGGTCCCTCTTTTCATTTACCTTGAATTTATTCTAGATTCAAATCAAGTATCACTTTCCTTGAAGAATTAGAGTTGAAAGGGTCTTTAGAGGTTATCCTGTCCCAGCCCTTCATTTTATACATGGGAAATCTGAGTTACAGAGAGATTAGACAAGTGTCTAAGGTCTTCATCAGTGTTCTAAGATTCTTAGTGTTGAGATCATAAAAATATCTTAGGTTTGTCTAATGTTTCAAAAATGTACTTGTATTTGTTATTGAGAGTAAGTGTCAGAGAAAGTTAGAGTTGGGAGAGGCCTGAAAAATCTAGGGCAGCCCCCATGTTTGAGAGATGAAGGAATAAGGACTTAGAGGAGTCAATTACCTCACTAACTGTTACAAAGACAATAATTGTTATATTCCTTGAGGTTAAATAGTCATTGCTATTTAATTTTTTCAAATATATATGCTTATATATGTATATAAGTGTGTATATATACATGTATGCACATATATAAATCTCTACACCTATGTGTGTATTGTATGTTATATATGTACATATAAATATACACATTTAAATACATACACACATCCTTGAAATCACCATATTAAGGAGAGAGGATGATGTTATTTTCCTCATTTCTTATATTAAGAGACTGGGCCTCAGGGATTTTAGCAACTTACCATGGGTTTTTTAACTAAATGAGGCAAGTCAGACTAAACTTCAGGATTGTTTTGTTTTTTTATGCCTGTTTGTTTCTTTTATAATTCAATAATTGTCTCAATACAAGAAAATCCCAGGTTGATAAAAGGATGCATAAAGCCTAATTTTCCTTGAAAGTTTATATGTGTTCAATGCCTGTTGATAGATAAAAATACAAACAGATTAAAAAATCATATTTTAGATGATGGCTTCATATCTTAACTGCTCTTACCACAACTATTAACAAGAGATAAAATATTAACATTTCAGTTAGACTTCTTCTTCTATACCTCTATGTATCCTAATCTGAAAGAAGTCTCCTGCAGTCCAACCCAGCTATTTCCCATGTGGGAGATGTTGTCATCTGGGAGCTGTCAATAGTAGAAGCTAAGTTAGAGAAACAAGAAGGGTAGGGTTAGCATTACAGGTCAGGGCTTGAAAGGACTCAGGTATATTCACTTTCCTCAGTGTGACAAATTGTTTACGAACTCTCTTTGCTCAAACTTTTAGACCCAGTTTTGCATCTTATTTCTATAACATCAGACTGTGTTTCCCTTCTTATCCCTTGATGTCTTCTTGATGACCTGTCCTTCTGATTCCTAGATATATGGTTTGACTTCAACCCTCCTTTTTCTGGTATGTACTATTTTTTATTTACAGAATCTCCTACTTTGTGGGACCTGCCTTTCTATTCAGGCACTCATGGACAAAGTCACTATTTTTTGAAGCATCTTAGCCAATTAAGCAGAACCACGTATTAGCATGGCCTGTGGAACCTTGGGCAGTGCTTTGGATAATTATTCTTAGTCATCCTTCCCCCATCCTATTTCCTGTCCTTTTGTAGTATCCTAGGTGACAATAAACTGGTAGGAAGGGAAAAGGATAGGGAAGATAATCTGAAATGCCTGCATAATCCTTGAACTGTACTATTGAACCCTTATATTGAAAAGAGGCTCTGTCTATATCCAAAACATATATATATATATGTATATATATACATAGACATATATTTCACATACTCATATTTGAAAAACCAATCAAGTCATACATGGGTTTAATCTCTCTCTTTCTCTCTCTCTTGCATACATATACACACATACATATAGATGTTATGATTTATGTTGTGATATATACTATTATATATTCTATTTGGGTGTGCATACTAGAACATATACATATGTCTCTATACATATATATATATACATATACATTGTAATTTCCCTAAAATGTGTGTGTATATATATGCATATATGTGTGTGTGTATATATATATATATATATGTATGTATGTATATATATACATACACATATATTTCACATACTCATATTTGAAAAACCAATCAAGTCATATATAGGTCTAATCTCTTTCTTTCTCTCTTGCATACATATACACACATACATATAGATGTTATGATTTATGTTGTGATATATACTATTATATATTCTATTTGGGTGTGTATACTAGAACATATACACATGTCTCTATATACACACACACACATATATATATATATATATATACACATATATGTTGTAATTTCCCTAAAATATGTGTGTATATATATGTATATATGTGTGTGTATATATATATACACACACATATATTTCACATACTCATATTTGAAAAACCAATCAAGTCATACATGGGTCTAATGTCTCTCTTTCTCTCTCTCTTGCATGCATATACACACATACATATAGATGTTATGATTTATGTTGCTATATATACTATTATATATTCTATTTGGGTGTGTATACTAGAACATATACACATGTCTGTATACATATATACATATACATTGTAATTTCCCTAAAACGTGTGTGTATATATATGTATATGTGTGTGTGTGTGTGTATATATGTATATATCTATATATACATGTATATATGTATATCTTTAGTTCCATCATCTATATCTATATCTATCTTTGTAGGCAGTTAGGTGGTGCAGTGCAGGGAGAGCCAGGTCAGGAGTCAGGAAGACCTCAGTTCAAATCTGGTCTCAGATGCTTACTAACTCTGTGACCTTGAGCAAGCCGTGGTTTGCCTCAGTTTCCTCATCTGTAAAATGAGGGTAAGAATAGCTTCTACCTCCCAGGGTTGTTGGGAGGATCACATGAGGTAACAATTATAAGGTGTGTAGCCCAGTGACAGGCACCTAATAAATGCTATATAAATGTTGGCTAGTGTTTCCTGGAGAGAGCTTTTGCACTTGTTTTCTTGAAGAGAGACTTCAGAATCTCACATTAATTGGATTTTCTAATTTTAAATACCTTAAAATTTATATATAGTTTTAGAGCATGTTAAGATCTTTTTTTTTATCTTGGAAATTTTATTACCTTAAGTGGAAGTTCTCTCACTGCTCTTTTCTTGTTTACATTTTGACTAAAAAAAGCAATTATTTTGTCATATATCAGTTTCATTCTTACATTTTCAAAATGTAAGAATGTAATTGCCTTTGAAAACAATTCAAGGAGGGAGAAAAAGAAGACTCCAGCTTCAAGTGGTTTTGCATTATTACAGAAAAGATTGCATAGTTGGATATAGGCGACACTGTGGGAAACAGCAGTCCTTCATAGACTGATCATTTCCTGTGTTGAGATTAGGGCTATCTTGTCTGTGGAACAGATTCAGTTTTATCAGAGGCTAGAAACCACAATGTGTGAAATTCTGACTTTGAAGGAAGGGGAGAGTAAGAAAACAGGGAGACGGCACAATTTTGACTTAGTGTCCTGGGCAGAGTACTAGGAGAAAGGTCAAAGAGGAACACAGCCTATAGGGAACTATTTAAAGAACACTTTGAGAGATGTTTTCATTGGGTTGATCTTAATTCATCTTGCCTACTCTTTGTCATAGTTGCATATTTCAGTGTTATTGGAGAAACTTTACATTAATGATAGAAGTCTAAAGTGGCTCTCCCTGGTGATGTCCTTGTTTCTTTGTGTTCTACATGACATTTAATCCATGAGATTGGACTGCTTCACTATTTCTTTCTCTTTCCATCTCTTTTTAAGCACCAAGACTCTGCTTAGAAAATGCTACACTTGTGGCCTTGGATTGTCTTAATCTGTAGTTTCAAAGTCAAATTACAATTTATAGTTGTTGCAAATGATAGCAGGGCAAGGGGAGTATTTTAGTTATGTCCAGAAAAGGTGTTAGGGATCTCTTGGAAGCTAGATGGCACAGTGGATAGGGTGCTGGACCTCGAGTCAGGAATATCTGAGTTCAAATCTGCCCTCAGACCCTTACTAACTGTGTGAGCCTGCACAAGTCACTTAGCTCTTTTTGCCTTAGTTCCTCATCATGAAAATGAGCTGGAGAAGGAAACGGCAAACCACTCTAGTACCTTTGCCAAGAAAACCCCCAAATGGGGTCACAGAGTCAAACAGCTGAAAACGAAAGAACCATTAGGTATTGCTAAATACTGCCTGGCTTGGTTTTAAAGATTCCCCAATATGGATCCTCTGGCATCCTTCATGGCTTGAGCATTTTTGTTCAGTCTTTTCAGTGCCCTTGGAATACCAAACATTTTTAATAATCAAACGATGACATTTCTTCCAGACGAGCTCAAAATTTATATGAATGGTTTGTGCTCAAATCTGTGGCTTGCTTGTCCGTTAAGGGACAGTCATATCCTTATAGTCTGGTTTTGTGGTTCTTGGCAGAATAACTGAATGGCCTGAAACCTACACCACCTCCCAGAATGGTTACCAAGGAATCCCATGCTCACTGACAGGATCTGGCCAATTGTGTGACTGTATATGTATGATTTAGTGGGATAGCATATTAAATGATATTTAGATCAAGTGAGACTTTCAACACAAACTCAAACCATTGAATAGCCATTAACTTTCAACTGAATTGGATACTTAGGGAGTTGTAAAATTTGATTTCCAAAATGAGGTGGCCTTCCACGAAACTTAAATAGCTTATCATTCCTTCCAGGTGTGTATCTTTTGAAACTTGAAGGGTTCACATAACTTTGACTGGAATCCAAATGATTGTCATTCAGTGGTTTTTCACTGAACTGTGCTCCGAGATTTGTGGTTCACTCTAACATCCTCCTCCTTGCAAAAATTAAAACCCAGGCATATGAAACCAGATGAACCAACATATAAGAAAGTTTGCATAAATGCTTTGTGTCTCAAAACCACCAAGGCTCCCTTAACACTAATTATTATGTGCCTTGATTCCCTGATATGTCAGAAGACTTGGTAATTTCCTTATTGAATCTGGCACCTGGTACATATTTATTGAATCTAGTTTTTATTCCATAGTGGCCCTCTCATTACAGAACAACATCCTCTAATACAATATATTGAAGTATATAATTCACAATTTTAATAAAAGGCAATGTTGGGAGATTATGGACAGAGAATTGAATTGAGAGTCAGCAAGCTGGAATCTATTACTAGCTGTGTAACCTCAGGCAAATTATTTAATCAACCAATGTCTCAATTTCTTCATATGTGAAAATAAAGACATGAATACCTAGCCCTTCCTATCTTTCAGAAGTGATCTTAGGCTAAATATAACCACTGACAAGCAATTAAAACAAGCAAAAACAATCCTAAAACATATTTTCTGTGAAACAGAAATTAAATACTTCTTTGGTAATAGAAAATTATCAATAAGAAATCTAATAAAAATGAATTTCACAAGTGTGAAATATATTAAATTGAAATATTTAAGTTTTATCTATTTAGAAAAAGAATTGTATGAATTAAAGTTGGTTTTCTATTATATTCAAAAGCTGCTAACATTACTCTTTTCCAACCAGAAAACTGGGGAGTTGTTATGTATAATTATTAATGGATAATATAGATTATGTCAATATGGGTCCCCCATTCAACTATGTAGTTTCTAACCTGTCCATGTTTGTTTATCCTGTATGACTCTTATCCCTGTCCTCTCATAATATTCCCATGAGGGAGTGTCTTAACATTTTGTGGATACATTGGGATATACTGTTATGCATCAGTTATCTATCATTCTCTTTCAGTGAAGAAAATTTTCACTTTGGTCTTTCTGTTGCCATCCCTTGGAACAGCAGCTGGCACATAGTAGTTACTTAATAAATGCTTCTTGATTGATGAGTTCATTATTCCATGATATGTTTCCATCTTTTAGTGTGATAAATCTTCTCTTGAACAATTCTTGTTTGGCAATATGATGTAGCCTATTCACATCAACTGTACATCTCCATTGCCCTTTAATTAACTTTCAAATTTAATTTTTTTACAAACTCCCATACAGCACAATCAGAAAAAAATATTGTTTTTAAGGAGATGAAACATAACTTGAGTCCATTTTCCAGCAGCCTTTTAACACTCTTTCTTCTGACTGATTTATTTTGAATATACGTTCTTCAGGCTTCTTATTTTTTTAAAAAAATTTGAGTTTGTCTATTTATAATCTCTGACAATGCAAATATCCTTTCCTTGCCTGAGTATTTAATTAGTTGTTGTGGTTAAAACACACACACACACACAATAAAAAAGTTGTTGTTGTTGGTTGGTTTTTGTTTTGTCATGTCCAATTCTTAGTGATCTCACATGGGGTTTTCTTGCCAAAACACAATGTATGCCATTTCTTGTTGGTTGGTTTTTGTTTTGTCATGTCCAATTCTTAGTGATCTCACATGGGGTTTTCTTGCCAAAACAAAATCTTTCTCCAGCTCATTGTACAGATGAGGAAAACTGAGGCAAACAGGGTTAAGTGACTTGCTCAGTGTCACATAGTTAGAAAGTGTCTGAGATTATCTATGAGCTTTCCTGACTCAAGGCCAGGTTCTCTATCCACAGGGCCACCCCCCTTTTCCTGGTGTTTGCACCTCTCTTTTCTTAAAATATTAATTTTTTTGTTTCTATGTAAAGCATGTTTCCCATTTGTTGCAACCTTCACTTCCCCCCAAACAAAAGAGGCATCCTTTATAACAAAATAGAAAGAAAGAAAGAAAAAAAGTTCTATGGTGCTAAACCACATATAAAAATATGTTTTTTGATTATGTAGCAAAAATGATGTAGCATCCTACTCCCGTCGTTCTTTATCTCCAAAAAGAAGCAGCAGGCAGTATCTTCTCATGTCTCTTCTCTGGGGTGATGCCAGTCCATCTAACTGTGATTGTGTTGTTTTTGTACTTTTCATTGTCATCGTTACTGTAATTATGTGCATTGTTTTCCTGGCTCTAATTATCGTGCTTCTCCTACCATCGTGTTCATCATTCCTTGCAGCCTAGGAATAGTCCATTATATTCCTGTACCTCAACTTGTTAAGCTATTTCTTAATTATTGGGTATCTATAGTGTTTCTTACTTGTTTTTTTGAACTTTCAATGTGTGAAAGGAAGACAGAAAGAAAGAAAGAAAGGAAGGAAGGAAGGAAGGAAGGAAGGAAGGACGGAAGGAAGGAAGGAAGGAAGGAAGGAAAGAAAAAGAATGAAGGAACAATGAATCTTGAGAGGGTAAAGCCACCTTCCTGACTGCTATGTACACCTTCCTAGATTTCAACATATGGATCACAGAATGAAATGCTCATGTGTTCATATTGGAAAATTTGATTGTAGGAAAAATATTAATATATTATTACAAAAATAATCATTGTAGAAGATTACAATTTATCAAAAATTTTTCTTATTATAAATAATCATAAATATCCTCCTTATACTAGGTATACTTATAATCCCTGCTTTGGGGAGGGTGAGGCTGGTAGATTCCTTGAAACCAGGAAATCTTAGCTGTGGGAAGGTAAAAACCAACTGAGTGTGTGCACTAAGGTGGGCACCAATAACATAGGTCCCTGAAAGCAAGGAGACACTATACCACCTAACTAGTGGGGAACCAGCCAGAATCAGAAATGAAACAGGTCAACTCTTCTGCATTGATCAGCAGTGGGATTAGGTCTGCCAGTAGTCCCTGCACTTTCAGCTTGGTTAAGACAAGGAAATTCTATCTCAAAAACAAAAAAATTTTTAAAGGAGTTGGGGTGCAGTGAATAGAGCTTTAGCCCTGGAGTCAGGAGGACAAGCATTCAAATCCAGTCTCAGATGCTTGAAATTTTCCAACTGTATAACCTTGGACAAGTCACTTAACCCCAACTACCTTAGTGTCCCCCTTTCCAAAAAAAAATTCTTCCCCTAAAGTTCTAATATGGAACTTCATGGTGTTCCAGGTGAGGAACAAAATGTACTGTACCTAGACTTATAGAGAGAAGGCTCTGGAAATTACTACAAAGCTTATGGAAAGGTTTTGATTGTGAAAAGTGTGATGAACTATATGTGAACATTATCATGGCCAATTCAGTAAGTTTGTAGAAGCCAGTCACCAGAAGCTTTGTCACCAGGTAATGGTATTTTTTGGCCACAGAAGCTCATGAAAACACATGTAGCAATTTTGAGAGAAGTTGGGATCTCTGTCAGCATTTAAAATTTAAAATCACAAATCATTAAAGCAATTAATTTTCTTTAAACTTTATTGATCCTTTTTACACCCCAGGAACTTCCTGATATAGCCAATACTCTCTGAAAATTTGAAAACAAAGCTAAATAAACAAGCAAAAAAACAACTAAGCAAAATCAACCAAAACAAAGTTTTATTGGCTGTATACTCTATATATGTATACGTATATACACACACATTTATATGTGTACATGCATGTATGTATATATGTATGTGTGTGTATACTTTTGATTTTGCTAGAACATTTGAATTACAAAGGATTATATTATAGCACTGAATATTTTACATTGTCTTTCAAGAATCTCCCATCTTCCTACAACTTGAAGCAAATATTTTTCATCATCAATCTTCTGTGATCAAGAAAAATTATTAAAATTACTCTGTTTCAGGGCTTTTTAGGACTTACTCATTTGCATATTTTAGTTGCGTATATTTTCCCACGATTCAGCTTACCTTGCTCTGTATCAGTGTATATGTCTTCCAAGTATCTTTGAATTCCTTAAGTTTAATATTTCTTATGGGAAAATCGTATCAAACTAGTTAAGGTATATAATACAAGGTTAATTTTAATGCAATTATATATACTATTAAACTCTAATGTATCATACAATCTAGGATATGAAAATACACCCTTCTTTTTTTCTAGTTGTGTCTTTATACAAGCTATTGTTTCCTGAGTAGATTTTAAGTCCATCAAGACTGTGTATTCCACTATTTTCTATCTGCTGTAATTCTATCCACAATAATACTCCACTTACTCAGAGGTCAGGCTTCTGACCAAAAAAAAGTGTAGCATATTGAGAGGCAAAAATTTCTTGGCCTCTTGAAACTTTTTCCCCCTAAAGAGGCACAGTCCAGATCTGCTCCCTTGGATGCTTTACCTAAAGGAGCCTGTTTCCTGATAAATCTCAAACTTAGAAAGTTAGAATGTCTTACTGTTACTTTGTAGGGAACCATCATCTTCCCTGACCCAGTGTCTAACCTGTGTCCTCAATTCCTCACTCTCTCTCTTGCCACCTCATGTCCAATCTATTGTCAATAACTGCCAATTCTATCTGCATAACATGTCTAGTTTGCTTCTCTGTTTACTCTTTGTTCACTTTGTAGCATTTTTGATGAATACTTCCACCCAGGTATAGGTGACACAGCTAGGTGCCACAGTGGATAGAGTTCTGGGCTTGAAGTCAGGAAGACTCATCTGTCTGAGAGATGAGTCTGGCCTCAGACTTTTACTAGCTGTGTGACACTGCACAAGTCACTTAATCTTGGTTTGCCTCAGTTTCCTCATCCATAAAATGACCTGAGAAGGAAATGATAAACCATTCCAGTATTTTTGCCAAGATAACCCCAGATGGGGTCACAAAGAGTTGGACATGACTGAAAAATGACTGAACAAAATCTATGCTGGTATAGACCCTCATTACCTCAAGACTGGACTATTGTAATAAAAATTGGTTTGTCTCTTTGCCTCAGGTTTCTCTCCACTTCAGTTTATCCTCCCCTCATGTCTCAGATTGATCTTCTTAAGGCTCAAGTCTGACCATGTCACCTCCTGATCAATAAACTCTAGTGGCTTCCTAACTCTTCCAGGATCAAGTATAAAATAGTCAGTTTAAACTTCAAAGCCTGGTCCTCCTCTCTATCTTTTACCTCATACCCTGAGATCCAGTGATATTACCCTTTTCCACAAGATATTTCATCTCCAATTCTAGGCATTTGCACAATTATTCCCATGCCTGAAATTCTCTCCCTCTTCACTTTGCCTCCTGGCTTCCCTCAAGTCCCACCTAAAATCTTACCTCTTCCACTGCCTTTCCCATTCCCCCTTTGTCTTCCTTCTGCTGATTTTCTCCACATTTTCCTGTAAACATTTTGTTTGTGCAGAGTTGTTTTTATGTTGTCTTCCCAATTGGACTATGAGCTTCTTGAGAGCAAGGACTTATCTTCTGCCTTTCATTATATTTCCAGTGACCATCTCCAGTCATCTTGTCTTATGTCTTGCCACTGCTCTTAGATGACACTGAAGGAGAGAGTGAGGCTGGTGACTTAGCACAGCTCTGCCTCACTTAAATCCAATCCATTCACAAGTCAAGACATCACCCTCATGATATCATTAGTCCTCTTAGAGAGTGAAGAACTAATAGCAATTCCCAGGATTTAGCATAGTGCTTGGCACATAGTAGGTACTTCATGAATGCTTGTTGATTGACTGATTGGTTGATTGATTTTGAAGCAATTTTAAAAATTGGGAAAAATCAATGCCAAAAACCACATATACCTTGCTATAATTCTTCACCTTGAACTTTACCAAACTAGAATTGCATGTAAATAAATTTACTGATATAATAAGTTTAGTTATCAGTGTTACTAGCCAGCTGTTTATTAGAAATAGAGATAGAGTTAGGAAGAAGATGCTTGTTAGAGGTCTTATGGTATTGAAGAATGACCACTGGAAATGCAGGATTCAGAAGAATTCTAAAGGCGTTGCACCCTGTGTTCATGTAGTTCAGAATTAAAAGAGTCAAAATGCAAGTGAGTATGACCATATGACAGAAAAAAAATTCATGTTGCCCTTTTTCCATAATGGTGACCTTTAGTTGTTAAAAAAGGTTAAATTATGGTTTCTGTGCTCTGCTTTTGAGTCAAAGAAATATATAATCTGTTTAAGGTGTATTTTCATTGATAACCATTAAAATGAAAATAAATTTGGCATTCTGAGGGATATGCACTAGTTGTCTGGTAAATTAACTTATGTATCATACCTCATTTCCTTACAACAGGGTATACAGTACCCAGTTTTATGTGAGAAATGTGTACGTTTGATTTCCCCAGAGCCTTTGTATCACCAAGGTAGAGGGACTGGAGGTAGATGGCACTGAACCATGAGAAAAGGTCACGCTAGCAACATATGGTTATAACACTCCTTCTTCAGCCTAGTTTTCCTACTTTAAATTCCTGAGAATCCAGTTCCTCACCACTTGTTGAAAACACCCTCAGGTCACAAGTGAACTGTTGGTAGACCCCTGGCCTACAGCGCACTGTGCTTCAGAAGACACTGTAAATACTTAATAAAATGTCTTTGACTGTTAATTTTTACTTTCCCTTAGAAATATAATTCTAGGACAATGTTTTATTCCCTATAATGTATCAATGGTTCAGTAAAGGGTAGGCTATATATAATATAATCATACTTTTCCTTGTGACCCTGAAATCTGTATAAAATTATAGAATATTCATGCTTTTGAAAATGTTTCTTTGCTGCATTTTATTGCAAGATGTCAGATTGAATCACAATAGAAACTCTGGGTGTAGCTTGCTAATATATGAAATATCATCAAAATGAATCAATTCTTTAGAAAGTTATCAGAGAAACAAAGCTGGAAGGCCCAAAGTAATGAAACAGCATTAGTTTTATTTGGTCATCTAAAATAATAAAGCATTACCTCTCTTGGTATGCAAAAATCAGTAGTCTTTATCTCAGGTATTCTTTTATTTTAAGAGCCTTGAATTTGGAGTCAGATGACCTGATTTCATATCCTGTCCCTCCCTTTCTTTGCAAATTTGAGTATGTCATCTTTCTAGGCCACAGTATATTTATGTGTACAATAAGGGGGTTGAGGTTGTGCAATGGATAGAACACCAGTGCAGGAGTCAGGAGGACCTGAGTTCAAATCTCACCTCAGACACTTGACACTCACTAGGTGTGTGACCTTGGGCAAGACAGTTGACCCCAACTGCTTCATCCCGGGTCATCTCCAGTCATCCTAATGAAAATCTGGTCACTGGATTCAGATGGCTCTGGAGGAGAAGTGAGGCTGGTGACCTGTACAGTGCTCCCTCACTCAAAATAAAGTCAAGTGCAAGTCATATTATTTCTCTGATGGTATGGTCTTCTTTGGCAACAAAGGATGAACACACACACACACAAGGGGGTTGAACTTGATGGCATCTGAGATACCTTGCAATCTTATGGTCTATGATTCTACCTATGCAGTCTCACATAATTTTTTAATTTAATATTTTATTTTCCCCAAATACATGTAAAAATAATTTTTACATTCTTTTTCTTTTAATTTTGAATTCCAAATTATTTATTTCCCTTCCTCCCTAACCCTCCTTCATTGAGGATGCAAGCAATTTGATATATGTTATACATGTTCAGTCATTGCATAATTCTTTAGGACTCAGTTTTTCATCTGTAAAATGGAACAATTGATTTAGATGCCCTTTAAGATCTCTTTCAGTTCTGAATTTCTGATTTCACAATCCTCTGAAACTAGAAAGTTTTAAAAAATTTAAAACTAACTTCCCACTTGAGTGTAAAAAAAGGAAAAAAATTACAAAATCATATAATTTCAACTTCTTAATATACATTATAAAAAGGAACATAATTGCCCCAATTCAGTACTTTCATATTTCTAAATATCCATAATTTCATTGCTATAGTTTCTCTATACAAAGTATATAACAACTATCCTATGACTTCAGCTTAGATCAGAAGTTCTTAACCTTGGATTTATGGATAGATTTCAAGAAGATCCATGAACTTAGAGGGGAAAAAATAAATCTTTATCCTCATCAATTTCTAAATAAATCTAGTAGTTTTTCAAAATATATTTTAATATAAGCAATAAAATAATTCTGAAAAGGAGTCCATAGATTTCAACCAACTTCCAAATAGGTCTATGATGAAAAAAGTTTAAGAACTCCTGCTTTGTATGTTATTTGAGTAATAGTTTTTGCCTGAAAAATTCATTGTCCTAAAACCAAAGTGGGGGTGTCTCTCTGAGTTTCCTTGGCCTGACCTTTAGGTATTGAACACACCATGCATTACTAGGTCAATACTTAAAACCACAGATTCAAAACTGTAGAAATCTTAGAGGTCAATTAGTAACACTCTGCCTGCTCCCTCCTTCTCCCAAGTACTTCTACCAAACTCCTGGTTCATTCTATAATTAGGAAAATATGGTCCAAAGAGGAGTAGTGAACTTGACAAAATTCACACAGGTAGCTAGTCACAGAGCCAGGACATGAACCTTGGTGTCCAGGATTCTTTCCACTGTCTCATACTGCCTTTGGAAATGTCTCTACCTTGGCACAACTTGCCAAAGCTCATCCTTGGTTGGCAGGATCATTTTTATACTCTGAACAGGAATCTGAGGAAGACTGTTGTGGAGGAATTCCTCCACCAAAGTATTTGGGTAATAAATAAAAATCTGTCCACTCTGATTAGCTGTACACCTTTGGGGGTTTCCCCACATCATTTGGAGTAAAAATAATTTTTGTGATGATCTGGAAAGTAAAAACAGAGGAAGTGAGAATGGATTTCAGGCCTGGGTGTTTGAAGGTGAAGAGCTATTACTGGGTATTAGCTGTTTGATGTCTGTCTTTTCACAGTAGCACAAGAGCTAATTCCTGTGGCCTTTGACCTCTGAGTGTCCTGTAACAGAGGATTTGAATGAATCTGCCGCTTATCTGTCACCCACCACATTTGATATTTCCAGGCTCTGCTTTCAATTATCAGTCATTAGGGACAGCACTGAGTCATCTCAAGAGAAAACTCACAGAACCTTTGACCTGTTTTTGTCAGATAACCACAAATATTCACTGCAGATAAACTATCATTTCGTTGTATTCCAGATGTAACCGAGGAGACTTTGTAGTGTATCAGCTTACTGTAACCTCTCTCACCTTGAGGTGGTTGGAAATGGACTGGTTTACTTTACTGGTCCTGGAGAAGAATTCACAGGGTCAAACAGTGAAATTTGGTCAGATTAGAATAGTTGACCTCCAGCTGTCATGTGATCTGTAAAACCTACAGGTTTTTCCACTTAAGAAAAAAAAGAAACGAATTATTCACTACCAGGTAATTTATCAGGAATTCACATACACTAAGTAACTCTAATATACTTGCAGGATATATTTCTAAAATTGGTATAAATGTATCTTTGACCACAATCAATTTAATTTTTTTTTAATTCACATCAATATTGCTTTGTTTGAGGATGGATTTGGACCCAGGTCTTTTAACTCTAGATTCAAAACATTGTGTTTCCTTTTGCAAATGGCAAACTTATGTAAAATAGCCACAACCTTCATTAGACAGCATTTAATCTCCATCTGTGTATGCAATAAAACAGTAATACAAAATGTATACCTAGAAGGTACCACCTGTCTAGGATCTTATCTCATAAAACTATCTTCATACTTTGTTGACATTAACTGGGAAAAATTTTATAGGATTAAAGATGATTCTTTTGTCATTGCTGTTTAGCACAGAGTTAATTATTGATAAAACTATGGGCAATAACACATTTCCTAAATTGTTTTATATGTTCTATTACCCCATTCCCTGCAGGAAAAATAATCTTATAAATGAATATAAGCCTATTCAAAAGTGCCCATAGATGTATATACATCAGGATCATTGCACATTCGTTGGTATGATTTTTCAAAAGTCATATGAGTAACAAGACTGAAAACTGGTTCCAGTGTTCAATGGAGGTATAGAACTGACTCATTAGAATTTTTCCAATCTGATCAGATTCATTCATAGCTGTATGGGCTTAACTTGTATTTTTTTATATTTATTTAATAAACTCAGAGTAATTTGAACATTATCCCATTAAATAAATTTAACACAATTATCGCTATGTCTATGTTCCAGATAGAGAAGTTGATTTTCGAAGAAACAAAATGATTTACGGAAGGTCGGAGAGCTCAGTTAACTGTTTAAGTAAGCAGTCATTAATTACTGTCAAAGTAGTGAAGAGTAGAGTGAATATTTGCCCAGAAATAGAGCCGTTTGCATTCTTCTCCTGTCTTTCTCCTTGGTTAACTTTATAATTATGGACATATGACGTAACTTTGCTAAATCTCTTCAGGAAAAAAGAGGATTATAAGACTGGGTGTAACTCATATGGTTGTTGTAGGAATCAAATGACAAAGAATGCCAATTACTATCATGTTTTATTTTTCTGTATGTTGTTTGTGGTTAATTTAAACATCACTGAACTGATTGTTATATATAATATTAAACTCACCTGATAATATTAGACAAATAAGTACTCATGCTTCAATTACTTCAATTACTAAAGCTAATATTATACTAATAAAATCTTTATGCCCTAAGTTGTCTCTTTAAGAAATAATCCAATTATGTAACTGTAGATTATTAAGTGAATTGTTTTCTAAAATTTCTTTAATTTGTGAAGATTTGGCTCAGTGAATTTTTAAAAGTATATACATGCAGGGATACTATCTAGGTAAATCAAGACTTCAGTTGTTTTGAAGTAAGCCAAAATCATTCTTAAAGACTTTCAGATATCTCTGTGTGTGTACATGTGTGCGTGCCCATGTGCAACCTAGAATTATACATTCTGCTATGATAATACAGTCTCCTGGTATTTCTGACCTCTGAAATCTGCCACATTCTGCTGCTAAGGAATTATAAACTTAGACAAAATGCTTATATCTTTGTTACCTGTCTAAATGAATGAAGTATAAATTATTAATAAAATTTCATATGGCTAACTTTATGTTCCTTAGCAGAATAGCCATTAGGGGATGTTGTGGAATAATAGATATTTATAACCATTTAACTTTTTCCCACATTTCTTATAGAATACAGCATAGAGAAGTAATAGTTCTATGAGTAATTTCTTAATGATTTTTACACTCAACAGCAAATTATGATCTATATTCTTTCAACTCCTGGTTGAGCCCTGGGAGAATATTATCTATTCCATTGTGCCGTCTATTATAGCTACTGAAGTTATTTTGGTCTTCCAAGTTATAATTCTTGTGGGGGGGCGGAGCCAAGATGGCGGAGTAGAAAGACTCACCTATGCTAGGTCCGAACCCACAGCCCATAGATTTCCTGTAAAAAGAACTCCTGACAAATTCTGGAACAGTGGAAGCCGCGCAGAAACACAGTGAAGGAGAT
>CM053770.1:340698055-340720575 GCA_028658325.1 Potorous gilbertii | reverse complement strand
CAAATGGGGAGAAAATTTTGGAACCCAAAATCTTGTGAAAATGAATGTAAAAAGTTAAATAAATGTATTTAAAAAAAATATATATAATTCTTGTGTAAGAGACTAAGACAGATTGCATATGGATGTAGTTCCTTACAAATTGAAGTTAAATAGCCATACAGATAAAACTTATAATCTTCTGGGTTAATTAATTCTTCTCCTCTGATATTGCCAACAGAAACATTTGGTGCATATAATTTTTATACAGCATTAGATATAATGAAAATATCCAGGCAAAACTTACTATTTAAAAAAGTCAGCCATTAATTTTTGATAAATTTTATCTCAACAATAAAAGCCTTCATTTTAATCTTTAAAAACAAGTTTAATCTTTGTATAACTTTACTGATTTTAGACAATGTTGGCACCCATATACCGACTGAATTCTGTTTCTTTTCACTGTCAACTCATTTATCGTTGTGAAACATTCTATGCACTTTATCTCTTCTCCCTACATTGATATTACCCTGTAAAATTGCAAATAAAATAGTAAATCTTTTTTTTTTATTTCAATCAGTAGAGTTGGGCCATACACCTTAAACAGGTGAAACGTCAGCAAAATGGAGTACTGAGATATGTTTGAAATTTCGTGTCAGAATTACTAAGTTATTTTTAAGGACAAAGATATTTTAAAATATACCTTCCTTCCCAACCCCCTGCAACCTTTCTCTTTCCCTCCCCCACTCTCATACAAATGCTATGTATATCCTTTCAGCATTGAAGTATTTTTTTAAAGCCCACTATAAACACAGATAATAAGAGCATTCTCCCTTCATTCTTGACCTGATTTTAGTGGTGAATGGCTGAGTTGGGTGTCATGGCTTCCATAATTAACAATTGAAATAGCTTCTTAAGTGGAAAATTTCAGAATATATAGCCCAAATTAGAGAATACTGGGTGAAGGGAATGGGAGCTGGGGGAAGATGCTGATAGCTTTTCTCAAGTATTTGAATGGTTTTCATGTGAAAGAGAAATTAGACTCATTCTGATTGATCCCAGAGGAAGTAATCGATACAATGAGTAGAAATCATCAACTAAAAAAATCAGATAATCTGTCTAGATCTCAGTTTCCTGTTATGTAAAATGAGGAAGCTGAACTAAGAGATCACTAAAGTCTCTTTCGATTCTAGCTCAATCATAATAGACACTGGTTTGTAAGGTGGCTCTTTGGGATAATGGTGATGTCTTTAGCTCAAAGACAGGGTAAGACTGACTGGTTCAAATGGTTACCTTGATTTCACTTGAATGATGTTTTAAGTATCAGCGCCCACTAGCTAAATTTGGCAATAACTGCATAGGATGTGGGCCTGGGGTTGAGAATTATGAAGTATGTTGGGGAGAGATATATTTTCTTACCCTAAGTAAGCTTTGTAGGAGGAGTTACATATTTATGGATTTAAATGAACCAAAACTTTGGTTTGTAGTTAGGATAATTCACCATTTCGGTTTTCTCCCAAAGAGCATAAAAGTTATGAAAAAAATATTGCATTTGAGAATGTCATGTTTTTCAATAAGAAATGCCTATTTTCCTGCAATGACTAATAAAAAAGACTTGAGAAAATTAAAGGTAATTAGTAAATAGAAGTGTATGTTGAACCATAAATAAGAGAAAGGCAACACAGTGAATAAATTTAGAGTTAAGAAATAGTAACAGAAGACAGATTTGAGCCTTGGGTCATCCATATACTAGTCATGTTACCTTAAGTAAATCAGTTAACCTCTGAGTCCCCAGAGAGGTCTCTAAAACTACATTACCACAGAAATTCCATTCTGTATTCATGGAGGGAGTTTCCCAACAGGGCTTTACCTAACCAATGAAATCAAAGGTCTGGACTAAAATTAATATCAACACCAAAAAAACCTAACAATAATGTAAATCATGTCCTATGTTATGCCTTCTTTTTGCATACCTTTTCCACAGTCCCAAATGATTCATTTTAGAGTTTCAATTTCAATTCAATTACTTATTACAATTTCAATTCAAATTCAAGTTTATGGCCATTTTTTTTAAAGAAAGCAAGTTTTTTAATATTTACAAAGAGTTCAGAAGAATAGGGTCTACATAAAACAATGTTTCCTTTCACTCCAAACATGTATTTTAGGAACTTAGTCCAAAACCTTAACTCATTCTTCTAGAAGGAAGCCAGCTACTTTTTGTCCCAAAGGAATCTATAGGTACCTCAAGAGGTTGCAGGAGGATTTTCTCTATTACCACTAGTTGAGCTGCCATTCCAATGTATTCTCTGCACTGTTAATTTCTAGGGATAGCAGCACAGTTATATTGAACTAATTATTATGAATTTTTTTACAAAGGGATAGTTTCTGAGACAATATAGCAAAAGCATACATTAAAAACATTTCCCCCTAAGATCAAGGGGATTCATTTGCTCTATACTACCCCTGTTTCTACAGTGGGCTCAAACTTAAAGCAGTTTTTACACAGAATTCACTCACTCCACCAAATTCACTTTGGAATTTGGCATGGGCAATGAATGAATAATTGTAGCTCTCTTTTTGTCAATACTGGGTCAAAAGAAATATCACTTGAGATTTGGGTCCTCACTATCTGGGTTCTGAAAGACTTTAAGCTCATATTAGACGTCATTCCTATACCTTCGGGTATCCAACTGTCCTGACCTTTTGGAAATTTGTATGGTTATAACCATTTCCAGTGCTTCTTCTTTGAAAAGCAGGAGAAAATACAACAGATATAGGATTAACAGGAGTGCCATTTCCAGGTTTGTTACAAACCAGAGTGGGCAGGTAAGGCCCTCCAGACTAGAAGACTCATTCCTTCCATTTGTATTCAAACTTAGCTAGGCAGGAAGAGACAATATTCAAACAATTGTCTGTCCTTTAACCATGTGGTTAGCAGACCAGAACTAATTATAAAAGACTTGCCCTTGTCCAAGAGTAGGAGAAACAGCCTTTCCATCACGCATTATCATGGCTTCCTACTTTCAGGGTCCCTGTCCTCTTCCAACTGTAATAACTGAGTATAATGCACATACTTCAATAGACTAGACTGGGCCAGTCCTCAATTGTAGGAATGAGAGTGGATTTATATTATTATGCATTTTGATAGGCATTCTGCATATAATGTTAGTGTCTTTATACTTGATATCTGGAATCCTCTACTTTACCTCTAACTCTTAAAATTCCTAGTTTCTTTCAATGCTCAGCTCAGATAATCTCTTAGATGAGACCTTTCCAGATAACCCTACCTCACATCCCCACCCTGAAATATGTGTCCTCATTACCTAGTATTTATTGTTTTTAATAGATTTTATTTATACTCATATACATACGTGATGCATCTTCATTGATAGAATGTAAGCATCTCAAAGTCTGCAACTGTTTCATTTTTCCCTTGGTATCCTTGACCCTTACCACAGTAGCTTGTATACAGGATTCACGTAACACATGCTGGCTGATTGATTAGTGGTTTGGGGAGCTTTTTTAATCCTCCAAATTGGTTACATATTGCAGTGGTTTTTATAATGGATGGTTTGTCCAAAATGAATCTTACAATAATAAAGGATGATCTCATGAAGCTGTGACACTTTGTGATTATGAATGGCATTTGACAATCCATTCAAAATCCTTTCTGGTATGAAGGAACAATTATTTGGAAGGGGTTTAGAAACATGTGATGGTGGAGTGAGAAGAGTGATAGATCTGGAATTAGAGAACCGGGATTCAAACTTCATCTCTGTTCCAGAGTGATCTTAGGCCTCAGTTTCCCCATCTGTAAAATAAGAGGGTTAGACCAGATGATATTTGTCATCCTTTCCAACTAGAAATTTATGGTTCTGTGACCTTGTGAATGTGTTGGTGATGGATATAAGAGCACTGGATTTAGAGGCCAGAGGAACTGGGTTCACATTTGAAGTGTGCTGGCTGTATAGTCTTATACAAGTCACTTAACCTCTCTGTTTCCTTATATGGAAGTAACAATAGCATCTAACTCACAGAGTCATTATAGGGATGAAAAATGATCATTTAGTAGAGTACTTCATACTCATTAAAGCGCTAAATAAATATTATTTATTGTTGGTAATTAAGGAAGTTTAGAGGATATATACATCTCATCATATATGAGGTTTCCTCATATAGAATATAAACAACAAATGATAAGAGTTAATGATTAATTTAAGTAAACAGATTCAATAGAATGTCTTGGCAGGTATAAAGGGGAATGCTTCTCTCCCAAGGGGTTATACAGAAAAATGTCAAAAAGATTATGATAGAAGCAGAGAAAAGAAAGGGAGAGAAAGAGAGAGAGACAGAGAGAGACAGAGAGACAGAGAGAGAGAGAGATAGAGAGACAGAGAGAGACAGAGAGAGAGAGGTAGATGGAGACAGGCACAGATAAAGATTGAGATAGAAATGGAGGCAAAAACAGATAGGAGGGAGGAAGAATTAGGGGAGGGGGACAAGATAATGAATCCAAGTAGAATATGCTGATACAAGTTAAAGAGTTTAATTATATATATACTTGGGTGATCTTGGGTTGATAGAATAGGATGATTTAGAAGTACATCGACAGTCAGATGACAGACAAATCTGTGAATGTAGATACTTCCCAAAGAGTGAGTACAAAGGGGGAAAAAAGACATTGATGATACAATTTGCACAGTAAGAACCCTAGGTTGGGAGTCTAGAGACCCAAGCCTTAAACTCCCTGGGCCTCCATTGTCTCATTTGCAAGATGAGAGACAGTGCTGTAATAGATAGAGATCTTGATGCCAATAGGATAAGTGTTCAAACTTTGCCTCTGATATACTACCTATGTGACCCTGTGCAAATCACTTGATCTCTCAGTGTCCCCAGGAAAATCTTTATGAATATAAGTTACAGGGCAAATTATAGTAGAAGTTTCCTCCCTGAGAATTCCCTGAACAAATAAAAACCACATTGGTATAAGGTCTGGTTCAAAAAAAAAGTGAAGATGTTGAACTGAATGAACTTAAAGTTCTCTTTCAGCCCTGATAGTCTGTGATTCTATAAATACCAGAAGGATACCTCTACCCCATGGGAGGGATGAAAAAAGGTCAAGTTTATATCCAGGACAGGTAAAAGAAGACAGCGGAAAAAATGCAGAGCTTTGATCCTACTCCTGGTTGCCTTGGAGTTTTCATAATTTACTGTCTACATCTGTATTCCAAAATGACTGAAATTTTAAAATGTAACCCCAAATGTACTAAATTCCAGAAAAAGAAAGTAGACGTAGAAACCTTGTTATGTAGGTGGTATGAGCTACTGAATGCAGCTTTGTGCTGAGTATTAGGAGACAGAGTTCTGTCACTAACTTGCTGTCACCACCTAGCTTCTCATTCATAAAATAGGGATATTAATTCTTGTCACCTCCTACTCTCATTGATGGAGGCAATGGAGATTACCTTATTCAATATTTTGGGCTTCATTAGGAGAATGAGGCTATGTAAATACCAGTCTCATTCCATTACTTTCCAAAAGTGCCGCATGGAATTTATTGGCACAATTATGATCCAAGTCAGTGGGATTCGGGCATTTGACATCCTAGACAAATCTACAATGCAACTTTATTCTGTGTGGTATGTTTAACATAAATTTTATGAAATCCTTTGAAAATGTGCCCCCTTAGGGTTTAGGTTAAATAGCCTGGATTAGAAAACTGAAAATTTATAATAAAGGATGAAATTCTAGCTTTCCACTTTATTACACTAACATTTCACAGGGGGATTTCGAACAGTAGATGACTTTACATAATATGGATTCAATACTCATCTGAACTATGCAGGTGCACACTTTATAGCTAGTCCTAAGAAACTTCTTGCTTTGCAGTTATTCCCAGGAATACACTTTTTTCCCTACATTTCAAATCAGAAATTAATTGTAAATATGGTGTAACATTATGTAATACCTCAAATCACTTGGAAGTTTGAACTTCAGACTTTTCAGATGTTATCTGAGGGCTGTGATGATGGTGAATTCCCTTTTGGGAAGGTGTTGTGATGGAGTTTACAGGTCCAAGCAGAGTTGAGTAGACCCATTGGATGAGATGCAGCCTTCTCAAAAAGCAAATAACTAGGAAATTGTAATATGTATATTACAATAATAATACATGTATGTGTATATGTATATATGAATATATATCTATATATGTTTGTGTGTATATATACATTCATTATGAATGCATATGTAAGGAAAATATATTAAACTTGCTCAGACATATTTCTATATTTATTTCTGTGAAGCCAGCTACAGTTGATTGGATGAAGGTTCAAATAACTATAAAGCAGAATAAATATAGCAGTAAAAAGAGGAGGGTGTTTTTTAAGGGAAGTTAGAAGAAAATAGTGGAAAATCTAGGAGGAATGTTTGATCCTGGTTTGATCCTTGGAACTGCTGGTTCCCTGGCAGTTTTCACAATTTATTGTTTAGATCAATATTCAAAAATGCCTGAAATTTAAAAATCAGAGGGGAAAACCCTTGTGTGACTTCCTGCTGCGGGAAATCCCTGTTTGAAAATCCAGACATCAACATTCTGTGCTTGACTCAGCCACTGGTTTGTTATGAAAGTTTTGGCAAGTCCTTTAATCCACCTATGCTTCAGTATTTTCATTTTTAAAAATGGACCTCACGCATTTCTCTCCCTCTCAAAGTTCTAAGATTATTTATTTTTCTATGAAAAAGTTACTGATGACTTGTTTTTAAACAACAGTAATTTTCCCACATAGCTCCTCTTTCCCCCATAACCTCTCTCATAATGAACAGTAATTAAGCAGAACGTATGACAAAATGAGCACATCTGAAAATGTATGCAATATTCTACTTCTGTGGTCCCTAGCTTCCCTGTCAAGAGAGAAAAGACATGTTTGTTCCTGATTCAAATTCGGTCACCGCAGTTAGTCAGAGTTAAACTATATTTTAGTAATTTACGTTATTACAGTGATTGTGCATATTGTTCTTTTTGTGCTGCTTACTTCACTCTGTATCAATTCATAGAACTCTTCCCATGCTTCTCTGAATTTCTCAGATTCATAATTTCTTATGGTGAGGGAGGACTTCATACATTCATACGTCATGATTCAGTCATTCTCCAATCAGCAGCTACTTTGAAGATTTCTCTTTCATAATTTCTACAACAAAATGCTAAAGGGGTAATGGAAAAAGGTATGGCTGCTGTAAATGGGAGGCAGTATATCCCTGCCAAAATTTTATATGCAAGATACAGTAGTAGAAATGATACTTAGTGCATATATCACTCTGTTTATGTGGAAAGAATGAGGTACCATAGTTGGACAAACCAAAAACCATATTATTGCCATCCAGATAAAATGCAACACTGAATAAACCCTCTACAGAGAGTTTGCAGAAAGCATGGATACGAATCATGAAAAGCTATGGAGGGGTTGCAATCTGTATGATGTGAGGATCCTTCACTCTGGTGAGATAATAGATGTATCCAATTACTAAAATAATGAAGCATTAAATATTAAAAAAAGATGCTAAAAGGAAAAAAACTCAAAATATTAAATAATGCTAACATTACAGAACAGAACAAAGGGGCTAATTCTTTGGAGTCAAATTTAGAAAAAGTCAGTTAAGACAAACAGACAGACAGAGATGATTAAAAGATAGTTGATAGAAAGTTAGACAACAGATGGTTATTGAGTTGTCTCAGTTGTGTCCAACTTTCTGTGACCCCATTCAGGGTTTACTTGACAAAGACACTGGGGTGGCTTGCCATTTCCTCCTCCAGTTCCTTTTACAGATAAAGGTACTGAAGCAAATAGAGTTAAGTAACTTGACCAGGATCACACAGTTAATAAGTCTGAGGTCAGATTTTAACTCACGAAGATGAGTCTTCTTGATTCCAAGCCTAGTGCTCTATCCACTGCACTACCTAGATGTCCCAGGTGATAGAAAATAGATACTATATATAATTATCCTATTAATGACTTTTCACATTTCTGTAATTCTTTATAGGTGGCAAAGCACTTTCCTCATAGCTACTTGGCAAAATAAGGAGCATATTATTATTCATTTTTTTATAGACAAGGAAATTGAGGTATAGAGATTGGGTCTTTCCTAAAACCATTTGTAAGCAATATCCCTAACATTTCCCTCCCAGCTCTTGGGAATAACTCCAAGCTGCTTCTCAGAATTATTAAAAGTCACAGTTATTTTTGGATTTTCTGTGCTTTAGTATCTTTTCTTTCTTCATATCTCTATGGTAAAATAAACAATGGAAAAAGACAGAAGAAAATGTTAATGGTAGCACCCATTTAAATATTGAACAATTCAACAATCCTTTATTAAGCACCCACTATGTCCAATGCATCATATGAGGTCCTGAGTATATAGAGAAAGAAAACAAGAGGGGTGGGGAGTGAACTATCCTATCCTTCCCTCAATGAGTTTTCGTTCTCCTAGGCAGCTAATATTCTACCTGAGCACCATACATGTCCCTAGATACAACTTCTGTTTGTCCACTAACAGACTTTCTTTAATCCTTTTGGGGTGACTGAGAGATATCAAGATACAAAAGGGATGGTTCTTTATCTCTTCCCTTGGAGATCTCCCTTCTTTCTTGCCAAAATAAACTTCAGAATCATAGAACCTAAGAGTCAAAAAGGATCTCAGAGGTTATCTAGTCCAATTCAACTGAACAAACGTTGTCTCTATACTAGCTTGACAGGTTTCCATTCACTCAAGAACTGGACTGGGGTCAGAAAAATGCATATCCTATCAGTATCTGTTCTTTGGGATCTAGAGAACCTTCAGTTCTGCCCTAATATTGTGATTCCAAGTAGGCCCTCTCTCCAGAATATCCCTTTAACTTCACTATTACCACCTTTCCTATTGGGTATCTCCTACCTATCCCTAACATTAACTCTTTTCTCTGTTCCGAGATTCTCAAATGTAAGCATTCATGTTTTCTGGAACATTCTACATTAATTTTGTAAGTAATATTTTTGTATCAAGACATTCCTTTCTTATGTCATATAACAAAAATAATAATGTTCATATAATCTTGTGATGGGGCAGGTAGGTGGGGTAGTGGATGGAACTTTGAGCTTGGAATCAAGAAGACTTACCTTCATGAGTTCAAATCTGACCTCAGATACTTACAAGCTGTGTGACTCTGGGAAAGTCACTTAATCCAGTTTGTCTCAATTTTCTCATCTTTAAAATGAGTTAGAGAAGGAAACCACAAGTCACTCTACTATCATTGTCAAGAAAACTCCAAATGGAATCATGAAGAGTGGGTCAGATTGCAACAGCTAATGACAACAGAATCCTGTGATGTCATCAATGCAAGTACTCCGTGCAACAGCACAACTCACAATCCATCTATAAATCTTTGAGTGCTGTCCATGTACTGTCATAATTTGCCATAAGGGATTCATCTAACTGGGTGGGACCCCTTTTTTAATAATTTTGACATCACGAAGACATCCATAGATTCAAAGGAAAATACTAATCTAGGCTATGAATTACCCCTCACTGTCAGCACAAGTGCCCCCTATTTTTTTGTGAGACATACAATTCAACTCAATTCAATTCAACAAACACTTCTTAATACCTACTGTGTTCCAGGCACTGGGCTAAGTTCAGGAAATAAAAATAAAAAACAAGGCTAATAATTTAAAAAACAGCCCTTGACTGAAAAGCAAGTGTGGAAGGGGCAGGGTGAAAACAGTGGGCAAATGTTCCATGGAGTGGAAAACAAGCAAACTGCTGATGGAAAATGGAAAGTTACTGGGAAAATTCTGAGCCCTCTAATAAGGAAGGCTTTGGGAAGAGCATGGTACTCAATTCCTCCAATCAGAGGAGAGAAGCAACTTGAGGGAGTTAAGAAGGTGCTGAATATCAAAAACTGAATCAATCTGAATGGTGAGATGTTAGGTGATCAGGTTATTTGGGGGGAGGCATGGTGTTCTATTCCATGGTATTCCATGGAATAGAAACCAAACAGAGATGCTAATGGCATACTTCATACTTCGCTGTAATTCTTTGTTTCTAATGTGTTGCATTAGGCAAACATCTTTCCATCGAGCTTTGGATGAGTATCAGTTTCAATTCTTTGATGCCTCATGACTCACAACCATACCAAAAACAAACAAATAAATATATAGATAAATAAATAACTCATATTTACATAGTGTTTAAGGGTTACAAGGCACTAACTCCCTCAGTAACTCCGTTATGTATGTAATATTCTTCATAATTTCCAAATAAGGAAGGTGACTTTAATTTATCAATAGTCATATGATTACAAACTGCCAGATTTAGTCAGTATTCATATTTTAAGTCTAGTGCCTGCCCCCAACACTATATCCCTCTATGGAGTATATTTATAAGTCATATGTTTTATGACTTCTTCTGGTAAGTTTAGTTAATAGGCATTTATTAAGCACCTAGTATGTGCTAAGCACCTGGAATTCAAATGCCTGTATCAAGTGTGGTGTATTACACAGTAGATAATAAATACTTACTAATGTATCAGTCAATTTTATTTCCAAAAAAATAGTCTTATCCCTTTCATAATTTATGTGTCATTATCGTCATTTTAACAGGAGCTAGGTTTAGAACCCATTATGGAAGGATTTCAATCTTCATTAACAAAGAGAGCACCAAAAGCAAAAAAAAAAAATCACAGATCTATTAAATACCCAAGCATGTGGATTATTCTTGACATTGAAAATTATTATTGTGGCTGATTGAGATTTATGAACCCAACAGTCCTATGAAACAGATAAGACTAACAAAGACATTGCATCATTTTAAATGAACCCAGGGGCCAAGCAGCCTGTTTAGTATTTATCTGATACCTACCAGATTCTGTAGTCTGTAGAGTCCCTGCCACGTTGTCTGAACCTAACCCAAACTGTTGTAGTTTATTCTGAAGCCAATCCATTGTTGCACAATAACCTCTATGTAACAATCTGCCCAACATGTAGCATTCTAATTTCTTCAACATTTTAAAATTCCCTTAGGAGGAAACGTACCCTGACTTCCATTGATACTTGTTAGTGAAGTTGTTTTCTCTTAGTTAAAGAACAAACAAACTTTTTTCTCTCTAAGAAAGCAGCATGATGTAAAATAAAGAATATTGATTTGGTAGCCAGGAGTTCTGGGTTCTTCATCCTACCTCAGGCAAGTCACTTATCCTGTTTGTAAGTCAGTTTCTTCACATGTGAAATGTGAAGTGCTCAAAGTCGAGCACTAAAATCCTGGTCACAGCCCATCTTCTGCTAGAAGTATAGTTAAGAAGACTGTAAGAGACGGTTGTGATTATACAAATGAAAGTTTATTTGTTTTTTGGATTTGTTTTAACCATTTCATCTGATGGATCACTTTTGCAGTCTGGTGAAACCTATGCATCCCTTCTAAGAATAAAGATTTTAAACAATGGAAGGACATGTTAAAATTCAATTGTTGGATATTGAAAATCAATTTCCATGAATTAGAATCTATTTCTTGTGAATCTATACATGAATCCCCCAAGGGGTTAGGGGCTAAGAACCTCTGATGTAAATGAATTTATTTCCGTTACTTATCCTCTTTAAAAAAAATACCTTATGTCAAAGTATTTGTGCACATATGGTAACTCAGGTAGAAGCCTTTACCTTCCCTTTTCTTCTGTACATAGTGCTGTTACCCAATTCTAGCTTCACTTGTAATTCCAGTTGCTTCCTTCATATTTGTTTAATTCAAATAAGATTTGAGACTATCTTATGCACTTTCATTTGGTCCACATTTCTAATTACTTTACAACATTCAATTTTAAAACTTTTTTGGATATTCTTTCCATTCAGGTTCCTGGAATTTGTATGAAACCACAGAGGTTTTTTTCCCTTTTGAACTGAAGACTGTTGGCTCATGGAATTTCCTTTAACTGGAAGCATGTCTGGCTTTGTGGTTTTAGTATTTGCCCAGTTTTTATATCATCCTGCTTGTTTGTTTTTATATTTAAAGCTGTAGAATTTACCGTTAATTGCCATATTTTTAAAGGACTCCCTTTCCCCCCTACCCTTCTTTCTTCTTTTTAAACAGTTGAAAGAGACAAGGATTTTTCTCACCAGCGAAGGCACTATAAAGAGTTTCGGTTTGATCTTACACAAATTCCTCATGGAGAAGCAGTAACAGCCGCTGAGTTCCGGATATACAAAGACCGCAGCAACAACCGATTTGAAAATGAAACTATTAATATTAGCATATATCAGATCATCAAGGAATACCCAAATAGGTATATTTATTTATTCATTTATCTATTTATTTATTTTTTTGGACAGTGAATAACTTCCTATCCTTGAAAACTAATTTAGTATTATAGTTAAACACCATTTCAAAATATCCATTGTGCCATAAATTTGCCTGTACTAATAGGTCAAATCATGTTTCCCACCTCCAAAGTGATGTGCAGGGTAGCTCGACTTCCTGCCAAAATTGTAAAGTGGGTGAAATTTATAACTGATGTCCTCCAATCCTTTTCTCAGTCTACCCTCCCTCTCCTTACATCCTTTCTTTCATACCACTCATCCGTGCTGTCGATGGCTAGGGTCCCAGGATGTGAAATTATCCCTACATCCCTCCTTCTCCAGTAAAATTCACATTTCTTCAATGCCAGATTTCATGAGGAAATATGTTAAACATATTTAGACTAAAGTACTAATTACTTGTAACAGTTCCAGTTGTTCTTCCAAGAGACATTTATGTGAGAGCATTTATAGTATCATAGGATCATAGATCTTAGGATGGTCACATTAGAGGTTACTCAAGTCATCCTTCTTGTTGTATAGGTGAAGAAACTGAAACCACTGAGAGTAAGTGACTTACCCAAAGTCCCCCAAGTGGTGAGTAACAGAAATCAGATTTAAAATTAGGTCCTGTAATGTCAGATCCAGTGTTTGTAGAGGGCTCCATCAAATTATGGCCCCCTGGCCCAGTCTGGAGCCAAGCTTCAGCAGTGGTAGCTGTCTGTCACAGTCTAAATGGCTCAGACCAGTCCCTAGGATCCTTCCTAGCTACACACAGACACCAACTCACTGGTTCCTTTTTTCTTCACATGCACAGACACTACATGTCTCCATGTACCCCAAACCCATATAGGTAGGTTCCAAGGGAATGACATCAACTTAAACATCCCAGTAACAACAAGGTACTATTGCAACGATGTGAATGAGAAACTGTATAGGTCACACAGTTCTATGAGCATTGTGATTACAGGGCATCAAATGTTAGTCAATGATCTGTTTCACTGAAACAGAAGCAAGATGAGCAGAATTAAGAATAATAACAATACAAGGTAGCTAACATTAATACATCACTTCCTAGGTGCCTGTTACTGTGCTAAGCTTTTGATAAATATTACTCACTTGATCCTCATAACCACCCTGGGAGGTAAGTGCTATTATTCTGTCCATTGTACAGATGAAGAACCTAAGTCTGTTTGCCTAGGTTCATACAGGGTCTGAAGCTGAATTTGAACTCAGCCAGTGTTCTATCCACTGCACCACAGAAAGAGGAAAATGCTAGAGGTTATCTTTGCCTCATGAGCCCCCTAGGAGCTAGGATAAGAAACTCTGATATAAATGAATGTTTATAGCTTTATCTCTTTCCCTTTCAAATCTATGTATTTCTGTACTTGATGTTTTCTGATACTCTCTCCATCCATATGTTGTATGGAAAGAGAGGCATGCTTCTTGCCAAGGGCATAAGTTTGCATTTAGATCTCCAAATCCCTCAGCATTTACACAGTAGAGGTGGAGGTATTTAAGGGTTAATGAATGAGGCAGGGTAACTAGAGCCATCACTCTTGTTTAGTTCTGTCCTACTCTTCATGACCCCATTTGGGGTTTTCTTGACAAAAATAATTGAGTAGTTTGCCATTTCGTTCTCTGGCTCATTGTACAGATGAGGAACACTGAGGCAGACAGGATTAAATGACTTGTCCAGGGTCACACCTAGTAAATGTCTGAGACCAAATTTGAATTCAGGTCCTCCTGCCTCTAGGACTGTCACTCTATTCACTGTACCACCCAGCTACCCAAAACACCCTAGTTATTTGAATTATTAAACATTACAGAGAAGATAAACCTTAACACAAAGTAAAATTTATTTAATGATGAAATTCAACAGTTTGGCAAATAGGTGATGGAAAGATGTTTTTCATTTTTGGGTCCTTCCAATGTCCCTAAAATCACACAGTAGAGTCAATTGCCCATTCTCTACTTACATGTGAGCCTTAGTGTGCATTTTCTACTATAGAAAGCTTTGTACATGGGCAGTGATCTCATCCTGTGATAAAAGCATAATGTAACTGTCATTGCGGGGTGGTGAATAGAGAGCCTTCCTCAGAACCAGGAAAACCTGGGCTAAGAATCCCTTCTTTGACATGTATTGTTTCTATCAATCTGGGCAAGTCACTAAACCTCTTACTGTCACTGGCAGCTCTTTTAGAATATAAAGTGCTGATCTGCAAAAGTATAAGGAGTTTCTTAATAGGCACTTTATTTTAATGAAATCATAGGTCTGCTTATATACATATATATAATACACATATATGTGTATGTATACACACATAAACACACACACAAGATTTTTATAATTTCATTCCAAAATCATTAGTATTGGAAGTGATAGATTAAAACACTATTTTATGGGTGATGGGGAAAACAATTTCATCACTGCTTATAAGTTCTGCAACTACACCTACAGAAAAGTTTAGTTGCTCCTAATATAAACTACCATAAGCTACTACTATAAGAGTTGCTACTATGTCTTGCCTCTAGACCAATTTTGTGACCTGTATCATAAAAGCATTTTCTATATCCCCTGGGTGGCCATCCAGTCTATGAGAAGCTATCATACCAATCTTCCTTTCTTTTTATCCTCATTCAGAAACATACCTGGATTCCACCTTCACCTGTCTTAATTTACATATAGTTGTCTACATTTTTTTAAGATAGGGTTTCCCAAATTTAGCCAGGCTGGAAACACAATGGCCAATCACAATTCTGATCCCTTAGATCCATTTTGAATCTGGTTTGTCCTTCCTTAGACAATTAGTTGTCCCCCTCCCCCACTCCTGGGGGCTTCCTTTCTTAGTGATTTGTACTGGATTTAATTTGGACACCTGGTCAACTTCAAGCCTTTTGTTTCAATCATTTTTCATTCATATCTGACTCTTTGTGACCCCATTTAGGGTTTTTTGACAAATATACTACAGTGGTTTTCCATTTCCTTCTCCAGTTCATTTTATTGATAAGGAAACTGAGGCAAACAGGGTTAAATGATTGCCCAGGATCACACAGCTAGTGTATATCTAAGGCCAGAGTTGAACTCAGAAGGTGAGTCTTCCCGACTCTAGGCCTCGTGCTCCATCCACTGTGCCACCATGCTGCATTACTTCTGCTCAGAACTCCTGAGGTCAACAAATCCATCAGCTTCAGCCTCCCCAGTAGCAGGGATCACAGGTCTGTACTACCAGACTCCGTGTCCATAAAGCCTGGTCCCCTTCTACCTTTTTAATCTTCTTATACCTTATTCACCTTCATGTATTCTTCCATTCAGGGATAGTGACCTTTTTGCTACTTCTCAAACAAGACACTCCATCATTTAGATCTGAGCATTTTCACTGGCTGTTCCCCATTGTCTTGAATGTTCTCTCTCCTCATTAATACTTCCTGGATTCCCTGGCTTCCTTCAAGTCCCTGCTAAATCCAACCTTCTAGGATATGCCTTTCACAATCCTGTTTAATGCTAGTACCTCCACTTTATTATCTCCAGTTTATCCTGTATATATTTTATTTGTTCGTAGATGTTTTCATTCTGTTTTTCCCATCAGACTTGGGAGATCCCTGAGAGCAGGGATAATTTCTTCACCACCTTTTCCTTGTATCCTCAGAGCTTACTACAATGTCTGGTACATAGTAATATTAATAAATGTTAGTTGAATTTCTGACTAACCGTATACATAGTAGAGGGTGCTCAAGAATTTTTGGGGGGTCTGATCAGTGATTATAAGTAGAGAAACTCCCTCCGTCAATGCAGCTCATAAATTCTAAAGAAGTTACAGTCTGAGAATTGTCTGGAGGCAGGAAGAGGCTAAGGGTCGTACAATCACATAGTATTACTGTTTGTCATTGACAATGATTGAACCCATTTCTTTCTGACTTTGAGTTGTTGTTGTTGTGTGTTCATCCTTCATTTTCCATGATGACCATGGCATCAGAGAAATGATGACATGACTTGCACTTGACTTTGTTTTGAGTGAGGGAGGCTGTGCAAGGTCACCAGCCTCACTTTCTCCTCCTGAGCCATCTGGATCCAGTGACCAGGTATTCATCAGGATGACTGGAGATGGCCTAGGCTTTAAGAGTAGCCTTCTCTTCCATATACTATGCTTTCTCTCTCATAGGAGATGCCCAATATTTAGACAGGGCAGTTCGATGTAGTCTTACCTCCACTTCTACCAGAAGGGAGTAATCAATACCCAATCATACTGTTCTTCCTGGAGTTGGTAATAAGATTTCTCATGTTCAGACTGTAATCTCCTTGATTTCAAAGATTGTATCTTTCTCACTTTTTCCATCTATATCCGTAGTGCCTGGCACACAGTAAAAGCTTAAAAAATACTTTTTCCCCCTTCCTTCCTTCCTTCCTTCCTTCCTTCCTTCCTTCCATGAAGCTGACTAGGTGACTCTCATCCTTCTAAATTCCTATAATTCTTACAATTTGTCACTCATTTGGCTCTCATCATGAACTACTTTTTCATGTAGAATGCTACATAGATAGTCATTTTTCAGAGTAAAGGAATGGTGTTTCCTATCACTCTGTAATTTTCACATCAGCCTCCCCAGTGAAAAGTGATAAGATAGAGTTATAAAACATAGACTTGAAAGACATATTAAATGTCAGATTGTACAAATGTGCCTTATTTTATAGATGAGAATTTGCCAAGTGAAGTTCCTTGCTCATGATCACACAAATAGTATATATATGAGCAATAATTAGAAGTCACATCATCTCTCCCAAATCCAGGGTACCCCTCAATCCTTTATTTTCCACTTGAGACCGCTTTTGTCTGGACTATATCTCCTTTTACTTCCTTTTCTTTTAACACAAAAATACTTTATTTTCACATATCTTTCCTCTTTTCCCAAAAATTTATCGTTTATTTATTTTAATGTTCTTTTTTGAATTTAAAATTCTCCCTTTCCAACCACACCCTCCCCCACCCACTGGTGAGAAGGCAAGGATTATAGTATCAATTTCACATGTGAAAAAATACAAAATGCATTTCCATATTAGCCATATTTTTTAAAAAGCAAGAAAATAAGTGAAAAAAATATGCTTCAGTTTGCACTCAGAGTTCATCAGTTCTCTCTCTGGAGGTAGATAGCATTTTTTCATCATGAGTCCTTTGGAATTGTCTTGGACAACTTGAATTGATCAGAGTTAGGCTGCATCTCTTAATGAAAGACTGGAAGAAGAATTGACTGAGTTCCCAGCTTTACCTATACTCTTGGGGAAAAAAAAAGACTTTGTATTCTTTGTTACAGAGAATGGCTTCCTGAGTAGGAAAGAGGAGATACATGTTTTGGGGAGGAAAAGGTAATATAAAATAATGGAAAAAAAATCAATAAAACATTTTTTAAAAAGGGCAAGTGAATTTCCCAATTAAAAGATGGATGAACATTTTCATTTAAAGTAGAAGTTAAGAAAGTTGATATATATATATATATTAATGTAAATATATATATTTATATTCTATCATAGATCTATATACATATTTATCGTCTATCTATACTTTTCCCCTTTGATTCAACCACCTTGCAAGGCATTACTTACTTGCTATTTCATAAATTTTTAATAAGAAAAATGTCAACAACCATTATTATTTCATTTAGCTATATTAGTAACATTCATTTGGAGAATATTGAGACATTAATAAAATTAATCAAATTAACTAAAATTAATATTAATTATATTAAATTAATATTGATATTAACTTAATAGATAATGAATTAGAATTTAGTAGAAAGTTTATTCCCCTCAGTATAAATTTAGTGGTTTAAAAGGTTTTTAGGGTGAAATTGATTTGAAAATTAAAAAGGAAAGCAAATGATTAAGATACATTATTACTTAACCTTTGCATGTTTCTTTTCAGTGAAATGACTTTTCCCACCTTCACCAAAGTACCTTAAGACCTTGTGGACTAACGATCTTCTTATAGCCTTTCAAAATAATTTGGGTATAGTGACATCTTGAAGTCCCATCTCTCAGATGAAATAATATAGCTAAGGAAGTTAAACAAGCCTGTGTATGATATTGATATGTGACTGTTTCCTTCTGTCCACTCTTCACAAGGTGCTATAATTTTCCTCTTTACATAGTATTTATATTCTTGAAGAGTTAAAATTGTCAATAGTCCTTCCAAAGAAATTAACAGATAACATTTTTAAAAATTTTACCCTCCCTCTACATATTCTTTTCTCTTCCTTTTAAGTTCTTTTACTATGGGCATTGTCTCTTTTTTTTTCTTCTCCTTCTTACTGCTATCCTCCTCTCAGTTCTTATCTTTATTCTTCTCTTTCATTCCCAACATACAAGGTCGATGTTAGAGGTCAGTTAGTCCAACTCTAGCATTTTACAGATGAAGAAACTAGGACCCAAAGAGGTAAATGACTTAAAGATTACATAGGTAGGAAGCAGCTTAGCCAGGACTTGGCAAAATGCCCTGAATTTGGAGTCAGAGGATAATGGATCTCTGTTTTTCAGTATCTAAGACCTTCAGTCTTAATTTCTTCATTTGTAAAATAAGAGTATTAAACCACATGGCCTCTCAGATCCTTTCCAATTCCAAACAATGACCTTAGGCAAAAAAGTGTTCATTTGCTTTTTAATCACTTTTTCTTTTACCCGTGCCCTCCGTGACTGAGAACAACTTTTGAGAGTCTTACTTTAATTTGTAGTATGCCAGGAATAACTGAAATTTTATACAAATAATGAAATTTATTTTTAAATTGTGTATTCATAACAAATGTAGGTAACACTTTAAGGTTTACAGAATAGCTCCCTCACAATAGTCCTATGATATCAGTCAAACAAGTAATTTTATTCTCATTTAACAAATGAAAAATTAAGCTAATTAATTAAGCTAATTAAGTACTTGAAATTTGAATCCAGGCCTCCTGACTCTTGGTTCCATTTTCTTGCTGCAACATCCTATTTGCCTTTAAATTCTGAACTTTATTATGGAAGAGCCACAATTAGTAAATAGTAATTTATTGGATTCTTATTTAATAATTAACACTGCATATTCCATACTGAGCATTGGTTTTGCTAAGTTTTAAGACAGACAGATAGATAGGTAGACAGATAGATGATAGAAAGATAGATAGATGATAGATAGATAAAGATAGAAAACTATACTTCCATTTTCTTTAGGATTGATTATTACCTTAAGGAATTTAGAAAAATAATCTGTTCTGAACTTGAAAAGAATTGTCCTGGGGAGGAACAAGACTGGAAAAACAAAAGATCCTAGCATACCATAAAGGAAATTATTGCGGAAAAATTTTCACTATAATTTTACTTCAAATGTCCCTATAAAAATGAGATATTTATAAGGAAAACAACCCAGCTTTTTAATGAAGTCTTATTGATCCCTTTTGTTCATATTTCTCAGTGGACCCTTACCTCTTCACCACAATCCTTCTGGTGCAAAATGGAAAAAAAAATAGGGGAAAAGAAAACCTCTTAACCAAAACCAACCGATATAGCAGTAACATCTGACAGCAGATGTAGTATTCCACATCCAGTAGATTTCTTTTGAAAAGAGAGAAATGATTATAACCTGTTCTCAGGATCCAAGACTGGTCACTACAATTAATCAAAGTTTTACTGCATTTTATTTTTGCTTCTATTTACATTAGTGGAGTTATTGCTTATACTTTACTACTGGTTCTCCTTACTTCACTCTGAATCATAAGGTCCACACAGATTTTCCCATGCTTCTCTGTCTTTCTCACATCCTTTGTTTCTTTCATGAAATATAATCTCCCATTACATCCACATACCACAGTTTGTTTAGTCATTGCCCAATCCATGGTTAACCACTTTGTTTCCAGATCTTGGTATGACACCATGTATGTATATGCATATGCGCTCACACATACATATACAGAAACATTGCTGGGCATATTCTAAAATAAATGGCATCTTTTCTTATGTCTTTGACTTCCACATCCAGTAGGCAGATCACTAAATCGAAAAGTACAAATATATGCTTTTCATAGATAATGCCAAACCATTTAACAGCCAGATTGGACACAGTCAAAAATCTACTAGCAGTGCATTGTTGTTTTTGTCTCTTAATAAACTATTTAACACTGTTTAAATTAAATTAATTAAATTAAAATATTTAACACTGTTCAAAGCTTTTATCTTCTTTGCCTACATAATAGATGTGAGGAGAAACTTGAGTGTTGTTTTAATTTGTATTTCCATTGTTGTTACTAGCTGGATTGAGTATTTGTTTGGCTGTTGATAATTTGCAGTTCTTTATGAAACTGTTTATTCCCTTGACCTCTGATCTATTGGGAAATGGTTCTGGATTTTACATATTTGTGTAAGTTCTTTATAACTAGCACATTCTTGGAACTACTCTTCCCAAGCCTCACTTTCACTTGTATCAAGTCCTTAGACAATGGCTATAACATTTTTCCTCAGGGATTCAGACTTAGTTCTGAAAGGTTGGACCCAGAGAGGGAAGACAATTTCTAAATCTGTGGCTCATGAGCCTCCATCAATAAACTCCTCATTTCATGATTATTTGTTGATATCAATTAGTCAGCTGGATTTTTAAAAGATATTTACCTCTCCCACTTCAAACAACCAAAAAATCTAACATATTCTTTTCCCACTATATTCAGAATCCAAGGGAATGTAGGCTCAAACTTAGAGACATATATGGCAGAGGGATGTCTTCAAGCTTTTAGCTGTTTGTTTGTTGGTTTTCAATTAGAACACATCCCACAGGTAGGGTATACTTCTGCTAAACATCTTGTATATCCTTAAAAGTACCTTTCCTCAAAATATCCAGTCCATTCTTGGATTCCCAACACAGATACTGTATCAATTGCCATTCTTTTGACAACAAGAATACTAATGAAAAAGTCCAAAACCTCTAATCCTCCAAAGTTTATGAGATGATCATCTAGTCAAAGAGGAGAGTTTAGTGAACTGACACCATGGCTGAGGCAATGTTTTTCCTTCCCTCACCAAATGATTCTTTCTTAGCAGCTTTGCAAGTCTCTGATCATCACAATCTTGATCCCATGATTCCAAACTAATGTTTCATTTTTTTTTTATTACAAAGCCACCAAAGTCAGGGCAAGTCCTTCAACAAATTCTAATAGACTTCCTACTGAATCTAGCTCACACCTCTAATTTATTAAAATGATGCAGATGTGTTGTCATCTGATTAATATATCAAAATTACTCAGTCAAAATATGTATAAATATATGTATATGTAATATGCATATATTACATATACATATATACACATACAATAGATATAATTTTTCCAAGAACTGCAATATGAAAAAAAAAAGTTAACTCAACAGATTCTCTCTAACTGAAATGATTTTGTTGCCGTCAAAGCTGTTTAAATTTTATGTGGTCTAAATTATCCATTATTTTCTTTTATAGACATCTATTTTCCATTAGGTATATGAAATGAACCACCTAATCTCTTCTAACAATTCATGAGATGATTTTTAAAATTTTTTGATCATATATCCAAGTTAAAATTTAATTTAGTGTAAAATTCCGAACTAAATCTTATTTCTCTCAAATGGCTTTATAATTTTCCATTTTCTTCCTAAAGCTATATGTATGTATGTTCTTGCATTTATTGCACATAGAACTACTTTATTCAGTTGCTTCTAGGTCTTGTTTATTTAAACTGTCTCATTGATCTACCTTTCTGTATATTGAGTCTCAAATTGTTTCAAAAATTGTTTCTTTTGGTCCTTCATTCCTCCTTTTAAAAACTTCTCTTGAAATTGTAGACTTTTTGTTCCCTCAAATGAGTTATATTTTAATTTAAACTCTTTGACCATTTGCTTGCTATGGCATTAAATCTGTAAAGTACTTTATTTAAGTATATATATATATATATATATATATATATATATGTATATTTATAAGTATATAAGTATATTTATATAAGTATATTTATTATACTGGCATAGCTCAAATATGAATAACGATTTTCTCTCAAATTATTTAACTTCAGCTTTTGAAAATAATATTTCATGTCTGTATAAATGTAGATTCTGATTGGGTCTTCACAGGTTGATTCCCAGGTATTTTATTAATTTTGTTATTAGTTAAAATAATTTTGATTTTTAAAAGTTCTCTGTTTTTTTGTTATGCAAACAAATGCTATTATGTGTATTTATTTTGAGTTCTGTTA
>CM053770.1:340572623-340697955 GCA_028658325.1 Potorous gilbertii | reverse complement strand
TATATATATATATATATATATATATATATATATATATATATATATATATATATATATATATATATATATATATCTTTCTTTCTTGCTATATGTTGCCTATCTAGAAGTATATCAACTAATAGAGAGGAAAGGGAGCATGCTTGCTTTACCCTTGTGCTTACTGAGACTGCTTCAGTAATTCTCCATTGATAATGTGTGTGAATACACACACATATATACATACTACATATAGTTTATATGTATATATGTAGGTATATGCAGACATATTATATATATATATCATATATGTGCATTTGTATATGTATAAAGAATGGTCCTTCCATGCCTACGAGATTCATAACTTTAGCCTAGTTCCATATGGTATTTTGTCAAGGGAGTCTTCTTCACAGTGACATAAGTTGGAGAGAAGACTTGATTTTAAAAATACAATTTAAAAAACCCCAACTTTTCATTTTAATTAAATAAGCAGATAAAGAAATTTCCAGTAAAGAAAAAAAAACCTTCTATAGTCTTTTTATTTTCTTGTGGAAAGTATAGGGTCTGTCACCAACTTGTAGATTTTATCCTTTTTGTACTTTGAACTGAATTCAGAAATAAATCATAACGTGTGTAGTCAACACTCCCCGGACTAATAGGCTCTGTGGGACACATGCACTTAAATAAGTAGGCCATACAGTTTGGAAGTAACAAGATGCCTTCCTGAAAAAATATCTCCAAGGTAGGAAAAAAATGCTCTGAAATAATCGAAATTGAAGGGTAATAAGACTGTTTTGAACTCATGGTTTTCATCTGAGAAAAAATAGCTATAAATAATAAATAAAATGTCAATAACAAAGTATGCTCCAAGTATCAAGCCTGTCTGAATCATGAACTAGTACCTCTAGGGTTTCTAATATGAGACAAATTAAAGGTTGATTTATGCATTTGCATTTCTCCTTATTTATCTGAGTCTAATTTTAGAAATCTAAGAATCCCTTTTCCTAATTCATTGCGTCATTTCTCCATTTATTATTTTTTAAATTTAGATTTAGAGGAACATCTAGAGGCTTATCTGAAATGCCCTTTACAAAGTAAGCCCCCCTTTCCTGATACCACTTATTCTAGTGATTTTTGCAAAAAGGACAGTTAAATACTGGTTAAAATAAATTAAATTTAAATTCTAAAACAGAGAACACATATTTTGGATAAAAGGTTACTACTAAAATATACTGTCTTTTGTATGTGTGTGTGTGTGCGTGCACGTGTGTTTGTGTCTCTGTATGTACCAAAGTGTTCTGAACCACTGACTTTTTGTCAGATAGATAACATTTATTGCTTTAAAAATTAGTTTATTGATTAAAATATTTTTAAACAAAATTGTTCCCTCCCTGGAAAGAAGATTCTGAGTGGAACATAGCCTTTCCTTGATGCCTTAGATTAATAGCACAGATTTCTGTACTGTCTATAACTTCACTTAAGGGGTTTAGCTTATGGATTTACTAAATTCCTTCGTCTCTCTGTCTCCATATTTATGTGATGTATATGTGTCTGTGTCTCCATTTCTCTCCACACACACACACACACACACATGCACACAAGCATATACATATATGTAGTACATAAAAATTTTTGATCTTTCCGTACTGTTAGCTGTCACCATTGCGGTGTATTGCTTTCTAAAACCCTTCCCTACATCCATCTTCAATAGAAATCTACTAATTTGTTGCCCACTGCAGCCTAGGGAAAGCTGAGATTGTCATGGTCCCTGAGTTATTCATGCTGATAGATCAGTAGCCTTCATTTTAACACATTTTTGGGTCATCTGTGTCCCATGGGGCTCCCCCTTTCCATCTGCTGTTTCTCTGAAGGACAAGACTAGCAAGCTTCATAATCAGCTCTATTATGAGAAGATCAGTCAACAACCCTGAGTAGGTAAATCTGGGTGTGATTTTAGTAAACAACTGAATTCAGATAATCAGTACATCAAAAAAAAAGTGACCACAGTCCAAAGGCCATGGTCAGAAACTCAAACATACCTAGAGTGAACAGATTCAGACATTAGGTCGAACACATGGTCTGAGTATCAAAAAGTCCAATGAAAATGAGGAAGTAGAACGTCCAGTCAGGTTAAAATAAAGAAAAGCATAAGAAAGGTAGAAAGAGAGTCAATACTGATTATTTGCTTTATGGAAAAGATCAGTGGCAGGTGACGTGTTATTCATGCCTTTTTTCCAACCACTCTCACCCCCCTCAACTGAAGATAATATACAGTTATAAATTTTGAAATCACCTTCCCTTGTAAAATATTTGTGCTTTCTGATGACTTTTCTTCATTGCCTACAGACCTTTTCCCTCCATTTATTTTAGGGTTTAAAATTTATTTCACGCGACAGAACTTACCAGGAGTTTGACTCCCTCCATGGTTTAAGTGATATTGTCAAAATTATTCAAGATATATCCCTTCTTAATGAGCTAGAGTTGCATCGCACAGGAAAGTCAGCCACTGCCTTTTTTAAGAAGCCTAAGGTGAAGACATCTTTGCTAATAAATCAAAATTCCATCATTATGAGAATGAATTCACAGTGAAAAAAGACATTCATTGAATGGAAAAGAGTCTGAATTACCTTCAGGCCACAATGAGCATCTCAATGGTCCAGGAAATGAAGGGGAATTTCCTCTTGATCTGAAAATGACCCTAAACCAATTCTTTCTTCTACAAACAGAGACAATGCTGATTTAAAGCCATCCCTTTAAGTGGGAGTTTCTCCAGATGTGTGTATATCTCCATCTCTCTTACCTGCTCCCATGAGACACTGCAGGGCTATTATACTGGATTTCTTTCGGAAATTGAAGAAAACAACAATGTAGTTACACTGTTCTCACTAAATTCCAGGATCAAGTTGGATCAATGTATAACAAATAAAGAGCAGCAGAGCATAGATTTGGGAGGAGCCTCTGGTTTCAAGGGTTTTCTCTTTTACTTTTAAAGAAACCAGAAAATGACCTTTTCTCTACTATTTAATTCCTTCTTTTTTTCCCTATTGATACTATTGGTTTTTCCTTCCTAAAATTTTCTCTGTACTTTACCAATAATCTTCCCCACCCCCAAATCTAACTATCCTATTCATATACTCTTTATGAAGCAAAGAAGAGAATCCCTGTCTTTTTCTTAAAATATCAATTTTTAAAAATTATACAGGATAATAAGATGGCCTCATGGATGAATGGATAAGGATGTTCTATGGTTTGAAAGTCTGGGCTTAAGCAAAATCATTCCAGGTGCAAAAGAAGTAAGGATGTGGGCTTATGAGAATTTTGTTGAAAAAGATGAAGTTTTATTTGGACTCTAGCACCAGTACCATATGTCTTTAGGCTACTAAGTGCCACTGGCAACTTCTGGGATTTCTCTGTGAAGTGTAGCAAGGGTTCTTGAAAATCTTTGCTTGCCAGTTAAACATTTTATGGGGTGCTGGAGGTTTTTAAGTCAGCCTGCACAACTTCATTAGCAGCATTCGCTTCTTAGATGAATTTTGCTAAACGGTAATCTTCTTGTTCAAATGCAGATCTGTTGAAACCTATGATTCCCCTTTTTTTCTCTTGAATATTCAGCTACTGTGACAACTTTATTAGGTAAAGCAGTAACTGGACGTTGATTGGTTTCTTATGGGTTCTCTTTTCCATATTTATAACTTTTCATTTATTATAGTGTCACAAATAGATACAGGGTCTTGATAAAAAGTGGAACAGCAACCACATATACAAATTGAAGGAAAACCAGTATTGTCTGTGAAATAAATAAGGATGTCTTTGGTGAATCTTGAAGAATGTACCTGTGCATCAAGTTCCATTATATGAGGCAAATAGAACAATGTCTGTGCTTCCCCCCCTCTCCCATTTCCTCCTTTGGTCTTTGGTCTCATAGAAAGTTATTCAGACATAAGTAGAATAGGACAACTGGAGCTATGTCTCAGGGCAAGAAATTTAGAGGCTGCTGAAAAGACCATTCTCAGTTATGCTTCGTCACCTGGGAAAAGGCATCCATGGCTCTTGCACACCCACCTACCTTCCCAGTCTGGTCTGTACTTCAAAACCAAAGAAATGCCTTTTTGTCCTGAAAATGCCTCACCTCTTACCAGCTAAACCCCAGGTGCTTGACCCCAGCACAAAAGTGTTCTCATCCTAATATGAACTTTTCTCTTTCACAAATCATACTTTCAGGCTCAAAATTTACCTGTGGTTCCTCCACAGCAGCGAACCCCTGGGAAGTGCACAAATCTAATGATATTCTAGGAAATTTTCCTCTAGTTTTCTCCCTCTACCCTTCCCTTCTTCTGTATGCACATAGTGTTTGTATGTTATCTCCCTCCATAAGACTGTGAGAACCTTGAAAGAAAGGACTATTTTTGCTTTTCTTTGTATCTCCAGCAATTGGGACAGTGCCTAGTAATGCTTGTTAGCTTGATTTCCAGACTTTTCTTTCTTACATTGTTGATGCTTTTAGATGTCTCAGCATCCTCTATTCCCAGAAACAAGATTTCTGAGCTTTCAGTTTAGGAAAATTGTGGGATTATGTAGCACTGGTATACACAATACAAGCTGAAAGTGTCTTGGTAAAATCTAAATCTTTACCAGGATAACTATTCTATTTGACTAAGGACATATTTATGATTGAGTGCCATCTATGACTCTTATTTCATCAGTTTATATCTTTGACTCTGAATCTGGTGACCCCTACATTGTGATTTGAAGAGTAGGTAGGTAGACCAGTGGATAGAATACTAGACCTGGAGTCAGGAAAACTTGAATTTAAATCCAACCTCAGACACTTAGTAGTTGTGTGACCCTGGGCTAGCCCCTCAATCCTGTTTGCCTCAGTTTCTTCCATTGTAAAATAAACTGGAGAAGGAAATGGAAAACCACCCCAGTATCTTTGCCAAGAAAATCCCAAATCGGGTCATGAAATATCAGACACAACTGAAATGACTGAACAGTGAAAAGATTGTTATTTCATTAATTTCAAGAGCACCCAGTAAGGAACTTCCTCTACCAATACTAATATGCAATATAGAAAGTTATCTGAGGGAATTAAAAGATTCAATTATTTGACTAGAGTCACACAACCAATGTGTCAGACATTGGACTTGAATACAGGTCTTACTGAATGCCAGACCTCTATCCTCAATGTTCTGATGCCTCTCTCATTTGGTTATTCTTGAGACAAATGAAAAGTAAGAATTTTTTTAATTTTATTTTTTTAAGCATGTAAAATATGTTTTATTATTCTTTAAAAGGGTTCAGAGTTTATTTGGAATCAGGCTGCATACCTCTCAATCAGTCTGACATCTGTCTCACCATGTCAGACTGACTTCAACTAGCAATACTTCATTAAATTCAAAAGAAAAACTTTTAAAATTAAGAATACTTTTTAAAAGCAAGCAAGTAAAGGAATTTTTAGCATTTTACTCCATGTGAGTCTTACAGAACAGAATGTTATAATTACATACTTCTTTCTTTAGGATAAATATTTACCAGTGCACATTAGAAAAGATTATTCAGTTAATAACTCAACTTCTAGCACTTTCAAGTTAAAACTGTTTGTGAGAGAAAGTTCTGGCATTTAAGACTCCAGAGAATACCATTTATTAGCTTGTGGTACCTTGTTAATGTATTCAGTACTTGAGCAGTAGGTCGGGGGCTCTTGAATACTATGATTGTGTTCATGTCCAAGATACCCAGAGGGAATTTTACTTTTTCTTCTTGTGTGGTCATTAATATATTTCAATTAGGCCATAAACATCTAAATGGTTGAAGGTACAATGTCATCGCTGATAGATGAGATCAGAAGTAACAAGTGTAATGAAGCAGACCATTTTCTCTTGTGCTTTGTTTTGTTTTATGGTTTCTCCCATTCATTTTAATTCTTCTATGCAACATGACTAAGGTGAAAATGTATTTAATAGGAAGGTATGTGTAGAACCTATATAAGATTGTACACTGTCTTGGGGAGGGAGTGGGGAGAGGAAGTGAGGGGAAAAATTTAAGATATATAGAAGTGATTGTAGAAAACTGAAAACAAATAAAACAATTTAAAATTAAAGGGTGGGGGGTAGGGGAGGGGAAAAATTTAAGATATATAGAAGTGATTATAGAAAACTGAAAACAAATAAAATAATTTAAAATTTAAAAAAAGAAGTAGCAAGTGTTAGGTGACTAGTTTTTTTCAAATACGCCATAACAAATTTTTTTTATTTCATTAGCAAAAATGCATTGATTCTTACTCATTGACTACTTTTACACCATAGGGCCCACCTGAGAATCAGTGATCTTAAGCATGAGTTTTTCAGTTGCCAAATCATGGGTCCCTCAAAAAGAAAATTCTCACAGGATTAGAGAATGCTTTGCCTAAACACTGTACTATACAGTTGAAAGAGGACTGCTGTCTCAATCATATCATTGTGGATATTTCTGGCATACTTCTGTGCAAAGAAACAATATCTCATCATTCTCAAGAAGGCATATGGTACATATGCATGTGTGCCTATATGTATGTGCATGTCCATAGGTAAATGAAAAATGTTCTGGGGAAGGTAGAGTATGCATTCTTTCTTTAGTTCTATTTTTTTACAAATACAACTTTTTATGGTCTAAATATTCTAGAAGTGAATTACGTAGCACAATTCTGAAATGTTCTTATTTTTAAAAATGTGGTGATTCTCCCCTTGTGCAAAAGAAAATAAAAATTGATTCTATTCTCCTAGTCCTATTCTCAGAGTGCTGGCTAAATCCACTGTAATGCATGAGAAAAACACAATTTCATCAAGCATGGCTATTCCTTTACTAGCCCTATGTGTCAGTAGAAAGTCATTAAATTTCTCTGGTTGAAATAATTGGCCATTTAGTAGTCAGCCTTCCAGTGATGAGTCACTCCAAATGTAGCTCTGTTGTTATTTGGACAATAGATGTAGCTATTGTAGATCTAGCTCAGGGCTTCTTAAACTTTTTCTACTTATGACCCCTTCAAGTGCTTCTTAAACTGTAAGTTGAGACCCATGGAGTTGTGTTAAGCAAGTGAATTGCAGTAAAAGTGCCTCTCCAAAAGAATATGCCAGGATCCTGCAGAAATTCCTCCCTTCCACCTGATCTATTAGGGCTCTAATAATCTTTCCATTCTTCTTTGAAGTTCTGCCTATTAACATCCAGTATAAGACACATAGGGTACAAAGTTGCTAAAGCTTGACACAGATGTTTCCGTCAATGCAACTCCCCAGAAATCTTGGATATCTTGCAGATGATGAGGGCACATTTCTATCTTCTTCCATTCAGATAATCTGACCCATGGGGTTGCCACCCTCAGTTTAAGAAGCACTGAAGCTAGCTAGCTAGTTATCTATCTCCATACCTATAGCTGTACTTACATGTGTAGCTATATATGTATATATTATATATACATGTATGTACATACATATGTCTATGTTTTTATCTCTCTCTCACTCTATGTCTCTCTATATCCACATAACAAGCTATGGGTTCAGAAATGGATCAAAATATGATATTTGCAAAGGGAGATTTACTTAGCCATAGCATAGAAAGGATACTCAACATGGATATGACATTTTCCCTAGGTAGTTGTTCCCCTTCCCCTTCTCCCCTCCTGTCCTTATAGAAAGAAGTCTTTTGGAAATTAACTAAATTGTCCTCTGGTCCTCTGGTAACAAGCATATGACCCATTCACAAACTTAAGCTCAAAAACTTTCCAACTTTTTCGGGCATGTCATATTTGTGCTCCTTTGGCATAAACTTTGAGAACTAGGCATTTTTCTCTGTGTCATGATACGGTTTCTCAGGAGAACCTTAGTAGAAAAGCTGAAAGTAGATTTCCACTCCAAGATAACATCTGGTCTCTAATCACACAAAGAGTTCCTGCAATGTCTTGAACTGGTTTTTGGAAGATGGGAATTTTATTTCCACTTAAAACTCCTTGTTTGGCCTAAGGGCAGCCAGAATGAGCCTATAGTAATCTGCTGAAAATAGACAGAAGTCTAAAGCGATGTTGTCTGCTGAAATTAGACAGGTGACAGTGAACCCAGAAAAAAATACTAAGCCCTACAGGGGAAGTTGAAGTCTTGGCTCTCTAAAGTATATATTTTCTCCTCAGTAAACTAAGATATATTGATGTAACATAAGTAAGTAAGTAGAGACACTAATGAGAAATATTTGAGAATTATATTCCTATTCAAGTAAGATTTTATTACCCTAGGACTCTGCTAAAATACTTTTGTGATAGAGCAGATTTCTATATGATATGAACTTTGGATCCCATTCAGCCAGGTTTAGTTAATGAAGTAACAAAAGTACCTTGTCATGCGGTGCTTTCACTCACAAAACAGGCTTATAGATGGACTCCCAAGAAGAGGAGTATAATGAAAGTCCAGGGTATTTATTAATTCATAAATGTTGCCAATGTTGTTGTTAATGAAAATTCCCTCCAATTTTAAAATGTGTGAAATACTCCATTTTTTAAGAATGAATTTAAATGCAAGATAAGTTACAGTGTGCCTGTTAGTTTAAGGGAATGCTGTATGCTATCAGTATACAGTTCTGTTTCATATATAGGAAGGTGCCCTCCAAGCACCCTCTGGGGAGGAATGAGGAAATACTCAGTTCTTCTGTGGTAAATGTAGATGTCCTAGCATGATAGATCTGGAGTTAGAAGGTACCTCAGAAGCTGTGTAGTAGCATCACCACCCCTCATTTTACAGAAGAGGAAACAAATTCAGGAAAGCTAAATAATATAATAACAATAACCAAAATCAAATTAATATTTAATATTTAATTAATATTTAACAAATATATTAATTTATACAAATATATTAATTTACACAAATATATTAATTTAACAAATATAATAATTATAATATATATATTATATATAATATATTATATTATAATTATTAATATAATAATATATTAACAAATTAATATTTATATAGCACTTACCTATGTAATAGATACTGTGATAAAGTGCTTGCAATGATTAACTCTTCTGAGCTTCATAACCCTGGAAAATAGGTGGTGTTATTATAGCCATTTTACAGATAAGGAAACTAAGGCAAACAGAGGTCAAATGACTTGCCCAGGGCCACATAACTAGTAAGTGTCAGAGGGAGAACTGGAATCAAGGCCCTTTGACTCCAAAACTTTTTTGTTGCAGGAAACAGAAATGACGGTGAGAGAGGCCTTCAAAATACCCACTGAAAGGACACAGAAATTAGGTCATGTGATTCATATAGTATTGGAGGAATGGGCTGGCGTGCTCCTCCCTACCCTGTCCAAATCCCCTTCAGCACTTTTCTTAGATAGTAAGTGAAGAAGAAGGAACTCTTCTCCCTTGTAAAGTTCAAATTGAAAAAGTAAAATATTTCATAGAATACAGTAAGGTCACTGACCCCCTGAAATCTATCCACAGACCCCAGGTTAAGAAGCCCTGGAATAGAAGGATAGCCATGAAGAGAAATTAAAAAAAGATTACTGCTCTAATGTGTAAGACGTACACATTCATCCAGGGGTTCTTAATCTAGGGTCTGTGAACTTTTTAAAAAATTGTAATATATTTTCATTACTATTTAAGTAGTATCGTTTTCCTCTGTAATACTAAAAGCTTCAATTTCATCTATTTAAAAATATTATTCTGAGAAAGATTCTGTAGGCTTTACCAGAGTTATCCAGGACATAAAAATATCAATGCCCCCTGCCAAATGCCAAAATTCAATTCATCAGTGAGCACGTCTGCTGCTATTTGAACTATATAACTACTAGTATGGAGATTGGGAGGAGTGGGTAATAAGACATTTCTCTCATAGTATCAGAGAATTGTAAGAGTTTTGAATACAACTGTACAACCAGGAAGGAAGGACAATTGATCCATGAAGCAGAGAGGCAATATTTTTTTTGCCAATAACTCGGGTGACAATGCCAGCTTGTTTGTCCCTCTAAACCTTCTTACACCCAGATTAAAAGTGGAAGTAGCCTTTGGGCTGGTGTTACTTCTTAATTGGCCCTTGATTAAAATAATGAACATTAATGCAATAGAGGACTACTGTTTTTCTAGGTTCTAGGCTAGGTGCTATGAATACCAAGAAAAAATAAAACCAAGGACCCCTCCTGCCCTCAGGCTGCCTCCATTCCACTGGAGGAGGAGAGGACAACATATACACATATAAGTAAATAAAAAAATCACATAAAGAGTTATGTGTAACTTCAGTGGGGTGAGAGAGAGTAAAATACTAAAGCAGGGGAAAGAAGAAAGGTCTCCCATTGGAAGTATATGTAGTATATGACCTAAGCTGGAAAGGAGTTAAGAGAGACACAGAGAACATCTAGTCCTATTGTAAGGAGATGTGATAAGAAACTGTTGCCGATCCAGTTTAGGTGGAATGGAGGTGATGAAAATGAAGTTAGTTTGGAAAATAGATGTTACTGGTTGTAAATGACAGAGAGAATACTGTTTCTTGTCCTAAAAGGCAATAGAGAATGTTCTTTAGGAGCATCTTCTAGCGGAAAAGAAATCACATATTTGGACGTGCTTAAGAGCTCTCATTTTGGCAGGTCTGTGGAGGATGTCTTGGAGAAAAGACAAACTAGAAGCAGGGAGATCAATTAGGAGTCTATTATAGTTTAGGGGAGCTGTGAGGATGGGTCCGAACTGAGCTGGTAGTTATGGGAATGGGAAGAAGTGGGGAGATGGGAGGATGTGGAGACAATGAATAACACATAGAAAGCTGGGTGACTGTGAAATTGTGGCCACTTCTACAAGTAGAAAAGAGTAAAGAAAGAGAGTCAAGAGGATGGTGGGGCAGATTTAGGATGAAAGATGATAGGGACATATTGCATTTAAGATGCTAATGGGAAAGGCATGTGGAGACACCAAGAAAAAAAGTTGGTGACATGGGACTAGATTTCAGGAGATATGTAGATTTAAATTTCAAATGAGACTTCACAGAGATGAGAGAGAAAAATAAGAAAAGACAAGCGAAACCTGTCTGTGATGGATCAGTGCAGTTCCAGGGAGTCTGGTCACTCCTTGGTTTTATCTAAAATTTTACATGTAAAATTTTAACTATTTTGTTTTTATCTATTATCTCTATATTTTATTAAATATTTCCCAATTACATGTAAAATTTTATCATTCATTTAAAAAAATTGAGTTCCAAATTCTCTCCCTATCTCTCATTCCCTTCCTCTTTGAGAAAACAAACAATTTGATATCATTTATACATATAAAATCATGCAAAACACCTTTTAATATTAGGCATGTTGCAAAAGAAACCACAGGGTCTTGCCTATTTTTAGACACATGTGCTCTTCAGAAAATTTTATATTGTAATTGTTGGAGGTCTTTAGGTATAGCTTATACTGAAGTGTTTAAGAATTATTTTTGTGTCACAAGGGTGTTATAATTCACACACTTGATGACATTATCAATTTGCCAAATTTTAATTGTTATATAGCTTTTCAACAACACCTCAGTCATTAAGTATTATTTGATCACTAAGAGTAGGTCAAGCCCTGTGATAAGTATGTTGTGTGTAGAGTAAAACAAGTCTTCTTGAGAAGTGTTGCTGTTGCTCAGTCATTTCAGTCATGTCCAACTCTTCACGGCACCATTTGGAGTTTTATTGGCAGAAATACTGGAGTGGCTTGCTGTTTCCTTTTCCGTGTTATTTTACAGATGAAGAAACTGAGGCAAACAGGTTTAAGTGACTTCCTCAGGTCACCAGGCTAGTAAGTGTCTGAGGCCAGATTTGAATTGAGGAAGATAAGTCTTCCTGACTCCAGGCTTGGCATTCTAACTATTGGGCTACCCATCTATCCTTTTAAGAAGTTTGCTATTGAATTAATGTCACCAGATTATAAAAAGTAGCATATATAGAAGAACTCAGTGATAGGGAATGAACTCAGCAAGTATCATATCAAGTCAAGTCAATGAACATTTTTTAAGTGTTTACTTATTAAATGCCAGTTATGGTGCTAAGCACTGGTCTTATAAATACAAGCAGAAGGTAAGACAATCCATGTCCACAAAAAACTTATATTCTAATTGGAGAAGACAATAGAAAAGAGACCAGAAAAGAAAATGTTGCATGAAGTTACCAGGTATGGTGGAGCATATCACTTTAACCCTTGCTCAAAAACGTTTGATGATTCACTATATGAAGAATAAACTCCAGACTCTAGCTGGATCTTAATTTTGATCTTAACCTATCTGTATAGCTTTCTTTTCCATCCTTTCATGCTGCTTATGCTACAAATGTAGAAGACTATTTGCTCTTAGTTTGAGCCATTTTGCTTTTATCCTGAATATTTTCCATGGGGTCTCATCTCTGTGCTATTTCTCATGCCACTTTCTCTCCTTTTGTCCCCTGCTTCCACCTGTATGATTCCTTTAAAGTCTAGTTCACACTGAAATTCCTCCCCAAGCCTATCCCTAACTATTCTCAGGGGGAAGAACTCTCTCTACCTTCTGAACACAAGTGTTTGCATTTTCACAGAATACCTAGCATTTTTATTATTTATGAATACTTACTTGTTTACCATATTGGATAAGAAGGATCTAAAAATGTCTTTGTAGCCCACACAGTGCCGAGCATGTAGTCAGTCCTCAATAAATATTTGTTGAATTTATAAACAAATGAATAACTATTGCAGAAATTCCTATGCCGGATGTGTGTGTGTATACACACACATTTATGCATATGTATATATGTATGTGTGTAACATATATGTTACTATTATATGTATATATTATACTATATATCATATAGCATGTGTATAGTGTGTATATATGTATATGTAGATAATTTTTTACAAAATAAATATTTAGGTATGAACACTTGAAAAATGGGTGGGATCTTTAAGAGGCAATATTAGGGAGAGGATGCATTCTAAGTATAGAAAAGACAATTTTAATATAATTTAATTGGAGCATAACTAGTTTTTATGTAGAATAAGGCAGTATAGAATACTTCTGGAAATATACATATTAAAGCCAGATTTTGAAGGAGCCTGAACTTTATTGGGTCAAGCAGAGAACTGAAGATTTTTGAGTAGTGGAATAATATTCCTAAGTGTGTGAATTAAGAAAATTAATCTGGAAGAATTGTAAAGGATAGATTAAGAAGACTAGAAGTAGGAAAACCAACTAGCTGTTGATACAAATGATAAGTGACTATGAAATGAATTCATTTACTGACAGTCTGAAGGACAAGAAGGGAATTTATAAGATGATGTGGGGGAGGCAGAGGGAGGATCCACAGGGCTTGGAAATGCTCAGAGGTTTCAAGTCTAGGTGACTGGACTATAGATAGAAAGACAAGAGGAGAAATTGTATTTTACAGGTAAGATTGTTGAGTTTAAGATGTCAATAAGATGTCCTAGTGAAGATGTCTGATGGGCAGTTAGAAATTCAATTTTGGAGGCAAAGTGCCTTCTGCAGAGAGATGATAGCTAATGACAAGGAGTTGAAAGTGTCAAAGAAGGTTATAAATTGCAAAATGTATCATAGTCCTTTTGAGGGGGGGGATGTTAGTGCATTTTATATTTTTATTTTTACTCATTTAATATTAAGTATCAATGTTTCTGAGAGAGACGATTCACTCACGATGCAGGACAACACATGTATTTTCAGAAACATTAATGTAGAAATTTGTCTTGCATTATGGTGCATATTGATCATAAAGCATTTGTTTTCATTTTTCCCCAAGAGGGATAACTGAAAAAGAGAGATAGGAGAGGAATGGAGTAGTAAAAGGTAGGAAGAAAATAAGGAAAGAGAAAAGAAAAATAGAACATTGTTGAGGTATCGTTTAAAAAAATTCCAAGATTAAAAACAAGAGAAACAAGAAGAAAATCATAGGCAAATAGAACAACTTTGAAATTACATGTTTAAAAGTAATTTATATGTATACAAACATACATATTTAAAATTAAAGCAAACTGTATACAGTAGAAATGCATGATGTCACATTCAACGTTGTTATACCACGTACATGGAAATACTTGTTTTATTTGGTATTTGTTGCCTAAGAATTTTTTTAAGTTAGGAAAGAAATCAAAAGTTTAAAAAGTACATCAATCCAACTGATTGCATTATTTTCAGTTAAATACAACAATTCTCCTTACATATTAAATAGAGAATTCTTTCCTCTTGCTATTAGTCGACTTATGGCAGTAGAACACTATATATTTTTCCGAGGTGCTAGTCCAAATTATTTAAATTTTTAAAAGGCTTTATTGGCATACTTTCTTTCTCCATATCTGTCACTGCCCATTTACTCTTTTCTCCCATAACAAATATGAATAGTCAAAGCAAAAACAAAAATCTGGCTATTGTTAACATCTGTGAATATATAAAAAGCCTTGTAACTCTAGTCTAATCCATTATCTTATTAAAAGGGACATTGTATGCTTCATCAGGTTTGTGAAGTCATGACTGGTCATTACTTTTGTCAACATCCTGATGTCTTTCAAAATTATTTATATTCTCTTATTCAGACAAACATTTTCATAGTTGAAAGATAAAAAGAATAGAAAGGAAGGGGACAGATATTTTCAGTGCCTTCTTATTTCCAGGTTGATACCAGAGCAGACAGCTATGCCCTTCTATAAAATAGTTCTTCCCACGCTGCTTTCTACTTCTCTCTTTTGTATTTTATGTGACATCAGCTTAGGTTGCCTACAATGGAAAGGTGATTCAAAAATTGTCTAAGATGCTCCATGTCTACCTACTCTTGGCAGTTTCTAATGCACTACACCTATCCACCTCTCCATTGATTGCTAGGGCAATCAGAACCCTCAGTTTATATTCAGGAGTTATTGCTTTCCTCTTGATCTTCATGTGAACTTACCAACTTCCCCTCCCCTAATAATGCCAAAAGAAATAAGTCTCATAGGTGATTGTTGCCATAAAAGAAGTCAGTACAATTGAGTAAGAAGAAAACACAACTCTTGGGTGAAAAATTAGGGTCTTTCTCCTTTCTTTGCTGTTAATTTATTGGACTTTATGGCTCCTATCTATTTTTGTTTTAGTAAAGAAGGCACAGGATAGAATTTAAGTAATGTTTACAATCTGGAATTAACCAAAACATCCTACAACAAAAGCAGAGTATTGTGGGGTTTCAGAATACAATGCGACCAATGCTACATATAGTTTTTGTTCAGTCATTTCATTGTGTCTGACTTCTAGTGACCCCACTTGGGGTTTTCTTAGCAAAGATACTGGAATGCCTTTTCAAAGCTCATTTTGCCGATAAGGAAACTGAGTAAAACAGAATTAAGTGACTTGCCTGAGGTGTCATAGACCTACTAAGTATCTGAAGTCAAATTTGAACTCAGGTCTTTCTGACAGGAGACTGCACATTCTAACCACTGCACCATGTAGCTGTCCAATGCTCAATAACCATGAGATTATTTGTATATTTGAGAAAGAATTATGATACAGTCTACAACGGGATGTAGGGTGTGTTCAGAGGAGATTAGTATCTCTGCTGTGAGGACTGCCAAGCCCTTCTCAGGGATGCTTTCCATATTTTTAATATCACTCTCATTTTTATCATTTTGTCAGTTTGAGATATCTTAATTCTATTGTATATTTTGACAGAAAATGATCAGTTTCACAGGATGCCTTATATAAACTGATAAAAAGGAAGAAAACCAGAAAACTAAATATATACATATATGTATGTGTGTATACATGACTTACAACAATGCTAACAGAAAGAGTGATAAAAGAAAATTGAATTGCACATGATTTTAATGACTAAGGTTGGTCCTGGGAAAGAGGGGGAAATGTTCTCTCTCCCCTTTCATGGTATAGATTTGGGAAATGAAGCCTTTTTATTAATATGGTAACAAACAAGGTGCTTTAAGTTTGCTAATTACTTTAAGATACATATTACAAGTTATAACACATACACGATAGTTTGCATCTGTAATACCTAAGATATATATATATATATATATATATATATATATATATACACACATAGAAATATGTGTGTCTATGTATGCGCTTGTGTGTGTGTATATATGTATATATATAGACCTCTAAGCATGCCTGTTTTTAATTTTTCCTCTTGATCATTTGAAATTCTAATTTGAATTATTGACTCTACTTAAGTTCCTTCCTTGTAAGAGCAATTTTATTCTAGTCAATGTTTCGATGGAGTATACAGACTCGCATTGTTCCTTTTAAATTTCACTTTTTAAAGAACATAGCACTTTACTATATAATAATTATAGTTATTAAGATATTTTATCTTTGAATATTTCTTTTCTGTATTCTACATAATACACACATTCTTTTTATTGTCTTTTATTAGCTACAGTGAGAATTTCCAAGGAAATGTCAGGTAGGGAAGGTGGGAGAGGACAAATTTAATAAGTTCATTTTGTACTCTATATAGGGAATAGTTATGATATTCTACCACTCACAATGACATCAGCACTATTCTTTCTGTGGTGTAATATTATCCTTTCAAAGAAACCACATCCAACCACATGCAGGATGGAAAAAGAGAAGTTTCTCTTTATTGAGGCACTGCTATGGAAGGTGCTACGTGAGAGCAGGGGAACACCGTTATTACTGCTATGTCTGTTCTCCTGGGCTGTATTCTGTCATCTGTGTGGAATACTTAACTTTACTACAGACCACTCAGTGCAAGTTAAGCAGAGAAGACATTTCTTTACTTTCATGGGGGACAAAAGCCATTAGCGAAAAGCAGATATGTTATGACTTACCATGGGTAACTAAGTTCATAGTATCATATAAACATAGTGTTTAGAAATAGAAGAGCCTTCATATCACCAAATCCTACTCCTTCAAGTTCAACAGATGGAGAAACTGAGATTTGAGGAGATAAAAAAAGGGTGATTTTATGGGGTCATGGAAAGTCTGATGTCTTTGGATTCACAGAATCTGAATCTGATTCATACTTTTGCCAGTTAATAGCTGTCTGACCAAGGGAAAGTCATTTAATTTTTCTTCCCCTCAGTTTCCTCATAATAAATCCTTGTTGTACAGAAATTGGCAAAAGTAAAAACAGAACAAACAAATAAACTAACCAAAATCATTAGTAAGCCAGCCCTAGCGCTAATCACAGAATAAATAATGAGGTTCCTTCCTGCTCTAAATCTCTGATCTATGATTTAAAAGTAACTTTCCCAAGATAATATAACTAGTAGATGGCAAAGCTGACATCAGAAGTGGAGGCAGCACATTTTAAGATTCAAGAGGTCTAGATATGGGATCTGGTTTTGCCTTTGATCAAGGGCAATCACCCTCTCTGACTCTTAATGTTACCTTCTGTGAAGTAGGCATTGTAATATTTATGTCATGATATCATTCTCAGGGCTTGGGAAAGGAAAATTATTTGTGAAGCATGAAGTACTATGTAAATGTCAGCTAGTATTATTCTTAGGGCAAATCTGAGGGTTTTATTGCAAAAGGAGATAGAAAGGAAGAGTACTTTACTATCTTTACAAACCAAAGATGATCAAGAATTGTAATAGGGTTTTGACTCTGTGGGTTGCATTATGTTTTTCAGATTTGCTTTATATTTATTTTACAATAACTGGCACTTATATAGCATTTTAATGCTTCTAAGATACTTTACATTTATTATCTCATTTGCTTCTCACAACAATCCTGTGGGGTAAAATTTATTGATATGCTTCAGGAAACTGAGGTTGAGAGAGTTCAATTGACTTACAGCTAAATAAGTATAAGGCAAAATTTGTACCTTCTTATCTCCAAGTCCAACACGCTTTCCATACTACCACCCACCTGTCTCTGGGCTGCATAACTTGTGATTTGCTTCACCAAAATGGCCCCAGAAATTTTGGATTAATTTAAAATATTGTGTTAATGTTTGTTATAAAACTATTCATCAGATTGAAATCTGGATTTTTTTCTTTGTATCATCCTTTATTTCTATTGATGTATTAGGATTTTCTGTCACCTTCCTTCTGAATACAACTACTAAAGTAAATTCAACTCAAACTGGTTGGCAAAACTGGTTGTTAAATTTTTAGTGTGAATATTTACACTCTAGCGATTGGCATATACTACAAATCAGAGTTTGATTTATTTTGTTTGCTGATTATCTAGAAAACGATAGGTTAAGTGTCAAGAATGTAAATTTAACTTAAAAGTTTGTTGCAAGAATCTTTCCCCCAAAGATTCAGCTGTTAAACATTTACCAGCATACACTTACATATGTCCCCCTATCATTGCCTATCCAATGACAACACTTTCTAAAAAAGCCACAGAAAAACAAGGTCAGCAAAACAGACCAACTCATTGATCTTGTTTGACAGTATGTACAATATTCCACACCAATCTATACCCACTTCTTCAAATGAGGTCTGTTTTATTCTTCTCTCATTACACACACACACACACACACACACACACATTTTCACACCTTCATTTTTGAACATATCTCTGCCTTCTCCCTTACTCAATCAAGATAAAAGATAGATATAATCAATCTCTCTAAAACTATGTCCATCTTTTTTTCATCTTTATGTCTGTATTTTTCATAGCATATAATACCATCTTTTTGTTTGGAGATATCTATATTTCCCACTTAGAGTTACAGCACAGAAAGAAAATGAGTTTCTAGTCAGGGTATTATCTCCTACTCATTTATAAAAATAAATACAATTCAAACCAATATCAATATGCCAAGTGGATGGATAATTAAAGGCATTTGTTTAATGGAAGAAATTACCTCTGGAATTTCTGCTGTGGGTTTTGGTTTCTAGATCATAAGTAATTATAAATATATCATGGGAGAGAACAGCTTCATGGATTCTGCACTGAGTGAATTTATTAGAAATTCTTGCAGTCAAAGCAAGCAAAAATGCCTCATAAGAGTCTGTGTTTCCCTGAGTATCTAAACTTACTGTATTTCCTGTTGTTCAATTGAAGTGAAAGCATTCTGGCCTCTAAAAACTTCCTGACCTTTGACTTCCCAGTTTGAGCTATTATATTAGCCAAAGAGAAAGAGAATAATCTTAGTTGTCATATTTACTACTTATAAGCTAATATGTGAGAAGGCAAAGTGGTTTAGCAGTGGAGAGAACTTAAGCTTTTGATTTAGAAAAGCCAGATATTAAATCTTGTCTTTGATACTAACTGTGAGACTTTGGGCAAGTCATTAACCTCTATGTGTCTCAGGTAATTCCTTAGAATTTATCTCCTAAGACATAAAAAGTTTCTGATCTAATAAAGTCCCACATCATGAATTTCTGAAACTGACAAAATTATGGATTCTTTTTGATTTTTCCTTATCACTGGGATAGATTATTAAAAAGTAAGTCTTTTTTTTATCAAACCTATGATTTTATTTATTTATTTATTTTATTTATATAGGGAATTCCCAGTGAGGAAACTTCCTCTCTCAAGAACTTACAGGGCTTTCTTTCTAAGGAAAATTCTCTGGTGTACATTTAATGACTTACTCAGGGTCACCCAGCCAGCATATTTTAGAGATGGAATAAGAAGCCAAGTCTGACTGGTTTTCTATCACTACACTGTTCATCTATCAGTCCTCCCTCACTTAAATCTGATTCACTTGCTTGTCATGGCATCGTCATATCAGGAGAATGAAAAGAGAATGAAAGAGAAACGACAAAGGATTCTGAAAAGGTTTCCTGATTCAACTCAATCCATCAAGGATTTCTTTATTTAGCAACTCCTATGCATAAGTACTATGCAAAGTGTATATATTGCAAAGCTAAAAAAATTAAATTGCCCTGGGGATCAAGCTGGTTCTGTTCTATTGGGAAAGTCTACAGAAGCATAAATAGAAAAATATGTGTTAAATGTGTGGCTGAATGAGAAACAGAGAAGAGAGAGACAAAACATCATTCTATTTCCTACGACAGGAAAAGTAAATTTGAATATAGTCACAGTTAGTTTATACCAATTGACCCTTATTTATCTTTTTCTATTACTTTGTTATGTATCATTCTCTCCCTTTCTCATCCCCTAAGGAATGCAAGTGTTTTTTCCCTTTCTGGACCTCTCTTTTTCCATCTGTAAAAATGGAGATAGGGAAAAGAAGTGGACTTAATGAAACTGAAGCTGCCTCCCAGCTCTGGATCTCACAAAGGATACTTTGAACTCTTTTGCCTAGAAGTTTTCTAATTAAAATTTTTAGATACAACAAAGATGGGTACCTAAATTGTTCTAAGACCTTATTCTGATGCATTGGTTGAATTAAACTATAAGCAAATATTTGAATTGTCAGGAATAGGATGACTGATTAGCTTAATTGAGGAGACCACCTTCATCTTTACATCTATAGTTCAATAAAAGAGTGACAAGTTAGAGTCATCAAGATTAACTGAGATATTTTATTTCAATCTTTAAGAAACCAATGTTATTTTTTTTATATAGAGCTCATACATAGCCAATAACAAATGAAATTTCAACACTTTAGCTATCCTTAACATTCTATCATTTTCTCCCATGCTTATCCAATGTATTGGAATGCCAGGTGCTCCATTATCATCATACTTGAGTCAGAAAGGCTTTGGAATTCATCTAGTTTAGCTTATATCCAAATTGTCTATAACATCCACAGAAGGGATCATTCAGCTTTGTTTTCAAGACCTCTTCAATGACAACGATTACTACCTCCCAAGGCATCCCATGTCATCTCTGTATATCTCAAGTTAGAAAGGTTTTTTCCCTTAAAAAAGGCCACATTTTGCCTCATTGTCACTTCTTGTCAACTCCAGTATCAAGTTGAAGGGAAAAAAAAAGTAAAATTCCTTCCACACAGAATAGATTTTTTATTGCATCCTCCCCATGACTTCATTTCTCTAGGATAAATATACATAGTTCCATGACTAAATCCTTGCATATTATGACTACTATTCACATAATCACAGAATTTTGGAGTTGGAAAAAACTCTAAAGACCATACATAACAACTCATATCTCCAAAAGACTCCCCACTACATCATGAAAAATAAGTGGCCATCCAGATCCCAAAGAGGAAGTTTCATTTCTCTGATCCTTCCTCAGTATAAGTCCAGTATGTCAATGTTACTGCTATTAACAGGCTTTCCTGAAATGGACCAGAATATTCCATATGTACTCTGACCAGGGGAAGTCACAGCAGGGCCCTTTGCAACAAATTTGTTAAACATTTATCTAGTATTTGCTTGAAGAACCCCAGTGATGGGGAACCAGTTCCTCCAGCCAGTTCTACTTTAGAAATACCTCATTCTGAGGGAAATTTTCCTTATTTCAGACTTTTTTCCCTCTTTGCAACTTTTGCTCATTGCCCTAGTTTGTACTGGGCCAAATAGCAAATTTATTTCCTTTCCTTCATATAATTGAAAGCAGCTATATCATCCTCTCTAAATTTTCTTCTCTCTTCTATTTAAAAAAAAATTTTAATAGTAGCAAAAAAATAGAAGGAAAATAGGAGCTCATTGATTGGGGAATCACTCAAGAGATTGTGTTGTATGAATGTATTGTTCCACAAGAAATGATGAATATGAATAAGAAATATAAGAAGACATAAGAATGGAGGCCAAGTACAATGAGAAAAATTAACACAGTTTAGGCAATGGCAATGATAATACTGTGAAGGGAAACAACTTTTCAAGAATATCAGAATTATAATCAAATCACCTAAAAATAGTCATTTAAAATTGCCTGAAGCTGAAACTTCCTTTATGTGTTGTCTCCCCATGAAGATCAGCTCTATGCAAGTAGGATGTGCCTTCTCTTTGTAATACCAGTATTCAACATTGTACTTTATATGTAATAAACACATTTTTATTGTTCATTCATTCATTCATGACTTCCTTAATTGTTGGAACCTATTCTGACCTCTTGTCATAATTGAGATGAACTGAGATGTAGAATGGATTTTCAAACATGCTCAATGTATGGATTTGTTTGCTGAGCTATATGTATAGTTGCAAGGAAATGGGAGAAGTAGCTTAACAGGGATAGGTATGCAAAAATCTCAATAAAACATGTTTTTAAGTGCATAGAAGCAAAGACAAAATGCACAAATGGCTTAATATAGCAGTTTTGTTACTGCCTTGAAATTATACACACATATACAACACTTACTTTAAAAAAAATGTTACTAAGTCTTTGTTCTCCAGATGCCACTTTTCCAGTTCCTTTATTATTGCCTTAATGCTAAAGTTATCATCTATGTAGCCATTATAAAATACTGAATTTTTGGTATAATGGAGGGTATTTGTATTATACAGTGTACAACTCAAATACTTCTTCTCTCCAGGAATTTGAGAGGCAATGTGCCACTATGCAGAAAGAATTATTTAGTGTCCATGTGTGAGAGGATGGGCCAGAAGGGAGGAGGGACCAGATTTGTGATTGCATATAAGAAACTCCAGTAAAGAAACTCCCTCTATTGGAGCTGATCTGTATCTAGTCTGCCATTTACAATCTTAGAGGCTTTCCTGGAACACTGAGAGGTCAAGTGACTTGCTGAAGGTCACACAGCTATTTTTTGTTGGAGATAGAACTCGAAGAGAGGTCTTTATTGCATGATCAGCTCTCTATCAAATATACCAAGCTGCCTCCCAAACATAACTATGCAGTACTTATAAATAAAAGACCTGGGTCTAAATCCAAAATGCTAAACTCCAAATGTCTGAAAACACAGTTTCCTATTTGTGTGACTGGAGGTATACTAATAAATGTTTAATAATCAACTCTCCAGGAAAAAAAAGTATACTTTTCTTCACACAGTGTATATAGTAAGTTTAATCTGTATCACTTACATTTTATTCATCACTTCCTTAAGTCTGGACAATCCATGAAACAATAAATTAGGTCCTGATATGTAACATTTGATGATTTCTGATAGCTAAGAGCTCACACAGAAACTTTAACAATCATGGCTGGCTCCAGCATACCCCTGTATGTAACTCTAGGCAACTCATTTCCATTCTCAGGACCCTCATCAGTAAAATAAGGATTATAATGCTTGCTTTACATTACCCATAGGGGTTTCTGTGAAGAACGTACTTTGGAAGCTATAAAGTTGTGAGCCATTATGATGATGTAAACGCAGTCAGGAGCAGAACTGAGCTTTCTTTATTTGCTTTCCTTTTCTTTCCATGCTGCATCTAACGAAGATCCTTTTCTCTTAAAAATTACCCAAATGAATCATGCAAGGGAAAACAATGCATTGCCAAACAAGATAATTTATTTAGCACTGAGTACAGTGTCTAGCACACAATAGGAATTTAATAAATGCTCTTTCCCTTTCCTTCCCCGTTAGGAAGCTAGTCATTTATAATACCCCACCAACACTCCAACCAGCATCAAGAATGATGTAAATCCCAAGACATTTATTCCAGGTCTATTTAGACCTTTCCCTTGTTCATGAAACTGCCAGGAAAGGTTATAGGTAGTTTAAGGGACTTTTCTCTCATTCTAATTCTTTGTGATACAGTAAACAAAATGCTGGATTTGATGTTAGAATACATGACTTTCTGTTATTTGTGCCCTGTGTGATCTTAGATTAGTCATTTTCATTGTCCTTAGGCTCAGTTTCCACTTCTATAAAATAAGAGGCTAGGACTTGATGGGGTCTAGGGTCCATTCTGGCTCTAGATCTATGAACCATGCTTAAGAAGGAAAAAAACTAAGTCTACTGAGGCAATCTTCACTCAGTGAAGAGCAGGAAGATGGTAATGACTTTCAGAGATTGCTAATCTGGACCAGATTTAGGTTGGAAAATGAATTTTTAAAAATTCTCTGTATCTCATTACTCATCCCCATAGTCAATGGTGCCCTTTGTTCCTTTAATTAATTTGTGTTATTTTAAGGAGCTCCTTTAAAAATGTTTTCACTTAAATATGGGAAATGATGAGCTTTATTGAAACCTTTAACTTTCCACAATCCCTTCTCCCCCTTTTTCTTTTTCTCATTAGGGATGCAGACCTGTTGCTGTTAGACGCGAGAATGGTCCCAGCTCTCTATGTGGGTTGGCTGGTCTTTGATATCACTGTGACCAGCAATCACTGGGTGATTAACCCACAGAACAATCTGGGCTTGCAGCTCTGCGCAGAAATGGGGGATGGTAAGCTGTGAGAGTCACATGTTGCTCATTGGGTTTGCCCTGTCATCAATATTTAGAGCAAACATCTACAAGATCCTCAAGCATGGGCCCATTCAATGAGACAGGCTGGGATGAAACTCACTCAACTCTCATTTCATTTTAACTGCGAAGATGCTTTTCAATGGCTTTTCCCAGTTGAGAGGCAGGGAATGAGAGAGTAGGCAACATGTAAGAGGATAGTAGTCCTGTATGTTATTTTTTCCATGCTTCTAATATACTATCAACTGGTAAACTAGACAAGGTAATTGACTGTATTATAAGTATAAATATTTTATTATAATGGGCTTGTTTTGGCTCAAAGTATGCTTAGTACAATGGAATACAAGCCATTGAAAATTATTAAGTTTTTCTCTTGGTGAAATGGACCCCTTTGGCAGTCTAGTGAAGTCTTTGGACTCTTTCTCAGAACCATATTTTTAAATGAATAAAATAAAGTAGATAGGATTAAAATAACAATATTGAAATATAATTATCCAAATATTTAATTAAAATTAATTTTAAAAAATAATTTCACAAGACCCCATGTTAAGAATGCCCTCTTTGGAGTAATTTTCAATAGCATGCAAACTTTTTGTTAATTCCAAAGTACTAGAAAGAATGCTAGGCATATAGGGGGAGGTTAACAAATTCTTGGGTTGTTTTGTTGTTGTTATGCTTCTCTCATTTTGCTTTATGGTAATAAACAGTATGGTTAGAGTCTTAAACTTGAATCAGGAAAATCAGGGATAGACTCTTAAAATCAATATGTGCTAATTCTGTGACTATAGGCAAATCTCATTTTGCTTAGTTTCCTCATCTGTAAAATGAGTCTAGTACCTGCTTAGAGGATTAATGTGAAAGTGAAGTGAAATAATGTACGCAAAGCAATTTGTAAGTCAAAAGCACTATAGCATAGATATACTGAAAAATATACTGAGTTTGAAATCAGGCCTTAACACACAGATAATAAATGCTACTTGATTGCCTTAATGTCAGCTTTGTTACTGCAATCTATGTATCTTCAAAAAAGCCACTTAACCTCTGTGTCCTAATTTCTTCTTCTGTACAATGACAAAAGTGCATTAGATTATCTCAAAGATTTCTTCCAACTCTAAATCTATGATACTGTTGAGTGATATAAATTGTAGGTCTGCCTTGGAACCCATCCAGTCTGACTTATAAGTGGAAGCAAAAGACCTCATTAAAATATCCTTTCTTTTATAGCATTGTCCCATACATAGAATGGTCCTGAGGATAGAACTATATCAGAAGCTTATAAGTAGAAATAGCTTAAAGAATTCAGCAAGGGACAGAATGAAGTGAGGTAGAGTGCATGGTTTTAGCATTTAGACACTGTATATTATCATAAAGCATTTCCAGAAAAGGCTTTGCCTATTCCAGAACTTGACGATTGCTTTTGCCAAAAAGTACTTTACACAATGATGCAGACTCCATTTGTGAGTGCAGAGTGTTCAGTAAGTTTTTTAACTGAACATACGGAATTGTTGTATTCCCTATAAGCATTTGAGATTTTGTTTGAATTATAGGCTATCTGACAATTATGGCTTTGAGATTTTTGTTAGGGATAGCCATATTTCAAGGGCTTATGAATTTAGACTGAAAATAGTATATGTGTAAGAAGTCTCCAAGAATACCTAAAATTTTGAACTGTTATATGTTGATGCTCAGAAATGTGACTGTGAAATCAGCATTGTGGTGGTATATTTCTCCCCTTGGATGTGACTCAGAAAAGAGGAATTAAATTACCACTATTTTTTTCCATTTGTTTTCCCTTTTCTCTCCACCTACCCCCAATAGGGATGAGTCTGAAGTCTTTCTCCAGATACTCAAAAAACTCTTGTCATACCATTTCTTTTCCAGAGACAATTTTTCAAAATCTCAAACATCTACATTGCCTCTTCTTTTCATTTGATTTTCTTCCATTACCTATTTCCTTTCATTTTTCATGTGTTTCTTTTTTTTTCTAGGCACTGTTCCCTGCTTTGATCTTTTTTTGGCTCCTTGTTGCATTTTCAGACCTGTTATTGATAGCTTCTGTTTCTTTTCTGTTTATTCTTGCTTTTGGTGGTGTTTGTAGCAAGGCTTGGTTTCCCCCATTTTCCCTTTTGTACTTCTGCAATCTTAGACATCAAAATTCAGCCATTTAGCTGTTCTTCCCCACCATTCTCATATATATTAATGAAAAGAACAGCCATGTAGCAGTTACTATCCCTTGTTTCACTACTGCTGATGTCAAGGTCACTGGCCATTAGAATCCTCTACTCAGTTGCTCCCCATACCACATGACAAGGCTGTAATGATCCCTTGCTCAGATGTTGCCCACATCAGGGCTCATATGTTGCAATAAAACTTAACAAATATCTTCAATTCACTGCCACCAAATTAGATAAAAACCTCAGGCAACGACTTACTCTCGTGGCCTTCAATTTTACCATACGCAAAACTCAGTGTTATATATGACCCAGTCTGTATGAACTTATATGGCACCGTTGTCTAATTCGCTGACAAGAAATCCATCATTAATGCTAGTTGCCTCATCATAGTGCTGTCATTGTTCCAAAATGTCCTGAGTTTTAGCTATTTATAGTGAAGTATCCTGGTGAGCCTGTTCCAAAGGTGTCACCTTAGAGTTTCCGATGGTGAATTCTAAAGCAATTTGTCCTTGCTGCTTATTATAGTGCAATAGAATCAAAAGGAGGAAAAGTGCCCTAAGAAGAAAGGTCACATACTAATGAAGGTGGATTTGTCCCTCATTCTTCTTGGAGTCAAAGTGTTACCCCATCAGCAATTTTATATGAGTAACTAAAATGTTTCATTTAATGTTTTTCTGTTCATCTTTGAGTCAACTATTCTTTCCTTGAATGGAATGAGGATGACTTTATTGTTGATAGAAATACAGATTTAGTCAACTAATAAGCATTTACCAAGCACTTATTATGCCAGGAAATGTCATAAATACAGGAAATACAAAGAAGTGCAAAAGACAATCTCTGTAGTAAAGGACTTCATAAGATTTAGAACTGGAAAGAATCTGAGGCCATCTACTCCAATAGCCTCATTTTGGAAATGAAAAACCATAGGCCACAAATATTATATGAATTGCCCAAAGGGCATTACATGCAGGTAGCAAGATACAGAGTCAAGGTTTGATCTGAGGTTCTTAAGGTCCATATACAATAATTTTGTTTGTTTGTAGTTTACCAGAAACTGAATTATCCTGGGGATATATAGTTTTGGTCCTTAACATACCCAAATTTAGAGAGATAGAAGGTAGAGTAGATAGGATCTGCCTTGGAGTCAGAAAGACTTGGATTAGAAGTAGAAATCCCCAAGGGTGCAAAAAAGGGACCTTGGTCATTTAGTGCAACCCATATATGAACAAAAATACCTTCTACAACCAAGGCAGGAATATTTTCTTTACATAAAGTCAAAATTTTCCTGTTTTTGATTCCTGGTCTCTGAAATATAAAATGGAACCATGGACAATTTGCTTAACTTGTAACATCTTGCAGCTCTCAACAATTATGCTACAGATGAGTTGACACTCCTTATGAGTGGAGTTCCCTACTACAAAGGAAATGATATGCCCAAACCGGACTTCCCTCAACAACCAAAAATTCATACTCATACTCACTTGCCACCACTCTCCAACCTCTTCCCCTTCTCACATATACACCATGCCATCTAGATGAAGAATGAATTAAAATCTCATTTGTGAAATAAGAATGTTGGAGTAGATGATCTTTAAGGAATCTTTCAACTCTAACAGTTTATGAAAATTATGACCCATCATAGGGAATAACAGGTGGCCATTAATGATTGGCCATTAGTAATTATCATTTTTTTGGTGTGAAATTAAAACAATAAGAACTCAAACTGTAGCTTATTACTGTCCTCAGAGCATATCACAGAAGAACCATGTATGTTGATTTTATGAGATCCAACCATGCTATTACATCTATTAACTTCGATGAATTGTCAGAATGACTCTTTAGTTTTAGAGTTTATAATTAGCCTGGTACTAACTATAACTGAACACATAACAAAAACTTCAGAAATTGTCAGTATGTAGATTTAAGGCAAGAATGGTAATGTGGAGAAAGTATTATATTTGTATTAATAGACAATCAATTTACATTCTTTTTTCCACTTAATACATATAGGATATTGAAATTAACTTCCCTTGTCCTCAGTTTTCCCATCTGTAAAATAAAAAGGTTAAAAAGATACTGTAAAGGGGGGATGCTTCTGGAATTCCGTGTTCAATCTTCAACTCTTTCACTAATTAGTTGCACAGTTATAGAAAAGTTACTTTACCTTGTGCTTCATTTTTCCTATTTGTAAAATAAAGGGTTTGAACTGCACTGTTTCAAAGTTCCCTTCCTTCCCCAACATTTTGTGATGAGATTTCATGTAAGATTTCTCTTAACCTTACAACTTATGATCAATGAAACTTTTATTTTAATCTAGGAGAGAGAATTGGGAGCAAACCACATCATGAGAGCTGTCTCTCAATCAATCAACCAACAAGTATTTAATAACTACTTAAAATGTGTCATGCACCAGATTAGGCACTAGGAGTACAAGAAAAAGCATAAAATTGTCCTTATCCTCAAGGAGTTTACATTCTATCAAAGGATAACATACGCACATATCTAAGGAAAATATATGTATATGCCAATAATATACATATACACATATATGTACATACTTACAAAAATGAGTTTATGAGAGGATAGTAACAACTGGAAGGAAAAGGAAAGGCTTTGTATAAATATATGATCCAGAAGATGGATAATAGAAAAACTATTTTCTTTAATTGCTTGTAATACTGCAAGGAAAAATAAAGGAAGAAAGGTGTCCCATGTGGTAAAGTCCTAAATGATAGTTGTGTTATATACTTGAGTAGAGTTTTGAAGGAAGTAAGGGATTGATTCTAAGATGGAGAAGATGTAAATGCATTCTGGACAGGGATGGTGTCCATCATGTTTTATGAAAGAATCAATGAAATGGATTAAACTTAGTTTACCCCACTCCTATAGAGGAAAACTGATGAGAAATATGGATATATATTTGAAAGATAAATATTTTGAAAATTGAAGGCTGTTGAAAATAGAAGTAGCATTATAATTCCTTGAGGATTTGGAGAAAATGTCAGCTTGTGAAATACTGTTGTTATAGATTTGATACCTGAATGGGAGAATATTTGGCAGCATTCACTTGAGGCTAGTCTCTTTTAACTTGTTTTTCATTTTATAACAATAATTTGCCATTTTCCACATGTTTTGCTTAATAAGGTGAATAAAAAAAAAACAAAAACAAAACTCTCCCTTTGCTTTTCAAAGGTAAAGGATCAAATAGCAAGGTTGTTTTCACTCCTGAAAATTCGTTCCCAAAATCCTAGAAGGTTTTTTAAAGATAGAAGTTATATTTTAAGTTGACAAATGAAGTAATTTTGTATCTCCATGACAGTATCGGTAGATTATTTTTTTTCACGAAAAAGGGGAATATTTCAGTAAGGGAATATATCAATAATTCTCCTCCTGCCTTGAATTTTTTTTTTGGTAGACCATTTGGAATGATTGTCAATTACCTAACTTGGAACATTGTATTAATTGTAGTTGATAGATTCTCATTCTTATTAATATTTGAATTGAAAATAACATAACTACAAACCTCTACCCCTTATAGTTTCTTATGCATATGTTTGGATAAGGATGTAGTGACATAGCCTGCATTTCAAATACATCTTTTATTTTAAGACCAGACTGTTCTTCGGATACTATAATTTGCTATTGTTTGATGCTTTATATAGTTTTAAAATCAACTCAGCAAACTATTTCTGTTTTTCAAACTTGGGTTTATAGTATAAATTAAAGATGAAAGAACCAAGTGGTATTTGGGGATCATCAAAATGTCTTGAAAAACTGTATTTTCAGACATTTTGGTTTTGGCAAAACTAAGAATGAATTTTGCCAGTGATTTTTTTTCTTCCTTTCTGTTCAAACCCGCGTATACGTCAAGGAAAATTCAATCCGTATGTTTCTGATTCATTTGTATTCAAGTCATCAAAATGTTGTTTTGTCAGTGCATTGTTTGATGTCCAAGAAACATTATGAGTCTTTTTATAAGTCTTTAAAAGCCATTTTTCTTTGAACCAGGAAGTGATATATTTTTTCCAACGTTGGATTGACCAAGATCCAGTCAAGGCACAAATTCAGTTCAAAAGACAATTCTCAAAAGTTTGAATGAGCATGTTTTCCCATAGCCAAGAAAAACACACTCAGTTTTTAAAGCACTGAATTAAAAGGAGTTTATCCTTCTAGATCTTATTGATGTTTAAAAGTAACGACTATTTTTACAAAATTGTTTTTCTTTGCTTTTGATTTGGAATCCAAACAATGTTTGATATTCAACATAAATTAGTAGCCTAAAGCACCATTTTTATTAGTCTTAGGAAAAAATATTGATATAGGTTATGATCAATATGTGTAAAATCAGAAAGGATGAATCAACTCAAATCTGTCATGAATAGGAACTTGTCAGTTTAACCTGGAATGCCAGAATTAAATTCAGTAATCATTTCTGAAATAACTACTATGTGTAAGGGATTCTGTTAAGGAATGCTTGAGGAGATAACAGTTCAAATAGAACAATATAAGGAAACTTTAAATAGTGAATAGGAAACTTGTGGTTCCTTTACCTGACATATGGTATAGGAAATATAAATAAGTTTAATTTATGATTTATTGACCCATGTTCGTGCCATATCTTCAAAGATCCTTGCTACAGAAGTCAAATACAATAACCAATATTATGTTGGTGCGTTCACTCATGGGACTACTCTCGTAGAAAGATGCATCGAATGATCATAAAGCAATTGTAATTTATTTAGATTTTTGAATCTGGAGTTTGAAGGGACCTCAGAAGCCATCCTGTCCAACTCTCTCATTGTGTAGATAAAGAAACTGAAGCCAAGGGAAGTGAGACAAACTGCTCAAGGTCCCATGGGTAGTAAATGTTAGAAGTAGGATATGGACTCCATCCTTTGTTTCCAGAGCCAGGGCCCTTTCCACTATACCACACTGGTTTATGTGATTAGATCTTGGGTGGAAATATCAATAAAAAGTGAGAATGTGGTGTCTGTGGGTGGGTGGGTGTGGGTGTGTGTGTTTTAGTTCTGGTTGTCATTTTTGCAATTCATAGTATAATACACCAGATAAACAGTAATGAATATGGTATCGATGTGGTCAATTCGAGTTTATTCAGCAAATAGAGACAGGGCATGGGATAAAGAACAGTGTGCTGTATTTGACCTCAGTCATATCTTGCCTCAGACACTTGCAGGTTGTGTAACCCTGAGCAAATTACTTTATCTCTCCATATTTACAGTTTCCTTATCTGTAAAATAAAGGAGTTGGACTAGATGGCTAATAAAATCCCTTAAATAATAGCTTTAAATCTATGTCTCAATTTTTACTAAATACTCTTTCTGTATAAGGTTATATGGATAAAAGATAAAAACCAAACATTCCCTGCCCTATTGGAGTTTACATTTTATTGTAGGTATATAGAATGCACCTAGATAAACATCATACAAGAAAATTCCAAGGATAGAAAATTAGCAAATGAATGGTAGTTTCCAGAGGAAATTTCTCCAAGAAGGTGGTATTGCTGCTAAGGCTTGAAGAATATGGGAAGAGAGAGGCAGAAGGTTGTTGCTTCAATCATGTCTCACTCTTTATGATGCCATTTGAGGTTTGCTTGGTGAAGATACTAGAGTGGTTTGCTATGGCCTTCCCCTACTCATTTTACAGATGAGAAAACTGGGGCAAACACAGCTGGTAAGAGTTTGAGTGTGGATTTGAATTCAGGTTTTCCTGATTCCAGGTCTGGCGCTCTATCAACTAAACCACGTCATCGTGTGTTCTGTCTATAGTGGAAGAGTGAAAGAATACCCAGAGACCACAGATAGAATTATGATTTGAAGAAACACTTCCTAATCTATCTTACAGATTATAACATTTGAAGGGGTACTAAATACTTAATAGAAGTTTGTCTGTATTGGGAGATTTCTTGGGGCAAAAATTCTGCAGATGAAGAAAGGTCCTCCTGGAAAAAACTTCTTGAACATAGAATCTTGAGATTTTGTGTCTGGTAGAAAGATATCCCACAGTGATCAACAGGTTTGTTTAAATACAGAATCATCCTGTTGACAGTATTCTGGACAATCCTGACCACCAGAGGACTTTTTAAATCTGTTCATGTCTCTGTCTCACATTACCAGTGAATCTAGACTGGAGAAATCTTCAGCAATATTTGATCCTGACAAATGGACAGTAAGGAAAATTGAGAGTATACAGCTGGGCCACTAATTGTAATATACAAAATAAAAATAAATGAGAGATTTTTAAGGTTTGCAAAGTGCTTTAAAATATTATTAAAGCTTGTTATTTTGGAAAGCGTGTAGGGTTTGGAGCCAGAAGGACTAAGTTTAATCTCAACTTTGCTATTTAATCCTTCTGTGAGCTTGGACAGATCATTTTTCCCTTTGTGGACCTCAGTTTCATCTTGTGTAAAAATGAAGAAGTTGGACTAAATTACTTCTAAGTTTCTCTTCTATAGGTCTAGGGAATGTTGCTTTAATTTTTTTTTTGTAAGAGTCAAATAAAAAATCAAGATGAGATAGATGTAGCAGCTTTGGAACCAAAGAATTCTAAATATGAGTTAAGCTACTATAGCTCTCCTGTGAGTAGCATAATGGAAATGCTATAATGCTTATGTAACCGGGTGTTAAAGACACCCTGATTGTCTGCAGAAGATAATCCATGTGTCTTGGGAACTAAAAGCTATCGTCTTGATTTATGTTGTGTTGTTCACATAACAAAACCCACAAAATTCCCAGTATAGACAAGGAATCTCCCCCAAGTGGACAGGGAAATTGACGAGCTCTTATGCTTTGATTGGAAGGACATCACAGGTGAACTTGAATACCAGTAAGAAAAACCATTCCAAGATTATGGCTGTTAGCTCATTTTCAAATTATAACCCAAATGAATCAGCAGCTCTAGGCTCCTACATCTGTTGTGAATGAGACAGAATGAGGGTATTTTGGAAACATTTGTTCTCCTTGCCATCATTTCAACAGAAATTCTCTATTCTATTTTTCTAGAGTATGTAAATGATTTTTGTAAATGATGAATGAACTAAATATATTCATATTTCATGAGGCATTTCATCATTAGAGAAAGAAACATTTATTAAGTGCCTACCATTTGTAAGGCACTGTGCTAAGTGCTCTACAAACTTTACTTCATTTGATTATCACAACAGCCCTGGGATTTAGGTGTTATAAACTGAGGCAGAGTAATTAAGCATGTTCAGAATGTTTTCAGAATGACACAGGTAGTATCTAAGACTTAATTTAAACTCAGATCTCCCTGATGCCAGGCCCACTGCTCTATTCATTGGGCCACCCTACAGCCTTTAGGCAGCTCTCTTCTTTCAAAGCAAGGTTAACAGTGGTGGTGGCTGTAGTGCAATAATTGACAATTATTTAGTGCTGTGAATGTTGCAAGGTGCTTCATATTCATTATTTCATTTGAAAGATCATTGTCATCATGGGAAAAAGAGAATCTTTATTTTATTTTGGGAAAGATTCAAAGTAAATATAATTGTGATGTAGTGAAAAGAGAGTTGGTTATGGGATGAATGGGCTTGGGCTTGAACTCTATCTACTTCAGCTCTTTTCTTTGGATAAGTCATTTGTCCTCTTAGAGCTCTGTTTCTTCATTTGAAAAATGAAATAACTATCTTCTTTCTCAAACTCACTTATGTACATATATATATATATATATATATATATATATATATATATATATTTTTTTTTTTTTTTCAGAAATAAACTGATTGAAACTACCATGATAGCCTTTAGTTAATTTGGAGACATCCTGGAAACCATTGTTTCTGTTTCAGGGAAGCTGAAATTGCCCATTGCCATAACATTAATATTCCAAATTGTTGATAGCAGGGAATTAAAAAGAATAGATATTGGTCATATAGCTAAGTGTCAGAGGAAGCTTTTCTAAGTGGATAAATGCTTGGGCTTATTGGACAGAAAGAAGTGGATTCAATTCTTCCTTCTGACATTTGCAAGCTTTATTACTGTGGATAAGCCACTTAGACTCAAAGTTCTTCAGATATTCATGCAGGACTTGTCAACTAAGTGAAAGATGAGTAGTATCATAAAGATGGGAGGTTTTCCCTCACTGCAAGTTCCCTAAGAAGTTCCTTTATATTGTGAATGAAGGAGATAGGAAGCAACTCATGTCATCTTCTTCAGCAGGTTCTTTCAGTGAGCACTACTTCCTATGATTCTAAAATTGAAAGCGTATGTTTCCAATTCTTTAAGCAGTGTAAGTGGCTAAGATATAGACATGTAAAAAGGAAAACAGTAGATGTGGCAAGGGTAAGGACTATAGTTAAGAAACTCAGTGTGGGTTGACCAAAACTGCAGGTAACAATAATGCCGAGCTGAGAAATTCATTAAATATTTTCCTTCCAAACTAAATCTTATTTTCTAATTCCCAGCAAAAATGGGATTCGACCTTCAATGTCAAATTATTTTGTAGGCTCTCATGAGTTCTTTAGATGACATTTACTCTCCAAAATTTTGAATGCCTCTTCTAAAAACTAATGTGTAATTTTGGCACTCATTGAAAATAGTCAATTTAGTAGCCACCTACTTTTACTGAGTATTGAAAACTATGCCCATTTCAAAAAAAAAAATTTAAAAGGAAACAGCTGGAGAAGCCAGTTGCAAAATTATCCTGAGTATGACTTAGAACATTATTTTAACTCAGGGAAAATCTTTAAATTAAACTCTGGTCTTGTCAGATGACTATTCAATCTATGCCAGGGGTCAGATGATCTATGATGCTGGTTAATCTGAACATCAGTTGACATGGTGTTAATAAGTAGCAGAAGAAATTCAGGGATCAAAGGTGATATTTTTTTTCTCCTTTTGTTTTGACTGCAGTTTCTCATTATTATTTATCTAAGTTCCTAAAGCTGCATTTCTCCCATTTTTCAGTGAGTCTTTTCAACATCTTATGGTTTAGAGATCATCTTTTAAAGTATGATGAATCTTTCCATATATACATAAAACTATGTCTTCAAAAATTGATTAAATATTTTCTTTACAAAGCCAAATGGTTGCTTTTAGCTAAATTTATAGTGGCAAAGCTTGATTTCAAATAAAAGAACAAAAAAGAGTTTTACCATCTAGGAGTCTGTGCAAATCACTTTTCTTATGATTTCCTCTCTATTATAAATGCATAGATAGACAGAGAAAGGGATATATATATATATAGATATATATGCATGCATATTTATGTGCTTAGAAGAACAGATATATATGGAGATTTATTATTCTGTCTAAAACCATATATATTATATCTGTGTCTATATAATCTAGATGTGTATATGTGGGTATATAGTATATACATGATTGATTTATTTGCATATTATTTAAAATTAAATTCTTAACTTGACTTTTACACTTTGAAAATATTCATATTATATTTACCCTTACTTTTTGGGGAGATAGAGTAACATTATTAGAGTGATCTGAACATGTGAAAATGCATAAAGAAGAGAAAGTATACTAAAGAGAATTTATCTAAAACTCTAGAGGGCAGATGATAGATTCCCAAAAGGGTGAGATTCTCTGAGGTATGAGATGTTTGTTGAACTGAAGAAAATTTTGATGATATAAATTGTTCTGATGATAAAGAAAAGGGGAGAAGTAGTTAAAATAGATTCACATAGAACTCATTGAAAAATTTAGAATTTTAAAAGAATAAACCTAGAAAATGAAAACAAAAAAAGGAAAAGATATGAATGAATATAAAATAGTAGTACAATGTTAGTAATAATGTATTAATTACTCAATAGCCTAGATTGAGTTACAGTGGATGATAAGTATGAATAGTGTGTGGGGTGGGAGGAGCGGGGCAGAGAACAACGGTGGTAGAAAAAAAATCAAAGAAGGGATAGGGGCATCATTCAGGATAAATGGAATGATGAGAACAAGTGATGAGGAGAAAGAAATATTTAGATACTATTTGACTTTTATGTTTTCTACCAAGGAGAACAATTTTCAGACAGAATAAACAAAGACTGTTAGCAGGGACCAAGGATAGCAAAGAGGAGGCAATAGCATATCAAGGTTTAATGAATTCAAATCACACTAGACAGATGAACTGCATCCTAGGGCACAGATGAGACTGACAGATACAATTTTTGAGTTTATTAGTAATAGTAAAAATAAAACACTGTGGAGGGGAGGAAAGGTGGTGCAAGACTGAAGACAGACAACTGTAGTCTCAATTTTCAAAATACGAAGAAAGTAGGATTTTCAAACTATAAACTACTTTTCTTCCATTCCTAGTAAATTATAGAATATGCAATTGAAGAGTTTATTTATAAGAATTTAAAAAAGGAATGAGTGAACTTTCAAAACTGATACAAATTTATTAAGAGCAGATTATTCCAGAGGAGAGTTAGTACCATTCTCAACAGTTATTAGACTGGTAGAACAGAAGAATGTAAATGATAATGTAGTGAGCTGAATTTAGAATTATTTCAAAGTGTACTGACTAGGAAACTTATACTGATCTGCAAGGAGGTACAGTGGAATTGTCCAATTTTTTTCTTGTTCTATTGAATATTTTGGCAAAGACTAGGATGAAGTTATACACACACACACACACACACACACACACACAGTATATCCATCAGATGTGTAGATGATATGTAAAACTTGTAAATGAAATGATAAGTATATAAAAATCTTGACGGACTATTACCTTGTGTTAACACTAATGAAACATTTAATCCTGAAAAATGTATTATCTTCTATTTGGGGTGAAAATGAAAAATTAAAACTCCTTAAAAATATAATGTAGGAAACATAAGACGGAACAGCAATTTTGGCAAAAAAATGAATCTGGAGGTTTTCGTGGACTGCACTGCTTAACACTGTAATGTGGCGACAAAACAACTTAAATGGTGTTTGCCATATTTCTCAGAATGAGGGAAAGAATAGGGCTGCTTTATTCTGCTCTGACAGTCTACATATGGCATTCAGTATTTCCTGAGAATTCTCAATGACTCCCTATTGCACACATAATAGAACATTTCCTTATAGAAAAGAATTTTAATTAAACAAAGCTACAAACACTGTATTTCCAATTTTATAGCACCACAGAAATTCTGCAACATGTGTGTATAATACACATAATACACACACATGTTTGTGTGTGCGTGTGTACAGAGTAAGAGAGTGAGAGAGAGACAGAGAGACAGAGAGATAGAGAGAGATGACATGAGGGAACTTTCTTCTCTTTGGATACATGCCAAGTAGTATTATCATTGGTCAAAATTTTAGTTATTTTTTCTAACATAGCATTACATTATTTGTTGGAATCATTGGACTCATTTACAGCTTTATGAACGTCAATCTCACTATCTTCATAAGTCCCTCCAACATTAAACAATCGATCTATTCATTTTTCTATCGACTGTTTATTAATTTATTCATTCACCTACCTATATATTAATTTATTAATATTAAAGTTTGTTTTGGCTACATTCCTTATCTGATATATATGAGGAAAAAATTTAAGAGTTCTTTTAATTTGCACTTTTTTAGAATGTTTAACATGCAGTAGTTGATAATTGGCTTTTCTCTTTTTGGTAATTGCCCATTCTTTCCTTTTGAATATTTACCTATTGTGTAATATCCCTTCATATGCTTGGATTTTTTACACCTTAATTTAGTCTCTTTCACATTTTCCTACATTTTGTTGTCTAGCCTATTTCACTGTGAAATTCAAATTTTGTAACCCAGTCTCAAATAGTTCTGATCATTAATGTTTTATAGTTTTAGATTTGGTGCTAATTCTTTGGCAGTCCTACTTTTTTTATCATTTCCTTGAACTTTTTCATTATTGACAAATCATGATAAATACTGTCATTATTTTGCCAGTTCTAAAAGCAGTCTCTTGGTATTTTAATGTTGCATTAATTAATAGATTAGTTATTTTTACCACTTTTCTTTTTTTTAATTTTTCTTAATTTAATGTTTCATTTTTAACACAGTTCATACCACATAACACAATTCCAACTTTTGGTCAGCTGATATTTCTTTTAAAGCATTTACAATATAGACCACAAATGGATTTTTTTTTAACATTAACCAACTGAGACACAAATAATAACTATGTATGCTAACTTCAAAAGCCCTTGACCTAATTGTCTCCACACTATTACTAAGAATTAAAGGACCCTAACTTCTTGTTGTTGGCCTAAAGTTCTAAGCCTAATAACTTAATTTTAGACTTGGACTTGGATGTTCCCCTACCAGCAATCTATAATTTAATAGATGTGGTATTAAGTTTGCAGACTTTTTGACTATAGGAAGTTGCCACTAAGAGTAGGGACGTTGCAGAGAAACAACATCTCCCCAACTTCTTGTCAATTCCAGGCAGGATTAGATTGTCAACTTGCATTCAGTGAGGCTTAGAGTCTGCCAGGTGTCAGTGGAGAAATTGAGTCAGGAGAATCCTACCTCAGGCCAGGATGAATAGCCGCTCTCCCACCCTTCCCATGAGATCACCTTTTGCAGTTCACACCAGTATCTCATAAGCTTACTGGCATCATGGATTGGAGGCTCAGATCACCCTTCTTGCTACCTAAACCTGGAGTTAGACTCAGAAGAACAGTCACTTGGTAGTCCCATAGCATCTTAAAATAGCAAGTTCCAATAACCAGGTTTCAGATATGACTATAATTTCACATTGGCTAAGGAACATCTTTTGAGGCAAATCTTAAGTGGCTTACATGCCTTTTTATACCTGTTCTAGTTCCTGCTTAAATAAGAATCATAAAATCAAATTTGCCATTAAAACCTTAACTTTTCCATCCATACCAAAGTTTACCTGAAGTTACCTGCCTCTAGGAGACTTAGATTAAAATTCATTTCCCCAAATTAAAAATGTCTCTGATTTAGTCTCAGTAATTAATTCAGTCAATTGTTTTAATACTAATTGCTTTTACAACACTTTGTAACATGTCCAATTTTTCTCCCCATCTCTCCCCTCCCCCACCCCCTAATATCTTGCATTCTGATTACCCCTTCTCTCAATGAGCCCTTCCTTCTATCACACCCCACCCTTCCTTTGTCCCCATCTTCTCTCTTTTCTTGTAGGGAAAGATAAATTTCTATACCCCATTACCTATGTTTCTTATTTCCCAGTTATATGCCGTAATAGTTCTCAACATTTTTTTCTAATATTTTGAATTTTACCTTCTTTCCCTCCCTCCCTCCTTACCCATCCCCACTGAGAAGATAAGCAATTCAATACAGGATATACATACATACATACATATATATATATATATATATATATATATATATATATATATATATATATATATATATTTCGTTTTGCCCAAGACTTCCATAATAATCATGTTGTGTAACACTTACTATATTTCCCTCTCTCCTACTCTATCCCCTTTATTATTTTGCTCCTTCATATGACCTTCTCCCTTCCCAAAAGTGTTTATTTCTAGTTACTCCCTTCTCTCATTTGCCCTCCCTTCCATCATTCCCCTCACCCCACTTGTCATCTCCTCTCCTAGTTTTCTGTAGCGTAAGATAGATTTTCATACCAAATTTAGTGAGCATGTTAATTCCTCCTTAAGCCCTATGTGGGGAGAGTAGCTTCACTTTCCCCCTCTCCCTTTTCTCCTCCATTGAACAAGATTGTTCTTTATCTCTTTTATGAGTTATAGCCTGCCCCATTCTATTTATCCATTTCTCCTCCCAGTATTTTCCTCCCTCACCTCTTAATTTTTATTTTATGTCTTTTATTTTGTGGATATCATCTCTTCTGATTCAACACAGCCTGTATTCTGTGTGTGTATGTATGTGTGTGTGTGTGTGTGTGTGTGTGTGTGTGTATGTGTGTAAGTACAATCCCTCCACCTACCCAATTACTGAGAAAAGTCTCAAGAGTTATAAATATTTTCTTTCCATGTAGGAATGTAAATTGTTCAGCTTTAGAAAGTCTTTTATGATTACTCTTTCCTGTTTACCTTTTCAAGTTTCTCTTGATTCTTGTGTTTGAAAGTCAATTTTTCTATACAGTTCTGGTCTTTTCAACATGAATGCTTGGATGTCCTCTATATCATTGAATGACCATTTATTCCCTTAAAGTACTCAGTTTTGCTGGGTAGGTGATTCTTGGTTTTAGTCCCAGTTCCTTTGACTTCTGGAATATCCTATTCCAAACCCTTCGATCCTTTGTACAGGATTTTGTGGGAAGTGCTACTGTATATGCATCTTTCTACTCTGCCATCTTGGCTCTGCTCTCCCCCCGCCATTTTTCTTATTTTGGCATAGGTCAAACATAGATGATGAAAGTCTCTCCAATTATTTGTGTACTTTTATTTCAGTAAATCGGTATGCAGTTGTACTATGCTAAGTTCTGAGTGTGAATTATCATGTTAATTCTCAACTTTTTGTACATTTTGTAATTATTTTGAATTGAATTACATTTTTGTATTTCTTGCTGGTGGCTTTTGTTATTAATATAAAGACTCATGATTTTGTGAGTTTATTTTATAGGTTGCTTTTTGGTTTTGATCAAAAATATTTTCAGTAAAAAGAACATCCTAAATTTGGGGGTGATAAATATTAAAACCATGGTTCCCCCAAAACACATACAGGAAAGACTATTGTTTTTACAGTCTGGCAGACTTAGAAATGATATGAAAATACAAAACATACTGGAGAGATCAATAATTTCCTAAAGCTTGATAGGGGATCAGTGCTTTCTTACTGGTTTGCTTGCACAGGGGAAGAGAGCTGGGTTTTTCCTTACAAAGATGTATTAATCCTTAGAATATATTCTTCACCAAATACTTTTTTTCGGTGACTTGGCTCCTTCCCCTCCAAGTCTGGGAAAGGGGGAATGTTTTTAGTTTAGTTTTGTTTATGAGGTTAACTGACCTGTCTGAAAACAGAGAAGGAAGGCTTCCAGAACCCAGTTTCATGGATTTCTGTGAATTGTAGTCCAGTTTTCTTTCTTTTCTTCTTTTTTTACAGAACAAGTGCTTTTATTTATTTCTCTTTTTAAAATTTTTTAAAAATTTATTTGCTTTATTTTCAACAATCACTTCCATAAATTTTAAATTTTCCCCCTCCCTCCCTCTTCACTCCTCAACATGGTAAGCAATCTTATATGAGTTCTACACATACATTCTTATTAAACACATTTCCACATTAGTCATGTTGCATAGAAGAATTAAAACGAATCAGAGAAACCATGAGAAAAACTAAAACAAAATAAAACGCAACAAAAGAGAAAATAGTCTGCTTCATTCTGTGTTCCCAAATCTATAGCTCTTTCTCTGGATGTGGATGGAATTTTGCACCAATGTAGTCCAGTTTTCATTGATGAATGGCACACTGCACTGTAAGTGAGACAAAGACATAGAGAACAACAAGGGGAGAGAGATAGAGAGACAAAGATGGAGATGGAGAGACAGAGACAGTGATGAAAAAGCAAAAAGATAGGAAGATCAAAGAGACAGAGAAAAATAATAGATAGAGACAGATGGACATAGGGAGAACATGAAGCAGAGACAGAGAGACACAAAGAGAGGCAGAAAGATAAACAGAGAACAGCGATAAAAAGACAGAAAGATACAGAGACAGAGAGAGACAGAGAAAAGATACTTTATCTGGATTGTTGAGATGATATAGAAATTCTCCCCATATCCTGATTTGAGGTTTAATTGTATGAAAGCATTAATTGTGAGTTATTTACTTTTTTCTTAATAACTCTTACAGATACCTTGAGAACAGAGAAAGTTTAACCACATGGCTTGGGGCAATTTCCCCAAGCTGAGATTCAAGAATAAACAGATTTGGTTGGCATAAAGATGCCCTCACCATAGGCAAATCTCCTTCCCTTACTGCCCTTTTCCTTTTGACGTTAATCGGGGAGGGGATTTGTGCCACATTGATTCTCCATGATGATAAGAATTTAGAGAAAAGGGTGGATATATTCATAGTCTCAAGGGTAGAGGTCAAGCAGGAAGGAGTAATCCTTCCTCTTTATTGCATATATTATATAACACCTTACCAAGTGCTTTACACAAACAATTGCATCTATCCTGGTGTAGTAGAGGATTAAACTTAGGGTGAGGAAGGCCTTGGAGCCAAATCCTGCCTCATTTCTGCCTATTAGATGAATGCCTCTGGTCAAGTCACTTCACCTCCCTAAGACTTAGTTACTTCCCCTAAAAATAAGAATAATCATAGTCCTTGCATGGGGACTGGGTCGACTACAAATTTATGGTTTTTTTCAATCATGTCTGACGCTTTATGTCCCCTTTTGGAGATTTTCTTGGCAAAGATACTGGAATTGTTTGTCATTTCCTTTTTGAACTCATTTTATGAATAAGGAAACCATGGCAAACAGGGGTAAGTGACTTGCTCAGTCACATGGCTAGAAAGTGTTTGAGGCCAGATTTGAACTCAGGTCCTCCTGACTCTAGGCCTGGTACTCTGTCCACTGTATCACCTATTTCTTCTTTTTCTTCTCCTTCTCCTCCTCCTTCTTCTCCTCTTTCTTTTCCTTCCCCTTCTCTTTCCTCTCCTTCTCCTGCTTCTCTTCCTCCTCCTCCTCCTCCTTCTTCTTCTTCACCTTCTTTTCCTTTCTCTTCTCCTTCTCTTTTTTTCCTCCTCTTCCTCTTTCTTCTCCTCTTCTCCTTCTCTTCATATCATCTGGCTTGCAAGGCCCTTCATAATCTGCACCCTCTTTCCATTTTTAGTCTTTAAATCCCTCCATGTGTCCGTGATCTAGTGACACTGACCTTCTGGTGCTCAAACAAAATGCTCCGTTCCCTGACTCTGCTCATTTTTGCTTGCTGCCTCCCAACCCTGGAGTGCTCTCCTTCTTCATCTCTATCTCCTGATTTCCCTGGATCCTTCACATCTCAGCTAAAACCTTACTTTCTATGGCAAGTCTTTTACAGTAATTCTTAATCCCATTGATTTCCATAAATTCATTAATCCCATAAATTTCCAATTTATCTTGTATATAGTTTGCTTATACATAATTATATGCATGTTGTTCCCCACTCTCCTCAGTAGACTGTGAGTTCCTTGGAAGGAGGGTTTGTCTTTGACCTTCCCAGTATTTAATACAGTGTCTGGCACCTAGTAAGCATTGACTAAATGTTTATTGTGTAACTGAATGACTCCCTCACAGTGTTAGTGTAAAACCAAATGAGATATTGTATCAAAAGTACTTCACAAAACAATTATCACGGTTACTACTAATTATTGCTACTATTATTGCTATTTTCATTCTTCTTATCTTATTATTTCACTTCATCCCTGTCCCCCTCCCAACTCATTCCCCCCACCCCCAAAATGGAAGCTGTTAATCTCAGGCTACTTTTAAGTACACCCTCTTCCTAAAGAAAGTAGAGCAAAATGCATGTCAAATCTTGAGAAATGGTTTGTAAGAAAAGAAATTCTTATCCAAGGCAAAAAAAGTACAGTTTGCCCCCAGCTCACTAAGTCAATGAATAACTGATTTCCCTCTGAAGCAGTCACATACTGATTTGGACAACAGGGAAAGCTCTGATCTGCTGGGTTATTGCCTTTGGAACAATGGTAAAGTTGGGCAATTTCCCTTGAATAAACTGAAAAATTTCTCAAGACATTGAAGCACACTTGAATTTCTCTCCTTGATGTCTCTTCTCTCCAACAATATCTCTGTTTCTGTATTTCTCCCTGTCTCTCTATCTCTTTCTCTCTGCCTCTATTTCTATCTTTTTATCTCTGTCCTAGTCCTTTCTATCATTCATCTTGTTTCTGACTCAGTTTGTCATTATCTCTTTGTCTTTGTCTCTGTGTCATTCTTTCTACCTATTCTTTCTCTGCCTCATTGAAATGAACTTCAGCCTTTCTTCTACAAACCTTATATTCAGTATCAAATGATGGAAAAGGGGACTTAGTAACACATGTGAGATCTGTCAACATGTAATTTACAGCTACATTGGGTCTCCAGTAAATAAGGATCTTTTTTTTAAAAAAATTTACTTTTTTAATGTCTACACATTTTTTCCCTGTTAATGCTCCAGGGTGGTCATCGTAACCAACTGCCATCCTCTCTGTAGTGATCCATAGAAAGGAAATAATTTTCAAAATGATAAAAAGCTTTTGATGAATTACATCATAAAATACATGTAGAAGTAAAATGGAAAGCCTGATCTCACACTTTCCCCTTCCCATTTCACACAAATCTCCTGGAGTCTTATTTGTTTTATTGCTTTCTATGAATCATACCTTTTGTTTTAATTTTCAAGCAAGTTTATGATTGACTGTAAAGTAGCACAGTGAATATCACCTGCTGAGGAACCATCAATTTAGCATCATTTAATATAGATGCAGAAAAATGAAGCTTTGAATTATCGGGTTAGAGTATTGCAAGAAGCAATAATAATACTTAATCTGGGGGAAGAGCATTATGAGAATATTCAGAAGAATTTATTTTTTGAAAATCTTTGGCTACATATATCTTGAGGCTATTTTTATGCTATCCCTCTTTTTATGCTATCACTGATTAATTTTATAAAAGAAGAGACTATGACATAGAGAGTTTAGTATATTATTGAAAATCATGGAGGCAGAAAATGGCAAAGCTGGATTCTATCCCTATTGTCCAGATTCTAAAGTACACTACCTTTCAAACCCGTAACCATGACCACTGGAAGGCAGGCTTATTCAAGCCAGTGCTAAATTATCTCAAAAGCTTAAGTTTCTCTTGTTCTATATGTTTTGATCTGATAGTTAGAAATGAGTGGAGTGAACTGTTGCGGCATTATACCAGGATAGATACATGCAACATAATTCCAAAATAATACCAGTGCCAAGCTGTATGGCAAAGGACAGTGAACTGGACTCTGAGTTCAGAGTCAAATGTCTAACATATTGGTCAGGCATCCTAAGGAGAAATAATTTCAATGCTGCAGGGAATTTTCTAAGCTACCGAATAACAAAACACGAGTTAAATCATTCATTAATTATTTAGTATGCATTAAGTATTGTATTAAACAATGAGGATGCAAAAACAAGAAAACAAGACAGTCTCTACTATCAAAGAGCTGATATTCAAATTTTTTATTGTTCAGTTGTTTCAGCTGTGTTTAACTCTTCATAACTCCATCTGGGATTTTCTTGGCAAAGACACTAGAGCGGTTTGTCATTTCCTTCTCCAGGAAGGCAAATAGGGTTAAGTGACTTGCCCAGGGTCACACAGTCAGTAAATGTCTGCCTGTAGATTTGAACTCAGGAAAATGAGTCTTTCCTGACTCCAAGCCTGGCATTCTATCCACCTAGGGAAGAGAAAACATAAAGAAGAACTGAAAAGATGGGGAGTTGGGGAGTATGTGGAAAGTGCTTACCCATTAAGGGGCCAGGAAGCAGAATAAAGGTGAAGCAGGCTTTAGGGTGAGTAGAAGGGAAGAGGCAATGTTCAGTCTAGACTGATAAAGGGAATTTCTTCACTGAGGAGCTCTTTGTCAATGAAATGACTAAAGATAACAATAATGTTAATAGGAGTATTATTAATAACAATCTATCTAGGTTAGATTAGACAAGCTTTAAAGAATCAATTTTTAAATTGATTTGAAATTCTAAAAATATTTGAGGTAGAAAAATTCCTTGTGATTGGAAGCTGAGTTGCTTAAAACTTTACAGAAAGGTGCATAGGAATTTGTCGACTTTATTTTACTGGAGTGTCCATCACTAATGTAACATCTCAAATACAACCTCTCCTGAATAGATTAGAAACCTCAGGAGCTCATGTATAAAACCTGGACCACAGGAATGCAATGTACAACCATCACCACTGGTAATTAATTAATAAAGGAGAACAAGGCCAGAAGAGTAACAAAATGTGCTTTTGTATGATCCTATTTCCCTAGTAAGTTTCCTATGTATTTCCACTGGTGAGGAGGATACTATTTATATATGTGAGTGTGCACATAGAGACATGCACTGGACCTCCATCCTCAGAAATTTTTAAAAGTCTAATAATCATTTTGAACAGGAAAGCCCAAACTAGAACAGGATGCCTGGGTCCCCAAATTTAGAAGAAACAAAAATTTCACATGTATATGCCCATTATCCTGCCTTACAGTCTCTATACAATTAGTTATTTCCCCTTTACACATCAAGATTTTTCAGTATTCTGTGGAAAATTTGTCATAAAAATAACCTTTTTCAATGGCTGATAAAAATATCAGATAAGGCATATAATAGAGTTACACAGTATGACTCCCCAAAATATTCACCATTGTGATGTAGGAGATTCAGAGTAGAGTCCAGTTGAGGATGATTCCCTGTGGTTGATGAGGCTCTCTTGATACTCCTAGTTGAAGATGATGGAACCCCCAGAACAAAGAAAAACTTTGCAAGTGATCAGTAATCATTCAATTGAGGTTAGTTTGTCCAAGACTAAGTGAATAAAAATGTCTATTGGCTATTTTATAGCATACATTTAGAGAGATGCCCTATAGACCTTTTTACAAAGTCTATGTGTCTGATCCAGACCATAAAAAATGGACAGTGAGGTAGACCTAGAATTGAAAAGGTGGAAGAGAGTGGGATGGATGTCTTTTTGGAAAAATCCAAAGCTCTTTTATTAACCTCAAACTTTCCATAAAACAAAGGCCTTTCTTTTCAAAACTAACATTTTAGGAATGTTGCTATATGATAACAGGCCTCAGTAGAACAAAAATAAGTATCACACAAAGGACACTAGAAAGCTACTTGGTAGATATGGACAGGCTACAGCAAATGACCAAGGAAGAACTCCAAAGAAGAGAAAAAGATAAAGATATAAACAGGATGTAGCAGGAAGAGAAGCAGGGAAAGAAAGAAGAAAGCAAAGAAGGTCTCTATTATGATAGATAAACCATTTGTGGTGAACTTGTGCAATGGCATACTCAAGAATCATACAAAATGAGCAGACCTAAATAGGCTCCAATCTGCATCATTGAAGGAAACTCCTGAACTGATGAGATCATAGACCTATTTATGCATTTTAATACGAATTCCTGCAGTAGTGTAGAAACCATTGTGGCACCGCACTACCCTCCCTACCTGTGACCAAATTTTTATGTATTATGTGTTGTATTGTTTTCATAACATGAGTTACAAATTTTATATTTGAATCCATTTCATGCTGGCCCTGGGTGGAAAACTGGTAGTTCTGGCTTTGTTTAGAATTTGAAATATGAGCATACCACCGCCCACCAAATAGAATAAGTAGCAGAGACTCAGGCAATCTCATTGTATTACCCTTCTGTAAAGTTTAGTGAGGTAAAACCATATGCAAAACCTTGGAACCATTTCATCATTGTGTTTTGAGACCCAATTGAAAAGACCATACAGATATAGGAATGGTCATTCTCTAACTATTGCTGGAAAATGAAAATTAAGAATAAAGGTGGCATCTGGCTGTTAGTGTTTTTGTGGCTAGAGAACTGAATCTGTTGAAAGGGAAACATTCTTTTTCTTTAGCCATTATTTGATGACCTTTTGAAGAGAGAGAGGGACAGAGACAGAGACAGAGAGACAGACAGAGAGAGAGAGAGAGAGACAGAGAGAGAGAGACAGAGAGACATAAGTTGTTAATTATTTTGACTAGTTGGTTTTAGTTGATTCTTTGGGATTCTCCAAGTGTACCATCATATCATCTACAAAGAGTGATAGCTTTTTTTGCCTGTTCCAGGGTTGCGGAACTTGTAGCTTTGAGGCCACCTATGACCTTTTAAGTCCTTAAGTGTGACCCTTTGACTGAATCCAAACTTCACAGAATAAATTCCTTTAATAAAAGGATTTGTTCTGTAAAACTTGGACTCAGTCAAAAGGAACTAGAAGGCTACATGCGACCTTGAGGCCATAGGTTCCCCACCCCTGGTCTATTTCTACTTCCTTCAGTTTCTTTTTCTTCTCTTATTACTATAGCTAACATGTCTGGTTCATTATTGAATAAGAGTGATGATAATGGACATTCTTGCTTTACCCTCAATCTTATTGGGAAGGCTTCTAGCTTAGTTTCAGAAAATGCTTGCTATGGCTTTAGACAGGTACCCTGAAGCTGAGATTCTGTCTTAATTGCAAGTAACCCCAGAACAAAGTAGAACTTTGTTAGATGGATTCTATTCTGCTTGCACTAATTTGGTCTACCGCATGAATGGTAAGTTTTTCAACTTGAAAAAGCTCTAAGCCACCACCAAAGTGGAGGGAGTGTTGGTGCATGATTTTCTGTTTGCCTATGATTGCACACTCAGTGCAGTCTCTGAAGCTAAGATGCAACAAAGTATTGATCAGTTCTCTGCTGTTTGTGCTAATTTTAGCTTAACAAATAATACCAAGAAAACACAGGTGCTCCATCAGCCACCATCACACCATCCATATGTGGAACCAATAGTTACAGCAAATGGAGAAGTTTTGAATGCTATGGAGAAGTTTTGAATGTTGTGGCAGAATACTTTTGGTAGAAACCTTGTGGTAGAAATCTTGGATTTCTTTTTTCATGGATATACACATTGACAAAGGCATATGGGTCGTTTCATGGATATACACATTGACAAAATGGTTGACCCATGCATTGCCAGAGCTATCTCAGTTTTGGGGAGGCCCCAAAGGAAAGTATGGGAGAGAATAGGTAACAGACTATCACACTGAAAGTCTACAGAATCACTGTGCTGACCTCGTTGTATGCCTATGATAACTTGACAATATATCAGCACCACGCCAAGAAACTGAATCGCTTCCATTTGAATTTCCTTAGAAAGATTCTGAAGATCACCCGGCAGGATAAGATATCAGATATTGAGGTCCTTTCTTGAACTAAACTGCCAAACATTTAAACTCTGCTTCAAAGAGCTCAACTCAACTCAGTTCAACTCCTCTAATGGATGGGCAACATTGTTTATATGCAAAACACACACTTGACAAAAAGACAATTTTATGAGATCTTACAGAACTCATAGAAATGAATCTAATCAAGTTTTGTATTCAGTTCTGATCTTTTCATCAGAATGCTTTAAAGTCCTTTATTTCTTTGAATATCTATTTTCCAGAAGGAGTGTACTCAGTTTCATGGAGCAGGCAATTCGTGGTTGTAGCTCCTTTGACTTGCAGAATATTATATTTTAAGCCCTCCAGTCCTTTAATGTAGAAGCTGCTAAATCCTATGTAATACTGACTGTGGCTGCATGATATTTGAGTTGTTTCTTTCTGACTTCTTTTAGTATTTCTTTCTTGACCTGGGAGCTTTGGAACTTGGTTATAATATTCCTGGGACTTTTCAATTGGGGATCTTTTTTCAGTAAGTAATTAGTGGATTCTTTCACTTTCTATTTTATCCTCTGGTTCGTGAAATTTGATATCCAGACTCTTTTTGATCATGGCTTTAAGGTAGTACAATAATTCTTAAATCATCTCTCCTGGATCTATTTCCAGGTCAGTTGTTTTTCCAATGAGATATTCCACATTTTCTGCTATATTTTCATTCTTTTGATTTTGTTGGATTGTTTCTTGATGTATCATGGAGTTATTAGTTTTAATTTGTTCAGTTCTAATTTTAAAGGACCTATTTTTTTGGTTAGATTTTGTATCTCCTTTTCCATTTGGCTAATTCAACTTTTTAAGAAGTTTTTTTCTCCAATTCTTTTGTACATCTCTTTGAATTTTTTGTTCTTTTTTTCATGATCCAGTTGCATCACTCTCATTTCTTTTCCCAATTTTTCTTAGCCATTTCTTATTTGATTTTTAAAATCCTTTTGGGTTCTTCCAGGAGTTCCTCTTGGGCCTGAGATACATTTTTCTTGGAGGCTTCAAATATAGTAGTTTTGACATTGTTGTCTTCTGAATTTGTGTTTTTTATGACCTTTCCATGGTCAGGTACTTGTTCCTTGGAAGGAAAGCTGGCAAATTTGGACCATATACGAAAAAGCAGAGACAGTACATTTTTAACAAATGTCCTATATTCAAAAGTATGTTTTTTCCCTCAAAAAACAACATATGGTTGTGTGAATTGGTCTTCAAGGAAAGCTGAGCACTGCAGAGTGCTTTTGAACTGTAGTGCTGGAGAAGACTTTTGAGAGTTCCATGGACAGCAAGAAGATCAAATCAATCAACAATTGAAAAACTGAATTCAGACTGTTCACTGGAAGGTCAAATACTACAGCTGAAACTTAAATACTTTGGCCAAAATATGAGAAGACAGAACATGTTGGAAACGACTTGATCTGACCTGATGGGAAAGGCGGAAGGTAAAAGGAAAAGGAGACAGTAGAGGATGAGATGGATAGATAATGTCATGGAAACAATGAAACTTGGACAGACTTTTGACAGTGGAGAATAGAAGGGTTTGAGGTGCCATGAAGTCATGAAGAGCTGGACACTACTACACAAGAAAGTGGGCTCCACTTTTGTGGGGACAGGGCACATTATTCCAAGCTTCTTGTGCCAAGGATATGGGACCTTATCTCTGACCTGATGCATCAGGAAGCTTGGGGTCTTGGAGCTGATCTATGCCAGGGATTAGGGTCTTGCTGCTGACTTGCTAGAGCTCTTTCTTGACCAGATTCCATCTGCACTGGACTGTGCTCCACTTTACCCAAATAAGACATATTTTTCCTGTTGACCTTATAAGTTGTTTTGTGCTGGAATGTTGTTTCAGACTGTCATTTTATTTGTTCTTCCACTCTAGAATTAATTTTGAGGAGTTAATTTGTAGTTTATTTGGAGGTAAATTTGGGAGCATCCTGCCTTACTCCACCAATTTGACTTCAGGTCACTCCCTTGTCCCCAATCCATCCCTCCTTACCTCCCTCCCCCACCCTGCTATACACCTGTGATTTCATTTATATCTTAGAAAGTTGTCTGAGACACTGAGAGGTTAAGGGATATTTTTTTTTCTAAAAACAACGGAACTAGTAATATACATCAATAAGGACTTGAACCCAGGTTTTCTGAACTTTGAGGTGAATTCATTATCCATTTTATTACACTTTCTCTCTAGGATTATTTTCCTTTAATTTCATTACTAGGTATCAAAGTCATTCACTTCTTTTCAGTATTTTTTGCCTTGATATTATAAAAATTCTGGGAGAATCTTACACTTATTTAATGCATCTAGTAGAGAGAGAAGTTCAAATATCTAACAAATCATTCCTCTGTATGGTAAAAAATAATATATCATTTATTTGAGACACATATCTTTTTCATATGTTAACTTTTTGAAAGAGCTTGACTTTAAGTATCTTTCAAAAATCATTTTTACCAACTATAGATAAAACAGAGTAGTAAATTAAATTGATTTACTGATAAGAAGCAAACTTAAATTAGTTTTAGCCTGAAAAGCTTCCTTTTATATTAGAACATATACAAATCATTCTTAGAAACTGTTTGGTTGAGGTTAGCCAATTAGTTCTTGACTTTAGAATTTTATTTAAAATTTATATTTTAATGCTTTTAAGGGAAAGACATGTGGTACTTTGGTTGAAGACAAACTACTGCTGTGTTTTAAATATGTGCATAAAATAAGAAAACTAAAAGTGAGTAATTTACCATTTCCATGATTTTATGAAAGGGTGATTTCTGCCTTCTCCAAATAAACAAAGACTAGACTATCTCTTGGTATTCAGCTTCATTGGGACATGATAAATCTGACATAAATGATGTTCATGTAGAAATTTGGGCCACTAGAGGAAAAAACACCATATAGAGGAAAGTTATTACTGAACACAAAGTGTTTATATGGAAGTAAACTGACATTCTTAGCATGAGATACATCTTTCCACTAGCTGAGAATAAATTTAACTAAAAATTCATTTTTAAGGCTTGTCATGCCTGGGACATTGTGCCTCCTCATTTGCAGACTGACGGTCCTAGAGCAGAAGCCGGTAATCATTTTCCACCACCTCAGTGCCTCTCTTTATGCAGTAAAACACTTCAGCCTTCTGGACAGCTTCCAAAACTAGGTACAAAACCCTGGCCCTGTTCTTTTATGGTTCTATCCCCTTATTCATCCTCCCTGGAGTCTCACCAGATTCAATTCTCAACCCTTTAGAATTTTCTTTCCTGTCACTGCTTTAGTCATAAGGCTTTTTTTCTCTTCCTGTATTTCCAACCAAATAAACCCCTCATCACTTCTAACATCTGTAACTTCTTCTAGGTACAACACATTGTATCTTTCTCAGAATCTTTATGGAGAATTTCAGATTTATATAATGCACCATTTCCGTTCCTTTCTCTTAGGAAGCTGTGGGTGAAAATACTTCTTCTTACCATCTTGTGCAAAGAAGGGCTATAGTAACTTTCCATCTTCTTAAATGACTCTACTACCTTTGCATTCATGTCAAGAGAGTGGAATTCAACTTGAAATTATCCTCCATAGAAAAGTTTTCTAAGAATTATTTTCCCTTCTTTATTCATCAAATATATGTCTCCTATATCTTGCCAAACAATTTTCTGAAAATAAATTTCTTCTCTTTTTTTGGCAGATTACCATTTTCCTCTTTGGTGGTCTTTTATATTAAATTTGTAGTAGTTTTAATTAAAATTGAGTACCTTAAAGTTTATCATTATGGAATAACCCATATTTGTTCCTGTATTAAAGACCTCCAACTCTCTAGAACAAGGGAGTTTTTATGTCTACTGCACTCTACCATGGTCAAAGTATTAATGAAATATTAGGCACCACATTGGTAAACTGGTGAACATTGAGCAGAAAGCTCAATGTTAGTGAAGGGCCTCAAATCATGCCATAACAATATGACTTGAAGGAACCTGGACATGTTTAGACTAGAAAAGAGAATATTTAAGTGGAATTTGATAGCTGTCTTCCAATATTTGAAGAACACTTGCATGGTAGAGGAATTTAAATCATCCTGCTTAGTCTCCTGGGATAGCTGTGAACCACCAAAGTTGCAAAAGGTCGATTTCACCTTCAGAAGGAAAAATTTCCTGTCTTATATGAATTTTTCCAAAATGTAATGAGGGAGTGGGCTTCCTCTCACTGGAGATCTTCCAGTCAAGGCTTTATAGGCAGGTATCAGGGATATTATAGAGCTGATTACAGGGTTAGATTAGACTACATAATCTCTAAGGTCCTTTCTTCTGATTCTAAATCTCATGATTCTACAAATTAGAGAAAATGTTATTACATAAACAGAATCTGACCAAACTGGAAAAAAGCTCAAATGAAGGGTTATGTGGTACCTTGCTTGAAATCAAGCCATCCTTGAGTATTCATAAGCCCATACAAAATTAATCACATTGCACATACTTGAGAACTATCTTATTATAGGACCATGCTCTTCTTTTTCTCATTCTTTAAATACATCATACTGAATTTTAATAATCAATTGCCATTGAATTCCACAAAGCTAAAGAACACCAGATTTTTTTCTTGATTTTGGGGAGACCCACAAGAATATGTAAATCCAATTTTTACTTATCTGAGAAGATGAGTTTAAGTATCCAGTCAGTTGCAATTTTCTTCTTAATCCTTTTAAACAATTTAAAATAATTTATTCAGTTCCCTATAGTTACAGTTTCATGTTTTTAGAGTATAGCATAACACCAGGTGAATGGATTCATTTTTTAATCAAAGCATGTTTCAGGTAGTATGGTGTGAATTATAATTAATCCAAGTTTGCACTGAAACCCAGTATGGACAATGTGAAGATTGAGAGTAGTCTAAATTCACCTTCTCATTTAACTTTAAACTATGAACTTACCATCATTTAGTTTATACTATAAGAAAAAATCTGCCCTGTTTAAATCATCATGTTAAAAGAAGAGACTATGAAACTAATACCTCTGAAGATCTAACTGAGGAAAGCAATATGAAATCATATCTAAACAGCACCAGAATTATCTCAGCTTGTTAAGATATGGTTCTTAAAAACCCAACCTGAGCATAACAAATTTTAACAGTTCCTTCTATAACCCATTTTTGTGTTTTCTATTTATTAAAATATGTGTTTATTGTTAAGATCAAAACAAAAATATCTTTTAATATGGCTCAAAATTGTATATGTGGAAGAAAAATGAAATGAACTTTTTTGGGGGTCCATGCCTGTGAATTAATTTCTGAGCAAAAGTTTTCTGGTAAACATTCAACAGTCAGCTCTCCGAAAAGCCATGACACAGTTTTAAGTCTAATATTCATAGCATTTTCTCCATTTTCTTAAGTCTAGACAACCACTAACAAAAACAAAAACAAGAGTCAATTCCTGATTTGTAGTATTTATAGATTTCCCAAGTGTAAATTTTCACATTGAAAATTTAACTATCAACTTTCTTCATTCCAGAGGAGCCAGCCCCGGCACATTTCTGGCTACAAGGAACTTTGCACTAGGAAATTCTTTCCAGTGAAGTAAACCCACAATTGTTCTGCAATTTAGCATCTTAGCGAGTTGCCTAGGATCACTGAAAAGTTATTCTTTCAGTTCATCAAAAAGGATTTGTTAATAGCCTTCTGTGTACCGGACACTTTGTTAAGTGTTGGGGACAAAGTACAAATAAGAAGCCATTTCTACTTAAAAGAGCTTCCAAAATACCCTATGAAACATATTGACCCTGACTTCTCTTTTGAAATGAAAGAAAGGTAGTCCTTGCCTTAAGTATCTTCACAGGGGTTTTGGGTTAAGCAGTCAGTTGCTGTGGGTTTACTGGAGAAAAGAAACAAACACTAACTTATACTAACATCTCAGAAGAGCTATCAAAGTTTGGAGACTGATAAACCCCCAAGTACATTTTTCCCCCAAACTGTATATCCTAAAGGGAAACTGAATGCTCATATTTTGATTCACTTATCCTTGTAATATCAACATGTCTCTAAAGGGCTGTTTCATGTCAGGATCTCCTTAATAAGCCTGTTTTTAAGAAATAAACATTTTGAAAGTCTCATCCTCCAAAAAGACTGCTCTGAAACATAAAACTAATGGATTTGGGATGCGGCCTCAGTTTGCCGACCCACCTTTCCACAGTAAATTTAAATTTTCGTAGGTTTACCGTTAGGCAGATATGACTTGTTTTATTGGCTACACTGCTTATGCAACAAAAATCTATGAGAACTTGGGTCAAGGCTCTGAAGGTCTTGAAACTCCATTCCTCATGATGGTGAATGCAGCCATGTTAGTTAAAAGCATACCTTGTGGGCCTTACTTACTAACTCCTGAGTAAAGAGAATAATCCTCAAAGTAGTAAAATGTCTGTTACCCATTTAAAACTTTTCTTTTACACTTTCACATTATAATTGAGAAGTAAAAATGTATCATGACTGAAACATGGATGGATGTGTTTTAGAGCCTTTCTTGTCTATTCTACCCATTTCCCAAAATTCTACCAGTATAATTTTTATAGAGTGTTTCTTTCATTCCTGATAATTTTTTTTCTGTTTTTAAAAGTCTGTTTCAGGTGCCAAAACCTGAGTTTCTGAATTTGTTCCTACTGCCCCTTTCCTTTTTCTAGCTACTCCCCCCTCTCAATCACACATTTCCCAGTTTCCTATTTCCAGGCACATTCAGTGATGTAGTGCACAGCCAATCGTTATGTCTCTTGGCCATAAATTTACCCAGAACTATGGATTGGTTTGGAAAAGCTAATCCTTTATGCCCATTATGGCAATATATACATAAATGATATTCCAAAAAAATTTTTTTAGTGCTTTAGTCTGGTCATCTCAGAATATGTTTGCTTTTGTGGTTTCTTCTGTGATACAGTTAGGAATAAAATATGAGCTACAAAAATAAATGTTGTGAAAGATTTGTTATCTACAATACACTAAATATATTGTCTGCAGAATGCTAAATGTATTCTAAGCTTTCATTCAGGCTTAAAATTGCTCTTCCTTAAAAAATTATTCTTTGATCTCTCAAAAGATCTAGTACCTTGAGGTGCCCATAATCTATATATACATAGGCTATGTCTAAAGGAACAGTCCAAAAAGTTAATTTTTTTTGTACTGAATGGCTTGATACTTGGGGTAACCAAGCAAACCTTAAGTTGTGGAATCTTAATAGCCACCTCATTGCTGAAGTCAAAAGGAAACCAAGAGGAAACTTAATAATATTAAAAGTTATTTTAAAGGGAGTTCACATTAGTTTGAAGGGTATTTTGCTTCTCACACAATATCTACCTTTGTAAAGTTGAAAAAACCTAGATTTGTAACCTACCCACATCTTTTCAGTCTTCAGGACATAAATCTAATAAGTGATTCAGGCCAGTAAAGTATTAATCCCATACCGATAAAAAATTAAAGTATTCATTGGAATATTTTAAAGTTCTATAAATCTAAAGGAAGATGTGAACTCTGTGTTGAGTGCTTTTCTTCCCCTCTCAGCATTCTGATGATTATTTAAACAAATAGAAAGAGGAGCTAACTGCATTTTACCTGTGAATATTTTGCTAGATTTTAATAGTCAAAGCATCAAATTGTAAATTTGATTTCTACAACCATAAATGTATACAAGCAGCAAATTTGGCTACTGTTAAATTAACACTCCATTAAAAGACACACTCAAAATGAAAGCTTCCAAAATTACATTTTTCATATATATATATATATATTATATATATAAATATATATATATATTATATATGTATATATATAAAATATATATATATATATATATATAGAGAGAGAGAGAGAGAGAGAGAGAGAGAAAGGGAAAGGGAGAGAAAAAGAGAGAAATAGACTAGAGACTCAAAGTTTTGCAGTCTAGGTTGCCAGTTATTCTATTCCATAACTGTTAACTTTCTGAGTTCTTCTTTTTTCCTTTGCTGAGCTCTCTGTCACTGGAAACATCTTAAACCAATTTAAAGTGCTACACCTGAATAAACATGTTGTAAAAGTGTTTATGTATTGAAGTGGGTCAGTTCAAGGTATGGTATTTGGCTGGGACTTCTAATTTCTCTTTTTACAGCAAAAAGGCTGCCAGAAGGAGGAAGTCTGAGCTGAATTAATACATTTGTTACAGTGGAAGTAGAATGGAAACTGCTTTAGCCACAAATCAAACTGCCTCTTTCATTTATGCCAGTGATAGAGTTTTTCTAAGAAATATAGACCCTGGCAGAAAGCCACTGTAAGTTTGCATTTAAAAGGGAAACCTATATGCTTATTTGTTTAAGGTTTACAGCCCTGGTTATTTGTGACTCTCTCTCTCTCTCTCTCTCTCTCTCTCTCTCTCTCTCTCTCTCTCTCTATCTCTCTCTTTCTCTCTTTTTCTCTCTCTGGATGAAGCCTAGTGGCAGTACACATTTGGAAGGCAGATGACCGTTTTTAGTCCTTGGAGCTCTTGCACAAATTTTTCCAATCTGTTCTACAACAATCACGGAGGACACTGATGCTGCCCAGACAAGTCAATGTTCTCTTACCAATACCTTCACATTTAAAGGACCTCTGTGTCCCCCCTCGAACAGCTGCACAGCCTCACATGACACTGTCTCGTTTCCTGACGGTCAGAGGGTCCTGCATAATACACGTACACACAAAAGTGTTTATGCTGCCAAAATAAATTCTGCTAAGAGCAAGGGTTTATTTGCTAAAATGTCATTGATGCCATTTCAGGGACTTGTTTTCCTTGCTTTTTCTTCTAGAGTGAGTCAGGTCTGAGAACACAGTCAGGCTCCTCCACTGTCTTTACTGAATAAATATTTTAATAAAATATGCACTTCCCTCAGGAGGAGAACCTGAGTCAATCATGAATATATTTCAAACCCTATTATATATTACTCTTGAATGTTGTGTAAGTTCTATGTCCAGAGTAGTTTCTGTACATGCATTTTTGAAACCTCAAATATGTTGTAAATAGAGTTTTCACATTTCATAGTATATCAATATCCTTGATTCACTTGGATAAAATGAAATTTATTTAACAAATTGATCATTTGTTTGGGATGCAACGCAGCAATCACATACAATTGGTAGTTATGCTTTTCAAAAAGGGAAAAAATATCTAATATGGAGAACCCATCCATATACAGTTTCTTGGTGATATGAATTATATTGGTCTTATAAAATTTCAGTCCTTCTTTCCAGAGGATACTAGTACATGCTGACATGTAGTTACTTGGAAAGCTGTAGGATGAGTGGGCATTTGGCTTTTGTAATAGACATTTGCAGTTCTGAACCCTGGGTCACTTCCCCATCCAGAATTCACTCTAGATGAATTCTGGGACTCAGTAAGTGTGAGTCTAGGCTGAAGCTAGGATTTTTGGAAGTGTCTGCTGCCCATACTTGCCTAGGGACTGATGACAAGTGAGAGGTAGTCAATCTGTCAAACAAAACCTTTATTAAGTGCCTACTATGTGCCAGCAACTGGCCTAAGCCCTGGGGTCATAAGAGGAGACAAAGGTCCTTGCCCTCATAAAGCTCACACTCTAATGGAAGAAATGACTTTCAACAAATCTCTGTAAATCAGCTATATTCAAGACAAATAGGAAATAATTAAAAGAGGGAAGGCACTAGAATTAGGAACACTTCCTATGACATTAGTTAGGTTAAGTAAGGTGATGCTGTCTTGGGCTAGACAGACTTTTTTGACTGAAAGTCCAATTCTAGGATTCACCTGAGATTTTTATGTGCACATAGACTTACAGGCAGGATCTGGTAATCCTGAGAGAATTTCAAAAACTTGACTGAAAGTTGGCTAGGATTTGGAGCAAATAAATTTCTCCAGTCCTAATTTTCATACCGGTACTGGGGAGACATCAGAAAGGTCCATGTTCAATCAAAGAAGCAGGCTGGAATAGTAGGAGGTGAAGGTCACCAATTAGTGTGCCAATTAGGATTTGAAGTAGGCTGCAGGTTCTCTGAAATACTCATATTCCAGATGTGTATCTAATATCTTTTCAATGTACTTTGGAAAAAATGAAAGGACATTTAGTTAGTGGGTGGTATAAAAATATACATTTGTAGGTTGTGTTATTCTGCTATTATTTTAACAGATTGAACTGTAATATTTATTTCAACTATTTCCAATACACATCACTTTTTTCTTTAATTTCAGTAGCCCATGTACGTGGGATTTTTTGAATAAACAATGAACATAAATTCTCTTTCTTAACAGTGCCAAAAGAGGTTAGTCATGGAGTATATGATTTTGGCAACAGAACCAGCAAAAACTAACTAATAATAAAATATTAATTGGCTAAAAATATATTATTATTTTATTTACAAAATCTTTTATTAAATGTTCCTTTTATCATGAAATTAATGATCATTAACCATTATGAATATATGAATTTATAAAGTGTAATAGGGATCATATATGAAACTGTTACTGTTTTTTAAAGTATATCTTTAAAATTAAAGAGTAGTGACAAAATTTCTCTACTCCTGCCCTCCTTTAAATTTCTTTTTTAAAATTTTCTTCTTTGTACCTTGCGGTCAGTGTGTAAATTATTTTTCTGGTTCTGCTCACTTAACTCTGCATAATGTTATATATTTATTTTCCTAAGGATAATTCATCGACAACATGATTAATTAGTTTGCAATTTCTCACCACACATGGACAAATGAAAGTACACTGAAACTTTTCTGGATAGTAAATAGAAAAAAAGAAAAGAAAAAATTGCCCATGGATTAAAATGCAAACCATGGTTTTATTACATACTGCTTCCACAAACAAGGCATTCCATCTCTTAGCTTCAGACATCCTCTCTGTCTGTCTCCCATAACTAGAATGCTCTCCCTCCTCCTCTCTGACTACTGACCTCTCCAGCTTCCATTAAGGCCAAATTAAAATCCCTCCTTCTACAAGAAGCTTTGCCTAATTCCTCATAATTCCAGTACATCCCCTCTTTTAATTAATTCTCATTGATCCTGTATATAGCTTGCACATTATTTGTTTGCACATTGTTTCCTCTATTAGATGGTGAGCTGTTAGAGGGCAGGTACTGTCATCTTGTATCACCAATAATTAGCATAGTACCTGTGCATAGTAAGAACTTAATAAATGTTAGTTGATTCATCTTGATTAAATTTCTTACTCTTTCTAGGACTCAATTTTCTTATATGCTGAGAGTATTGTACTGAATGACCATTGAGGTCTCTTTCAATTTTCAAATTCTGTGATTGTGTCTTTTAAGGTTCTATACATCCTGTCCCTTTCAGTTCTATATCCTATTATCTTTGATGTTAACCCACAAAAGAAATAATCTGCCTGGACATAATCACTGGTTGACTGTAATAGCAAACATGCATTCTTTATTGGAAAACTCCTTGATGGCAGTTTTTCCCCTTCAGAATATCGTGTTAGCAGTTAGTTAAGTGTTATCTTGACAATGAAATGAAAATGGACTGTAGAAGGAGCTCTGATGGAATGACTATTTTCCCTTTGTATTTCCCATGCTATATATATCATGATCCATGTATCCCATTTTAGGACGCAGTATTAATGTTAAATCGGCTGGCCTTATAGGAAGACATGGGCCCCAGTCCAAGCAGCCTTTTATGGTGGCATTCTTTAAGGCAAGTGAAGTCCTTCTCCGGTCAGTGCGAGCAGCTAACAAAAGGAAAAATCAGAATCGGAACAAATCGAACAATCACCAGGATTCATCAAGAATGTCCAGTATTGGAGGTAAGAAAAATCCATAACAGCATAGGTAGGTAGACTTGTGAACCTAAGAATCCCGTAGCTGCATGTTCCAAAGCAAGCAGCCGTAGGAAACCTAAGTTCTTTTATCTGTTTACTTGTTCTATTAAATCATTGAGCATAGCATCAGAATATCTGGTCAATGAACAATCAGTAATCCATTCTTAAAAAACAAAAAAAAAACCTAGAATTTACCTTGCAATTTTGATTCACTTTAAATTAATATCAAGCTGGCAGCAATGAAATTATAAAATAGCTAGATCAGCAGTCTAGCCAATCACTTAAGTATACAGTGTACTGAGCTAACATCCCTTGGACCTCCCAAATATGGTTAAGCAAATATGGAAAAGAAGGTAAATTCAGAATAAAATGCTTATTTGAATACTTAAAGCAGTTGAAATTCCTTCCAACATTGGAAACAGTGTAATAACAAATTATGTTTATTTTTATTATTTATTTGGTTCTGTTTATGTATTTAAATGCTGTTGAATTTGTTATCATAAGCTTTTATCAAAATAATCTGATTTTTACTGTATATTGTACCTATGGGATGGCACAACACAGATGATATCAATGTACTTGCAATTTGAACTGGTAGAAGACTGTAAAGAATGGAAGAGGGTATGTAATAAGCATTTACTGGGTGCCTGCTATGTACCAGATTATGCTAAATGCTTTAAGTATTATTTGATTTGATCCTTACAAGAACCTTGTGATGTAGGTGTTATTTATTATCCTCATATTTCAGTTAAGGAATCTCAGGCAAAGTTTAAGTGACTCACCCATATTCTCATAGCTGGTAAGTATCTGAGGTCGGATTTGAGCTTAGGTTTCCTGACATCACAGCCAACAGTTGATCCACTGAGTCACCCAGCTACCCAAGACTGGACAAATGAATACAAGCAGAGAGTTTCCAATTAACTGTACACATAAGAAGCCTCAATCATGCTATTTATTTCAACAAATACCTATTTTAGCACATGTGACCAAAAGCTCCTCAAAAGTTGGCTTTGGGCAAAAATCAAAGGATCTCTTTAAAAATGGAAGGGGATGTGAAATTAACAGGGACCATTCATTCTTAAGCAATTTGGAGTGCCAGTGTTATAAGCAGACACAAACCAATCTATGACCTAGAGTGTGGCTCATTTCTTCATTTTCAAAATATTTCTTGGAGTCAAATGATGAGAGAACATGATTATTCTAAATGACAACTTACTTTCCACAGCCCCTGTGAATTTTTTAAAGGATTATTTTACCCTAACTTTACAATATACTTCCACTTTAAAAAGTCATTCTTTAAACAACACCATAATATGGTTCTTTGGCAAAATAAAAGTATTCTTATGCCAACAATAGAAGGTTAGCCAGTATTCTCACTCACATTTCTTGAGTGTTATCATTTCTCCTACAATACCACACAGTGACAAATCACATCTCCATGATTTACTATATTCAGTCATCCCTTAATTCTGTTGAATACTCTAGAAAAAGAAGATATGATTCTAAGCAGAATGAAGCCAATTAATACATATCATCTACTTTTTATTATTTAATAGTCTTAACAATGAAGTAGGGAAAAATATATTAAAGCTTCTAAATGCACCACTTAAGATCTACCTCAGGATAATCAGAAAAAAGTGTAGGCCATTAAGCATATAAAAGTTCCAAGTGGATATTAGAAATGGAACCAGCGATGGTTCAGTCATGAAAACTTGTTCTGTGTCTATTGTCCTAGCACATCTAGCAACTGAATGGCTGTGGAAGGATCTTAGATAAACCTGTGTTATGTTGGATTTCAATTCTATAATATTTTAATGAAAAAATGACTTTTATAATTTGAAAATCAAGCTCAATCTTTATAACAAAAATTTCTCCAAAAGCAATTTCATTTAGTTGAATTTTCTCCTATTCTCATAATTTATTTTAAGACACATAACTTTAGAAAATCCTTCCTTTCTTTTTCTTTTCTTTATGTACCACCCTTATTTCCCAATATATCATTTTCCCATCTTCACCCAAGGAGTCATCCATTTTTAAAAAAGAATAGAAAGAAAGGGGACAGGGTGTCATTTAGGAAAACTAACAAAAAACAAAACATGACAGGATATATTGTAGAAAATCCTTCTTCTTTCAATGTATCACAGTCTTGTATTTTTTATTTCTGAATAGAATGATCAAAATATAAGTTGATTTTTTTGTATTGATTTTGTCTGACAATATAATAGAATAAGTTTAAAAAATTGCTTCTCAATTGTAATAGAATAGTTGTAGTTTGGTGCATAGTAAGTCATTGTGGAAAGAGTATGATCCTTGAAGTTGAGGAGATTAGAGCTTGGATTTTGAATCAGAAACATACTGGCTTATGATAATGGGCGTGATTACTTAACCTGTAAATACTTCCAGGCAACTCCATAAGACTGCCAGTTATATAAGTTACAATTTACGTAGTTAGAAGCTATTTCCATAGTGAGATCCAGACCCTCTCACAACCACATGCCACCTCCACTAACCACCCCCCCCCCCACACACACACACAAAGTCCTAGTTTATGGTAAAATTACAAGTGAAAAAACACAATTGCATATTTATCATTAAGGTTCATAATGAGTCTGACAGATATTCCAGGGACTGAAATACACAAAGTCCATTTCCTTATTGGTCTACAGTATTTAGCTTCCCCTTCTTCCTTTAAGTAACAAAAATACTTTCATAACAAGAGATGGGTAAAACACATGAAGAAAAGGCACAGAACATTTTGCCAGTTTTCCAACACTCTTTGCAGTGTTAAATTAATCTAATATGAATCACCATTTACTTTTTAGAAAAGAAAAAGGAATTTGATCATTTCATTCATTTATTCAATCATTCTTTCAACAAAGATTTATTGAGGGCCTACTATGTGCAAGACTCTATAGTAGGCGCTGAATTTGTGGTAAGTAGTTTGTGGCTTCATATTTTCATAATATTAAGCAAGAAAGCAGATTGTTTGCATCTGGATAATAAACCTTTCCAATATTTAGTGATAAAGCAGAAGGGGAAATAAAACACTCAAAAAGATGTTTCAGTATTGGTAAAATATGAAGGTGAGTGAATTTTAACATAAAAAAGAAATGAGTCTCTATAAGATGGGATAGTTTAGTGAAATTTTATGTTAAGAAGGTAATCTAAAAACAAATGAGCAACATTATAAAGGACAGAATAGAAGTTCATAGTAAAACCTTGTGAATAACCTCTGTGCTTAGATCTTTGTTAGGTGGAAAGATTTGCACCAAATCCCTTTTCATGTCACATATACGAAGAGATAGAAGGGACCTGAGGAATCATTTAACCCATCCCTCATTTTCCAGATGAGGGAACAACCCAGGTAGTTTAGGACATTCTCAGGGCACCACAAGGAGTAAATGTGTGATTTCAGAGCAGTTCACTATGGCGTTTTCCTTAATCCAGGTGTCTAGTAAACTAGCAGTTTAGCAAATTTGTCAAAAAAGGTTATGAGGTTAGTGTGCTGTGACCTTTACTTGGTAAGGCATTGTTGGCTCAGTGGTTACCACAAAGAATCCTCAGGTATTTTGCCCAATCCCTATCCAAAAGACTCTCTTTATTACTGTACATATGATGGGTAGTCATTCGGCCATTGCTTGACTTTTTCAACACTACCTGTCCAATTTTGGACAGGCTTGTCAGTGTAAGAAAGTTTTCCTTAAATTGAACTGTGATCGGTTAATTTTCAATCTCCCACATGTTTTGGCCTCCTGAACTAAAGAGAATAAGTCCAATACTTCTGACACGATAGGCAACTTTTAATCCCTTCCAGACAGCTACATCATCCTATTGTCTTCTTCCAGTCATCTCTTCTCTTGGTTAAATCTTTCCAACTCCTTCAACAGATCATCATAGGGCAAGGGATTGAGGCCCTTTGACATTCTGACTATTCTCCTCTAGAGAGAATCTCCAATTTATCAGTATCCTTCCTAATCTATGGTTCCCAAAACTAAACATAGTTCTCCCAATAGGATCTGACCAGGGCAGAGTACATAGGGACTATTACCATCTAATTCCTGGAAATTCTTTTCTCCTAAGGCAGAAAGTTTTGGGGCTGCCACATCACACTATAATCTTACATTGAATTTCCTGCCCCACTAACACCGATTTCCATTTCTCAATGATTATAATACATTCATAAAATAATAGGTTTATATAATTTTTCCAGGGATTACAAATAAACCTCAAATGGTTTCACATTCTATCCTCTTGCCTTCATGACTAATCAAGGCATTTAGCTATCTCAAATCTAGCATCACCTTTTCCCATGTTGCATGATCTTTCTGTCATTCAGAGAATACATTCACAAAATTCCATCAGTACCTTTGACTGTAGTTCCTCCCAGACTGAAAATTTAAATTCATTGAGGACAGCTAAGTTGTTCTCTTACCGTCTCCTCATTTACCTTCAGTTTCAACTCCATTATAGTAAAGGTCATTCGCCTTGACAGAGAAAAGATTAGCAAAATACAGACTAAATCTATGATCTTCATCCTGCAGGTATCTCACACCTTCTTTCCATCTTTCTCTTGTCCCAATATCTCTGATTTGGGAATAGAGCTAAGAAAAAAACTGGTGTTTCCTAACCTGAATTCCAGTCTTGGAACATTGGAACAACACCGGAGGTCTGTATGTAAGTGGAGAAGAGACATGTGGAAGACTAAATGATAATAGAGCTTTGAAGAGCCAATAAAAAAAAATAATGAATAACTGTGCTTATTACAAATGGAACCTATCCCATTCAGCAAACTAAAGAATGCTCAAGTGTTTATTAATTTTCTTCCTCATGCAGACTCTCATGTTTTGGAATTCTCAGATGAATTGAACTAAACTGAACTGAATAAAACCCAGACTTACAGACCTAAACACTGGCACGGTTCTAATACTTTTTAAGCTTGTGGGGATCTCAACAAAGTGAGCTCCTTGCCTCACAACTATAAATTTTAGCCAGTTCATGAGACAATTTAAGCCCGTTCCTATAAGTCAGTGGGGTCAAGCAGTTAGTCAACAAGCATTTATTAAGAGCTATGCTTGAGGGTCTGGCTATAGGGGAAGCAAAGAGGGAAGAAAAGCAGTCCCTATCCTCAAGGAATACATATTTGAATCTGGGTGACAACTTGTGAATAATTTAGTACATTCAAGATGTAGCATATGTAAATGGTAATCTGAGAGGATAAGGCTCTAACAGCTGGTGGATAGGGGGCCAGGGAGAGGGAGAGCCACTAGAAAAGATCTCCTATAAAAGCTATGAGGAACTGGGTCTTGAAGGAAATCAAAAATCAAAGTGAGTGAACAAAACATTTCAGGGATGAGGGACAGCAGTGCAAAGGCAGAAACTGAGTTTGAAGAACTGCCAGCTTGCCACTGGAGGGGAGTAAAGCTGTAGAGACTTTCTCCATTTCCCTTTAACTGACTCCATGAAAATTGACTTAGCCTTCTCCAAAGAACTAGTCCAAAGCAGCTGCAAAATTGTAGTCTAATACCAGAAGAGCTGTCTTGGCTCTTGTTCTATTTTTAAACATGGATTACTCTCATTGTTTTATCCTATCCCATTTTTAAACAGGTTAATTTCCTTTATTCCGTCAGATGAAACTTTTTCCTTGGCCAGGGATGCCTTCCTTCTTTTCTCTTATAAAGCAAGGGCTCCTCTCACTTCTTTGGCTTGCATGTTTCAAATGGCAAAATTATACCGTGTTTGCCTTGTATTTTAGGTGAACTTAAACGTTCACTTCTCTTTGAGGAATTTTTTCTCCCTCCCTTTTATAGATTTATCTAAAATCATTCCACCAAATGGTCAGATTTTATATTTTGAGGAAAAAACTAAATAGTAACTAAAAGAGTTAAATTGACCATTTTCCATATTTGTTCCATGAATTCTCGTCACCCCCACCCTTCACGCACATGTAATCAGACAAGGCCTTACTTGTGAACATTTATTCATTCAAGGGCTCAATTGCTGTCTAGGTAAGCCCTAGCGAGAGCAGAAAACATTCTTTTCTCCTCTGAAACTTCCGTGTATTTCCTTTCCCCATTGCATTTTTTATTTTCTCCTAGAACAAAATGCTCTTTAAATGACCAAAATGACTAAGGGGAAAAATTCAAATTTGCACTGGTTCCAAAAATTGGTTACAAGGAAAATCTGGCTGCTCAAGAGTATTTTTCAATTGTTGGCGCTGTTTTACCAATAACATGCCATGAAGAGACAACAGAGGAATGCCTGCCGGCTTCAGGAGACTACATTTAGGTACAGGAAAGTTGAAATACTTTTCTGGCATCTGCTATGGCAACAGACAATTTTCATTTAATCGGTATTAGGACTTTTCCTTCTCATAAGGGAAGATTCATCTACAATAGCTTTATTTCCATTCTCATTTAACCCTCTGTAACTTGCCAATGATTTTTTTTAAAATTACAACTCTAATTTCCTTGCATTTTCTCCCATAGTTTTTTCTGCCATCTATTGATTTTCAACCTCACTGAAAAGTTGGCTGCCTTGGGTAAAAAGTTTACTCCTTCTCCCTACTCGTTACTTTATTCTTGACAGAATAAGCATATGGTCCTAAGGTTCTGTGAAATTGAATCCTTGGAACCACTTTTCTGTTGTAAATTTCAGTGCTGGTTACCTTTATGTGATGTTACATTATATATAACAGTTACCCCACATAAAAGGTTGAATAGAGAGAATGAATATACGCTGAATTTTCTGTTTCTTTTTGGATATGAAATTCAGATGATTACACTTTTAATTTTGAACTTATCTAATGCATCTAGTTTATCTTATTGAATACATTGCACAATTTTCAATCACAATCTTTTAATTGAGAAAGGAATGAATTAATACATCTCTAATTCTTGCCTCAGGCATATCTCTTAGACACATGGTTTTCATTCGGAAATTTTGTTTTCTATTCTGAATTTTAAAAGTTACATATACTAAAAGCTGATACTAGACTCATTTTTAATTCTTTTCCCCTAAAGCATGTTAGGGGGTATTTTGTGTCACTGTGTTTAATGGTCCAAAACAATTTCCTGGAGAGCATCATTCTACTCTTTGGCATCACTCAATTTATCTTAGGAGGACAAGTCCTAGAGTCTGAAATGCATAACTCCTTTTCCTCTTTTGTTGATTCCTGCAGTAATGGCATAGAGCAAAAAAACTTTAGAAGTTTCATTGTTATATAGCTGAAATCAAAGAAAGCAAGGATTGAATTTACAGATAGATACAGATGATTGGGCCCTAACAGAATGTCTTTATTTTTTACTTTTATACATTCACTAGCAATTGAGGGAATTCAGTTGGAGAGTGGCACCTTTAACTAATTAGATAACTATAGTTATTTAGTCAGCTAATTAACTATAGTTATTCACCAGTTAGTTAACTACAGCTATTCACTAAACCTATCAATGAGAAAAGAAATTCCTTTATTTTGCTGGGGGCAGGGGGAAAGATAGCCTTGGTTTCTTTCAAAAACAAAACAAAATTGCCCCTGCTCTGATTCTTTGGCTATTTCCCTTTACTAGCCCACAAAGAAATGAAATGAATAGTTTCTTGGAGTAATATCAATCCAATGTGTGAGCCAAGTCTACCAAATAGAGTCTATGGAGAGACAGTTCTATAATAATTGCACAGCTGCGTTTTACTCTGGATCAAGGGTGGATATATGGAATTATTTCTAAACAATTATTGTCTGGATTCTCATTGACAGGCTTCAAAAGGGAATATGTTTTCCAATTTTCTTCTAAAATATGCAATAGATAATGACAGACTTCTTCATTGTATGTCCTGCCAAGAAGTGAGCTAGCATAGCGTAGAAGATAGAACATTGGATTCGAAGTTAGGAAAACATGTGTTTAAATTTTGCCTCAGACACTTACTAGTTGTGGGACTCTGGACAAGGTATTTAAAGTGCCTGAGCCTTAGTTTCCCATTCTGTAAGGTGAAGAGATTAGACTTAAAGACTTTTGAGATTCCTTCTAGGTCTGTGATCTTATAAATGGGAGATTGGATATTGAGAGACCCTAAAAAATGAGTATTGAGATGGCCATTAAGATACGATTTTTAATTTTGTTTATCCAGATTATAATACAAGTGAACAAAAACAAGCCTGCAAGAAGCATGAACTCTATGTAAGCTTCCGGGATTTAGGTTGGCAGGTAAGAAGAAAATTCATGCTGAAATGAGCTAAGATCTTTGCTCCCTTAAATACAACCAACCCTTCAGTATTGTTAATTTTTGTGTCAATCTTTATTTTCCCCCTTTTCTAGAGCTTAATAGTAAACAACTGATGACATCACTTAAGGATTATCTGATATTTGTATCTTTTTTTCGTTGTTGCTGTTTCTTTCTTCTTTGGCCATTTAACGGCAGCCAGAAGTTATCAAAAGAGATGGTCCCTACCCTGGAAAAGCTAAAATATGGTACTGAAGAAGAGAGGTGAAGCTCTTGCCTTTACTGGGTATAAGATTGGCTCATAGACAGCTTTTGGTTTTTAATTAAAAAAATTGGACTGGATATCACCATTTCTCTCATGCTGGAATTTCAGAGGCTACTCATACGACTGGTCCCAATCCGAACATCTTGCCAATTGCTTCATTCTCCAACCTGGGATGGTTTTCTTCTCCCATGGTAGTAGAGTTATCAATCAAGAACAGTAAGGAAACTCAGTCCATAGGGTCCGACATCTTCCTTCAGAGGAGGAAACTCAGGTCCTAAAAGGCTATAGAATGTGTCCATAAGTCACAAAGCTTTCTAAGTGACAGAGCTGGGTTACTCACAAAATGTGCTCAGTGTCAAGGAAGATGGGATCATGGTCTGCAGCACTTTTTAACCTCAATCTATCTACCACAATGTTTGCCCCTGAGAATGTCTATGTTATTGATATATAGATAGTTGCAAAAAAACGAAAGAAAAAGAAGGGGGATTTAACTTTTTGGCAGCTTTTTGTACACATCTACTATCTATTAACTCCCTAAGCTATGGAAAGTTTAGAATTGACCAATCTTAGAAATATCCTTCCTTAGTAATAGGATTAAAAAATAAAAAACATTGTCCTTAGCACTTTTCATTCCTAAAGTTTCAGATTCATAAAGGGATAATTAAATTTATTTCTTAATTCTGTATACTAACGTTGGACATTTAATGGAGAAAGTGCTATATTTGTACAGGGGCAAGATATAATATCTCTGTAGTAACTGTTTTAATTAATTAAATATTTTCATTTTTCCTAGGCATTCCTTTTGGGTCAATTCCAGTTTACATATATGTGTATGTATATATGTGTGTACATGTGTTTATGTATAGACATATATACATACACATGTAGTATAGTATACATTATATATTATATGTGTATATAATATTTAATGTTTATAATAATAATTATGTACAAATACATGATTGGATACATATGTACATAATATATGTTATACATTATATTTTATATCATATGTAAATATATATTTATACAATACAGAACTTTAAAAAGTAACATGGAATTAAAAAAGCTAATCTTCAATAGTTGATGCGGGACATGTATGGAGAATTAGCATTTTTGTCTGAGTATCCAGGATTCAAAACGAGCACATTATTTTTTTTTTCAGGAAACAATGAGGATCTTCTAAGTTTATACTTCTTTTCTTTTCAAATTCCATCTGAACTTGACAGAATTAAGCAGTATACAATGGAGTGTTAGATTTGGAATCAAGGGAACTGAGTTCATTACTTTCTCTGTCACTTACTACCTGTGTGACACTGGGCAAGTTCCTTGATCTGTTGAGGCCTCAGTTTCCTCATCTATAACATTGTGGCCTTTGAGGTCCCTTTCAGCTCTGGGTCTGTTACTGTGATCACATAAGCTCTAAGATAGTTTATAATATAGTCAGGTAGGTGATGCAGTGAACAGAATGCAGGCCCTGGAGTCAGGAGGACCTGAGTTCAAATCCCTAGCCTCAGACACTTACTAGCTTTGTGACCCTGGGCAAGTTATTTAACTCTGTTTTGTCTTCTATAAAACGAGCTGGAGAAGGAAATGGCAAACCACTTTAATATTTTTACTAAGAAAACCCCAAATGGGGTCACAAGAGTCTGACATGATTCATCAACTAAACAACCACAAATATTATAATACATAATACTAAATTATGATGTTATAAACAGTCCTCCTATGAAGTCTGTTGTAGGCTGTACTCCTGGGTTTTTGAAGACTCCACCAGTATATTACAAATTTCTGAAGGTTCCATCAAGCTAGAAGCATGGCTCTGGCAAAGTATGCCTGTTGGCAAAGTTAACGGTGATGATTGTAGTTAAGTGGCTTGCTGGCTAATGAAGTGTGGAGAGGCTCATTTCTAGAAGTTCACCCTGAGGTGGTGTTGGTCAATGTTGTTATTTTACTACAGCAACTCATGAATGCATCTACTATAGTGTGGAGAAGTGGAGCTCTGAATAAGTAGAGGGAGTACCCATAGGAATAAAATTAAAGAATGTTTTTTAAGCGTTGAAGAATATAAATAATATTTCAGAATACTGCTTAATGATTCAAAACATTCATGGACATGTGTCAATAAGCAAATATTTACATATATACACACATTTTTTACTAGACATTATTTCATTGGTGTTTGGAAGGTTCCTGAGAGAAAGTTCCTTTACCAATTGCAATAGACACCTTCCCTACAATTTCTAGTCTTAGAAAGGTACCTTGGGCAATGAGATTTGTTACTTGCTTAGGAATGGGTCACCAATATATATCATAGATGGAGTTTTAACTCAGATATTTCAAACACTGAGGGATACTCTCTATGCAGTATACTAAGCTGCCTATCATCATATGCACACACATAAACTCAATATTATAAGTAATATAGCATGAATAACAATATTTTATAAAGTATACTAGGAAACACTGAAAAGAGTTAACCAGTAAAAATTTGATTTATAATCTTATTGTGGACTTTAAATTTAACAAACAATAGAAGTTATCCTTCAATGATTAATTATTGGAGACCACTGAGAAAACTGTTTAAAGAAAATCTATTAAAGTTTGAAACATCTTTCAGTGCTATTGGTTATTCAAGTATTTATTAATTTTGTATTTTTAAGGTAAAGAGCAGTATACTTCATTTACACTCTAAATAATTCACACAGATATATTCATTTGATATTATCTTTTTTGTGGATTTATTTTAGGATTGGATTATTGCTCCAGAGGGCTATGCTGCTTTCTACTGTGATGGAGAATGCTCTTTTCCATTGAATGCCCATATGAATGCTACCAATCACGCCATAGTTCAAACTCTGGTAGGTTCTTTTCTCATTGTTTGGTTTTTATTCCTGTAGGAGTAAAAAATTTTTAGGATGGGGATAATGAGAAGTATGTCCCAGGGTACAAATGACTTGGGCATGCACTCTTCCTGTTGTAGTTTTCCAATCCACCTTCCCCTGACCATACCTGTAGGCCAACCCTTAGGGCAACACCCTTCTCCCGGAAGCTATCTTCCACTATTGCCACATATTCTCTCTTGGATATCCACCCACACCCTTCTTGTTTCTGGATTGCCATTTTTGTAATATATCTTTTTCATATACAAAGCTATTACTCATCCCCTTTACTTAGCCTTTTTGCTTTTAATAAAGTACATCTTTTCAGAACCACATACCAGATATGAGTTCCATTCCAATTAACTTCACTGATTCTTATGTAGTCAACTATTTCTTTTCTTTGTATTAGGATTTCTTTTGTCCACTCTATCCATTGTCCATTTTTCATTCACTTTTACATAAATATCTTTGGCCCTTTGTTTTATCACTGGCTTGGATATCTTTACTCGTCCTTTCTTTTGCTTATGTTCAACCTATATTGTACATGCTATACTTTGTGACCCTAGACATAGTAACTATGTGGGCTATATTCTCTTGTCTCATCCCTTCCTATTTTAAACCTTTTTTGACCAGATTGTAAGCTTCAAGGCAAACACATTTTTTAACCAATCCTTGATGAATCTTACGTACATGCCTTCCTACATTTTCAACAATGATCCCAAACTCCCAATTCCTTTTTGAGAAAAGGAATCTTTCTAGTCAGGTGATCAATTCCCATGTGTATCTATCTGTTGTTAATCTGGTTATATCAGCAGTGATAGTGATTACTAAAATGTGCCTCTCCTATACACACAAACACATTTCATATTCCATGGGTTCTCTAAGTTCTTCACGATTTTTTTTTCTAGGGTTTCATTATTCTTGCCAATTCTTTCTTCATATCATTTATCTATCTATCTATATGACCAGGAGAGAGTTGTGATCATTGAATTTGGGAGTTCCCAAAGATCTAAATCTCTATCACTTGTCAGATATTATAAATCTTCCTATTAAGTGAAATTAACAACAAAAAAATTTGGTACCCTTCAGAAAAGAGACATCAACAACCAACATTCAAATTTCTTTTCTATTGCTTGATAACTTCTCGTTCAGTGGCACCTTAATATTCTTTAGCAAGAAGCTGCTTATCACTATTCTACCTTCTCACTTGAACCTCCCCTCCTCCAATCCAGCTGCCACCTTTATAGGAAAAAGTACACCTATTACTTAGCTCCAAATATTTGCTAATCCTTCTCTTTTTTCATTCTCCTTATCACTTCCTTCTACTATCCAACTTTCACTCCAATACAAACTCTAATATAGGTCTCAATTCCCCTCTCTGCCTTCATAGTTTGTTTTCTTCGTGGTCCTCCTGGTAGAACTATTTCCTTGTTTGTTTTTTTATGGAGCATTCCAACCTATCTTTTAACCTAGAGAGTGGAGACACATTCCTCTAGAATTGAGATGAATTTCCATTTTGCATATACATAGATGCTATATGATATTGATAGAAATATAAATATAGCACACTCTCTGAAAGTCATTGTAAAAATTCTTTTTACATTTGTCTTTCATACTTGCTTAAAGTCTGAAGCCCAGTCTATGTCCTATTTTTCATACCTTTTGGTTAAGCTTTGTTACTAGCTGTAGTGGTAAAAAAAAAAAAGCTTCCAGCCCTACCTTCCCTGAGGGCTCAGTAGTTGACAGCTCATGAGACTTAATTTATTTATGATAGGTTCCTACCTTTTTCCCTATAGGATGGTGGGATCTGTTCAATGGATATTAATTTTCATTTAGCACATTCCTCCTATGCTGTAACAAAGACAGAAACATATAGAAACTGATCCACAAGCTGAAATCCAATTTCAAGATTCACTCATTTTGTTTTTCCAAGTGTTGATTTCTTGATGTCTTCCTAGACTTTACTGGATTCCTGGCTCTCTCTACATTCTACATATTTGTACAATCCAAGTCACTGAAAGTAGTTATTCATTAGTTACTCAGAGACTTTTAATATCAAAGAACTGCACAGTAATTTAAAAAAAAACCACTGCAAAAATAAATTCAACAACTAATATGCTTTTGTTTTGACTAACTTTCAAGAAAATTCCACATTACTCTGTTATCATGGAAGAGTCTTAAAAGGCCCAACCTCAAATCTGAACTTTACTATTTATTAGCTATATAACCTTAGGCAAATGGGTTAATTTAATTGATCCTGAGTTTTGTGTTTTGCAAAGTATGAATAATGGGGTCTATCTCACAGGATTGTAAGGGAAGTCTTTTGTGCATATTAAAGCATTATATAACTATATAGAAAATAGGTTAGGCTCCCTTTCTTGGTTCCTTAATTTTGGCAAAAATTTTTGGAATATAAATTAGCTTTCTTTTCCATACTCCTAAGAATTTTTACCATGATGCAAAGTTTTGAAGTAGCATTGAATTCCTCAGTAAACAATGCTATATGAAACTATGATGAAAACTGTAGAAATATTTCTATAAAAGGATGTAAGAAAGCAGAAAAATTTAATAGAAAGAAGTGTCGCATTCACAGTTGGGAGGAGGACCTTTATTACGTCATCTCCGCACCAGGCCCTGTACTAAACTCTTTATAGATATTATCTCAGTTGATAAACACAATAGCCCGGGGAGATAGGTGCTATTACTGTTCATTTTACAATTGACGCCACTGAGGTAGACAGTGGTTAAGTGATTTGCCCAGAGGCAGACAGTTAGAAAGGTTCTGAATCCTGCTTTGAACTCTGGTCTTTCTCATTCTGGGCAGATATACATGTAGTACATAGAATCCTTAATAAAAGAATTTATTCTGTACAACCTGGACTCAGTCAAAAGACTGCACCCAAGTATCCAGAAGGTCACATGTGTCCTGAAGGCTGCAGACTCTCTACCACTGTATGCCATCTAGACACCTGGACCAGGCTGCCTACTACAGTCATAGTAGCTATTCATGTCTAATTGTCTAACCCAGGGCAAGTTATTTCAACTATTTTAGACTCAGCTTTCTCATTCCTAAAATAGGGGTAATGATTCCTGTAGCCCCTACAGCAGAGGCTGTTGTGACTGTCAAGTGAGACAATATGTGGAAAGCAATTAAAAACCTAAAGGAATTAATCAGTTTGTCAGCCAATGCTTAGTAAGCCTTTACTTTGTGCCAGGTACAGTACAAAGCGTTATCTAAATCACAGTGACGATCATAAGCATTTGTTATTATATTAGAATAAATGATGGATCAAACCAGATAACAAGAATAATAGTGTGTGCATTTATTTAACAATTTAAATTTTATAAGGCATTTTTTTTCACAACACGCTTGTGAGACAAGTGGTATCTCTAAAGTAGTAAAATGCTTACAACCGTCGCAGGGTATCATCACCATATAGTCCATCAGTCACAAATATTTCTGATTGGTCCAACCCAGCTGATTGCTATTGTTTTATTGAAGTAAGGCATTCTGTAACAGTAGTTCAGTTACAGAAGTATAAGTAAAAGAGTCCTGGGAAACGTCGCAAGACTCAGAGCTTAATTTGATCTAGGATCATATGTTGTTTGAGTAGATTAGGTTAACTGCTCTTGGGAGAAAATAGTTACTGAGTTGAGATATTATGGAATACTTTTAAGGGTTCATAATAGTGACTTGTATCTACTATTTACATAGCATTTTAAGGTTTGCAGGATGCTTCACCAATATTTTCTCATTTTTGCCTTACAAAAATCATAGGTATTGTTATCATAATCCTTATTTTACAGAGAAGGAAACTGAGACTGAAGAAGGTGAAATGACATATACTGGGTCACCTAATGAGTGAATGTTTGAACTCAGGTTTTCCTGTCTCCAGTACTCTATCTACTTAGTGTCTAAGAAACAAGAGCTGTGAGAGAGGCTGAACTATTTACTTGCAAAAACATAAGCTGAAGAATGACAAGAAATATCAAGACGCAGTGAAACTGTGTCCAGACTTTGGTAGATAAGCCTGAGAATAGCTCTGAATCATGTGAAACAGAGGACTGATGGTGTTAATCAAAGATTTTAAATAAGGTATCTTATAGGAGAAAGAAACATGAATGAAAACTAAAACCAGTCAAGGAATCAATAGGTATATATTAGGCACCTCAAAAGTGCTAGGGCGGCACAGAATATACAAGACAAAAATGAAATAATGCCTCCCCTCAAGGGTCTTACATTTTACCGAGAGAGACTACAGATTTTTTTATGTGTATAAATATAAGCTTAATATACTTAATAAGTATAAATATAAAGTATTTACTTAATATGCACAGTCTAAGCAGTAGTTGGAATAATTGTTTTTACTGAACAAGTAAAAGAGATTCAAGGGAAATAATGGAAAAATGGAATGAAGGAAGTATCTAGCACTTTCAGATCTCCTACTATATTACAGGGAAATAATCATAGAAACTATTTGACACTTTTTAGAAAAAAATTAAAGAAATAACCACTAGATCTCTGAAATAATTGAAGACAGGGGAACTGGGTCTTTCCATTTTCCCTGCTGACTGACCTGGTGGTCTAGGTATCTTCCCCTACTAGAAAATGAATTCCTTGAAAGCAAAAACTGTCTCACTTTGCTTTCTACATCACCAGTATTTATCATAGTAGTCACATAGAAGTGCCTTCATCAGGGATTTTTCTTTCATTTATACATAAACTTCAATAAAACAACTATTGGTACAAAGACTTCCTCTCTGACACAAATGGCTGAGAAAATGAGAAAGCAGCCTGACAGAAGTACTGGCATGAAAATTACCAGATATAAAGGAAAATGATTATTTTCTTGACTTATGTACTAAGTCCTACAAACTAGTATGTTTTTTTTTAAAAAATTGCTGAAATCACTTGTTTGACATAATTTAGTGTTGAGGTGACAAATGTTCTTTAATTCATCATCATATTTTATCACAATAGCCACAAGCAAATAGGTCATTCCTCCCCCCACCCCTGCAAAAAAAAAAATTAGTCTTGATTATGGGGAGGTATGTGGTTCAGTGAGTAGAGGACTGTTCTTGGAACCAGAAAGACTCCTCTTTATGAATTCAATCTAGCTTCAGATAGTTACTAGCTGTGTGACTCTGGGCAAAACTGTTTGCCTCAGTTTCTTAGGCTGTAAAATGAATTAGAGAAGTAAACCACTCTAGTGTCTCTGCCAAGAAAGAAACAAAGGGGTTCACAGAGAGTCTAAACTGAAAAACTGACAGAAATATGACAAGCCTTGATTACAGCCCATAGGTTCAAATATATTTAAACAAAAGGAGTTCTAATTCCATTTAAACAAATAATTTTATCCTGTGTTTATTTCTAGAAGAGATACAAGAGAGAAAAAAACAGTGATTTTTATGATATCTAAAATATGAAAGAATGAATATAGCTATATAAATATACTGAATGTAATTTGGAGGAGGAAAAACTAGTAGTTGGATGGGGGATGGGAGTGGAGAACACGGAAGTCCTCACATATACTAAGAAGATGGCACTTGGGCTGATTGGAGATTCTTAGAGGTAGAAGTTAGAAGGGAGTGCATGCCAGGCATGGAGAGAAAGGAAGGATTCAATAAGCCATGAAAAATGGTCAGAACTGAGGCAAAAATTCTTGCGGTGGTGATAGAAAATGGAGCAGTTCTGTGAAGGGACACCAAATGATGTAACTTGTCTATTTGTGAGGATAAACCAGACAGCTGTAAAAGATTACATGACATTTTGAATTTGTGGAACAGAACATCCAAAAGAAGAGACAAATAAAATTGTTCTCTTTGCCACACTGAGTACTAGTTAGACAAACCTAGTGCCACGGCAAATTATCATGGAAATGTGCCCAAGGATTTCTGTGTGCTTCATTTTAAAGAATCACATTCTTTCTTGTTTCTTAAGCAGAAAACCAGAAATAAATGGCATATGGCCAGGGAAAGGAGGATATAGCTAGGATTTGTGAGTATTTCACTATGAAGAATGCCAAGTGGTCCTTGCAACCAATTCCAGTTTTTCACTTTACAGGATGAACTAACCCAACTTCCTTCTGAGTAACTCGGTTGCTAAGAATAATCACTGTTGTGGCTTAGCAGTCCAGCTGCCCTGACTGCTTAGTGTTTCACTAGTATTTAGATTCTATGGTTTCCCAGATTTCTGTGCTCCTTATGCCATGGTTGGACACATATGCAGTGCGCTAGGATGGCCAACATCTGGGGAGATGGATTTGAAAATGATGAATGGAAGAAAATGAAGAATACAGACTTTATTATTGAAAGAAGGTTTTAATTTCTAGCTTACCATATATGCTTCAGAAATAAAAATCTTACAGTCAGGGGGAAAAGATGAGGGAACCATAGGGAGGTCAAGGACATCACAATCCAACAGTGCTAGGGATTTAACCTATACCTTCTCTTCTTATAGCAAATGTGTGTGTATATGTGTGTCCCCATTCTTTCCAATTGTGGGAGAATATACCTCTCGTTTATTGAAGGAATATTATGTTATTATTTCTCTTAAGATGATATGTCAATAAATACCTTTCTTTTGGAAAAACAAGGCATGCAAATGTTATATCTGGTGGTCTACACAGAAAGATGATTGAGTTCTTTAGCACAAAGGGCAACGTTAGGCACTTTGGGTTCCTTAGCCAGTCTCCTATGTCAGATGCACAGGTACACACACAAACATACACACACATATATATTTATGTATGTATATGTATAGTATATATAAAAGAACAATCCTGTAGGAGCTCAGTGCTTAACAGGTCAAACTGTTCACCATAATACTCTGCTACTCTTGATCTGATTGGTTCACCGTTAAGTTTTATAGTAACCTTCAACTGGATTTTTTCCCATGCTTCCCTCTTTGGTCAACTCCTGCCCTCTTCTACTAAATCAAGCAAATTTGGTAAATTTTGAGTGCAAGGTCTGTTCTTTCTGATATCAATCCTCAGTTTTTAATATTAACCACTTTTTTTCCTGCTCTGTGTGTAAATAATACTTGCAATCGGATGTGAAGAGCACAGGCTGAAGAATTCTGCTATAGAATCTTGTGAAATGAACCATAATCCCTCATGCCCACTTCCACACCCAGTCATTCTATAAATAACCATTTATTAAACAACTATTAGGCACCAGGCATAGTGTTAAGTGCAGAAGATACAAAGAGCAAAATTCTCTGCCATTAGAGAGCTAAAATATAATGGAGGAAACAACACATAAACAACTATATATAAACAAACTATAAAATATAAATTGGAAATAATCAACAGAGGGGAAACACTAACGTTAAGGAGAGAAGTACAGATGGGGAGATAGTGAGATTTTAGCTTGAAATTGAAGAGAAAATCCAGGGAAATCAAGAGGTAGAGGATGGAGAGCATGGGAAAAAGCTAATAAAAGTATCTGAAGTGTGTCTTGTTCAAGGAACAGCAATGAAGCCAGTATCACTGGATTTCAGAGTACACGAAAAGAGGAGTATAAAGTGTAAGAAGATCGGATAGCTGTGTCAGGAAGGGCGCTAGGTTATGAAGGGTTCTGGACAGTGGAGTTTTATTAGATCCTGGAGGCGAAAGGAAGCCCCTGGAGTTTATTGACTAAGTGTGTGATATGATCAGACCTGCTTTTTAGGAAGGCTAATTTGATATCTAAATGGAGAATGAACTGGAGTGGGGAGAAGGTTGTGACCAGCAGACAAACTAATAGGCTCCTGCAATAGTCTGGGAGTAAGATAAGTAAGGAAATAAGTGCTTTGCAAGTGGTGATAGTGCCAGAGGAAATTAGGTGATGAGGGGCTACATCAAAATGGTGGCATTGACAGAGGTGAAAATGAGGCAAGTGCAATAGATTATATCGAGGTAAAAAGGACAGGGCTTGGCAACAGATTGGCCATGGAGGGTGAGAAAAAGGAAAGAGTATGTCACCTAGGTTGTGAGTTTAGGTGACTTGAAGCATCTTGTACTTTCAAAAGTTATAGGGAAGTGAGGAAGAGAGGCAGACTTAAGGAGAAAAATAATGAGTTCAGTTTGGGACACATGAGGTTTAAGATATCTGGAAGATTTCTAATTTGGAATATTCAGTAGGCAGTTGGAAATGCAAAACTGGAGGTCAGCAGAGAGGCTGTTACAGAAGAGGGATCTTATTATCACAGAGCAAGAATTGATTGGAGAGGAATTTATCAGAGCATTTGTGGCCAATATGGTTGTTCCACTGATGGCCTATTTCCACAAAAAGCATTTATAGCAATTCTTTTTTGGGGTGGCAAAGCCCATATATTGAGAAATGACTAAATAAATCATAGTATATGAAGGTGATGGAATAGTACTTTTTCTTCAAAAAAAAAGTTGTATTGATACTCTTTTTTTAAAAAAATCCTGTCACTTCCCAAAGACTGTCTCTCTTTCAGTAGAACCCTCCATTGAAACGAAGAGATACAGTTAAGCTGAAGGAAAACATAGTCCATGTCTGACAATATATGGGTCATTCTGCATCTAAAGTCACTTTACCAACAGGAGAAGGTGAAATATTTTTCAACAATAGTTCAGTGAAGCCATGATTAGTCATTAGATTGGTGTGAATTCTTGCTTTTGTCTGTTATTTTCCTTTGTATTATTACGTATGGTCAATAGGCAAATTATTCTGGCTCTGTTGACTTCTCTCTGAATCAGTTCATACATTTCCCCAACTTTCTCTGATGTCATTGTTTCTTCTATTGCCATAATCACATAATCATAGAGTCAAATATTTGTAGTTGGAAGGGGTCTTAAAGGTCACTTAAGTAAGCCTTTCTTTTTACAGATAAGAAAACTGAGGCCCAGAGAGATCAAGGGCTTGTCCAGAATCACACAAGTAGTAAATCACAAAGCCAAGATTTGAACTCTGTTCTTATAACTCTAAATACAACATCTTTTCTTCCCACTACACCATACTTTTTTCCAGTTATTTCCCAAATGTGAGTTATCCATTTCTCCTTTTTTTCAAGTTATTTGCTACGACAGAAAGTGTTACTCTAAATATTTTTATACCTTAACTATGGACTTTCAGTATTGACCTCTACATTCATTGAAACATATCCAGTAACACCAAGGTTTCCCTCAAGCAAAACAGTGGTCAGCATTTTTTTAATAGAGAAAATACACTCCTCCCCTTAAAAAATAATTTTAAAGGTCATTAAATACCATCAGCTGTAATGACCATGGAGTTTTCAAGGCAGTGTTTAAAACAAACAGAAAAAATAAAGCCAACAAAAAACCCCTCTGATATGGATTTGGAACAAAATCCTGCTCTGCATCACTGCCCTGGGATATTATACATAAGTCATAGCACAGCGCCAGCATACATGGGAAGTGGGATTTTTCCTGGCATTGTGCACCATAAATGCAGAAAGCTTGTTCCATAAAAAGACACAGAACAAGACAGGCATGTTTGTTGTTAAAGGAAACCGTGTTTGTGACTAATACGTTAGAGATCCTGTAAGAACAATCCATCCTTATGTAAAAATTACTTTTGGAGCCTGCCAAGGTCATTGAAATATGCAGGTTATCCATCATAAATGTGTGGGTTAGGGAAGATAAAGCTGATGAGGGACACAAGCTATATCTGAAAGTCTCAAAAATCTTCCAAGTTTTCCTTTTGTGAGGTCTTAGACATTTCAAGTTTCTGTCAGCTCACCTCATTTTTCCTGACTTTTCTCTGCAAATTTCAGTACTTGTATAGCCTTTGAGCCAAAGCTAGATGTGTATTTCATTGTGCATCCAGAACTCCTGGAGGCTCCATTGGCGTTCTGTAAGCCCCTCATGACTCATCAGTGGGACTTCCCATAAACTTTGTAGGGAAGGAGGTTGAGGGAGTCTTGCATGGGAGAGAACTGGGGCAATATAGAGGTGGGAGAGATCGGTGAACTGCCTCTTTGCTAAATTATCTCAGATCAATCCTTAGGTAAAATGCCTGTCAGATTAGAATTATTCATAAGTAGTCAACGTGTCAATTTCCTTTTTTTTCCATTCTTAGTGCAGGTATCCAGACTTTTTTCCCCTCCCTTAGTGCCTTTGCTTTTCTAGCTTTTTAATACCTCCTACAAAGAGCTGGAGGCATAGGAAAAAAATAATATCTTAGGAGTCCAAAGACATTTTTTTTGCCCTTCTTCATATTCCCAGAACTTGACAGCAACTGGCACATTGTAGGTGCTTAATAAATGCTATTTGGCTGACTAGTAAAAAAGATTCAGCAGAGAAAAGAAAGATGTTAAAAACACTGGTCAATTGAGCTGTTTTCTTTAAATCATCACAGGCCTGGGGAACATGCAACTTTGAGGCCACATGTGGCCTTCTAGGTCCTTGGGTGTGGCCTTTTGTTGAGTCCAAGTTGTATAGAACAAATCCTGTTATTAAGGGGATTTGTTCTGTGAAGTTTGGATTCAGTCAAAGGGTCATACTTGAGGACCTAGAGGGTCACATGTGGACCCAAGACTGTAAGTTTCCCACTCCTGGACTCTATGGCATGAATTTATTCATAATATCTATGCCCTCATTGCTGTGGATAGTAACAGTATAGAAGCTATTATCTTTGTTCTAATTATGTTCTTATTTTACATTTCTTATAGATGTCTACCTTCAACACAAAATCTACTCTGATGTCTCTTCATGTAACAAGACTAACCTTAGGTTCTCAGCAGCCATGATAGTACAACATTCTTTTTTTGCAGGGGGGAGGAATGAGGGATTCTGTCAAATTGGAAAATTTTCAAGCCTGGACTTAGTGACAGATTATCATCTAAAGCTCAGACTAGATAATATTAACAATTCTCATCAGCTAAAGGTTAGTCAGGAGAGGACAACTAGGGAGTAGAGGGAGTGACATTGTGAATGTATAAAAGAAAAGTTTAAATACTTCTGCTCTTGATTTCATCCTCCACATTGGTATCAAAGACTTATTCCTAAGGCCTAGGTCTGTCCATATCAATCTCTAGCTCAATAAAGGCCAAAGCATATCTTTTACCTCTAGTATCAAACACAAACTCATCTATTCAGCATTTAAAGCCCTCTGCAACTTGGCTCCAGTGATCCCTTCACAAAATCTTTCATCCAGTTAAACTACCTTCTTGATTTCCCCTATATGACCCACTCCATCTCCCACCTCTATTGGGAATGATCATTGAATATAGTTCAGTAAAAATTTTGCATAATTACTTCAAAGATTTTCTTTGGAAGACACATGAGGTTAGGAATGAGTTAAAACTTCATGTTTAAAATTAATGTCCATTATTAATTATAAGGACTCAAGAATTTTAGTTCTTAAAAGCCACAAAATACAATAAATACTTCAATGTATCTATTTTTTAAAAGCTGTTCCTTTATTTTCCCAGGTTCATCTAATGTTTCCTGACCATGTTCCCAAGCCTTGCTGTGCACCAACTAAACTGAATGCAATCTCTGTGCTGTATTTTGATGACAGTTCTAACGTCATTCTGAAAAAATACCGAAACATGGTCGTGCGTTCATGTGGTTGCCACTGAAATTAAATGATAATGATGTAGCAACACTATTAAATTTTAAAGTAAGGTTTATCAGACTGCAATTAAAAAGTATGTGTTTGGAGAATAAGGAATCTTCTAAATCCATTCCAGTTCACTTCATCTTTCATCCTATGTACAGTATTTTGTATATAGAAGCTTTTTATTTATTCACAGGTATGTAGTCTCTTTAATGGGTGAATTATCAGTACAATCTATTTTCTAGATCATCGCAGTATATGATAGATCTGAGTTTTAGTGGGTTTTTTGGAGAGCCATAAACCCATTGCATTTCAACATTAAAAAAAAAAATCTGTACAGTTTTCCTGAAACTAGAACTCCTGTGACTGTTTTATATTGTTGAAAGAAATCGAATACATTTGGGAATGTTGTGCCAATGAAACCCATGGTAGGATATTTATTTAGAGAAGAAACTAAAGAAAAATAATAACAACCCAAACAAAAGTGCTTTGGATCAACTCAATTTGTCTTTGAGGGGTCCTGCTCCATTCAATAAAGTGAAATGTTGAACTGATGCTGAGTAAATAAATGGTAGGTAGAACATAGAAACTGAAAGATTGCACGTAATTGTTATAAATGTTTGCTTTAACAGAATCAGTGTAACTCTAGGAGCATTTTACTTCTTGGCTAGTGGAATGTAGATTTTGCAAAGAGCTCAAAGCTTCAGGAATTATGTGGAGACAGGCTTGAGCCTGTATCCATAACTTTCCAAGTTAACACTAAAAAATTGTAGTACAACCGTCTTACCTCAAATAAATCATGTCTGTCTATTATCTCAAGCACTACTGCTGCGGATTTTTTCATGTTTAATAACTTAGTCCAAAATAAAGAAACACATACATGAGCCACCCTGTCCCTTAGACAAGAGTTACTGTATGTGTCCAGGAGCAGAAGGACCTCAACAGAGCCGTTTTCTTGAGCTTCCTGTTACATATAACTAGGCTTGTTGATTGATGTGATACTAAGGTTCCTAGTTGGGGGAAAGTACTGAAACTCAACTGAATAAAATTACCCAAAACAAAACTCTCTAGAATTATTTTGACACACAAATTGACACATTTAAACAAAATGATTTTAGAGAATTTGCCATTGAGAAAGAACAGCTGAAATTCATTTTTCATATCTGTGAGAATGTGCTTGTTCAAATCCACATTGTTGTTGTTTTTCAATAGATATTTCATAATACTTCTTCCCAGCACAGCTGATTCCAAGAGGAAAGGTTCAGTTGTGTATATGTGTGCTTGTGTGTTCTTTCCTCTGAAATTAATTTATTTTCTCTCACTGTTGGAATGTCTTCTAAAACCATTCTAAAACATACATTTAACTTTTTGAAGAATGGGCTGTTGTTTTCCAGGACAGTTCTCTTTCTGGACTCACCTTCAGATTTATAAGTAGTGACTTCATTACCGTCCATAACTCTGCCTATTTGCAGTTCATGTGAAAATGAATAAAGCACAGTACCACTTGTGAGTTTTCTCACTTGGGGTCATTTGGTTTAAAAAATTATATCAGGAATAACTTCAAAAGGGTTATGAGTTTGTTTGTGATTCAGGTATATGGCTATACTGTTTTAAACACAATTTATCCTAGAGAAAATTTGATAGTAACTGTATTTTGGGGTACATTAAGTAATATATTTTTGAATAATGGTGTACCATTGTGAGAATTTTTTTAAAAACCAAAATTTATAATATTATTCTTTAAAATGTGCTGTTTAAATATATTTCTATATTTTAAAATATAATAAACCTGTAATGCTATAGGTGACTCTACTGTGTGCTTTTTTTTAAAAAAATGATTTTCATTATGAACAAATATAAAACATAAATGTTGGAGATAGCCTAGAGACAAAAAGCTTAGAGAAATACATGATATCTTTATTTTTAAGGTGTTATATGTGAAAAAGTGATTATACTTCTTTTGCATGACCTTGAAATATAGAACTGAGACAAATTGTGTGGGAATTACAAGGGAACAGATTTCATCTTATTTTAAAGAAAAATTTCCCATCAATTAGTGTTGTCCAAGTATGGAATGATTTTCCTTGAACTGTGGTTAATTCCCATGCCTCAAGACTAGAGAGACATTTAGTGGCATTCCTGAGAAACTTCCAGCTTTGGATTAGTTGATGGCCTGGGGGCCACTGATGATTCTACTTGAAAGATCCAGAAAAGTCGTAAACTGTAATAGTGAAAAAAGCCAGGAATTTTCATATAAGATTATAAATTACCTAGATTTAATTATCTTCTACTATATCAACCTGGAATGGGCTGCCTTAGGAAGAACTGGGTTCCCATTCCCTGAAAGTGTTCCAAAAAGACTAGATTGTCACTATTCAAGTATGTTCAGAGGGAGATGTTCTGGTATATGGTGGATTAAATTACCACCTATCCAGCAAAACTGAGTATAATGCGTCAGGGGAAACAATCGTCATTTCAATGAAATAGAGGACTTTCAAGCTTTCTTGAGGAAAAGACCAGAGCAGAATAGAAAATGTGACTTTCAAATACAAGAATCAAGAGAAGCATGAAAAGGTAAACAGGAAAGTGAAATCATAAGGGACTTACTAAAGTTGAGCTGTTTACATTCCTATATGGAAAGATAATATTTGTAACTTTTGAGACTTTTCCCAGTATTAAGGTAGCTGGGGGTATTTAATATACATAAAGACAGGGGCACAGGGTGAGTTGAAAATGAAGGGATGATATCTAAAAAAATCTGAGAACATATAATTTTGTAACATAGACCTACATTGCATTTTTTGCATTGATATACAGAAAGCAGATTCATTATCCAACCTCAGCGGTATTTAATGCACAACTGCTTTCCTTAAGCTATTCAAAGAGCAAAGGTAGTCAAGATATATTAGAAAAGAGGAAGGATGGAAAAAAAGCTCAAGAAATGCCTCACTTTCCCTCTCTGTAGGGGAGGAAATTTGCATCACTATTTCCCCATACTCCAGTCATATATAAGTATACCAATGGGATTTAATTTGTACGTATGTTGAGTTATCTTATTTTCAGATTATTTTAACAGTTTCTATAATTTTGCACATTCCTTTTTAAACTTTAACTTGTTCATATGCAGAGTTTGAAAGACCTTGGACTTATTCTTCTTAGGGTCCTTGTTGCAGTATTTAAAACAGAAGGAAAAGGAAGATGGTGGGATAGAAGCAGAAACTTTTTAGAGCTCTCCCCCTGACTGAAGCCCATCCAAATACCTGGAAAAAAGACAAAACAAATTCTGGAGCTATAGAACCCCACATAATGATGATGTAAAGCAAATCTCCAGCCCAAGACAGCCTGGCAGTTGTCTGGATGTGTCTATCACTCCATGTTGGAAGCAGAGTGCAGTCTAGCATGAGCTGTACCAGCACAGATGGGACCTGAACAGGCCTTGAGGGGACTGAATCTATGACACCTGTGCCAGTTTCCAGACTTTGCAATCTCAAAATGGCAGGGATAAATGGGAAGGTCAGTGGAAAAAATCTGTAAGACTTGTGTGAGAGAGTGGAGTGATCCAGCCCCAGCACCAGGGCAGTCGATGGGGTGGAAGAGCCCACAGCAGCCACAGCAGCAGCTGGGGCACAGGCAGCAGCTGTTTCTGGAGTGCTAGGCTCAAAGATTGTGGAGGCATCCAGCAACTGACATCCATCCACTCCCCCACTTCCACAGGAAGCAGAGAACTACCTTGGCAAAGAGCTCAAAAGTCAAGGAAATGACTGGGAAAAATGAACAAAAACTGGAAAAAAAGAATCAGATTGTAGAATCTTACCTTGCTGACAAGGAGAACCAAAACATATGAACAGAAGAAAACAAAGTCAAAGCTCCTATATACAAAACTTCCAAGAAATATATGAATTTGTCTCAGGCCATGAAAGAACTCAGAAAAGATTTTGAAAATTAAGTAAGAGAAGTAGAGCAAAAATTGGAAAGAGAAATGAGTGATGCAAGAAAATCATGAAAACTGAGTCAACTGCTTGGTAAGGGGGCCCACAAGTTGCTGAAGAAAATAACACCTCAAAAAATAGTCTAACCCAAATGGCAAAAGAGCTCTAAAAAAAATTAATGAGGCAAAGAATGTCTTAAAAAGAAGAATTGGCCAGATAGAAAAGGAGGTTCAAAAGCTCATTGAAGAAAATAATTCCTTAAAGATTAGAACAGAGCAGATGGAAGCTAATGACTGTATGAAAAATAAAAAAAAAATAAAAAATCAAAGGACTGAAAAAGTAGCAGGCACTGTAAAATATCTCATGGGAAAAACAACTGACCTGGAAAATAGTTCCAGGAGAGACAATTGAAAAACTCTTTGACTACCTGAAAGACAGGGTAAAAAAAAAGAGCTTAGACATCATCTTTCAAGAAATTATCAAGGAAGACTGCCCTGATATTCTAGGACCAGAGGGTAAAATAGATGTGTAAAGAATCCACCGATCACCTCCTGAAAGAAATCCAAAAGTTAAACTTCTAGGAATATTGTAGCCAAATTCCAGAGTTCCCAAGTTAAGGAAAAAATATTGTAAGCAACCAGAAAGAAATAATTAGAGGACTGTGGAAACACAATCAGGATAACATCTAGCAATTCCTATATAATGGGATCAGAGGACTTGGGATATGATATTCCAGAGGTCAAAGGAGCTAGAATTAAAACCAAGAATCACCTACCCAGCAAAACTGAGTATAATACTTCAGGGGGAAAAATTGTCTTTCAATGAAATAGAGGACTTTTAAGTACTCTTGATAGAAAGACCAGAGAGGAATAGAAAATTTGACTTTCAAACAAAAGAATCAAGAGAAGCATGAACTGGTAAACAGGAAAGAGAATTCATAAGGGATTTACTAAAATTGAACTTTTTACATTCCTGCATGGAAAGATAATATTTGTAACTCTTGAGACTTTTCTCAGTATTGGGGTCATTGGAGCAATTATACACATATAGACAGAGGGCACAGGGTAAGTTGAATATAAAGGGATCCTATTTAAAAAATAAAATTAAGTAATATATTAGGAGAAGGAGAAAGGGAGAAATAGAATGAGGTAAATGATATTTCACATAAAAGAGGCAAGAAAAACCTTTTTCAATGGAGAAGAAGAAGAGAGAGGGGGGAGGGCAAAAGCGAACATTATTCTCATCGGATTTGGCTTAAGGAGGGAATAACATGCACACTCAATTTGGTATGAAACTATCCTACACTCCAGAAAAGTAGTGGGGGAGGAAATAAGGGGTGGATGATAAAAGGGAGGGCAAATGGTTGGAGGGAGTAATTAGAAGTAAATACTCTTGAGGAGGGACAGGGTTATAAGAGAGAATAGAATTAATGGGGGGCAAGATAGAATAGGGGGAAATATACTTAGTCTTTCATAACTTGATTGTTATGAAAGTGATTTGCATGACTACATATGTATAACCTACATCAAATTACTTCCCTTCTCAGTGGGCAAGGGTGTGGAGGGAGGAAGGGAAACAAGTTGGAACTCAAATGTTTTTAAAAATGTTAAAAATTACTTTTACATGCAACTGGGAAATAGGACATGTAGGGGATGGGATATAAAAATCTATCTTACCCTACAAGAAAATAGGTGGGAAGGGGACGAGAGAAGGGAGGAGTGTGATAGAAGGGAGGGCAAATTGTGGGAAGGGGTAGTCAGAATGCATGATGTCTTGGAATGGGAGGAGGAGAGAGATGAGAAAATTTGGAATTCAAAATCTTGTGGAAGTGAATGTTGAAAACTAAAAATTAAGTAATTTTAAAAAAGAATAGGTCATATAGGAACTGAGAAAAACAGGTCAGCAGAAAGGAAGAAAGGACATGATTTATTTTTCCTCGCAGAATGAACTGTGTCATTTTATAATCCTTGTATCACCATTAGACAAACTAAGCCAGATTCAACTGGCTACTTTGCAGTCTGGCAAGTATCAGCTCCCAAGACATTCTGGAATGAATGATTAGCTCACATAGCAGTCCCATTCAAAGCAAAAGAGATCCAAATTCCAAAATATAAGTAACCATCTCATAACCATGTAGTCAAGTGTTCAATCCATCATTTGGTGTGCATCTCAAGTTGCCTGCTTCTCTGTCTTTTTTTTTCTCTCCTCCAATCTTCCTTGTATGTATAAAACAGAAGAAAATATTCCTTCCTGGATTTTTTTTCAGGATTGGCAATGAATTTTGAAACCTGTGACTTTCTCATGATAGTGAATTTCTGGTCTGAAATTCTCTCCTACTGACAGTACATATCGAGAATTCTGTAATACACTTGTGTCATCAGATGGGTGAATAGTAATAAATCTAGAAGGACAAATAAAAAATTAATAATTAATTCACATGTAGTGAGGCACAGTATACAATTAATGTCAGTGTAGCAAACACTAGGGTAAATGAAGGGGGCTTTCCTCTCCACTTTGGAGCAAATGTAGCTATCTTATTACTACTTTGGTCAACCATGACTATCCTTTTAATTGACTTTTAAATTGGCCAGGTTTCCAGAGAGCTAGAGCAAAACATATTTCACATCATAATTTTAACTTCCAGTAGTACAAATTTGAATATATGTATCAAAAGTGCTCTCTTCACCCCTCAGGACTCTTTTTCTCTGCTGGTCTTGAAATATAATGATAACACTCTGTGGCCCAAGGATTGACAGGGGATAGGCATCAACTACTCAGCTTATTATTGTTGGGCATCTCTCACCTTGAGGCAGCAGTACTGTAATGTATATTCCATTGGCCTAGAGGAAGATGTAAGGAACTGAGACCAGGAAGTCCTTAGTCTAAATCTGGTCTCCGACATCCACTAGGTGTTATGTCCCTGGAATATCACCAACAAAACTCAAGTTTTCTCAACTGTGAAATTGGGATAATAGAATCTAATTCCTAGAGTTATTGTAAAGATTAAATGATATAATATTTGAAAATACTTACTTAGCATAGTCTGTCATATAGAAGACATTTATATATTCCTTCCTTCTTTCCTTCCTTCATTCCCTCTCCCTCCCTCCTTCCTTACCTCCTTTCTTCTGTGTCTCCCTCTTTCCTTCGTTTCTTCTTTCCCTTCTTTTCTCCCACCAACCCCCAGGATCATGTTTATACTTCCAGAAAATAAGTAAGAAGTTTAAGGGAATTATATTTACTACTTTAGTAAATCTAGTTCAGCATTCAAATAGAGAATATCTGATCTGCTCTGAATTGTGTGTGGGGATGGGGTAGGATCTGAGTTGGGGGTGGGACTGAGAAGGGAACCTCCAATATGTAACACCAAAGGTGTGCTGCACAAGAACAGAAAAGGTTCCTCTATTACTGTGATAACTTTTGTTCTGTTGCAGATAGCATGACTTAGAAGATGAGGGGGCCCCAAATAGGGGGAAAACAGATACAATGTTTGTGTTAAGAGAAATGATAGAGAACAAAGATGAAAAAATGCAGAATGTTTAATTTAATTTTGATGCATGGTGCATTGTTTCACTTTACCCTGGGTTGCAGCCTTGGAAGCAGTCAGGTTTGCAGCTTTTGAGGTAGAATGGGAGATGAAAAACCCTTGATGCAAAACTTTAGTATACAGCTCATAACTGGACTGGAGATAGGAAATGGCCATTAAGGAAGGCCAATAAGGAAGAGGAGATAGGAAATGGCCAATGCTATACACCATGGTTTAAATATTGTTTTGTCCTTTGTCTGGAATCTAGACCAGGAGTGGGGAACCTGTGACCTCAAAGACCTCCACAGAACAAATCCCCTTAATAAAAGGATTTGTTCTATAAAACTTGCACTCGAATCCTATCAGAATCCTCTCCATCTTTCTCTGGTGACCCACAATTTCATTTCTTGGAGATTCTGTTTTTTCCATGACTCAGCCACATAGTATCACAAAATTTGTATTTATAATCTGGCTGTCATTTTATGAAGAAGTTTGAGGTCATTTAAAAATTATACTAATTCATGACATAACGATAAAATTATGTGTTTTTTTTTTAATCTTTATTTGCTCCTCCACAGCTAGGGAAATGTTTCTTTGTAAAATCTAAGTGTGATCCTGAGGTGATGTGAGACTATCCAAGAAAGTAAGAGTATGTGGTTTGTCTTCTTTTTGGTCTTTGAACACAGAAGTGAAAATGGATTGGAATTCACTCAACATTCATTTAACAAATATTTTTGTTTCTTTCCTTGTGTGAGAATAGAAAAGAGTGAGTGATAATTTTCAACTTTTCTAAAATGGTAGCATCCTATCATATTCCTTTTTTTAAATAAAACATCCCCCTTTACACGACATGTTAATCTTTAAAACTGGTAGGGTAGACGCCAACTTCTAAAGGACCTCTTTCTTGAACTCCTGAATTTTAGCGCCATCTCTTTCATCAAATGACCACTTAGAATCTAGAGTCATGTTGATCTGGAAGGAAACTCAGAGACCTGCTGGTCAAACTCCATTTTATAGGTGATAAAACTGAAGCTCAGAGAGAATAACTAGCTACATATATTTTTATAAGTGTTATCTTCTGATAAAATGTAAATTCCTTGAGGTCTGGGATTATTTTTTCTTCTGTCTTTGTATTTCCAAGGCCTGGCTCAATTTTTTGCCCATGGTGAACCCTTTAATAAATTATTGTTAAATTGGATGAATAGATGTCATCTATACTGGCATCATTAAGTCTTCTGGATCTGGCCATTTAGTCCTATGACTCTAATCATCAGTAATGTCGTCTCTTCAGAAGGTTCATAAATACTGGTCTATGGTCTCTCTCTCTCTCTCTCTCTCTCTCTCTGTCTCTCATCTATTGAGTTAGATAAGTGGCTCAGTGAACAGTGTTGCGCTAGAAGTCAGGAAGTCCTGAGTTTGAATCTGGCCTCAGGAACGTCAGCTAGCCTCTCTCTCATTCTATTTCCTCATCTGGAAAATGGGAGTAAAAGCACCTAACTCACAGGATTATTCTCTAATGAGATAACATATGTGAAAAAGCTTTGTAAGTCTTAAAGTATCATACGAATGTTAACTATAATTAAATCTAATAATTATTAATAGAAGTCATAGTAATATTATTCATGCTTTTCTTCAGTCATTAGAAAAAACCATGTTAACCTCAATGATGGGTAGTAGTAGTAGTAGTAGTAGTTGTAGTGGTAGTAGTAGTGGTAGTAGTAATATTCATACCCATCCCCAAAGACATTAGAAAAAACATTATAACCTCAGTGATGGATATAAATAGCTATCTATGTTATTGAATAGTAACATCCATTTTCAAATTTTAAACTTTTAGAGGAGAGAAAAAATAGGAAAGTCACATCAAGGAGTAATGTACTCTTATAGAACTATAAAGGATGGCTGCAAATAATGCATTTAATTAACCTTGGGAGAGAGAAGTTTGTAATGTATGGAGAAATAAGTAACCAGTTATTAATAAGTGCATCTTTTAAGTGTTTAATACAGATTGAAATCTATCTGTGACCAAATAAAAAGAATCCTAGGGAATTTGTCTGAGAAACTGAGAAGTTAACTGACTTGCCCAAGGTCACAGAGAAAATATAGTATGTGTCAGGTCTACCTGCCTACAAGCCCTATATACCATCCACCTCACTGTGCTTGCTTCTCTAGTTATAATGAAAAGTAAAAGTTTCAGATTGCAACATAAAAGATTTAGATGAACCATAAGGAAATCATTTTGAATGGTAGTAGACACTGAACCAGGGTTTCCAAGGGAGATTTTGAAATCCCATATAAAATAGGAAAGACAGCATCTGTTCAGGATTGTCTGTATACAGATTCACTTTGAGGACACTTACAGCCTTATAATTCCAACTGTATAGCATTGAAAGTCCTTGGTTCTCACACTGGCCTCTCTTTTTTACTAGTTGTATTCACAAATCAGGGGATCATGTTTTCAACTAAGCTTAAATAGAATGAAATGGTGTTTTCTGGAGTCCGTTCCTGCCAGAAGATTGCTGCTAACGAAAGGATCTAGGTTTCAGCATCCAACATGGCCAGAACTAAATTTCACAGATCAGGACTCCATGTTGGGTGAAAATTATAGCAGTTCCAAGCTATGATCAGCATTTGATCTGATAATATATCTGTCATTGTTGATTATGCCATCAGTATAAATCTTGATGTAAAATTTCCTGATTTTTCTACATCTTTTTCTACATCTGTGCTAAGCATACGTCTTTTATTTCCCTGAATTTAAAGATCAACGTTCCAGCTTTTGCCTCTTGACCCTGAAATGGTTGCTTCAGCATGCTCTGTATTTTATCTGTTTTATTATTCAAGAGTCTTAACAGCTTTCCCAGGGAATGTTATTTCCTAGACAATATTTTGGGAGATGATTGAGAAGAGCTTAGCTAAGTCCATTGCTCCTTTAACTGAGAAACACATCTTGAAAAGGTCTGTTTTTCTCACTTCTGCCTTCTAGCTTTCTGCCTGTCAAAACAATGGTCTGCCTATCTCCTCTCCATGACAGAGGGAGGTATAAATTTCTCCTCCCCCAAATGGAGCAAGACACTCAAAATCAAGTTGGGAATTTTTCCCAAAAACTTGGTAAGTAAAAGCAGCAACAAAGAAAACAGATGAAGGAAAAATCCATGGAATGAAGAAAACCTATAAAGACTACTAGAAGTTCAATTTATTGTCCCAAAATAGCACTTAGTGTTACCCAATGGAAATTTGGGATATTTATTTTAAAGCTCATTTTGCCACATAATTTCGACAAGAATGGGTTTTTGTGTTGTGAAAGACATATACAATACACATAAACAGAGAGAATCTGGCTCTGTACAACTTTGAGATGGAAGGGGACTGGGAAGTGGGGAGTGATGAATGATGACCCTGGGCTTCTTTTTCATATTTGTCGCTTCCATAGCTCAATCTGAAGGCCTCTATATTTTTGGTACTTCTAGTGCACAGAAGTCCAGTCACTGTCCTCCTGGTCTGTTCTCTTGTTTTTATACAAGGAGGGCCTCTGCTTATTTGTGAATATAACTGCTTCACTCTGCCCTGGAATCATGACCTGGAACTGGATAATGGAAACTAGAGCTGCGAAATGGTATCTGATCTTCTACCCAGTACTACACCTGAATATTTCTGAACAGGTTTTTAGTCTTCTTATGATCTCTGGGCACTGATGTTGCCCCACAGCCCACAGCAGGAATCACATCCACCCTCCTGTGCATCTGTCTAGCCCTCACCTCAGTGTCCACAGATCTCTCTATCTTCCTAAATTGCCCTGGACTGGAAAAATGACTCACTATGAATTTAATAGGCTTCAAAATTCTGTTCAGTGTATTGTGAGGTTGCTTTGTTGGAGAGATTTTAGAGGATGTTTGGCAGTTGACTCTATCACCTTGACTCCATTTTCAGTAGTAATGTAGTATATTGGAAACATCTGAATTTGGATATAGAGGGTCTTTATTCAAATCCTAGATCTTCCATTTAGTCCCTTAGTGACCATGGATAAGTTAATTTACCTCTCTAGACCTTAGTTTCCTCATGTGGGAAATAAGGATTTTGGATAATATGGTCTTTAAAGTCCTTTTCAGCTCTAAATCATATAACATGTTGACATTTCATCCATTTCCAAGAGAAAATTAAACAAAAATAAGAATTAAACACACTCTTTTGAATGATGAGAAAGATTTGTCACAATGTACAAAACAGCTATAAGACTAAAGATTGTACACAAGTTGCTAATCTCCACATTTGGAGTGAATGCCCATATCGAGTTCCCCATTCTGATGAAATGACACATCTGATCTCTTTCTCTATGATACCTAAAAACAGCAATACTAGTAGCAGCAGCAGCAACTATGATTCATGTTCAAAGTATTCCCTTTGTCTCTTGCCAATATTGTCAATAATTTCCTCGAATTTTTACTCATTGTCCAATTCTTCTCTTGTCATTTGGGTTATCAAGTTGTTTCAGACTCTCTGTGACTCCATTTGGGGTTTTGTGACTTGCCCAGGATCATAGAACTAGTAAGTGTCTGAGGCCGGATTTGAACTCAGGCCATTCTGACTCTAGGGCCATCACTTTATCCATTGTGACACCTAACTACCTCTCCTCTTGCAATACCAAGGTCTAGATATTGTGATAAGGGAAGAAGACTAGTGCTTCAATGAAGTCATCTTATTGACTACAACAATCTCCTTTCTCTAGTCTCAGCTATCTTCTTCACCCAAGTTTCCCACCTTAATCTGCCTATTCAAGGTCTATATCCTCATTGTTGCCTCACCACAATCCAGTTAGTGAAGTGGGAGATTTATATTTCACAGACTGATGATTCCATTGATGTAGTCACTCCTTCCATTTACCATGAGTCTAAATCCTTCTACTACTTAATGGACTTTCTCTCTCTCTCTCTCTCTCTCTCTCTCTCTCTCTCTCTCTCTCTCTCTCTCTCTCTCTCTTTCTCTCTTCCTTCCTCCTGCCAGTCTGGTGATCTAACTGATTTAAGATGGATGCCATTCTGCCATTCATTTGATCTACTGTTAGGTCCGTGCTCATCAAAGCCTTTCAAGGATCATGAGACTTTAATTTAAGAAAAAAAAGCTTGCAATGTACCAAAAGAGGTTTAAAAGGTACAGAGTCATCTCAACAATATGACAAAACACTGAAGTAGGACTTTAGTTGAAATAGCAGCACTTAATTTCTTACTCTGTAACATCGTAAGAGTCCTTTTTGCTCAAAGATGAATCTGATCAATTTCCATGAGTTCACTATTTTATCACGTTTCATTGTCATAATTGTGAGATGTAGTTGACCACTGAATCATAAAACTTGGGTTTATAGCTTATCTTTTCTACCTTGGTGACCTTAGGCAGATCACTTCCCCTCTTTTTCCCTCAGTTTCTTCATTTGGAGGACTAGAAGTGTGAATTCCAAATACTATTATCCAATGATGGAAATGCTACTTTTTTGTGTCCCTTAGTATTAAATTAATAGGATTATAGAGTTAGAAGGAATTTTAGAAGCAATAAATCTAATTCCTTCATTTTAGAGATGAAGAAACTATGGCCAAGAGAAGTTAACTGACTTGGTCAAAGTCAAAAAGATAGTAAGTTGGAGTTAAGCTGTGCAAAGCCTTGAGTCAGGAAGATCTGAATTCAAATGGTCTCAGAGACTTACTAGCAGTATAACCTTGGGCAAGTCACTCAACCCTGTTTGCCTCAGTTTCCTCATCTATAAAATGAGGTAGAGAAGGAAATGGCAAACCACTTCAGGCTCTTTGCCAAGAAAACTCCAAATGGAGTCACAAAGAACTGGCCATGACTGAAATGACTGAATAAAAGCACCAAAGTATTAAACACCTAACAGAAAGAAAAGGATGGTAGCTCTGTGGTACATATCCTAACCATGATGAAGCAGAATCCTTTTCAAGCTCCACAAGGGACAAAATTTTGCAGGTAGGGAAGTAGGTCTACCAAATGAGTAGTACTTGGAACCTATTAAAAGCTGAGGTCTTCCATAGAAACTCAGGAAATGTTTTCTAAGCAGTTGCTGGAGAGAGCTCCAAAGGTTTAGATAATTGGGGATAAGCATCTGAATTTATCTAAACGAAAAGTAAACTTTAAAAGCCACTGAGGTTTGCTCATCACTGTTGTTTATCTTCTCCTGTCATATCAGAACTGAATGCAATATAAGCCATGAGGCCTTTTTAATGACCCCATAATGAAGTTTTGAAAACAGATGGGTTTGCCTGCCACCCACTTTGGCTTCATTCTGCCCCACTGCTGCTCAGAGAGGAAGACCTAGGTAAAAAGAAACACACAGTGATAGATAGTGGCTGTTCAAGAATATGAAAACTTAGAACCACATACCTTTCTTTGTTTAGGATCTTCCTATAGGGAGGCTGACACAAGGAAAGTAGTAGGTAGATAAAAAATTAAGTTCCCATTACCTAAAGATAAGGGTCTTACATTTTTGTAAGCTTACTTTCTAATAAGGATTTTTTTTTAAGTTTCTACATGTTTATCCTTTGTCCAGAAACCAGAAGTGACATCTCGGCATTTAGTATCCTTGTGAACTGACCTAGAAATGGAAGTCACAGAACCCCAGCTGTCTGCTTCTCCACTATTCAGATCGTTCCCAATGTGGTAATGAAACCAAAAAGCTAATTATTGTGCCTGAATTATGCTTTCAAAATTGCCCTTAAAATTGGGAATTCTTCAGCATGATTATTGTTTCTTTAATTTGCAGACAGGAAATGGAGAATTCAGTGTCTCATGCTTTATTTTCCATTTTCCAGAAGCCTTCTTGACGATTAAAGGAAAGTAGTACATATTTTTTTTTTTTTTTTTGCAGAATGCTCCTAAATTCTCACTAAAGAGAACACAAATCAGAATGCTCTCTGCAGAGGAATCTAAACCCGCTCTGAACTGTGATGTCACAGTTAGTAGGCTCCTGGGTTCAATTCTGGTTCTGACATTTATTACCTTGGACAGTTATCTACCTTCTCAGAAGCGAAGTTTCTTCATTTAAAAAAAAAACTGGATTAGGCAACCTCTAAGATCCCATCAAGCTCTAAACAGATGATATTATGGTCTGTAAGTGGTGATGTGGCAAAATGGATAGAATTCTGGCCTTCGAGTCAATAAGGCCTTGATATTAATTCCCTGTTAGAGACTTACTAGCTAAGGGACCTGAAGCAAGTCACTTACGCTCTTTGAACGTCAGTTTCTTCACCTATAAAACTGGAAATGATAATAAGAGCACTTACCCAATATAGAATCATTACAGTGAGGTGTCTGTATTTCTGAATAGAGAAAAAGAGAGCTAGATATAGGTGTGCTATAAGTATGGATGTGCAGATATGCCTATACAGATGTGGAGATAAAGTTTGAAATACAGTTAGAGAGAAAGATAAAGCTAGAGATATAAAGATGTAGATGGATACAGGTGTAGTTGTAGAAATATGGAGAAAGAAACAATGACTATGTATGTATATATATAATATAGATATATAAATATACATATGTAGTTATACTATGTGGCAAACCTTTATAAATATAAGCTACTAATATTTATTTTTTAGAAGATGATTGAAAGCTGGGCAACATAAATAGGCTATAATTTGTGTATCACAATATATTTGGTGATTTATAAACAACTTATATTCCTCCTTTTTTCTGCTCCTGTTATAATTATTTAGATAATTTCACATCTCATGCTACTGAACAAGAGGTTCAACTTTACATATTAGAGGAAAAAAACCTAAAATTTCATTGTGAAATCCAAAAACACTTGTGTAAGTGGGATTCTTATCCCTTTGCCACAGACTCTCATCTACTAAACATATCATGACAGTCATGGGGACTATTGTCAGTTAACATTAATTTGAAATGGAATACCATCTTTATGCTTGTCATTGATTTCTTTTTCCTCATTCCTCTGATAATTTTCATTGCCATTCTCTTGGAATTACAATGTATTTCTCAGTATTTTGTTTGAATTTACATATTTGTATACATGTTGTCCCCACCCCTCCTCCAATAGAATATAATCTCCTTGAAGGGAGGGACTTTGCATTTTTATCTTTGTACTCCTGGAGTAGTGTCTGGCATATAATAAGGTGTAAATAAACATTTTCTGAATTTGAGTAGTTAGTTGAAAGGAGCACACTTCCATAAATAAATTCCACTGGAATAGTACTGATATGGTTCTATGGAGGTCCAGCATATCCCTCATATGCATCCCCTTCTTTCTCTCTTCCTCTTAATTCAGAACCTCACTTGTTTTCACCCAGGCTGTTCATATTTAGTCTTTCAAAGCACCCTCCACAAATATATGAAATAGTTTTGAGTTTAAGCGAGTCATTTTTCTCATGCTCTAAAGCATTCAGTGTCTCTTCATTATTATAGGATAAATTATAAATTATTTAACTTGGCATATGTCTATCTCTCCAGCCTATTATAATGTTTCTTTTACTCTACATAGACAAGATTCTAATCAACATATATTATTTCCAAATTCAGTACTTTATCTTTAAACTCCACACGTTCAAACAAGTCCATCACTTAAAGATCAACTCAGATACTACCTTCTCTTTGAAAATTTTCTTAATCTCCTCCTCCAGATTGATAATGCTTTGTCTCATCAACTTTCTCTGCACTATATTCACTTATGCCCATCAACTCTTAATAGAATGTAGCCTCCTTGTAGGCTGGGAATTCCATTTGTCTTTTAATCTCCAACACTTATTGCAGAGTACATGATTACTGGGTGTTTATTTAATTGAGTTATTCAATATTGATACTGTGTGTATGGCACAGCCCTTTCCAACTTTGACACTTTAAGCTCTTCTCCATTTCAATCCTACGTATGATGGCCCCAAGTCATCAATACCTAGTCCCTGTTACATTCCTAAAGCAATACCCTTTATGTTTTATCTTCGCTCTTTCTCATCAAGAAAACAAACAACTGTGAATATTAGGACAATTATTATTAATACTACTACTAGCAATTTTTAAAATTATTTTAATTTTTTTAAATTAAAAAATCTCTCAATTCTGTGCAGCTTTAATCATTAGAAAGTGCTGTCCTAACCACAACGCTGAGAGGAATATAAGCCCATGTTTAAAAACTGGCTCAGAGAAGCTGAGGTACAATTATTAGTCTTCCTTCTTTGCTCTTGAAGAAGACCATATAACATCATGAGGGCAGTATCTTGATTTGCTTGTGGATTGGATTTGAGTGAGGCAGGGCTGTGCACTCATCAGAGTCCAGTGGCAAGACAGACATCAAGATGACTAGACACTTTTCCAGGGTTACAGAGTAAATGTAAGCCAAGATTTCAAACTACATATCCTGACTTTTAGTCTAACACTTTCTATTTCTCTCTAAACATACCTCTCCTCCTACTGTTCTATGTAGAATACTTTTCCTGCTTACTTATTATCTCATCTGGTGTCTAGGATTTAACGTGCTACTTGATTAGTGTGTTGCTCCTTCCTTGCTTGCCCATTTTATTTTTGCCAGGACTTTATAGGAGATCCAATGCCTCAAATATGGTAATACACATATAATATAACATAATATAATATACATGATGTTTTATATATATATATATATATATATATATATATATATTATTTATAGTGATTTATAGGAAATAAATGCCTCAAATATAGTAATTAATCTAATTGTTGAAAGTAGGAAAAATAGGGGTAAATATTTTGGAATGCCAATCTTTTGGAGACCCTCAAATAATACAGCACCTAATTATTCTACCTACTAGACAGAGATCTAGCCTTTTGGGATCTACACTTTGATCTGTCGTGCTTGACCATTAGTGAAATCAAATTTCTGGTCATCCTTCAGAAAGAACCAGGCTATTTCAAGTCAAACTGGATCTCTAAAACATCAAAAGAATCAGCCAACCAATGAGTGAAATGACTCTGGGACTCTATTTCCATATCTAGAAGATGAAGAGGTTGAGGTAGATAATCTCAGAGATCCTTTTGGATCAAAATCTATTATCTTATGATTGTAGGTGCTACAAGACTGAATTACACAAAGACCACCCAGATCCAACCAGCTCAGAAGAGCTAATTATTAAATTTTCAGTGTCAAGGTTTATATCATGGGAAACAGAAAACTGCATACAACTCAGGACTTAACTCATTGATTGATTTCTAGACTTAAGAAAGTGAGGGAGAAAATGAGGATGATGTTGATGCAGATAAACTTAAGTGTCTCCTGCTTACATTACCACCAAATGTTAAACATTTGACAGGAAACCCCCAGTCATTAATAGCGAAAACGCAACCATAGATAATAAATCACATTTGGGTTAGGGGTAGCTAAATGGTACAAAAGACAGTGCACTAAGGGTCTGGAGTTAGGAAAACCTGAGTTCACATTCAACTTCAGAAACTCACTAGCTGTGTAAATCTGGACAAGTCATTTTGTGTGCTCTAACTACAAAATAGTCTTAATAGCAGCACCTACCTCAATGGGTTATGAAGATCAACTGTGTTAAATAAATACTTGTTACCTTACCCTTCCCCTTGTTTAAAAAGTCAAAGAATGAATCACAGTGGACATTTTAACAAGAAACTCCTGGAAATACAATGATTAATCCAAAGGAGGAAATAGCTAATAGTATTTCAGACTTGTGGAAGATCATCAGAAAGTTTGTGGTGAATGCTTTAAGGGAGGTAACCACCTACGCTATGCAGAATGAGTACTTTAGCTCTCTAGCCTCTCCTGTAAATACCAAACTGTAACTTTAGGAAGCTTCAGTTAGCAGAGAAAGCCAGGTGGTACAGTGGATAGGGCATCAGGCTTGAGTCAGAAAGATCTGTCTTCATGAGTTTAAATTCAGCCTTAGACACTTACTAGCTGTGTGGCCCTGGGAAAATCATGTTTATCTCAGTTTCCTCATCTGTAAAATGAGCGAAGAAAGAAATAGCAAACAACTCCAAGTGTCTTTACCAAGAAAACCCAGATGAGTCATAAAGAGTTGGACACGACTGAAACAACTGAACATATTCACCAGAAAATTTAAAAAATAGGAAGAGTGGCAGCCTAACCAGGAGAATGATTATTCCAAACATACAGATCAGTTTTATTGCTGTTTTGTTAAATTTAATATACATTCTTTAAAAAATAGCCTCACATAAATAGTTTCACACCAAGTTTATAATTCCATATGTAAGGTTTGTTTTGGTGCTACTTTTTTATTTGGTAATGTTTATGTTTATTGTAAATTATTAAGTTTATAATTTTAAAAAAGAAATTCAATGAACAAACAGAATGATTGCTTTAGACTTCTTGACTGGGGTTGAAGGTATAGTGATACCATAAAAGAAGAATAACCTAACCTTTTCTATCCTCATGTCCCTAGTCATAGAGTTTTGACTTCAATAGATTTCAGACGTCTATTATTCTTTTTATGTTCTCTATTTTGGCTGGGTGTTGACATTTAGAGCTTTCTCTGCTTCTCTAGTGCCCTATTTAGGCAAGAGAGGGAGCTTGTACAGGCTAGGATATATGGTATGACGCTCAAGCTTCTGGTCTTCTCATTTTATGAATGTAAAACCAATTTGTTTAATCCAAGTCAATCCTATAAATTGTTGAAATTGCACACAATGATAGTGCTGTGCATGCAGAAGCGGTGGTTAGCTATGGAGTTTATAAAACAACCTGAAAAAACACCATTAATAAATAATGAAAAAGAAATAAAAAGCAACAAGCCAAGTATTGAGGAGTGAGGGACTCCACACAAGTTGAAAAAGGCTTTGGGCTGCTTCACTGTTAGAAACAAACGTTCCCTTTTTTCAAGACTTACTTTGATAAATATCCTCATCTCGTCTCATTGCATTTTTAAGGGTTTTCCATAAAAAGACATTTGCACAGGAAAGGAAACTATGAGGAAAGTAGGTCCTAACAAAACAGTGTGTGGTCCAAAGGCCTGTAGAAGGTTTATTCTTCTTGCACCATGTAGTCTGGGAGTCCGTTATTGGTGGTACGAAGTCAAAATCAGTCTTACTATATCCTCACGGGGATTTTATGTTCCCTTGTAGGTCCTGTCCCTAAAATTACTTATTGGTCATGCAGAATGCAGGCAAAAGTAGTCATTGCTGTCATCTTTGTAGGCTGCTCCCCACCCCCCTGTTCTTGCTACTGCTTTCCTGAATGCTTTCCTGAATTGAGCATTCCCCTTTTGACCTCCCTGGGAGTTAAAGAGATATATAAGAAGTTGAAAATGACTTCCTCCCTTTGTAGAATTGAAGGTTCCTATGGGGATACAGTTATAAAGGGCCTGTGGAGTCTATGCTGGTGAGCTTGGACTCTGTCCCAATCAGTAGCACAAAGGGTCCCAAAGCATTATGGATCAGGTGTATTTTTTTTATATAAAGTGCTTTTCCCTTCTTTTTTTCCTTTAAAATAGTGTTAACATTATACAAGATCAACTCTAGATTTATCCATTAAAAAAAAAGTTAGAGACCTCTTAGAAACAAGTTGTTGGGCAAGAGATGCATTCTCAGACATGGACAATGTGTAAATTTACTTTACTTCACAACATATATTTATTACAATGGAGGACTTCCCCATTGTGGGCTGGTGAATGGTAGGTTAGTGGGTGGTGATAGATTTGAAAAAAACAATCTCAGTGTTTTTTAAATGCATGGCATAAAATTTAAAAATGAATAAGGGAACAAATAATATTAACCTATTAAATTTAACATTTGTAAATTTAAAATGTGTTACTACATATTACTACCTTGTTAAATTTAATTTTATATTCAGTATATATTGAAAAATTTAATAAAAATGTTTAAAATCCTGTAACTTGTTCTTATTTCTATATTAAAATATTTATGTTTTCTTGATTTTTAAACTCTAAGTTCATAATAAAGAATATTTCTTTAAAAATATTTAAAACAAATTCCAATAAGCAACATTATCAACTGGTCCTGAATAGTGAAAAGGTCAAGGTGATTTTTCAGTCTGAAAAGGTACTATGGAAATTAACTATCCCCTTCCTCCCTCCTCACCTCCAGTTGTAATTCATGTTTATTACTGTTTATTTATAATACATTTATTACTGTACTATACTATTAGTATAAACAGAGCAGTAACTAGCCTGAGGCGTACAAAGTTTTTCTATGGTGTGCCAGTAGAGATAGACAGGGAGGAAACTTCATCTCCTAGAGGTAAGTAACTGTCATCCCTACATGTTTCATAGGTCCTTTGGAGATAAAGGACACAGCCTGTCCTTGCTGCCAAACTCCGGGTTCAGTGCCCATCTTCTCTCCCTGAAGGGAAGAGGAAGAGTACTCTTTGAGGGAGGGACCACTCCCTTCCTGGCAGTGCTTGGGATATCACCAGTGTGCCATCCATCTCATCTCAAGTGAATTATCTTAGATTCAATTTTAGTTATGTAATGTTTTGAGTATAGTTATCATCTTCATCATCATTAATAATATCGACCATATTCAAATATCTTTGCAGTTGAAGAATGTACTTTTAAGAAAAAAATTAAACACAATTTATTTACATTGATCACCAATAATTAGTTTATGCTTCAAAATATGTGTGGTTTCATTGGTTTGGGTAAACCTAGCTACACCTTAGCAAATGTTTTTCTAAATTGCTATAGTTAAAGAAATCAGTTACATCATGATCAACCTTCTGATGGTAAGTCCATTAAAATCTGACTAGGTTTATTTTGATGAAATAAATATGATCCCTCACCTGGCCCATACCCTAAACTTGGCTTAGGCAACTACTTACCTCAGTGACAGTTCTAACCATGTGGAAGGCAAAACACTTCAGCTGGGAGGGAAAGAAGGAAGCATTTGTTGAGTAAAGTGCTCTGCTAGTATAATCTTTGAGAACCCAGAATAATCTCCATGCCTTATGAGGCATATATGAAGATGTGAAGAAGTAACTTATATTGACTATATATGTTTATGTGTGAGTATATACACATACGTGTATGGATATGCTATATGTAAATCTATATTGATCTACCTTTTAATATTGCCTATATTTTCTCCTCTATCATTTTTCCTTCCTTCCTCCAATGTGCTATGTCTTATAATGAAGAATTTTTTTAAAAGAAAGAGAAAAAAATTCTACAAGTCAACATTAAAAAAAATTCTACAAGTCAACCTTAAAAAAAAATTCCATGTTCTGTGTTCAACATCTATAGATTCCCCACCTCTGCAAAGACGATAGGAAAAGTCTTTTCTTATATTTATTCTTTATGGCAAAGCTTAGTCACAACATTCTTTGTTTTTATTAGTATTATTTATTATTATATAATTATTAGTTAATACTTTATTACTATTTTAACCTTTGGCTCAAAGGTTATAAGGTACTCTCATCGCATAGGTACAAACTGATTACTCAGTTTCCCGAGTCTGCGTGAGAGGTGGACAATTAGTGAAAACTGGCGAGAAAAATGATCTGGGATTTTCTGGCTTCCAGAGAGAATCTACACCATCTCAATGTATCTTCACTTCACTCAGTGAAAGAAAAACTCTAGGAAAATACAAGGGTATCGAAGCCATCTCTAGTATGTCTCTATACCTGGCATCAGAGACCTCAGAGAATTTTCAGGGTTGAGATCCGAAATATTCTCTTGGATGAGTTATCTCACTCCCAAAGGGAGATTTCATCCAATCTTTATTGTCTGATGCATATTCTCATATGCATATTTTCTCTGTATTCTGTTTTGTTATTGACATGGGTATTTGCTATTTTTTATGTATGTTCATCATGGAACTAGCTTTTATATTACATTTTACTAGCTTTATATTTTATACATCTCTTAGTGGGAATAGTCAAGCCTTATAGCTTGGGGCACTTCTTTCCCATGACCATAAAATTATTTCCCTTACACTAACAATATTAAAGGGAACAGATAATTCTTAAGTGATCAGAGATTTTGTAAACACTGAACCCTCATGAAAGAACCCCCTCAAAAGATATCAAGCAGAGGGGCCAACCACTGACTCCAACCTCCTGCTTTCTTCCATTGTAGGAATTAAAGTCTCCTTTTGAGAAGGGTGGGAGGAGTAGATTCTAGAAATATCTTTTCTTACCTTCCTATTATCCTCTTCCGGATAGAAATAGGTGGATGGAAAAATAGTCTATATGGGCATAAACAACATAGCTGACCTGCACACACCATATCTTTGTAAGTAGTTATGTTCTCTCCATTTTATTGTTATAGTTTTTATTTTTCTGTTTCTGCTTACTGAATTTTGCATCAGTTCACATAAGCCATCCCATGTTTCTTTGTATTTTTGTGGATTGTTTCTCATAGCACAGTAATATTCCATTGGATTTATGTATCACAATTAGTTTAGCTATCTCCTAATTGACCAACATCTACTTTGTTTCACCTTCTTTCCTATTACAAGAAGTGCAACTTGCTTTCCTTTCTTGTCAATGATCTCCTCAAGGTATATGCTCAGCCAGGAAATCTTTAGGTAAAAACATATGGACATTTTAGTCACTTCATTTGTAAAATTCTCAATTGCAAAATAGCTATACCTATTCACCACTCTACTAAAAGAACATTTGTATACCCATCTTCCCACAACCTTTCCAACACTTACTATTTCTATCTTCTGATATTTTTGCCAGTTTAATATGAAGTGAAACCTCAGGACTTTTTTAATTTGAATTTTTTCTTATTATGGGTGATTGGCATGTTCCCAGCTAATAGTTTTTACCACCTATTAAAATTTATGATAAGATAGTTCTTAAGTAACCAAGATTTTATAAGCCCTGAATTCTCATTAAAGAACCTCGCAAAAGGCATCCAGAAGAGGATGTAAATGTTTCTTAACAAACATCTTGAAATTTATGTAGGTGAAGGAGTATTCTCTCAAAGTAATTACCTACAAGGTTTAAGCAATTCTTTGAACATTGCTGCCAACTTCTATAATACTTTAGAAACTCCTCTTTGAGGATCCACTTAATGATATGCAGCACGTTATGTTGAATGTGTGTAATGATAGAAAGTAATTGTCCTTTGAGGATTGATTTGGAGAAAATAGTCAACTGTAGCTCAGACTAAAGTCTGACGAAAAAAGCAACTGATCAAACTAAAATATTACTTCAAATTTTAAAAAAAACCCACAAGATAAAAGATAAACCCACATAAAACAAAAAGATCAAAATTTTGTGATATTTATCAGTTGTCTCTGATGATGATTCAAAAATAGGTATTACAGATATTTTTGCACAGATGCATCATTAGAATAAACACAGGGCCATTTAAAGGGATTTCTGTCTATTTTTCTAAATAAAATTTTATTAATACCTCTTGGTTTTACAACACCCACATTTGCCAATGTATTCCAATGCATTCCTTAACTTTTCTGAGCAGGTTGTAAATGTACCCCACTCCAATTGATCAATAGGAACAGAAATGTTTTGATGTCTATGGGGAGGGACTATTGTACTGATTACAACTGTGCATTAAAGTATGGGAGGAAACTGGAAGCCTGAAGGAAGACTGAAAGAAAACTGCAGGTACCCAAATGTAAGAGTTTCTTAGACTTCTCCTTCCATAGTATCAATAGTCACATGCCCTATCCTACTTCTTGGATTGGAACTAATGAATCCACCCATCCACAACCATCCCCACCCATCAACCTATGGACAGAAGAAATTTGCTCCCTGAGAGAAAGGAGTAACTTAGAAAAAGTCAGTCCAGTGAAAAAATAGTTTTCCAGCTGCTATAACCTTTCAGACTCCCTCTGTGACAATGATCTCTACCTATTGAAGGCCATAGATCTCCCCCAATTCTAAGAGAATGGAACTTTTTAGGTCAAACAGTTAATCATCTTAACTTTGCACTTTTCAACCAATTTTGATCCTGTGTGGGCACAGCAATTTCTTCCTTCTCTTTTTCCTCCTCTTTTCCCTCCTCCTTCTCCTCCTCCACCTTCTTCTCCTCCTTCTTTTTCTTCTTCTCCTCCTTCTCCCTCTCCTTCTCCTCCTCCTTCTCTTCCTTCTCCTTCTCCTTCTCCTCATCCTTTTCCTTCTCCTTCTTGTCCTTTTCCTTCTTTTTCTCCTTCTTCCCTTTCTTTTCTCCCCTTCTTCTTCTTATCTTTTTCTTTTCTTTCATCTACTTCATCATCTCTTCTTCATAAATAAGGGAGTTAATGTTTCATGATAGGAGGATCTTATTTTGTGATTGTATTTTCAACTCAAACCCTCCCAATACCTCTACTATTCCCCTAGTCCCTTTCACTGATACAAATAAGAAAAGTGATAGAACACTTGTATACTTCTAATATGTAGTTTTGGGGAAGTAGAACAAAACTTATTTTCCTTAAAGCCAATTGTTATTTGAGTTCTTTGTCAACAAAGTAAAAACATTGCCATTTTAGAGATTTTGAACTGATAGGAAGGAAGGAAGGATGGAGGGAGGAACAGATGGAGGAAAGGAAGAGAAATGAAGGAAAGGGAAAGCATTTAAGTCAATGTATTCTGAAGAAATTAGTTTGACTCTTTGAAAGTAGAAAATTAAGCCATAATTTAAAAATCAAAACCCATTAAAATAATGAAGATAAGGAAATTTGGAGTATTTTAATTATGCCATAATAATATCTTACATCTGCATCTTTTTATTTGAAAAATAGAATTCCCTTAAATTTTTTTTTTCGTGAGAGAAAAACTAGAGAACATTCAATAGAACTGTATGAACAGAATTCCTGGCATGTCATAATGGTCATAGAATGTTAGAGCTAGAACTCACTGTTTCTGCTACCACTGTTACTATATCTTAAATTCATTAAAAAAAACTTTTAAAGGCTAATACTGGATTCAGAGTTCAGTGTCTAATAATATGATGAGTCCAATTTGAACAGCTGGGACATTTCTGCCCCCTCCCCCCTTTCTTTTTTGCAATTTCAGCCTCTTTCAGTGCTGATTTGTTATTGTTTGAAATTCTGAGAATGTTTTACACACGTTTACAAAGAACAACATTTAGAGACTGATAAATGCACGACAAGCATGATATAAATGTTCACAGAGGATCTTTCCAGTTCTATGGAGAGTGAATTGCACATCTGCCTCCAGCTGTGCATTTATTTAGAAATGAAATGACTAATCCTGGTTTGGGCAGAGTTGGTAATTATTTTTGTTGTTGATGTGAAGATCAAAGGTTATTCTCAGGAAGTAAGACCGGAGCAATGGACCTTGGTATCACACCACAGCAAAGATTTATGTGGGCTATAATTTGGTGCATGGTTTGCACATTAACCTGGTGTTAATGCATATGGATGACAGACAAAATGTAAACAGTCTTGATCTAATATTAATTATAATTGGCTAAAAGTAAATTAATCTACTGGTTTGGAATCAGCTTCGTTCCTACTCCCCCTTGTTAGCAGAATCTCCAGCAGCTGTGACATTCCAACGTCACACTTTCAGGAGAGGATGCTTAATTTGAACACTCCTTCCTATAATTCAAGCAGCTTACTTCTACTACCCTGATGCAATCCCTCTACACAGAGGCCTCTTCCTTTCAAAGACCATACAGCAAGGAACAACCATTTATCAGACCTTGCTTAAGTTCAAGTGTGATACTAAGGGTTGGAAACATTTGTATGCAAAGTGAAAACTTAAAAGTTTATAAATGTCTTTTCATTATGTACTGGGCTATGACCTCACGGGTAATACTTGAGATGGTCTGTTTATTTCTCCACAGCTTCCTGACACCAAGCCAGAATGACATGAACTGATTTTCTTATGTTCCCAGCTCTGAAGACACACAAACATATGCACATGTGTGAAAAAACAACCCTTTAATATTTAAAAATTCTCTAATGCAATTGAGTAAACTGAGCTGTGACCAAGAAAGAAAAGTATTTAAATTTTAATCCTGCATACTTCTATGTGACGATCTCCTGTAGCCATCAATTGAAAGTCTGTGCATGCAATGTATATAAGACTGGTGCCTAAGTAAACTATAAAAAAGGAAATGTGGGTTAGGGATAGCACATACCACATATGACTTTGATTTTCCCCTCAATAAAATATATTTGCAATATAATTTGACATCCTAAAGGTAATTTCTTATAAATGACCTACAAATATTTTTTCCTGAAAAAATCTATTGTTTTTAAAATGACAGTGAACACATTTTTGAATTCCATCTGAGGAGAGACACACAGTTTGGTCTAAAGAGTAGAGAGCTGGCCCTAGAGGCATGGACATGTGGGTTCAAATTCCTGCTCTGTGGCATACTAACTATATGCCTCTGGGCAACTCACTTAACCCCTCAGTACTCCAGAGGAAAAAAAAAATCTCTCAGTTTATAAACTGAAAAACAGTTGTTGACTTGTGCAATGAAATCACTGGCCCATAACCCCTTTTTTCCCCATGCTGCATCAAAAAATGTAAATGTACTTAAAATACCAATATTGAACTATAAATCGTGTTAATAATTTTCTCATATTTGGAAATGAATCTCTTAGTCATTTAATAAATTAATGCTTAAGAACACATAACACACACAACACCATTAATGTTTGTGTTAGTTGGAATGTTCAGGATCAGTAGTTGGAGTTAACCACTTAATTTTATCAGACCCAAGAAACCAAATCCAAACATAACTATTCCTATAAGATAACATACCACAATGTTGTCTTGGGATGTATTATTCCCCAATTTTTGAGAAAGTCTGTTGATGGAGGAGATAATACCCATGAGTACACCTCATATATACAACTCAAAGGTATCTGTTCAGTGGCACCTTTATATGGGTCCATTATTACAGTCATACCTATTTCCACACTTTGTCTGGAACTTGTAATGGTATGAATTTTGTTGCTGAATCTGACTATTCTCAGGCATTATTGACTTTTGCCTCAGGAAGTGTTGCTAGATGAATGTACAGGAAAACCTTTTCTTTTCTTTTTGAGAATTAACTATGTTGTTTAGATTCACTAACATTTGTTTTTCTCAGGACAGTTCATAAGCAAAGCAGCATAGTGTGGTATATAGAAAGTCAGTCACATATTACGGGAGAAAGAGTGCTCAAGTCTTGCCTTTGATTTGTGCATCCCAAAGCAATTCACTTAACCCTTCATGGCCTCAAGTAGTTCTGGAAGACTGCAAGTTACAGGAAAACTTCTGACTTGCATTCAGAGGTTTTCTCGTAGGAAGCGCTTGTGTGTGTGTACTGACTCTCCCTGTTTTATCCTGCATGGAAATGCAATGGTTAATTATGGGGCTACTGTTACCAATTGACTTTGAACCTTTAACCTGTACCATTTCTGATGTGAGTGGGTTCACCCTTCCTTAGCTAGACCCATTGCCTCATTGCCACTGAAGAGTAACCATATTGATGTAGTATTTAGTGGAGGAACCTTTGCCTGCTGCAGTTCAGAACTCCCAAGCTCGAATAATCCACCAGATTCAGCCTTCCTAGTGTAGGAATGGTAAACACGTACCATCATTCCCTGTGTCCACCTAAATTTTAAAAATGAATGCGTTAAAATCATTAACTATGGATAACTAGCTAATGCTCTGATTTGACAATTGTTATAGAAATTGGAGAGGTTTCATTTCTCCCTTTTTCCCATTTTACCTTCAGGTGAGCCCTCTGTATTCCTGTCTACATCATGTCCAGAGACAACATCAGTAGCATAATACAGCATTACATGCATGGTGTGTCTATTTGGATTGGCATATGGTCTATAGAAATCCCAAAATGATGAGACAATCTTATAGATAGAAGTAAATGCTTTTTTTTCTTTCAAATATTCATTGTTCCATCCTGTCTATCAGGTCTTGTCACAGGGCACCTGAAAACAGGGGTTGTTTGCTACCTATGGTCAGAAATTCTTGGGCCAATTTCTTTGGAATTGATTCTGATATCCCAAAATTGGCCCCCATACTTTTTCCTTGGATCATTATCTCCTCTATCAGCTTCCAAGATGATTTCAACTTGATTTTAAGATTCAGCTGATGACACTTAAGATTGCTCACATCTTTGCGGCAGCTGCTTCTTATTTGTGGGAATTTCTCACTCCATATTCTCCTCTCCATGACTTATGTACCTCTTTGGGTGATTTATTAGAATCTTTAGGACATAGTTTCTTAAATATTATAGAGGGAGCTTTTTGTGTTGGTACACATAGGGGTCTATTCTCCTCTCCATATGTCTGCTTAACTCCCCATTAATCAGATTAATGGGGAGTTAAGCAGACATATGGAGAGGAGAATAGACCCCAAAGGGCTAGGTTTTATTTTCCAGTATATGCTTTGTGTATGAGCAAATACCTGGGGAAACCAGCTTCTAATCATGGGTACACAAACCCAATTCTTTTCTATAATACATATGATTGACTTATAGGACAGAGGTGTAGAAAGGTAGTCTGGTATAGAGGTTTTAAAGAGCTAACCTGAGTGTCAAAAAGATCTGGGTTCATGTCTTACCTCTGACACATACTAGAGGTAGAGTTCCATTTCACACTGATGAAATCACAGGTTTGGGGAAAAGTAAAAGTAATAAGGGGTAATATTGAGGTCTCCAAAGTAACCTTTCGTTCAGATGTCATCATATGTCAAAATTTGTACATAAATCCAGTGTAAGCAGCAGTATGGTGCAAGGAAAAGAACAATGAATTTGGTGTTAGTTAGTAGGCCTGGGTTCAAACCCCTCTTTGCCAATGGCCAGGTTTTGCATTTGACTATATGAACTCTCAGGTTCCTTCAGTTTCAAATCTATGATCTTACTGAGTAGGATCCTTTAGCTTCTCCCTTTAAGAATGTTATTGCGTGAAGATCTCAATATTCGGCAGTCTTTTGTTAAGTTCCAGGAAGGTCAAATTGGATGACAGTTATGGTGTTTATCCTTTGATGTGGCATTGTAGCTAGAGCATTATACTGGGGAGAAAAAAAGTTCAAATTCCATCTCAGACCCTTGATAGTTTTGTGGCCCTGGGTAAGTTATTTAACCTCTTTCTGCTGCTTCCTCATCTGTAAAATGGGAGTAGTAATACCTCTACCTCACTGGACTGGTCTGAGGATCACATGGGAGAATGCATGTTAAGTGCTTTGCTAACCTTAAAGTGTCATATTAAGAATTATGCATATTATTATTTTAGCTAGACATGTGAACTAAATTGAAACCTTACAAAAACTAGAATGAACTTGGTTGGTTTCTTAGCAAAACTTTTAGGGACTTTTGTTGTTTTGTGAGTTATATTATTTTGTTTTCGTTACTTATTTTGAGGGAGACTTAAGTGTGTGTGTTTGTCCTTTGTTGCCAAAGAAGACCATGCCATCAGAGAAATAATAACATGACTTGAACTTGACTTTTGAGTGAGGGAGGGCTGTGCAGGTCACCAGCCTCACTTCTCCTCCAGAGCCAGTGACCAGATATTCATCAGAATGACTGGAGATGACCCAGGATGAGGCAATTCAGGTTAAGTGACTTGCCCAAGGTCACATAGCTAGTGAGTATCAAGTGTCTGAGGTGAGATTTGAACTCAGGTCCTCCTGACTCCTGCACTGGTGCTGTATCTACTGCACCACCTAGCCACCCTGGGAGACTTAAAAAGGAAACTGAGGAGAGTAGTTATTAAATGATAGAACTTCCACTATCAGTTGTGTATACTTTAACGTCTCCTTATTCCTTTCAGCACTGGTTCTGAGAATATTTGTAAATGAATTTACTCAAGTGCTACATCCTCTCAGGAATACAATAATTACTACATGAAAGTCTCTACTCTGAACCAAAAAAACAAAAATCAAATGCCTGCACAAAGACCCATGTGAAATTTTGGCTTTGCCTTTAAAATGCCATTTGACAAAATAGTGCAGATAACAAGGTACAGCATTGGTTAGTAGAAAGAAGATACTTAGAAAATATGAGTTCAGATACCATTTTGACTGTTAATAACTCTGGGTTTGTTTCCTCATCTGTAAGTGAAAATGCTAACTTGCCATATCCCTAATATCCATTTTAGTTCTTAATCTGCGATTTCCTATCAATAAGTTTTAGATAGAATATGATAAATTTTTGAAATTTTCTGACCAGTTTGATGGGTGGAGCTGGCTATATGGACAAATAATTCTCATAATTTGTATATTATGCAGTTTGATGTTTTGAATAATAACTACAGTGAAGATGTATTTTTCTCTCATTCTTTTTTCCTTGTTTTTTAGTCGGGATCACAGAATCTCAGTTGAAAAGGAGCTCCAAAGACACTAATCTCACTTTTACATGAACAACAATTAAATCCACCATTAAACCCAGCTAGTCATTATCTCTTCTCTGTTCAAAGAATTCCAATGGGAGAACCCACTGCCTCCTGAGATAGTTTGGGATAATTCTAATTTTTAGGAAGTTTTCCCAACATTTCTCTTTTTTTCATAAATGAATAACCAAATACATTACATTTTTGTAACTAACATAAAAACATATTTCTATAGGAGAGATGGATTATATTCAATCTATAAATTTGCAGTTCTGTTGTCTATTGTATACAAAACACCAGGATACCTTCATTCTTTCCTCAGCAAGTTCAGTGTCTGGCTCACAGTCATTCTTTTTTCCCCAACTCCTATGAGGGAATTTTCACACACACACACACACACACACAGATCTAGCTAGACATACACACATATGTGTATATATATATATATATATATATATATATATATATATATATCGATAGATATAGATATTCCCTCAAACACTCTAATCTACAAATTCCTCAGTTTACTCATTTTCCGTGACCTATTCTAATACCCTACCTCGGGTACACACAGAGATAGCTATATCCTTGATCTTGCTATGACCCACAGGTATTCCATGAACTCTCCATCTCACATCTCCAACTGTCCATTAGATATCTCAGACTGTATATTCTGGAGACACTTTAAACTCATTTAAATTCAGTTTGTTCAAAACTAAACTCATTACTTTACCCTAAAACTCTTTGCTCTACCAAACCACCTTATTACTGTTGAGGGTTCCACTGTCCTCCTAGTCTAGTCTAATGGTCTCACAACCTAGGTATCCTCCTCAGCTTCTTATTTTCACACCCCTTTCCCATAACTAAAAAGCCAACAAGTCCCGTTAAAATACCCCTTTCTTTCCTCTGGCACTGTCACCATCAGAGTTTAGGCTCTCATCAGCTCACATCTGTACTATTGCCACAAGTTCCTCCTCACTCCATTCCATCCTTCAATCAGCTATCAAACTGATCTTTCTAAAGTATAGGTCTAATCATGTAATCTTCACCTTTCTCCACTCAATAAAATCAGTATTTTTCCATTACCTCCAGAATCAAATACAAAACCCTCTATTTAGCTTTTGAAGTCCTTCATAACTTTGCCCTATCCTATTCTTTTAGTTTTCTTGTACCTTATTCCATGTACCCTATGAATTAGTGACTCTAGACTCCTTACCATTCCAAATGACATTCTATCTCCACACTCCTCTAACTCCAAATGTTCAGCATTATCTCTGGCTGTCCCCACTACCTGGAACTCTCTTCCTCCTTAACACCTCCTTGCTTTCTTCAAAAACTTCAGCTAGCATTATACCTTTTACAAAAAACTTTTCCCTGATGTTAGTGACTTCCCTTTGAGATTATCTCTAATTTATCGTGTAGGTATTATTTGTCCAATATTTGTATATTGTCTCCCCAGTGGACTCTGAGCTTCTTGAGAGCAGGGACTTTTTTTTTTTTTTTGCTTATGATGCTTGACAAAAAGTAGACATTTAATAAGTGCTTGTTGTCTTGATTAGTTTTTCTTGCTTTTGTTGGTAGCATAAAGAAATAGAGAAGTTTTGTGCATATACCTTATAGTCTGCTACCTTTCTAAAAGATGTTTAGAATTATTTTGTGTTGCCAAGTTTGGATTTTCTAAGTGTACCATCATGTCACCTACAAAGAGAGATATGTTATTTTCTTCATTACAAAAATTATTTTAATTTGTTTTCTATCATTTAATTACTATTGCTAAAAATTATAATTAATATTTATTAATTATAATTAATTATTATATATTAATTATAATTTTATAATTTATAATTATAATTAAGAAATTATAATGGATATTTATTTATTAATTTATAATAAATTAATATTTATATAGTGCTTACTATTTGTTTAATTACTATTGCTAAAAATTATAATTAATATTTATAGAGTGCTTACTACTTGTCAAAGCTAAAGTGCTTTATAATTATTAACTCATTTAATACTCACAATAACTCTGTGAAGTAGGTTCTATTACCATCCCCATTTTACAGATAATAAAATTGAAACAAACACAGGTTAAGTGGCTTACTCAGGATTATGCAGCTAATAGATGACAATTTGTATTTGAATTCATGTCTTCCCGACCCCAGATTCAGGGCTCTACACTTTTAACCATCTTATTCTATTCCAAGATGGTTGCTTTTCTAAGAAATCTATTTTGGAGAAAAAAGGAAACTCATGAAGAAACATCTCCCCTCTAAAATGTCCTCCTATTTCTTAAAAAATAATTTTGCATATATGTTGTTGGATTTTTTTTTCATTTTTAACACCGTTCATATCACGTAACATAATTCCAACTCTTGGTCAGGTGATATTTCTTTTAAAGCATTTACAATATAGACCACAAATGGATTTTTTTAACATTAACCAATGGAGACACAAATAATAACTATGTACACTGACTTCATAAGCCCTTGACCTAATTGTCTCCACATTATTACTAAGAATTAAAGGACTCTAACTTACTGTTGTTGGTCTAAAGTCCTAAGCCTAATGGCTTAATTTTAGACTTGACTTCAGATGTTCCCCTACCAACAATCTATAATTTAATAGATCTGGTATTAAGCTTGCAGACCTTTTGACCATAGGAAGTTGCCACTAAGAGTAGGGACATTGCAGAGAAACAATATCTCCCCAACTTCATGTCAATTCCAGGCAGGATTAGATTGTCAACTTGTATTCAGTGAGGCTTAGAGTCTGCCAGGTGTCAGTAGAGAAATTGAGTCAGGAGAATTCTACCTCAGGCCAGGCTGAATGTCACTCTCCCACCCTTCCCATGAGATCACCTCTTTTCAATTCATACCAATATCTCACAGGCTTACTGGCATCATGGATTGGAGACTTAGACTGTCTTTGCTGCTATCCATACCTGGAGTTAGGCTCAGAAGAATAGTCACATAATAATCCCATAGCATGTTAAAATAGCAAGTTCCAATAACCAGGTTTCAGATAGGACAATTTCACATTGGTTAAGGAAGATCTTTTGAGGCAAGTTTTAAGTGACTTACTTGCCTTTCTATACCTATTTTTCTATACCTGTTTCTATACAAGTTCCTGCTTAAATAACAATCATAAAATTAAATTTACCATTAAAACCTTAACTTTTCTATCAATGCCAAATTTTACCTGTAGTTACTTGCCTCTAGGAGACTTAGACTAAAATTCATTTTTCCAAACTAAAGAGGTCTCTGATTTAGTCTCAGTAATTAATTCAGTCAATTTTTCTCTCCATCTCTTCCTTCCCCCACCCCTTAATACCTTGCATTTTGATTACCCCTTCCCTCAATGAGCCCTCTCTTCTATCACTCCCCACCCTTCCCTTATCCCCATCTTCTCTCTTTTCTTGTAGGGCAAGATAAATTTCTATACCCCATTACCTGTGTTTCTTATTTCCCAGTTATATGCAATAATAATTATGAACATTAGTTTCTAATATTTTGAATTCCACCTTCTTTCCTTCCCTCCCTCCCTCCCTCCCTCCCCACCTATCCCCACTGAGAAGGCAAGCAATTCAGTTGAGTATATATATATATATATATATATATATATATATATATATATATATATATATATACACACACACATACACACACACACATATATATACACATATATATATGTGTGTGTGTTTATGTATGTCATTTTGCCACATTTCCATAATAATCATGTTGTATAATACTTTCTATATTGCCCTCTACTCTACTCTATCCCCCTTATTTTTTTATCTCATTTGACCTTGTCCCTTCACAAAAATGTTTATTTCTAGTTACTCCCTTCTCCCATTAACCCTCCTTTCCATCATTCCTCTTACCCCCCTTGTTGCCTCCTCCCCTACTTGACTGTAGTGTAAGATGGATTTTCATACCAAATTTAGTAAGCATGTTATTCCCTCCTTAAGCCATATTAGGAGAGAGTAGCTTCACTTTCCCCCTCTCTCCTTCTCCCTTTCCTCCTCCATTGAACAAGATTTTTCTTTATCTCTTTTATGAGTTATAGTCCCGTTCCATTTCTCCCTTTCTCCTCCCTCACCCCTTAATTTTTATTTTATTTTTTTTTTGTGGATATCATCTCTTCTGATTCAATGCAGCCTGTACTCTGTGTGTGTGTGTGTATGTATGTATGTACAATCCCTCCACCCACCAAAAATACTGAGAAGAGTCACAGGAGCTATAAATATTTTCTTTCCATGCAGGAATGTAAACAGTTCAGCTTTAGAAAGTCTTTTATGATTTCTCTTGTGTTTGAAAGTTAAATTTTCTCTTCAGTTCTCTTCAGTCTTTTCCTCATAAATGCTTGAAAGTCCTCTATATCATTGAATGATACATTCCCTGGAAGTATTATACTCAGTTTTTCTGGGTAGGTGATTCTTGGTTTTAGTCCTAGTTCCTTTAACTTCTGGAATATCCTATTCCAAGTCCTTTGATCCCTTAATGTTGAAGCTGTCAGATCCTGTGTTATCCTGATTGTATTTTCACAATACTCAAATTGTTTCTTTCTAGCTGCTTTTAGTATTTTCTCCTTGACTTTGAAACACTGAAATTTGGCCACAATATTCCTAAGAGTTTCTCTTTTCAGGTCTCTTTCAGGAGGTGATCAGTGGATACTTTCAATATTTATTTTGCCCTCTGGTTCCAGAATATCAGGACAGTTTTCCTCGATAATTTCATGAAAGATGATGTCTAGGCTCTTTTTTTTATCCTGGCTTTCAGGTAGTCCCATAATTTTTAACTTGTCTCTCCTGAATCTATTTTCCAGGTCAGTTGTTTTTCCAATGAGATGTTTCACATTATCTTCTATTTTTTTCAAACTTTTAGTTGGTTTTGTTTTCTAACTCCTTGGTTTATCTCATAGTCATACATTTTCCTGAACTCAATTCTCTCTTTCAGAGAACTATTTTGTTCAGTGAGTTTTTGAATCTTCTCCTCCATTTGCTAATTCTGCTTTTTAATTCTTCCTTCTCCCCATTGACTTTTTGGACCTCTTTTTCCAATTAAGTTAGCCTCTTTTTAAAGGTGTTATTTTCCTCAGTATTTTTTTTTTGATTCTCCTTTAGCAAGGTGCTAACTTGCCTTTCAAGCTCTTGTATTGCCTGAGCACAATTTAAGTTCACTTTGGAGGCCCTGGAGGCAGGGTCTTAACTTCCTGTAACAATAAGCCTTGTTCGGCCTCATTTGAAAGGATGGGAGGAGACACCTGTTCACCAAGAAAGTAACCTTCCATGGTCTTATTTTTTTCCCCTTTTTTGGGCATTTTCCCAGCCAGTTACTTGTCTTCTGAATCCTTTGTAAAGAGATTAGACTCAGCTGCTCTGTTCCCCTCAGCTTTGAGTGTGGGCAAGGCTGTCACTCAGATCTGGGGTTTAGATCAGCTGCTCCCTACCACCAGAGGCTTTAAGCTGAGCTGCCTGAGCAATAGATCCAGGTTGCTTCCTGGCCTCCATAGCTGCCTACAGTCTGCTGACAGGGCCTCTGCCATCGCCTGGGGCTATTGCTGGAAAAACCCTGTTCCTTCTCACCCATCTGGGAAAGCCCTCCTCCACTGTCCTTTGCAGCTTTCTTTATTGCTTGTGGGTTGAGGTATCTAGGACCTTCCCTGGTAAGAACCCTGCCTGGAGGTCAGTTCAGGTCCTATTCCTCCCAGTGCCCTGTGGCCAGGGTTGTGCCCCGCTTCACTCAGTGTTCCATGAGATAGACCTTTCTTGTTGGCCTTCCAGGTTACCTTTGGCTGGAAACCTCTTTCATTCTATTATTCTGTGGCTTCTGCTGCTGTAGACTTTGTTGAGAGTGATTTTTACATGCATTTTGTGGGCTGTGTGGGAAGCACTAGAGTATATATGTCTTTCTACTCTGCCATCTGCCCCCCTGGGTTTGTTTTTTTCTTTTTGTGTGTGTGTGTATCCCCAGACCCTAGTAATCAAGGAACATAGTAAACTCATAACAAATATTTATTCATAAAGGAAGGTAATATGGAGTAGACCAGGACCACTAAAGGTACTTTTTGCAAATAGCTTTCTCACACATTTCACCCTTTAAAATGTTCATACTGGTTTTTGAGTTCCTTATTTGGGATTCAAATAGCCCCTGTAAGTGAAGCTTCTAAACACAAACCTCATTCTTATCCAGGTCTATGTTTTCTTACATGGTCTTCATTTACTTCCTTAAATACTGTCTATATCTTTCCTACTCTCCCTGTGTATATGCATGCATAGTGTACCAGGGCATCCCTTTTTGAAGGGCAGGTCCCCCAAAGAACTGATTTCCTAGGTCAAAAGTGGGGAACCCGGGACCTCAAGATCACATGTGGTCTTCTATGTCTTCAAGTGTGACCCTTTGACTGAGTCCAAACTTCACAGAAGAAATGAGGACCTGAAGGTCCACATGTGGCCTCGAAGTCTCAGATTCCCCAAACCTATCTTAGGTCAAAGTGAGCCTATATTCACTAAAACCATACCTCCCAAATTCCCTCCAATGTGTGTACCTTTAATAGTTCAGAAAATATCACCGAGTATAGATACATTTAATGGAACTGAATAGCAAGAAAAATAGCAACAAAACCTTTCCCCCTATATTGATCATGCATTTTTGCTTATTGTTAATATAATTTTGCTTCTTAATGGGAAGACTTTCTCCATCCATTAATAGGTCCATGTGACCTGCTTAAGTCACATGGAAGCCTGAGGAAGAGGCAGAGCTAGAGCAGAGCTGGGAGGAAGTTAGTCAGGGAGCAATTAGAAGTAAGGAAGTAAGAGAAAACAGGCAACTGGCTAATGTGAGTGAGAGAGCTTGTCTGTGATTTTGTTTAAGGGGCTGGTTTGTGGGAAACCTAACAAAAGGAAGGCTTAGGGATGGTATTGCTCTCTGCATTGTTACTGTGTATAGATGTCTTTGTTACTATGATGGATTTGGCTTTCGGGTGTTTGAATTGATATTTTGGTTCTGTCTTCCATGTGACAAATCTGTTGTATTTCACGATTCAGAACTGGGTAGGGATATTCATGGCTGCCATAGGTGCTGTGAGTATTGTGTTGGTGCTATACCCCAATAAACATGGGTCAAACTTTCCCATGAATGCACATAGCGACAGCGAGAAGAAAAAATAGGGAGTACACATGGAGTACCATGCACACATAAAGAGAATATGTGAATAGGCTTCATGTTTGTGGGACTGCTCATAAGAAACCCATATGTGCTAGGAATAGGCATGGTAAGGAAACATACCTCTAATGCTGCAAGGCTAGTGATGTTTACTGTTGCTGTTGCTTCTCAGCCTGCTCCCCTATTGGTCTCCCAGGCTCCACTGGACATTGAAAAACCAGATGGTTGCCAGATGTTGGTTTACTTGACAGAGTCTCCAGCAGATGCTGTTCTGCTGGACTCTTACTTTCTCCACCTTCTCATTTGCTCAGGTATAAATGTTGGCTATTTCCTACTTAAGGAAAGACCAGGGATTGCCATGTTCTGTCAACTTAAATACATAGGCTTTGCTCCAGAGCTTTCAGAAAAGGCAGAAAACTCTTTCTCTAGGACCATCAAAAAAAATCACAGGTTCACGTGAATAAAAAAAAGTAGGGTACTATGCTAGGCATAGTCGTATAAAAAACAGCCCCTGTCCTCAGGACTCCTAAGTGCTACACTTGGAGATAGAGATGGGACACAACCTGAGAACAGATAGTAATTAGTAGAGGTGAGCCTGAAGAATATTCAGGAATGGAGAAAGACCTGTGAAAAGGCACAAGGTCAGGAGACTCAGTGTGAACAAAAAGCAACAAGAAGGACAGTACTGCTGGATCTTTGAGTACTTCATGGGAAATGAAGTATGTGATAATTTGAGGAAAGAGAGTGTTCTAACAACTAAGTGGATTAGGAAATGGCTTCTGAACTGATAAGAGTTAGAGGTGAGTTGGGAATTTAATCCAGGCCTGGAGTACTCCCTATGCAAAGGTTTAGACTCAGGCTGGTGAATAGTCCATCCATTAAAGAGAAGGTTAGGTAAATACTTTGTTTAATAAGAGAAGTCGTAGAAGAGAATTTTTCCCCAGAACATTTCCAAATGATTTGACAAACCTATGTCAACTGACTTGCATAAAATATACAGACTTTTACCACAAAATAAGTGACCTTAGGAAAAACTATTCCCTGTTGATCTCAAAGGAACTGGGAAACATAGCATGTGTGAATGGCCTATATTCTTCATCTTTTTTTTTTTTTTTTGAGTAAGAGTCCTCATACATTGATTTTTCCTGATGAGCGTCAAGAGTAAAATATCTGTGGTGTGACCTCTCTGGAATGGAGATCTAGGACTCCATTCATAATTCCCTCCACAGGACCATTCCATGTCCCCGCAGAATTCTGTTCATGGAAAGCACAACACTATAGTCTGCTCAGCAGCAAACATAAGGTCAAATTTATCATTCTGTTTGGAAAGTACTATGTTTTCTCAGTGGCATATAAGCTCTCTTGGGCTATGACATCAGTGAGGCATTCCTTGTGAAGTCCAGGTAACTGGATGGAGGATAAGCCAATAAACAGGGAGGAAAAATGTAGCATAACTGGGGGAAGAGGTGAGAAAACTCTAAGAAGAAATGAAATAAAATAATTGGTGAAAAAAGGCTTCACTGCATCAGGCTGAAGACAAACTGAAGAAAAAATGAGAAAATTTAAAGCATTTAAGACTTCATCTCAGGTCTCTCAACAAGGAACTTTGATAAGGTTATAGGTATATGAGTACTAGTTTACTTACACATGCTAGGAATAGGCATGGTAAGGAAACATACCTCTAACGCTGCAAGGCTAGTGATGTTTGCTGTTGCTGTTGCTTCTCAGCCTCCAAGTGTGGAAGCTATCTCCACCAATACCAATCCAAAACTGTTTTTCCTTTTGAAGTCTTTTGGAGTTGCCTGAGGCACTGAGAGGTTAAAGGACTTGCTCATGGTTAACCAATTTAGTAAATGTCAGAGAAAATTTTTGAAACAGGTGGTGCTTTCTGATTCCAAGAAGAGCCCTCCTGTCTCTCCTGCCTTGAACCTAGTTTGTTGTTCCATATTGTCTAACTTTTCATGACCCTATTTGGGGTTTTCTTGGCAAAGATATTGGAATGGTTTGCCATTTCCTTCTCCAGATCATTTTACAGATGAGGAAACTGAGGCAAACAGGGTTAAGTGACTTGTCCAGGCTCACACAGCTAGTAAGTATCTGAGACCACATATGAAATCAGAAAGATGAGTCTTCCTGACTGTACTCTATCTACTGGGGCAGCTAGGTGGTGCAGTGGATACAGCAGGAGTCAGGAGGACCTGAGTTCAAATCTCACCTCAGGCACTTGACACTCACTAGCTGTGGGGCCTTGGGCAAGTCGCTTAACCCCACTTGCCTCATCCTAGGTCATCTGCAGTCATCCTGATGAATATCTGGTCACTGGATTCAGATAGCTCTGGAGGAGAAGTGAGGCTGGTGACCTGCACAGCCCTCCCTCCCTCAAAACAAAGACAAGTACAAGTCATGTCATTATTTCTCTGATGGCATGGTCTTCTTTGGCAACAAAGGATGAACATGCACACACTCTATCTACTCAGCAACTGAGCTACCCTCTTGAGTCTAGTAGTTTCTTAAATATTTGTTGCTGTTTGAACTGGAGTGGAAATATCTATATCAAAACTGAAGGAATGAAAATTAACCTCAATTTAAGACAGTTTTAAAGACATAGTTTTAAAAAAATATATTCTCCATAGCCAAAGCTGAAATTTTAGATTCATATTACTATTAATTTACCAGATCTTCTACAGTATACTTAAGTTATTTGAAGGTGAAATATCATTTGCCTGAGGAGCATAATACTTTTGAAAGTGCATCCAGTGCTACTTACAAAGAGAAATGTCATCTTTCCAACAAGTAACAGTGATGGCTTTGGAACCTAATTTTACTTTGTGTATATAACAAGTATAGCAGGTCTGGTCAATAAGACCTTTCATTAGCCAGGAATGTTTATGATCATCCACCTCCAGGCTGTAGTCCTCAAAGTGAAAATATGCAGCGTCTCCCAACCCTTCTTGTTTTGTTTTGTTTTTACAACTTAATGACATCCCTGTTCTTATTCATGGGTGTTAAAATACAAAAGAGACTAAGAACATGGTGATTATAAATAAAATTAATTTTTCTCTCTTTTTAGAAAAAGGAGCACATGATGTTAATACTATAAACTCATTTAATTGTCACTAACTCCCATAAAGCAGGACAGATTACGTTCGTTCATGATAGAGAATTTGAGGCAGCATGTGATGTGTTAGCTCCTGTACAAATGAGAAGAAAAAATAAGATCCCTGTTTAAAAGGCTTATAAATTTAATGAGACTGAAACTGGCCAAGGACCATAAATAAAAATGACAAGGTGCAGGGGATATGAGTGGGAACTTAGAACAATGAATGCTTCTTGAGATTATCATTTCATAAATAAGATTGTCCATTGTCTTCCAAGAGAGATGTTCTGGAATTTGTGGTGTACTGGGAAGAGAACTATGGGAGCAAAAGGGAGTGACTTGAAGAAAGAAGTTATTATTTATTATTTTAGTGAGCTGGAGCCACAGGGAAAATGCAGAAAAAGAAAATTCCAACCGATTTGAAAAGAATAGAAAGTTGAAATTTCAAGGGTAATGATGTGGTTTCAGCCCTAAGATGCCACCCAGAAAGTGAGTTGTGCCATCTATCAAAAATGCTATTTCCCACAATATAT
>CM053770.1:340454992-340572123 GCA_028658325.1 Potorous gilbertii | reverse complement strand
GCAGGATAGGATGGAGGGAAATAGAGTTAGTCTTGAACAACACAACTATTATGGAAGTCATTTGCAAAACTACACAGATATGGCCTATATTGAATTGCCTGCCTTCTGAAAGGGAATGGGTGGGAAGGGAGGGATGGGGAGAAGTTGGAACTCAAAGTTTTAGGAACAGCTGTCGAGTATTGTTCTTGCTACTAGGAAATAAGAAATACAAGAAATGGGGAATAGAAAGTTATCTGGCCCTATAGGACAAAAGAGAAGATGGAGTAAGGGAAGGGAGGGATGAAAGAAGAGAGGGCAGATTGGTGATATGGGTAATTAGAATGTTTGGTGTATTGGGGCAGGGGGAGGGGACAAATGGAGAGAAAATGTTGGAACCCAAAATCTTGTGAAAATGAATGTAAAAAGTTAAATAATAAATTTATATATAAAAAAGAGGTTTAAAAGGTCATAGGGGTCAGAGAAAATATCTAATCCTCCCTCTTGTTGTTCATATGATTCAAAAATTTATGGAAAAAGTACAAAGGGACAAGAGGAGGCCATACAAAATCCTATATTACATTCATGTACAGAGACTGAGGCATTGCTCACTATCACCAAGTAAGAAGGTATTACGGCATAAAACAAGAGCAGCTAGTACACATGCCCGAGGTGTCACCTCAGGGTACCTGGAGCCAACAGAGTAGCTCTTAAGGGATCATTCTTAAATTTTCATTTGTGAGATGAGCATTTGTACTTCTGCAATAGGCTAACCCTGCAAATCATGATTTAATTTTTTCTTTATTGATTTATAGACTTAAGAAAGTAATGTTAACAATTCATACTAAACTCAAAAGTGTGACTTCATGTTCTTAAGTCTATCATTGTTATATCTCTACAGAATTGTGAGGAGCTTTATGTCACACGTGATGGTTCAATTCTCATGTGAATGACAAGAAAAAATTACAATAGATATAGCAGAAAATATATTCCATTTCACATCTACTGGCTGTCTTCATCATGCTGCTCTGAAATGATCTTACGATGCCTGATTCATATTGTACTCCTTAACTGTGGAATTTCTTCAAGACTTGTCTTGGGTTCTTTTCTTCTCTCTGTCTATACAGTCTCAATCCACATGATTTCATCATGTTCTCTACATAGATGAAGACTAGATTTATATGTGTCTTCTCATTTATATGTGTCTCCTCTAAGCTCCACTGTCACTTACTACCTATTGGACATCTTGAAAGATATGATCTGTAGATATCTCAAGATTAATTAATATTAAATTGATAATTAATTTTGAATAATTAAATACAAGTAATGAATAAGATAATTAAACTAATATTAATACTTAAAATATAATTCCTTGTATTTCCCCCCAAACCTCTTTTGAGCTCCTTTTTCTTTAGTGGGTCCCATCATTCTTACTGTCACCCAGAATCAAATTCTCAGAGTTATCCCCAAAACTTCCCTTTTAGTCATTCATTCCTCATACACAATTAGTTGTCAGTCTTGTGAATTCTACCTTCACACTCTTTCTTCTCTCCCTTTTCCTCTTCATATACATATTGTAGTTTAGTTTGGGCAATCGTCTTCTTCTAGAATGAAAAAAAGAAAAACACTTATTAATTATTTACCATTTATCCAACACTGCTAAGCATCAGGAACCTTGTCTATGCCTTGAACTCTCTCCCTCCTCTTTTCTATTTCTTGGTTTCCCTGAATTCCTTGAAATCTCACCTAAAACCCCACTGTCTGCAACAAGCCTTTCCCAGTTCTCTTCAGTGCCTTCCCTCTTCGATTTTCTCCAGTTTGTCCTGTATATGCTTTGTTTCTAGACAGTTGTTTTTTTATTTTCTTGCTCCACTCCCCTCCCTTAGACTGTGAGTTCTTGAGAGCAAGGAATGCTCTTCTTTTTTGTTGGGGGAGCAGACTTTTCTTTATATCTTTAATGCATAATACAGTGCCTAGCATACTGTAGGTGCTTAAGAAATATTCATTGATTTGACTTGACAAGGATACAAAACAAAAGCAAAAATATATCTGCCCCAATGAGCTTACCTTCTAATGGTAGTATTTTTATTTATAATTATAATATTTATAATTTTTTATAATTATAATATTTATAACTCCATTTTTTTTATTTCTAGAGTTACAGACATGATAAACGGAACTTTTATGGACATAGATTAACATGCCCTATTGTGTATCAATGGAAGCATTCATTTGTTTATGTTTTCCAACCTGGACATCAGAGAAAAATCCTGCAAATTATATCCATGCAGGAGAAAGTAAAAAGACAGTAAGTGAATAAAGTTAGGCATGGATGGGTCATGCAGTCATATATATTGGGTCACATGAAGCATTGAGGTACACACCAACGATGACCTTAGGGTTATATGCCCCAGATTGTGGTTTGTGGTTAAGAACAAAAAGGAGTTTTTGAGAAAATGAATAATTAAAAGTCTTCTATTTGGTCGCTGTGTCTCTAGTCTCTTCTCTCTCAGTCTTACACATCCTCCACATATCTGGCAAAGTGATAATCCTAAAGCTTATGTCTGAAGACATCACTTCCCATCTCAAAAAACTCTTGTTGTTCAACCATGTCCAACTCTTCAGGACCCCATGGACTACAGTGTGCTAATACTGTCTGTGGAGTTCTCTTGGCAAAGATACTGGAGTGGTTGGCCAATTTCATCTCCACAAAAAAGCTCTAGTGGATTCCTATTCCTTTTAGAATCAAATACAAATTCCTTCTTTTGGTATTTCAAAATATGGCTCCAGTTTACATTTTCAGAGTTAATAAACAGTACTTCACTTCTTCCTCGCTTTGGTCCAAATTTAGTGGACCACTTGATGATTTATTTTTATTCTGAATTTAATTAATTCCAAATAAAATGAGCATTTTGGTAGACATTTTAGGACAAGAAAAATATATATGAACTTGCACATATTTTGTAGAGCTTGCTTCGTAAAAGAATTTAAAAAGTCAACAGGTAACTTTCAAAGGCACCCTACTTGTTTAAAATTCCTTAATGCCTTCCTTCTTTTGACTTTTTTGGGTGATATGGGAGGAATTTCTCTCAAAATCTTTTTGTTATATTTCATTCTACCTTTTTCCTACTTACTGATCTTTATGCATAACATGCAATTTCTGATCCTTTGCAATTACTCTTTTCCATGCCATATCATCCATGACAGGTAGGATTCTAGGCCTAGAATCCTACCTGTCATCAAAATTTCGTTCAGAATAGATGAGACCATTCCTAATCATCCCAACTGCTAGGGTGATCACCCAGTAAATTATCTTTCTAAAAGTATATAAATTTGTAAATCTATAAAATTTAAGATTGTATAAAATATATTCATAAATTAATATATTAAATTTCTAAATTATCTACTTGTAATAAATTTTTTCTCTTCATATGTGTACATATTGTTCCCCCTGATAGACCAAGAATAGACCTTATTTCATTTTATATTTGTATCACCAAAGCTAATTGTGTATGTTACTTTTAAGGTTTCATTTTTTGACAGCAAAGAATATGTGTGTATATATTTCTACTGACATTAGGCTTATAGAGTATCAAACTTTAACAAGATGAAAACAGATTCAGCTAATTTCACCAACTTTAGTTTTTTACTAATTGAATCATGGATTTTGTGCCATAGCTACATATTTTATTACTCTCTTTTGTTGCATTTTTCAATTCTTTGGTTTTCAAGAACAGATATTATTCCAAGGAACTGTTAAAAAATTGTATCTCTTAAAGAAAATACTACAGCGACTGTTAAGAGTTACTGAAATGATTGCTTTATATTAGAATGTCAAACATTTTAAGGATATTGAAGCCCACAGTGAAACACAAAGTACAAAGAACAGTATGAATGAAAAGCTGATATAAATGTGAATGTGAAAGGGGTAAACTCACCTATAAAATGGAAGTGGAAAGCAGAATGAATTGGAAAACAGAATTCAGCAATATGTTGTTTACAATAAATGTACCTGAAATTCAGAGACACATACAGAGTAAAAATAAGGGGCTGGATCAGAATCTATTATGCTTCAACTGAAGTTAAAAAAAGTATGAAATGTGATCTCAGATGAAACAAAAGTAAAAAACAGATTGAATTAAAGTGGATAAACTGGGGAACTACCTCTTGCTAAACAGAATCATAGATAATGAAGCAATATCAATACTAAACATTTATGTCCCAAATGGTCTAGCATCCAAATTCTTAAAGGGATCTTAAATGAATTATAGGAGGAAACAGCCAATAAAACTATACTAATGGGAGACCTCAGCTTTCCCCTCTCAAAGACAGAAATTTATAAAAATAAAATAAATAAGAAGCAAGTCAAGTAGATGACTATAATGTCAGAAAAGTTAGAAATAATAAACCTCTAGAAAAAATGGATATAGAAAGTAGTAGGCCTTTTTCTTAGGGGTACATGGCACTTCTACAAAAATTATCTTTTATAAGGACTTTAAAATCTTCCTATCACATGTAGAAAAGCAGGAATATTAAATACATCCTTTTAATACAACAATGCAATAAAATATATATTTAATAAAGCTCATGGAAGCATAGATTAAAAGCTACTTGAAAACTAAATAATCTAAACTCAAAGAATGAGTGGGCTAAAGAACAAATGCCAGAAACAATCAATTATTTCATTAAAGAAACCATAATAATATTGACATTTTGTCAGATGAATTCTGTTACTATTTTTTCTAGTTCTATAAAATGTCTTTAGTAGTTTGATTGTTGTGACACTGAATAAGTAAATAAACTTACATAGAATTGTCATTTTTGTTATATTGATTTGACCTATACATAAACAATTTATATTTATTCAGTTATTAAATCCATCTTTATGAATGTTTTGTAATTTTGTTCATAATACCTAGGTTTGTCTTGGCAGGTAAGTTTCCACATATTTTAAATTGTTTACAGTTATTTTAAGTGGAATTTCTCTTTCTAATTCTTCCTGCTGGGTTTTGTTGGTAATACAGAGTATATGGGTTTATTTTGTATTGTATATAAAGATAAAGATAAAGACAATAATGATACTATATTCCAAAATTTGTGGGATGTATCCAAAGTAATATTGAGGGGAAAATTTATATACCTAAATGCATACATCAACAAAAGAGAGGAAGATTAGATCAATAAACTAACTAAAAAAACCTGGAAAATAACAAATTAAAAATCCCCAACTAAATGCCAAAATGGAAGTCATGGAAATCAGTGATGAATAAAATTGAATGTAAGAAATAACAAATAATACTAAAAAAATAAAACTAATTGGTGAATTTGATTTTTTTAAAAAAGAAAACCAAGTTAGTAGTATCAAAAATTAAAAGGTTGAATACATCACAAGTAAAGAAGAAATTAAAGCAATTATTTGGAGTTATTTTGCCCAGGCATATGCCAGTAAAACTGAAAGTCTAAGTGAAATAGATAAATATTTACAAAAGTATAAATTGCTCAGATAAGCAGAGGAGGAAACAGAATACTTAAATAACCCAATCTTACAAAAATAAATTAACCAAGCCACTAAAGAGCTCCCTAAGGAAAAAAAAAAGAAAAAAGAAAAAGACAATAACCCAGGACCAAATGGCTTTAAAAGTGATTTCTACCAAACATTTAAGGAACAATGAATCCTAATACTATATAAAACATTTGAAAACTTAAGAATTAGTCCTACCAATTTTTTATAACAGAAATATGGTTTTGATAACTAAATCAGAGAGAATGATAACAGAGAAAGAAAACTACAGACCAATTTCCTCAATGAATATTAATGCAAAAATTTTAAATAAAGTACTAGCAAGGAGCTTACAGCAATATATCATAAACACCATTCAAAATTGTACTAGAATTGTTAGCTACAGCAATGACAAGAAAAAAATTGAAGTATTAAAAATAGGTAATGAGGAAACAAAACTATCTCACCTTGAAGATGATAGGATGGTGTACTTGGAAAACTCTAGAGAATCAATTAAAAGCTAGTTGAAAGAATTACCAACTTCAGCAAAGTTCCAGGTTATAAAATAAACCCACATACCATGTATTACCAACAAAATCCAGCAGGAAGAGTTAGAAAGAGAAATTCCATTTAAAATAACTGTAAACAATTTAAAATACTTGGAACCCTACCTGCCAAGACAAACCTAGAGATAATGAAGAAAATTACAAAACATTTCACACAAATAAAGATATATCCAGATGACTGAATAAATATAGATTGCTTATATACAGACTAAGCCAATATAATAAAAATGACAATTCTGTCTAAGTTAATTTACTTATTCAGGGTCATAACAATCAAACTACTAAAGACTTATTTTATAGAGCTAGAAAAAATAGTAACAAAATTATCTGACAAAAGGTCAAGAATTTCAAGAGAATGAAAGAAAAAAAATGAAGGAAGGTGGCTTTGCAGATCCAGATGTCAAACTAAGAGGTGATCATAAAAGCAATCTGGTACTGAATAAGAAATAGAGCAATGGATCAGTGGAATAGATTAGGCACATAATACACAGCAATAAATAACCATAATTATATAGTACTTGATTAACCCAAAGACATAAACATTGAGGGAAAATACTCAATATTTGACAAAACTTGATGGGAAAACTATAAAGGAAGCAATCTGGAAGAAAACTAGGGGTAGACTTACATCTCACACCATATACCAAGATAAGGTAAAAATGGAGAAATGATTTAGAAATAAAGGGAGATATCATAAGTAAATTAGGGTTACAAAATCCAGAAAACTGTACCTGTCAAATATATGGATAAGAGAAGAGTTTATGACCAAACAAAAATAGAAAATGTCAGGAGAAGCAAAATAGACATTTTTATTACATGAAATTTGAAAGGTTTTTTTTTATACAAGCAAAGCTAGTGCAGCCAAAATTAGAAGGAAAACAGGAAATTGAGGGAAAATTTGCATCAAGTTTCTCTGATAAAAGCATCATTTCTCAAATAAATAGGGAACTGAGCTAAATTCATTAAAAAAAATAAGAACCATTCCTTAGTTGGTAAATGGACAAAAAAATATGGACAGGCAGATTTCAAAAGGTGAAATTAAAGCTATCAATAGTCACACAAAAATATTTTAATTTACTACTGATTAGAAAAATGAGAATTAAAACATCTTTGAGATAGTACCTCACATTTATAAAGTTGACTAACATGACACAAAAAGAAAATGATATATTCTGGAGAAGATGGAAAAACTGAGACAATAATGCTTTGTTGGTGCAGTTGGGAACTGGCAAAATCATTCTGGAGAACAATTTAGAACTAAGCTGAAAGAGCTTTAACATTATACATATCTTTTGACCTTAAAGTGGGGCTAGTAGAAATCTGTCTGAAAGAGATTGAAGAAAAGGGGAAAGGACTTATTTGTGCAAAAAAAGTATTTATAGCAGCTCTTTTTGTAGTAGCAAAAAATTGGAAATTGAGGGGATGCCCATCAATTGCTGAATGGCTGAACAAGTAGTGGTTTATGATTGTGATGAAATACTATTGTACTATAAGAAATGATGAGCAAGATGCTCTCAGAAAAACCTAGAAATACTTACATGGACTGATGCAAAGTGAAAAGAGCAGAACCAGGAAAACACTGTACCCAGGAATAGCAATATTCTAAGGATAGTCAATCATCTGTGAAACACTCAACTATCTGAGCAAGAGAGTGATTGAAGACAATTCCAAAGGATGATGAAAAATGTTAGCAACCTCCAGAGATAAAACTGATGTACTCTGAATACAGAGTGAAGGATACTTTTTTCACTTTCCTTGTTTTTGTTGTTTTATTTTTTATTTTCTTTTGCAGCAAAGCTAATAAGGATACATGTTTTGCATGAGCGTACATGTATAATCAATACCAAATTATTTACTTTCTCAAAGAGAGTGGAGGAGAAAGAAGAAATCAGAGCATCTGGAACTCAATTTTTTTAAATGGATGTTAAACATTTTACATTTATTTGGGAATATTTAATGAAATAAATAAAATAATTAAAAAAAAACAAATTATGGCCCAGCTACTAGGCCTATAATTCAAAGAGGTCAAAGCAAGAGAAAAGGAACCTATCATTTAGAAAAATATTTATAGTAGCTCTTTTTGTAGTGGCAAAAGAACTGGAAATCAAGGAGTTGCTCAAAAATGGGGAGTAACTGAAAAATGAATGTGTTATATGAATGTAATGTTATATTATTGTATAATAAGAATTGATTCAAGTTGGATGTTGTCCTTCATTTTGGAAGAGGACCCAAAGACATTACTATACTGGAGTCAAGCTACAGTTTGTCTGACTGTGGCTGATCAGAGCAGTACTAGCTTATATTGTTCTAACACAGATTTGAGCACAAATTGTCCATGCAAACATTTGGGGTGGATTCTCTAACTTTGTGCATCTCACATTTCTTTTGAGTTACTTTAATTCTGCTTTGCTCATACAGCACAGCACCTTCTCTGAAGAGGGCATGCCATGCTGCATGATCCTGTGCCAGTGTCTCTCATGTCATAAAATCAATTCCAAAGCTCTTAAGAGGGTGTCCTTGTATCACTTCTTATGACTACTCTCTGAACATATGTACTGTGTGAATTTTCCATAAATAGTCTTTTTGGCAAGCATATATTTTGCATTTGAACAATGTGACCAGCCCATCAGAGTCATGCTCCCTGTAGTACAGTTTGAATGTAGTTTAGTTCAAGAAATAACTTCAATGTCTTGTATCTTATCCTGCCAGGTGATCTTAAGAATCTTCTTAAGACAATTCAGATAGAAGTGATTCAGTTTGCTGGCATGGTGCTGGAATGTTGTCCAGGTTTCACAGGCATACAACCATAAGGTCAGCACAATAGCACTATAGACCTTCAGTTTGGTAGTCAGTCTAATAACTCTTCTCTCACATACTTTCCTTTGGAACCTCCCAAATACTGAACTAGCTCTGGCAATGCATGTGTCAATCTCATTATTAATGTGTACATCCCTGGAAAGTATACTACTGAGTTAAGTGAACTTATCAACAGCATTGAAAACTTCTCCATTTGCTATAACCAATGGTTCCACTTATGGATGGTGTGGTGGTAGCTGATGGAGCATCTGTATTTTTTTGGTGTTAATTACACCAAAATTAGCACAGGCAGCAAAAATTGACCCATACTTTGTTGCATCTCAGCTCCAGAGGCTGCATTGAGTGCACAATCATCTACAAACAGAAAATCATGCACCAGCATTCCTTTTACTTTGGTATTGGCTTATAGCTTTTTCAAGTTGTAGAATTTATCATCAATGTGACAGCTGACCATGATGCCTTGTTCGTCCTCAAGGAAGGCATTGACAAGATGGCAGAAAACATCATGCTAAAAAGCATGAGAGCAGTCACATAGCCTTTTTCACTCCATTGGCGACTGATAAAACTTGAGAGCATTACTCATTATCCAGAATCAGGGAAAGCACGCTGTCATGAAGTTGATGCACAATCCTTATGACTTCTCTGGGAAATCAAATTTTCAAATAATTTTCCATAAGTCCTTCATAACTGAAAATATCAAAGATCTTGTTCAGATCTACAAACATTGTATACAGAACTCTGTTCTGCTCCTGGCTTTTCTCCTGGAGTTGTCAGGCAGCAAACACCATATCATCCAATCTTCAGCCCTTTCTGAAGCTGCACCACCTCTCAGGTAGATTACCATCTTTCAGGTGAAGGATAAACCTATTAAGGACTCTGGCAAGAATCTTGCCAGCAATGACTTAGAGAGAGGACCCTCAATGATTGTCACAGGAGAATCAATTTCCTTTACCTGTATAAAGACAGACAATGGAGGCATCCTTGAACTCCTGGGAGATAAACTCCTCTTGCCATATAATCTGGGAAATCTCAGTCAGCTTTTGTATGAGCAACCTTATGACCTTGCAAATCTTAGCTGGAATAGAATTGGCACCAGGTGCTTTGCTACAGGAGAGGAGCCTAATGGCCCTCAAAACCTCTTCTTCAGTTGGAAGTTCAGCTAGGAAGCGATGGATTTCAACCTGAAATAAACAGTCAATGACTTCGAAGTTGATTGATGACAGTATGCTAAAAAAACACTATGGACATGCTCAGCCCATCTCTCTAGGATCATGTTCTTATCACTTATCAATGTGTCTCCTTCAGCATTATGTAGTTAAGATGCACATAGCTCTTTGGCTCATAAGTAGCCTTCAGAGAATCATAAAAGTTTGGGTTGTTACTATCAACATAAAACTGAATTTCATCTGTCTTCTTACTGAGCCAAGAATCCTGAATCCTTCTAAGCTTTGTTTGTACTTTACTTTTGATGGGATTAAATGATTAATGTGATGTCAAATTGGTTGAAGTGATGTTAAAGCAAAGGTCACCAAAATACTACCTCTGGGTCAAATACATATTGTCTACTGTTTTTTATACATCAATAAGAATGATTTTTATCGTTGAAAATTGTCCTCATTTCATTTTCAAAGTGGGCCAGTGACATCACCATGATGTGTCTTGACTTGAGCATGAATTGAATTGTCAGAGTTGTGCAAAGCTGTCAGCCTGACTCTCTTCCAGAGCTATGGAAGTCCCGTGGAAGGATGAAAGTCAAGATGACTGATGATGGCCCAGGATGCAGTGGGTGACTTTGGCTTTTTTGATGCCTGACCAAGCTTTAATTTTCCCACCTTACAAATGGTTGTTATTTTCCCATTCTGTTGGGGAAAGTCTTCACATCCTTGTGGTAGATATCTCCTAAATTACCATTAGGGTTGAGGCTTGTCAGTTACACTCAAACTGGGTGAGCCTATCTGCCTAGATGGTTTACCGTGGTATGGCTACTATAAAAGATATTTAGCTTCTTAGAGCCATAGGGGAGAGTAGGATGAAGGTAAATATCAAAGTTGAATGAACTCTGAAAAGGGCTTAGCAAACTAGTTCCAGAACATCCCATTCCCCCCACCATTGAAAATATCAGGTAAACTAAGTATATTGTTAATACCATTATAAAAAAAATCCATAAAGTTTACTTAATTTATAAAGTTTATTGTATTTAAAATTGTAAAAAAAATTTAGTTTGTTGGTCATAAAAAACAAGCCATAATTTGCTTACCCCTGCTTTAGAAAAATCTGGGAAAATTTGTATCACCTGTTGGAGAGTGAATTGAAAAGAAACCAAAAGATCAATGTATATTGTTTGGGATTCCAAGCTTGGGATGTTTCATATGCTGCCTTCTTTGTAGAAGGGGCAGCTGGATGGTACAGCAGAGTGTCAGGTCTGGAGTCAGGAAAATTTCTCTTCATGCGTTCCAATATAGCCTCAAACACTTAGCTGTGTGACCCTAGTCAAGTCACTTAACTCTGTTCGCCTTAGTTCCTCATCTATAAAATGAACTGGCTAAGGAAATGAAAAAACAATCTAGTACCTTTTTCAAGAAGACCCCAAATTAAGTCATGAAGAGTCAGGAACAACTGAAAAATGATTCAACAGCAATGATAATATATTCAGAAAACCATAATTGTTTTTGCAAACTGTTTCTTCTTTTATAACAAGACTAACATGGAAATATGTTTTACATGATTGCACATATATCACCTATATAAAATTGCTTACTGCCTTAGGAAAGGAGCAGGGAAGGAAGGGAAGAAGAAAATTTGAAACAAAAAATTTTATAAAAAATGAAAGTTAAAAGTTTTCTTTGCAAGTAATTGGAAACTATTAATTTAAAAAAAAACAAGGTATGCAGAAGCTTACTCTTCTAATATTTGGAAAGACTGCTGATATCATAGTATGTTCCTGGTATGTTTGAGGGGCAAAATTGATGACAGAATCATTGGGAGGAGATACTTTCTTCAAGAAAGATATGTATGGTTCTAGACATTCTTTGGTTCTGTTTCCAAGGGGAAAAGAAAAATGTGAAAACTCTAAATAATAGGGGAACTTCAATCCTCATTATGTCTCTGGTTTCCAGCTTGCCTCCCAAGGACTTCAAGAAAAAACAATCCCTTTGGATGAAATTGAAGACTTTATTAGTTCAAGCTGAGATCTTATCTTGCTCCCTTTAAGAGAGCTAATTCATTCTTCTCCCAATGCCAGCCAGGGCAGAAAGAGAGCTAGTCAGAAACACCTGTTAATACTGAAATCCACATGGGGGCATTACATTAGCAGTACACCCTACATATGCTCACAGTGACTAGATTCGTAAGCTCTTCCAGGTACACACACAATAAAAACAACATTTTAAAGACAAATAACTTTGAAAAAATTGAGAATCCTGAAAAATGCTATTGCCAGATGATCCCAGAGTACTGATGATGAAACATGTACCAAACTTCTAAGTAAATGAACTCAAGATTCAAAATAAGAGATGTGTATCTTAAAATACCCAGTATGGAAATTTATTTTTCTTGACTCCACATTTTTGTTACTATGTGTTCTTTTTTTCCACCACCACATGGAGTAGGGAGGTTAGAGGGGGAAAAAGGAAATGCTTGTTGATAGGAAAAATTAAACAAAAAAAAGGAAAGTAGGGGAAAAAAGGAAAAAAATAGAACCTTTGCATTATAATGAAGGGGTAGGAAGCAGACTTAGGATTTCAATGTTGTAACCTTCCTTTACCGATTGGATAGGTGCCTTATGAAGAACACTAAGAGGTAAAGTACACTGTCCAGGATTGTACAGCTAGTATGAGACAGAAGCAGAGCTTAAACCCTTCTTGACCTAGAGACCAGTTTTCTATCTTACTATCCCATATCATCTCTTTTTAAATGATCAAGGATAAACTTGGGAAATTCCACTATTGGTCAAAGGTGTACCTCATATCTGATGCAGTTTGAGAGGTTCAGGAACCCCTCAAGGACTGAGGTAGATGAAAGGGTTTTCTGAAATGAATTCACAGACTCAACTGTTCTTTAAGTCAAGTTGGCAAAGGTTTAGGTAACACCAATATGGAAGTCAGAGTTCCTTAGGAAACTTGCAACCTGACAGGAATGATGTTAAAGGTTATAGGAAAAGTAGTGGGTTATCTGACAGATATGCTAATTAGGTGATAGCATATAACCTTGATTACAGGTGTCATTCATTGGGATGCAGAGGGTTTTCCAAGTTTCCTAAGGGCTATATTTTTGGTCTGTTATGTCTGTAGCAAGATAACTTCAGGAATTGACATCTATAGCTTCACCTCGGGATTGTATATGGTAACTGTGAGAGTCAATACATGATCATTCTAGTAGTATAAGATGCTACTGTTCAAACAAGAGAAATTCTAGAGATCAGATTGTTCTTGTAACAGGGAGAGATAGTTTGCCTCTTTGTGGCTCACTCATGAGTTATTGATAAGTGTAATGTCCTTCAGCTGGGGAGAAAACTGTCAGGGATAGTGTTTTGAGGCTATGGAGAAATGTAATCTTGGAATTGAGGTTCAAGTACAAACACCCATCAATATCCATTTTTTAAAAAGAACACATAAAGACTATGTATTGAAATTATGGGAACTTGATGTGAAATTATGCAAAACAAGCAGCTGTTAACAATAACAGGACGTATTGATTTTTAATGTAAACAACTGGCAGGTTTACTGTATGTCAATAAATCATTTTAATTTGTCTGTAGTAATTTACCTATCATTCTAGCACAGCACCTGGCATGTAGTAGGTACTTAAGTAATGCTTGTTCATTCACTGATTAATAGTTTGGTTAGTATGGCTTAATTGGGTCCTATATCAAGATCTCTGCAAATTTATTTTATTTCAAGAAACTTTTGTTATTTTGCTAAGAGAGAAACCAAGATGGTCTTTCCACTTATCATGTATTAACTTATTAATTAAAGGGAAATATTACCTAATTGATCACAGTTTAGAATTCTGTAGAGGAGGGCTTAATTCAAGCCTATTAGTTCAAATTCAATGTCATAACTGAGGTACTCTTAGATCTTTCAACAATTAGTAAAAGGAGGTATAATAGTAATTTAAATGGGAAGATCTTTCCTATTCATTAATAGATCATCACTTTAATCAAGCACATGTGTCATTCCTTTAACCAAGCATATGTATATACATACATACATGCATATATGTGTGTATGTGTGTGTGCGTGTGTGTATAATTAGGTGTGTGAATCACCTAATTCAGGGAAGTCAGCACTCCGAATTTCAAAGAAAATACAGAGAAATTAAAGATCAACATGGCTTCCTCTGCCTGAATTTAACAGACAGTTGGACCCCAACTGTCTGACCATAGTTACCAGAGAGGGAAACACTGACATCTGGGTTTTCAAAGGTGGGGCACTCCTTTAGCGGCTTCCCAGAGTCCTCATCTGACTAAACAAACACTTCCAGTAAAAGTCCCAAAGTAATCAACAGACATGGCTTCTTCTGACTGACCATAATTCAATGGACAGATACAGTTGTCTGATCATAGTTACCAGAGCGGGAAGCACTAACATCTGTGTTTTCAAAGCCAGGGGGCTCCTCACAAAGGGCAGGTGCATCAAGGAGTTGGAAAGATCTTTAATCACATTATTCAATCAGAGGCATTTTTAGTAAAACAAAAACAGCGAACGATCCTAATTTGACTGCCAACACAACTAGCAGAGGGGAGGCTTGGGGATGGTGTTATCCTCTGCATGGTTATTGTGTATAAATTTTTGTTATTATGTTGAATTTGGCTTTGTGGTGTCTGAATAAATGTCTTGGTTCTGTCCTCCATGTGAAGAGTCTGTTGTATTTTGCGATTCAGAATTGTGTCAGGATATTCATGACCAAAAAGGAAACTATGAATATCTCATTGGATCTATAGAAGGTTAATTTAGTCTTACTATATACAGGATATTCAACTAAACTCCAGCACTTAGCAACAGTATGCCCATCCACCCAGCCAACCAATTTTCCATATGGAAATATGTCCAGTCAGCATTTGCCATCCTTTGAAGTGAGTTAAGGGATGGCCCCTTTAATTAGAAAATAAAAAATCAAGCTGGGAAGGGAAGACCCTCAGGATTTTTGTTCCAAAGAAAAATAGTTACCTTTGACATTCACTTTAAGCCAGGAGAGAAAGAAGGAAAGAAAGAGAGAAAGAAGAAAAGAAGGAAGGGAGGGAGGAAAGAAAAAGAAAAAAGGAGGGAAGGATGGAAGGAAGGAAGGAAGAGTCTCACTTCTTAAAGAGATCTATTCACTGAATGGGCGTTACCTCACTCAAAGTGAGAACCTGAAAAGACCTTAGTCTAAAAGGGCCAGGGTCTCCCATTGCATCCTGGATCATCTTGAGTTGTCCTGAAGAATATTTGGCCACTGAATTCAGATGGCTCTGGAGGAAAAAGTGAGACTGGTGACCTTGCACATTCTTCTCTCACTCAAATCAAAGTCAACAGCAAGTCATGTCATCATTTCCCTGATGTCATCGTCCTTTTTGAAAACAAAGGACAAAGACAACCTGTGAGTAGACCAAGCTGCCTGAATGGGAACCAAACCAGTTGGATAATTCAGCTCATCTTTTCCCTCTCCTCCTCTCCAAAGGAAGGTAAATTTTGATGTCCAGAAGCTGTCTAGTTAACTTGGGGAGACCTCTAGTAAGTGGTGGGATTATCACAGTTTCCTGATGTTTTAAAGGGCTATGTCAATCAAACAACAAGCATTTATTAAGCACCTACTATATGTTTAGGATTTAAAAAGCAAAATAAAACAAAATATCCATCTCCTTCTAGGAGTTTACAATCTAGCCGGGAAGAGCAATACGTTTCTAAATAAGTGTAATTGGGGAACCTGTCGATGTAGTCCTGGTTTGAACTGGTTTGTTTCTTGTTTTTTTTTTTTATGGTGAGCTTTCCAAAGCAAGTGCAATATTCCTTGACTATTGCCAATCTGACACATGGTACTTGGGATCCAGTTTTACCCAGGAAGACTAAGAGTTAGTACTATGCAGTGATGAAAAAATCTCTAACTGATTTCTAAGGAAGAAGGACTGGACTGATGACCTAGGAGAGACAATGTTGTAACAGATCCTGATTATAATGAAAAAGGAAGTAAATAAGATAAATCTCATGTTATAGGTGAGATGGGAGTCCCTAGGCAATCAATGAAAACAAGAAATCCATTAAAACCATCCCAAGTCCCAACAATAACCAGAGTTATATCAAGAAGTCAGCAAAACAGCCAAGCAAACTGCTCAAAATAATCTAGCAGTAAACTGACTTATCAACAGACACCAAGTTCTGGAAAAGAACTAGCCTAAGTGAGCAAGAGAGAAAATCACTCATGTCTATGTTATTCCCTGATGTGAATTTGATGGTCTTAGGGGGAAAAAAGAACGAAAGACCACTAATTACAAGTTGACCTTTGACTCCATATATTCTCTGTTCCATCTAGATTGTCACATTAAATTTGATCCCACTCCGTGTGTTTGTGTGTATATGTGTGTGTTTTTGTGTATCCATGGAGAGATTGTGAACCTCCAATTTGGGGAAAGTGCTTTGTAACTGTTCTACTTCATTTACATTTAAGAGTTAAGAGTTAATTGAAGTCAACTAGTAATTGTGGAGCATACCAGATTGGGGCTAGTAATAGTATGCCACTCAACAATATCCTATTTACTGATAATTCTATCAACTTTTCAGAGTCTCCTTGATCAATTTATAATAACTGAAAATAGTTTGGGCTACCCTCCAGTTAGGTAAAACAAAATAGATGAAAAATGCCTTTTTTCAAGACCATGATATATAGTTTTATTGACAATATATGGAACTCATTCATCCATGTGAACATCTTCAGTAGACCTTGCCTGCCTATCTTGAGTTACATTTTTCTAAGTCTTCCTATGTGAGGTATGGTTATAGGCAATACTCACAATGATGAAGTGACAAATCAATTTGCATGTGAAATAAAGTTCAATTTCCTCAGAGTAGAAATAGTCTTATTTGTATCTCTGTATCCCCATTACCTAGCACATTGTATTTAATAAATATTACATTAAATTAAAACTTGAGAGTGTAGACACAGGGGAGGATGAGAAGGTTGGTGATAATTGAGTCATATTTGATATTTGAGGCATAAAAGTATTGCCAAATTCTGACTATAGTAATACCAAAACTTGAATTGACCTGTGCATGTGACCTATTTAGGGGAATCTTGGTAACTGGTCTTGTTTTGGCAATAGAATTTCATGTATTCTATCTTCTGTAAAACTTGGATGTATATTTCATCCAGTGCAAGCAAAAGTTCCCTGGAAACTATGGATCTTTTAAATTATATCCAGGAATCCTTACTTTGTTTTCACACATATATAAGCTGTTCCTATATGTATGAGAAACATATGAACAAATGTAAAAAAAACAAACCCTTTTACCCAGGGTTTAAACTTTTATAATCATTTGTCTGGATTGTTGCATCCTTTCAAATAGTTGATCAAGAAGAAACATTATTTTGTCTTTTATTGACATTGTTTACAAGTGTAGTGAAATATGCTTACCTCTGTGAGTTATATACTTATTGATTAAAAAATTCTGGGTGTGACATGTTAAAAACATCTTGTTAAAAGCAGAAAGATGTCTGAAAAGTGGAATATATTTCACTTTGGACTTTTTTCACTAGTTGATAGACGTTTTTGGGGTGGTAAATTTTATATCACTTAATTTCTTTCAGATTGAATTTCTGCATCTATAAAAATTCAAATATATAATACTGAGAGTTTAAGATCTTTCCATCTTTCCCCATCCATTAATGGGCCTGCCTATTAAGGGAAGCTTGATTATGGGAGATTTGTTTGTAGGAAAGCCCATACCTTTTGTTAATTTCTAATGAGACACTGGTTCTCTAGGGTCTTGATGCCCTCTGACTCTGGATAGTGTATATATATATATATACATATATATGTGTGTGTGTGTGTGTCTCCCATTGCATCCTGGGCCATCTTCAGTCATCCTAATGAATGTCAGGCCACTGGACTCAGATGGCTCAGGAGAATAAAGTGAGGTTGGTGACCTTGCACAGCCCTCCTTCACTCAAAACAAAGTCAACTGCAAGTCATGTCATCATCTTGATGTCATGGTCTCTTCGAGAACAAAGGACAAACACAACAGTAACAATATACTCTGAAGTGAGTTTTGTTTTGGGGTTACTCATTGGAAGTGTTTGTTTGGTCAGATGAGACTCTGGGTAGCCAATAAGGAGACCACCCAGTTTTGAAAACTCAGATATTAGTGCTTCTCTCTTTAGTAACTACATATGTATGGTCAGACAATTGGATATGTCCTTCAATCTGTGATGTTATGTATTGCTTATGATCAGACAATTGGAAGCCCTATCTGTTGGCCTTTATTCCTCTGTATTTTCTCTGAAGTTCTGGGTGCTGACTTTTTCTCCTAAACTAAGTGAATGATATACATGCTTGATTATAGTAGATTATTGACCCCTCAAAAGTTGCTTTCCTTTTAGAAAAGCTGATCTAAGAACCTGCACAAAAGAGTCATAAGACCAGAAAGAATGAGGTAGATATAAGCAAAGGAATGGAGAAAATTAGCTAAAGAACAACTTATATTTATGGACTTTGGTCAACATGTATTGCTTTTGGTCTGCAAATTTTATAAAATTTTGATCGAGTTTCTTGGGCCAGTTTATAGGCACATACAATTCTAGAGTTGAAAAGAATCTGAATTTTTATATCCTAAAACTTTATATACTTCATAACTTAAGACAAAATTGGCCTCTATTATGCCTCAGTGTATAGTAAAGCTGGGTAAAAGTAGGACCTCAGTTAAAACTCTGTCCCTGAAGTGTTTTCAGTGCATTCTCACCATCAGTACTTTCAAGCTCTATTTTTTTGCAATAACATAATGTTATAAATGCAGCCCACTTTTTACCCAAAGCATATATACCTGGTACAACACTATCTGGAATTTGAACACCATAAAATAAAGGCACAGTTTTCCTTGAGAGAGAAAAAGATTTAATGGGTGCCTAAGAGGAAAATTCCCCATTCTATAATGAACATACAAATTAAGAACTGATGAGCAAAAAAACAAAACAAAACAAAACCCAAACCACTAGGGGATATAACCTAATGCAAATTTTAAAAAATATATGTCAAAATGATCCAATTGAATGAAAGTAGATTTTGTATCAATATACCCAGGAATATAACACAAAATCATCCCAGGAGAAAGGATGACATTTTATTAATAATCAATACCTGCTCTAGTTCAAGTCCAATTAGGGCTTGCCTTGACATGAGGCTATGTACATTATAGACTTCTGATAGAGAAAATAATTAAGAGAAAGGACAGAAAAGTATCACTTCTTACCACGAGAAAAGCAGTCATCTATATACCTCTGAATGTGGGGAAGCTACTAATCTTTCTAGTGCTTTATCTTTCAAAATAGAATTTTGATTATACACAGTATGTTCTCATTTTTATTCTTTCTCTTTTGTTGATTTTGATTTATTTGATGATATGCTGCATAGCGAAGGCTATATAAGAATTATTTCCAAATTGATAATCAGTCATTTACTGTAGCTTTATTATCAATTTCATTCACAGTACATTCAAGGATCATGTTTAGTGCCTTCCAACTTTCATCATAATATAATAGATATGATTTCCAAGTAGTTTGAAGCCTTTGTCCTCTTTGATTCTTTATGTTTTAATGTTGAAACAACTTTTTATCATCTCCATCATCCCATGTCTGATTTTGCATTTAATTCATTTGTAATTAATGCATATTTTGATCTTATTTAGATTTCTTTTCAAGTTCCTCCAAATTGCTGCCACAGTGATATTTGTAAATCACAGATCTGACCTCCCCTGCTCAATAAACTTCAGTGGCTCTCTAATGACTCTAGAATAAAATATAAGTTTCTGTTTTCTATTTAAAGTTCTTAACATCCTGGGTTCAACCTGTCTTCCACCTTCATTAAATTGCCCTTGTACATAGACTTTAAATTCTAGCTTAACAAAATTAATTATTGAAGTTGAAATAGCAGTCACACAATAATGGACCTCAGCAACCATCATCCAGGACATACCACAAAGGATATTAGATTCAGAAAAATATTCTAATCTATCAAGGCTAAAACAAACAAGCAAACAACAACAACAAAACATGCTAATTCTGTAATCCATTGTGTCAGCCACGTCCCCTGACTTTATATAATCTGCAAATTTGATGAGCACACCATTGATGTCCTTAGCCAAGCCATTGGTTTAATTAAAAAAAAGAAGAAATATCACAAGGCAAAGCACACTGCTCTACTCAAAAACCTCTTACATGTTGACATTTAGCCATTAACAAGTATTATTTGAGTCTGTTCATCTAACCACTTCTGTATCTCTCCAGTTGTATTGTTGTTTAAACCATGCTACTTCACAAAAATAGTATGAGCTACTTTATCAAATCTTAGCTCAAATCTAGTTAAACTGTGTTGATAGCATATCACACAATCCTGTCAACAAAGAATAAGTTTAGTCTAGCATTACTGTTCTGGAAGAAGCTATGCAGATGCTCTTTTCACTTACTAGAGAATTTCTTCTGGAAATGAATTCAAGTTCACTGAATGATCATTCAGATTCTGGTCTCCTTTCTTTCTTTGAAAATCAAAACACTTGCTTTTTTCCCCTCAGTCTTATGCTAGCTCACCTTTTCTTCATGATCGTTCAGATATCATGAATAGCAATTCAGCAATCGTATCTGCCAGTTCTTTCAGGGTCTTCCCTAGGTTAGAGTTCATTTTGGCCAAGTTACTTGAATTCATCAAGGTCAGTCAGGGCGGGGGAGGGTCCTCTTACTCTTCTTTACTTATCTTGGGTAATTCTCTGTTAGTCATTTTTGTTCTCTTCTTTACAATATAACAGTTTTTCTCCTTTACAGAGAATAAAGAAACATGAAAAAATGGAGCAGCTCTGCCTTTTCTCTGTCCTCAATTATCCTTTTTCCAACAACCCTAAGATCCTATCTTGTCTTTAAACAAATTATTCTGAGCTTTAGCATTCTTGATGCTACTGTTCTTATTCATTTTTTAAAAAAATATTTATTTTTAGTTTTTAATATTTTCTTTCACAAGATTTTGTGTTCCAAATTTTCTCCCTGTCTCTACCCTTTGCTCACCTCATGACAGCAGGCATTCTGATTACCACTTCTCCCAATCTGCCCTCCCTTCTATCACTGCCCTCTCTTCTGTTATCCCCATGCCCTCTGTTTCCTTGTAGGGCAAGATAGATTTCTATACCCCATTGCCTCTATATCTTATTTCCCAGTTGCATGTAAAAACAATTTTTAACATTCATTTTTAAAACTTTGAGTTCCATCTTCTCTCCCTTCCTCCCATTAGTAAGGTTCATTCTGTCCCTCTCACCTCCCCCTCTTCCTCTCTATTGAAAAAACTTTTTCTTGCCTCTTTTATGTAAGACATAATTGGCCCCATTCTACTTGTCCCTTTCTCCTCCGAATATATTCCTCTCTCACACCTTAATTTTATTTTTTTAGATATTCTTCCTTCCTATTCAACTCACCATGTGTCCTCTGTCTATATGTATATAATCCCTCCAACTGCCTTAATACTGAGAAAAACCTCAAGAGTTATCAGATATTATCTTTCCATGTAGGAATATGAATAGTTCAACTTGAGTAAGTCCCTTATGATTTCTTTCCTGTTTACCTTTTCATGTCTTTCTTCATTCTTGTGTTTGAAAGTCAAATTTTCTATTCAGCTCCGGTCTTTTCATCAAGAATACTTGAAAGTCCTCTATTTCACTGAATGTCCATTTTTCTCCTAAAGTATTATACTCATTTTTGCTGGATAGGTGATTCTTTGCTTTAATCCTAGCTCCCTAGACCTCTGGAATATGATATTCCAGACCCTCTGATCCCTTGATGTAGGAGCTACTAGATCTTGTGTTATCTTGATTGTATTTCCACAGTACTCAAATTGTTTCTTTCTGGCTTCTTGCAATGTTCTCTCCTTGAACTGGAAGCTCTGGAATTTGGCTAAACTATCCTTAGAAGTTTTCATTTTGGAATCTCTTTTAGGAGGTAATCAGAGTATTCTTTTAATATCTACTTTACTCTTTGATTCTAGACTATCAGGGGAGTTTTCCTTGATAATTTCTTGAAAGATGATGTCTAGGCTCTTTTTTTGATCATCACTTTCAGGTAGTTCAATAATTTTTAAATTGTCTCTCCTTAATCTATTTTCCAGGTCAGTTGTTTTTCCAATGAGATATTTCACGCTGCTATGTTTTCATTTCTTTGGTTTTGTTGTACACTTCTTGATTTTTCATAAATTCATTAGCCTCCATCTGTTCCATTCTAATCTTTAAGGAATTATTTTCTTCAGTGAGCTTTTGGAACTCCTTTCCCATCTGGCTAGTTCTATTTTTTAAAGCGTTCTTCTCTTCATTGGCTTTTGGATCTCTTTTGCCATTTGGGTTACTCTATTTTTTTAAAGTGTTATTTTATTCAGCATTTTTATGGGTCTACTTTAGCATATTTTTCTTGCATCACTCTCATTTCCCTTCCCAATTTTTCCTCTGCTTCTCTTACTTGATTTTCAAAATCCTTTTTGAGATTTTCCATGACATGAAACCAATTCATATTTTTCTTGGAGGCTTTAGATGCAAGAGTTTTAACTTTGTTGTTTTCTGTTGTATATTTTGGTCCTCCTTATCACTAAAGTAAGATTCTATAGTCCAATTTTTTTTTTTCGGTTTTTGCTCAATTCCTCGGTCATTTACTTGACTTTTGAGCTCTTTGTCAAGGGAGTTCTCTGCTTCCACTGGGGGTTGCGTGTGTACTGTCAGCTGCTAAATTCCTTCACAATCTGTGGGCCTAGAGCTCCAGAAACAGTCACTACCCCTGCCCTGTTCCTGCCCCTGCCCTTGTCCTTGTCCCTGCTGATGCTGTAGGCTGCTCCTCCTGGACTCCTCTCTTCCACCCCCTCCACTGCTGCAGCCAGACCTCCCTACTCTCTCACATAGGTCACACAAGTTTTTCCACTGACCTTCTAATTCATCCTCGGAGTTTTAGGTCATGAAGTCTAGAAACCACCACAGGTGCCCAAGATTCAGTCTCCCCAAGGCCTGCTCAGGTGGTCCACATTGCACTCCCTTCTGCTCCCAGCCCTGGATGATAAACACTTCCTGTAGACTTTCCAGGTTGTTTGGGCTGGAGATTTGCTTCACTCTCTCATTCTGTGAGTTCTGGAGCTCCAGAATTTGTTTAGAGCCATTTTTTACAGGAATTTGGCTGGGCTTGAGGGAAGAGTTGAATCAAGTCAGTGCTCTTACTCCACCATCTTGACTCTGCCCCCTCTGGATGCTACTTTTTATTAAAACATGCCACATTTTGATATTAACCCTCTGTTACCTGGTCTTTTGTTTTCAGTGAAACTGGAGCCATCCACCTGCAATTCATGGTTCATAGCCCCCCAGAGGTCCATTTGTGTGACCTGAGTGGTCTCACCCACACTTTGCTATCCCCAAATTTCAGGTTAACATCACCCAATCCTTCCACTTTGCTCTGCAGAATGCTGTAGGCAAAAAACTCCCCTTCATATTTAGTCTTTTCCTCTCCTACTCTTTCTATCTACTAGCTATTACTGAAAACTGGCTCCTTCCAGATACCCACTGGCCATCCTTTCTGGTACTGACTGAAATTTCATTCGTTTTCCTTGGCTCACTGGTTGAGGTGTGATAGTTGGAATATTTTATCCCCATTGCCATTTCAAGATTTTCCCTTTACCTCCCATCAGATAATTACTCCTTTGAGGTTCATGCTATTCATCTGTACCACCCAATCAAAATCCTGATGGTTATTGTCTATAGAATGCTAAGTTACCTGCCTTCTTTTTTCAATAAATTTGGTATATGTTTCATTGTTTTGTTTTTTTTTTTCTTCCCAACTCCTTTCTCTTGCTGGGAGACTTCAACATATATATTCACTCTTCCTTAAACTATCTAACCACTCATTTCCTTAATTACTCACTTCCCATGATCTATTCCTCCATCCAACCTCCTCTATCCCAAACAAAGAAGGTCATATTCTTGATCTTGAGATCCCCCACAAATGGGGACTTCTATGTTTAAGAATTCCAAAATCCATTTTTCCAATCATTACCTCTTGGATTTTCATCCCTCCCTCCACATTTCTTTACAAAACTTCACTCTTCATCCCCATCATGTCCTTTAATCTCTTGACCCCTAAATTACCTCGCTGGCCATTTTCATTTCCCTAGCCACTCTCTTCTTTGACCCAGTGGTAGAACAATTCAACTCTACACTTCCCTCCTCTCTTGAATCTCTTCCCCCATCCACCCTACCCTTATCATACCATCAATTATGCCCTTCCAAGTTTCAGTCTTAGATCACTCTCACCATTCACCTCCTTGTTTCCTACACATGTGCTGATAAAAGAAGCTAGGGGAAAAATCACATAACTATTCTGACTGGGTCCACTACACATTTGTTACACTACAAATTTGAGTTTCAATCCTGCTAGGCAACCCCATGATATGTCTTCTAACAATTCACTATGCCCTTCTCCATAGTGAATCTTCCTAAACATTTTCATACCTCCTAAAGCCTCCTATGACTCACCTTCATAGCTGAGAGCTTTGCCTATTTTTACCAAAAAAAAAGATGCCATTCACCATTAGCTGTGTCTTCTTTTTTTTTCCTCATCTCCTATAACTCACATGTCTTCTGCCACTATCATCTTCTTTATTCTATCTCACATGATGTGATCCTACTCCTTACCAAGGATAATACCTTTATCTGTTCATGCAATTCCATTCCATCCTGATTCCTTAAAGAGATTTCTCTTTATTTCATTGCCACTTTAATACTTGTTTTCACTCTTTCCCTGTCTGCTAGCTCATCCCACACTGCCTGAAACCATTCTCATGTCTCCCCGTTCCAAAAAACAAAACTCTCTTAATCCTCCATTCCTGCTCTTTTCCTGGATCTCTTCTGAACTTTTTACTAAACTTATTGGAAAGATTATCTATAATAAGTATTTCCACTTTCTCTCCTCTCATTTCTCTTATTCCCTTACAATACAGTTTCCAATCCCATCATTATACCAATGATCTCTTAGTTTCGAACTTTTTTCAACCCTCATTTTCTTTTACCTCTCTGCATCCTTTGATACTGTTGTTTGTCCTCTCTTCCTTGATTTTCTTTCTCTCTAGATTTTCAGCACACTAATCTCTCCTAAGTCTGCTCTCACCTATATGACCACTCCTTCTTAATGTCCATTGATAGCATCCAGATGCCTTTTAACCATAGGTATTTCATAGGGTTTTGTTCTGAGCCCTCTTCATTCTTTCCTTTGCCTCTTCACTTGGTGATCTCTTCAGCTCCCATGAATTTGAATATCAGTTTTTATACTGATAATTTTCAAATCTACCTATCCTTCCCCAAATTCTCTACTGACCTTCAATCTTACTTCTCCAACTGCCTTTCATATATCTATCTATCTATACTCAGATATATATTATATGTATATAATATTAATATTATATATATATATGGAACAGAACTCATTTTCTTTCCCCCAAACTCTTCTTATCTCCTACCTTTCCTATTACTGTAGAGAAAAACGCTATCCTCCCTGTCCCTTAGGCTTACAATCTAGGTGTTACTCTGAACTATTCGTCATCTCTTACACCTCATACCCAATCTGTTGCCAAGACCTGCTTTTTCTCACTTTTGCAACATTTTTCATATACAATTGTCTTTCCTCTGACATTACCAACACTCTAGTACAGGCTCTTATTAATTTATTACACTAACCTGCTGGTGAGTCTGCCTGATTTTAAGACACTAAAATTATTTTCCTAAATGAGGTCCAACTATTTCACTTTTTACTCAGTATTCAGTGACTCCGTGTTGCCTCCAGAATAAAATACAAAATCTTCTATTTGGCATAACCTAGGTCATCCCTATCTATCCAATTTTCTTATATTTTACTCCCCACTACATAGTCCTTGTTCTAGGGACACTGTCTTCTTCACACTGCACCTCTCAGCTCTGGAGATGTTCTCTGCCTTTCCCCAACTGCAACCTTTCCTTCACTTCATCTATTTACTTCCCTGTCTTCCTTCAAGTCCCAACTAATACCCATCTTTTACAAGAAGCCTTTCCCAAGCAATCTTTTTTCAATTACTATTTATTTTTTTAAATATTCTTTTCTCTTTACATTTTGTGTTCCAAATTACCTCCCTCCATCTCACAATCTCCCATACCCATTGAAAAGACGAGCAACGTGATATCAATTATACATGTTAATCGTTATGTTAAATCACATAATTTCCACATTAACCATACTTTTTTTAAAAATCAAGAAAAATAAAGAAAGTGAAAAAATTATACTTCAGCTTGCACTCAGAATTCAACAGTTCTCTCTTTGCAGGTGGATAGCATTTCTTCATCATGAGTCCTTTGGCACTACCTTGTCTTATCATAGTGTTTGGTGTGACCAAGTCTTTCACATTTGATCATCGTGACAACCCTATTCCCACAGTGCACAGTGATTTTCCAGTTCTCTCACTTCACTTTGCCCCAGTTCAAATGGGTGTGGCAATGATTTCTGAAACTGACCCTCTTGTCATTTCCCACAGCACAATAGTACTCCATGATCATCATATGCCACAACTTGTTTAACCATGTCCAAAACGAATAGCCGCTATAAATATTTTTGTACATGCAGGTCCTTTTCCTTTGCTTTTGATCTCTTTGGGATTCAGATCTAGTAGTGCTCTTGCTGAGTCAAGGGTATGCACAGTTTTATAGCACTTCGGGCTTAGTTCCAAATTGTTCTCCAAATGGTTGGACAGGTTCACTACTTCATCAAAAATTCATTAGTGGGCTTATTTTTCTTTCAGCAGCTCCAGTATTTATCAGTTCTCATAGGAATGAGGTGATACCTCAAAGTTGTTTTAATTTACATTTCTCTAATCAATATTGATTTAAAGTATTTCTTCATATGACTATAGATAGCTTTGAATCTTCTTCTGAAAACTACTTGTTCGTATGCTTTGACAATTTATCAACTGGGCAATCGTTCTTATTTTTTTATAAAATTGACCCAATTCTATACTCAGCATGCATTTGAGAAACAACTTTATCAGAGAAATTTGTTGTAAAATTTTTTGATAGTACTTCATAGTCTATGAATTCTTTTAACAAAATGGATTTTCCCCAATTATGTATTTTCATTAGATCCTTTTTGCTTTTGTTTTGTCTGTTATTGTGATCTCTACTCCTGTCATTTATTAGTTTAGATAAAGCATATTAGCTCTGCTCTAACCCTTTATTTTAACTCTGTGAGTCTTTGTATTTTAAGTGTGCCTCTTGTAAACAACATATTGTTAAATTTTTGCTTCTAATCCATTAAGCTATTCATTTGCATTTTATTTGCAAGCTCAATCCATTCATATTCATATTTATGATGACTGTTTATCCCCTTCCATCCAATTTTCTTCTGTTTCTTCCTCTCTTTCTTTTTGTCCTATACCTCCTCAAAACTTATTTTGTTTTTAACTGTTGACTTCCTTAATATGCCCTCCCTTTTATCATCCCCTCTCTCTTTATTATATCCCATTCCCCATTTTTCTACTGAGTGCAATGCATTTCTATACACAAGTGAGTGTGTATGTGAATATTATATATATATATATATATGTATATATATATATGTATATACATGTATATGTACGTATGCATTCATTTTCCCTGCCTTGTAAAAGCCCTTACTTGCATGACTCTTTTATGGGAGAAATTTTTCCACTTTCTACCTCTTCCTTCCCCCTTCTCCTAGTGCACTCTTCTTTCTTGTCCTTCAATTTTTTGAAAATCATTGCAACACAATTGACATATCCATGCCCTCTGTTTATGTAAACTCTTTGTAACTGCTCTAATAATGATAAAGTTATATGTGTCATCTTCCTATATAAGAATGTAAACAATTTAACTTTATTGATGTTCTTATTATTCATCTTTCATATTTACCCTTTTATGCTTCTCTTGAGTTTTATGTTTAAATGTCAAATTTTCTATCCCTCTCTGGTTTATCATTAGGAATGCTTGAAAGTCTTCTATTTCTCTGAATCTCCGTTTTTTTCCCCTGAAGGATTATACTCAGTTTTCTGAATAGGTTGTTTTGGTTGTGATCCGGTAGTGCCAATGCAATATTCGTAGCACCTACAGCAAGTATGAATATGCCAACACAGTTCTAGATCATAAAATTTAATAGACACTTCACATGGAAGACAGAAACAAAGCATTTATTCAAACACCATAAAGCTGAATCCCAACAGAAAACCAAATCCACAGTAACAACAAAGAAATCTATACACAATAACAATGCAGGGAGGCACTACCATCCCCAAGCCTTCCCTCTCTTAGGCTTCCCACAAACCAGCTCCCTTATGCAAATCACAAACAGACTCCCTTAAGCAAAATTATAAACAAGCTTTTCCACTCATGCTAGTTGCAGCCTGCTCTCTCTTTCCAGGCTCTGACTGCTTTGACTTACTTCTTGCTCTAAACTCCTCCCACCACAGACTCCATGTGACTCAGACCTCCATGTAACCCAAGCAGGTCACATGGGCCTGTTAACGGATGGGAAAGATATTCCCATTTAAGTTACCATTACAAATCTTAGTGCTTTCCCCTTCCAGAATATCATATTCCAAAACCTCTACTCCTTTAATGTGGAAGCTATTAAATCTTATGTGTTCCTGAATGTGGCTCCACAATATTTGCATTGTTTCCTTCAGGTTACTTGAAATATTTTCTCTTTGATCTGTGAGCTCCAAGATTTGGCTATGATATTCCTGAGAGTTTTCATTTGGGAATATTTACGGGTGGATTCTTTTACATTTTTTATTACCTGCTGGATCTAAGATATCAGGGTAGTTTTCCTTGATTAACTCTTGAAATAAAGTGTGTTGGCTCTTTCCTTGATCACAGTTTTCAAGTAGTCTAATAATTTTTAAATTCTCTCTCCTTGATCTGTTTGCCAGGTCAGTTGTTTTTCTGATGACATACTTCAAATTTTCTATTTTTCATTGGTTTGACTTTGTTTAATTGTTTCTTAATATTTCATGGAGTCATAAGCTTCCACTTGCCCAATTCTAATGTTTAAGGAATTCTTTCTTTCAGTGAGTTTTTATACCTCTTTTCCCCACTTTTGACCAATTCTATTTTTAAAGACTTTTTTTCTTCAGTGAATTTTTGTATTTATTTTACCATTAGACCAATTCTGTTTTTTTTGGTGTTATTTTCTTCAGCAATTTTTGTGCCTCTTTAATCAAACAATTAATTTACTTTATAAACTTTCTTGCATCACTCATTTCTTTTCCCATTTTTCCCCCTACCATTCATCATTTTCTTATAACCTCTTTCTTTGAGGATTTATCGGTAGCTGTTTTCACACTGTTTTCTCCTAATGTTTCATAAGTTCATAAGTTTCAAAACTCCTTAGTTTTTTTGGTTGTTTATTTTTCCAGCTGATTTCTAGACTTTGAACATTATGTTAAAGTTGGGTTTTGCTCAACTAGTGGTAAGGAAGTGGTAACTGGTCAGGAGGTGGCAAGGAGGCACTGTCCAAGCCTCATCAAGATTTTTCATGCCACTATTTTCAGAACTAATTCTGGGAGTCTGCAAGTTTCAGTGTTTCTAAGGTGGTGCTTTTCAAGGAGAGATGTGGTAGCTGCTGTCCTGGTCTACATTGTAGTCTTTACCCAAGAAAGACGCTTAGTCCCCTATAGTTGCAAGTCACTCATCTTTGTCCTGTAACTGAAACTAAGTCCCCTGCTCTCTTGTGGCTGACCTCCAGTGTACCTCTACTCCTTAGAACTGGAACCCAGAACTTTGTATGAGCAATAAACACTCCAGCTATACTTAGTGCCAGCAAAAAATTCCCAGTATTCTCTTTCTGACCCTTTGATGACTGTCTCTATGCTGAGAAGGTCCAAAGTTGCTGCTGAGGTTGTTATTGTTGCCGTTGTGTGTGGGAGCTCCTGACAGGCTTCCACTTCATGTCACAAACTTCTCCTGCCAAACTCCCAGATTTTATTAGGCCAGAAATATGTCTTACCCTGAGCATTTATTGGCTCTGCCACTCCATAATTTGGTTTGAAATGTTATTTTAAAATTACTTAGCATGGAAGGAGACAGAGAGAGAAGAGAGAGAGAAAGAGAGAGAGAGAGAGAGACAGACAGACAGACAGACAGAGTGCACTTAGGTTGACTCTAATCCACCACATTGTCTCTGCCCGCTTTCAATTGTATTGCATTCCCTCTATTATTTCCTATATATCCTGTAGATAGCCTGTTTTGTATATATTTGTTTGTTGTCTCCTATATTTGATTGTAAGCTCCTTGAGGTAGATGATTGTCTTTTATTTCTTTTCATCTCCCCAGTGCTTAACACAGTGCATGACTTATATTAGGTTAGTAATACTAAATAATATTATAATATTAAATGCATATTGATTATTTGATTACTTTCGTTGGTTTTGTTTAAATCCTTCTAACTTTATTAGTTCCCTAGAATCCACATTAGTCTTTTACAAATCCCATTCTCCCCTTATTAGAATCATATCCCTTTATCTTTCCACATTTTTTCCCTTGCGTGTTTTCTAACTTTCCATTGGTAATTTCATTGAAGCACCTTATTCCTACTTCTCTTTCCTCTACACTCTTTGATATCTGTTTTCCCAAAATGTAGAATATCAGACTAAGCTCAGATTTCCTCTCCTCTATCACAAACTCTAAGATAGAGTCATCATTTTTCTCCATAGTTTCCAGTATTTTCACTCAAATAAATGATTTCTCCTTATGGGTGAGAATCAGATTCATAATTTCATCTCTACCCTGTTGTTTCCTTTACTGGAGAGGATGGAAATATCACTAAGACAATTCAAGAACTTATGAAGTTATTATCTGTTTTATTTTCTAATTTGGGGGGGGGGGAGAGACAGAGAAACAGAGAATAGCCACATCAGATAATATGCCTCTATGCCAGCTACGTGATTATCAGTTTCCAGAAATCCTTATCTATTTCCTTTTTCTTTTCCCTTCTTCATAGATTTTTCTAATGGTAAAAATAATTTCTGTTTCTCTGTCTTTTAAATTTAACCCAAATATATTTCTTCAGATATTTCCCTTTCAGTTCCTGGATTTCTTCCCTTTATATTATTGCTTTGTATACAATGCTAATCTACCTAAGTCAACGTTTTCCTATTGTTTCATCTAACCAATTTTCAATCATGTATATGACATCCAATTTGCCTCCTTGCATTAGGACTGCTAGTTGCTCTTTTCTGTTGACTACACCTGGGGTATTTGTGTATAGACAATAGAGGAGGTGTACATTACTATTGTCTTTTCTTGGGTTTTGTCTCCTGTGATTTTCTGACTATCCCAGCTGCTAGTCTTCCTATTCTTTTTACTTACTTTCCATGGTATCCAGCTTGGAGGGATATGCATAATCACTCTCCCCCCTCTCTCATACTTTTTAGTTTAAAATGGTTTTAATTAGATTTCCAAGACAGCTGGCAAATACATTCTTACTAGCTTTTGTTAGATGTACTCCATCTCTGGCCAGGAATCTGTCATCTGGCCATTGTAAGTCATGTTCCAGAAGTTCAAATTCTAGTGTAAGATACCACTTTTTCAGCCAGCTGCTCATTTCCCCTTTTTTTCTTTTTAAAAACAATCCATTTCCTTCAATGGATAACAGTGAAGAAAATACAACCAGTGCCCCTAGAGTCCTCAGTTCCTTACCTGACATTGTTGGCAATGCCTTTTTGATTGCATGCAAAATACAATTGTAATATAATTACTTGAAAAATGAAATGAATGAAAAGTGAAACTGTGTGCAATGTACAACTAATTAAATAAGATCAGATTGATCAAGAGTCTAACACAGTACCTGCCTTTTAGTTAAGACTTCATACATATTTGTTGGTTGACAGTTGATTATTTTATGACTCCAAAGCTGTCAATCCACTACATTATGTCGACTTTCTTTAAATGGAATTATTCACTTATCTGAAAAGGGATGAATAGTTGCGTAAAAGTCATAATGCTTCTACAGGCATGTGAACTTGACAAAGACATTTCCACCTATAACACTTTTGAGTTTCTTCCATCGGACTTTTAAATTTTTACTAATAATTATTTCAAAATATGTGAAAATCTTCAGAGGCCTCACAGTAGAGGTATTGTCCTTAGTTTACATATTAAGAAACTGAAACTCAAAGACGTAAATGACTTAGTCACATAACTAGAAAATGACAAAGGCAGAATGTAACCCAGTCCTACCTAGTTCCATATCTAGAACCCTGTTCATAATGTCATACTACTTCTCAGAGAACAAGGACTGGAACCCAAACCAATTAGTTTGGGTGTAGTTTATATAGGAAGACATAATTCTATGTCAGACACTTATTAGTTATGAGATCACAGACAAGTCTTTTAATCTCTTTCTCTGAGTAAGCTGAAATAGTGTTGAGGTCAGGGAACCATAAAATTGAAGTTTGGGGTGCTTGGGATCCCAAAATACCGATACCCTGAATCCTGCCTGAATGAATTCGACCCAAGCCTTCTCTCAGTCAAATTAAAATAAAGTTTATTAAAGATTCACCATATTGGGTTGACTCTTAAGAAGCCTCACCATTTGTGCAGCTTGTATGAACAAGCAGGCAAGATAGCATCTGAGCTTGACTGAATCTGAACCCCTTCTTGGAGACAAGATGGAACTTATGTACAGTAACACTGTGGAGGGATCTGGGGGTGGCATAGTAGCCTGGGGTGATGGAAGAAGGGGTTTAGGAAAAGGTCTTGAGGAAGAGTCCAAGAATGACCTTAATGGCAATCATCAGGGGTGAAAACAGCTGGAGGCAATCAGGAGATAACAAAATTGGAGGGCTGGGGTGGGAAGTAGGTAGGACAATCGAGCCCTAACAGATAATGGAGGATCAGGCTAGGTTAAGGATAACAGATTTGGTTATGAAAAACCAGATTAAGTGGGAAGATTCAAGAGAGTTCAAGGAGGCTAACAGAGTCTGTACCCCATCAGTAGCACCTATCTCACCTTCACCTGTTGTGAAGTTCAAATGAGATAGCATATGCCAAGTGTTTTGCAAATTATGAAGCATTATATAAATGCTAACCATTATTCTTTTCTTCCCACATTGCCTCTTATCCTTTTATTTGGTAACATAGCAAATATACATGAAAGAGAGAAGTAGTCCCAAATAAGTTCTCTCAAGAACTCTCAAGGCCAAGATCAGCATACTTTACTCTCTCACTATCTTCCTAGGCAGCAGATAATTTTTCTTTCCATTAAAATGTAAGCTTTTGTATCGCATTTTCAGAAAAGTATCTATTCATATCAAAAATGAATTAGTCAATCAATAAGTTTTATCAAGCAGCTACTATGTGCCAGGTACTATGCTAGCTAAGCGATTGGAATTTAAGTACAAAGAATGAATCAATCCCTACTCACAAAGAGCTGGTACTCTATTGAGGGAGATTCTTTGTCTCTCTGTTTCTCTCTATGTACACATGCGTATATACACATATATACAAATATATGTTTGTACGTATACACATGCATTTTTCTATATATATGCATGTGCACAACATAAATATAAATATGTATAATTGTTAAATATTAAGAGGACATGTGGTAGACACATAGAACAAACCTTTTCTATAACCTGCCTTATGTTTATTATTTCATTTATTCTCAGAAATATGCTTCATTGGCAACTAGCTTGAAATTAATTTGAAGGAGTAACTTAAGAGAATGGCCTCCTATCCTTTGTTGGAGACAAAAAAAATTGCTCTTTTCCCCCAAAGTATTTGAACATTTCTATTTGAATATCTTCTCTTTTCCATTTTCTATTTCTATTTTCATACTAATTGTCAATGGCATTTGAAGAATACACATCTTGTTAAACTGTGAAAACTTTGGAATACTTTATGACCTTATTGAAAACCTCTGATTCCTTGATCCAACTTTATTAAAGCCCTTATGATATATGAAAAGTACCTTTAATGCATTCCATTCTTCAGAAGACTCTTAAAGAGCTGTACTTTGAGTTCATTTTGATAATCTTGCTCTATATAACTGAATAGACAGTTATGTATTTTATGCAACATTAAAGTTACTGATGGTTTGGACTACAGATTAGGACGTTAAAAATATCTTGATTTCATACTCCACTAGTTTCCACAAGTTATGGGTTAATCTGTTCTATAAACTAATTTGGGAGGAAGAAATATTTTTGTTAGACCAAAATGCTTCAGAGTGGAAATGTTTCAAAGGTATAAAAAGTCAGTTATAAAACACTGGAAGAGCAGGAACATTTTCCCCCTATGGAAATTTGATCCATCCATGAAATGTCAAAGAGACTTACACAGTGAAATGTTGAATGAATATATGGAAAGTATTTGAAATGTGTCCCACCCCATAATCTAACATAAGCAACTATATTTACTTATATAATTCTAAGGACCCTCAGTTTACAAAAGAGCTGCCTTTTTATAGGGTGGTGCTCTCATATGAAGGAACATTGAGTGGCTATATTCTATTTAATTATAAGCAAGAGTGGACTTTTGCAGATGTTAAAAGGACTTGATCTGCACAGTGTGTTGACATCAGATGAATAGGAGCAGCCCACCTGCTAGCTCCACTTTTGGCTCTTGGGATGATTTGCATTCCTGTGGCCTGTTGCTTGGCTTGATCACTCTCAGCACTTTGCCTGCCCATGAACTGTTTAATATCATGAATACCTTCCAGTCAGGAAGGCTATCTTCAATATTTGTTTCAGGTCAAAGTAGTGAGGGACTGGTTCTATAAATGCTTTGGCTAGAACAGGATGGTCTTGCTTAATTTACACCACATCAAAGAAGAGAAATATTTTTTTTTCCTGCTGCCTAGATTTAGATAAAAATAAGCTTATTCTGACTTAAGAGCATTAGCAGATCACTTTTTCCTTCTGAGAGATACTACTTACCATTTTAATTAGAACACAGTGTAGTTCAGACCAACTTTGCCGTTATTAATAAACCCAGAATGTTTTCATTTGGTTTTCTTTCATTTTGTGGTTCATTATGACAGATTTTCCAAATACTATAAGTTTATGGTATAAAAAAATACAAAATATTATTTCTAAAACCAGAGGGATCCCATCTTTTGAAAAGGAAAATGGGGAACAGATAAGAGAAGGGAAAGGAAAATATGAACAATCTGTGATAAAGCTGTATTGAAAATGCCAGAAGGTCAAAGAGAAGGAGGCTACATCAGAAATATTTCAAGAAGATAGAACTGAATTTATTTTCTACCTAATACAATTGTAATCTGAGGCATAACTAAATATGACTAGGGTCATCTTTGATTAAAGAATTAAAGAGTTGCATGGATAAACTATTAAATATTATGTTTAATACTATATTTTATCTGTATTTTTAAAAAAATTAAAATTCTAAAAATTGCCTACAGATTAAGTTTCTGTCTTTGTATAAAATATATTTAAACCTTAACATGTTATTTAAAAAGCATCTTCTGCAATGGGAACACTGAAGGACCAGAAGTCAAGAGTACCTGAATACACATCTCATTGCTAATATTTACTAGGATTTGATCATTAGCAAGTCAGTTACCTTCCCTTAGTTTTGTTTCCTAGATCTTGAAAATGCTGTTCAGTTTGTTTGTTACGCCTACTTGTGAGGGCTGGGAGAGGATCAAAAGACACAGTGTATATTTACTGTTCTGTAAATCTTAAAATACATCATCACTTTTATTTTTTCTCCTTGTTATCACTATCATTGCCATTATCATCATTCAACAAGTTCAACAAGTATTTTTTTAAACTCTTACGTGTTCATGATATTATAGTAAACTCTGGAGTTAGAGAAGAATAAGTCACTTTGTTAGTTTTAAATAATCTATACATTTTATTATTATAATTTTATTCCTTTCACTTTTATATCTAATGCAATTCTGATAGAAATGGTCCCATTAGATTTTTTTAAATTATCCTTGCATTATGTATAATTGCATTATGGCACTGGGGAATCGAGTCTATGAATCTGTCAGAACATGAACAGACAACTTGATCTTGTTCCCTTCAGGGAGTGTTATGACTTGAGCTCTCCTCAATTGGACAGTTTTCTGACCGTTCTCTAGAATAAGGGAGTACCTCCTGGGAGATGGAGGGTTCCCCTATTGACCCTTGCTTTCTATGATGGGATCCCTGCTGCTTCTCTCCTTTTGGTCCTTAGAGGGTCTGGCCAAATTATGTGCTATTATACCAAACCAAAAAAAAAAACAAACCAAAAAATCCCTTTCCCCTAACTCTCTTTGCCCCAGAAGCAACTTACCAATCAATAAAACTTTATTAAGCACAAACTATGTGCCTGGCACTGTACTAAGCAGGTTACACATGTTCAATGTTTAGAGAATTATTTTTAGGTGAATAAAATAATTAATATTTTTACAATTAAATGAAAGAATTTGGAACAAACATATTTCAGATAATAACAGTAGTTACATGGCACTTTAAAGCTTAAAAAGCATTTTACAAATATATCATTTGATTCCCATCAAAAACCTGGACGGCAGGCACTATAATTATCACTTTTTTACGGATAAAGAAAGTGAGGCATACAGTGGATTGCACAGCAAGTCAGGGTCTGAGTTCAGATTTCAATTCAGGTCTATCACTCTCCATGCTACCACCTAGCCTTTCTTGCTGATCAGTAGTTTTCAATTGTGTCTGACTCTTTGTCACCCCATTTGGAGTTTTCTTGGGAAAGAAAGTGGAAAAGTTTGCCATTTCCTTGGATGTAGGTACTCCTGTTATCCCCAGTTTACAAATGAGGTGACTGAGGCAACCCGCCCAGAGTCACAAAGATTTTAATTTTTTTGAGACTGGATTTGAACTCAAGTCTTTCTGACTCCATGCCCTAAGCTCTATCCAGTGCAATACCTAGCTGCTCATATGTATAAGAATTTGTCATCTGCCTATGAATAATAATTAGTTTCTGATATATAACTCTGGAAACACAATATTTGATTGTTTTAATCTACATTTTTGATGTGTTAAATTTTTGTGGCTCTCTATATCACACAGTTACTATAATTTCTTTCCAATATCTAGATTTTCTATAACATTTTAAAAATATTAACTTGTCTGTCTTTGTAAACAAGTTTATTGATTCAGTCATTTGTTCTTAATTTTTTGCTTACACGTTGTTGATTGAGTCCACATTGATATTGTCCATGGAGGGCAGTCTGATTCTGTTCCTGAATCTTGGCCAATGCATAGAATCCAGGGTGGCAACAGTAGCAGTTGTAGCAACACCAGTGCAATGGAAATTGCAATGGTCATCATCCTCATTATTAGATCCATAGCATTTCCTTCCTATTATGGATTAACGTCTAATAAACATATATAGTATGAATGTTTTGACTAAAATGCAGGGGCATTATATCATTATATCATTTCCTTTCCAAGTTAATAATATACCTTTTAATAGTTTGGAAAAAAAATTGTTCTTGTTATATGGAATCAGATCACTCAACATTATTATGAATATTTAGACTGATGATCCATTGAATGGGCAATGGTTAATTGTATTTTTGTACAATGTTTTATAGTATGCAAGTACTTGGAACCCAGGTAACCTTGAGTAACCTGAAATATTACCATACATAATATGTGAAATGACAGTTAGAATTTTCATTCAAACTGTTTTGCAGCACAACTTGCTGAAAAAAAATAGCCTTTATTATTTTATTATATGGAAAATGACTCAATATAAATTAAAACAGGACTAGTTCAAGACTCATCACATTATATGGCATTTTTTTTTCTTTTTAGAAACTTCTAAGAAGTTCAAGATTATATTTAAGATTTTATATCATTGCTTAAATTCCCAGTTGAGAGCATTTTGTATATTGTTTGTTTGTTCCTTATAAACTGATTATATTGTAGTTCAAACTTTCATAAGTTTTCAATTTGAAATTATTTTTTTTCTTTTTAAATAAGATTCTGTTTCCCAATTATACTTGAGTCAGATTTTTTTCTTCTTAAAAGAGGGAGCCAGTTTCACTGGCATTATTCTTTTTACATATTAACCACCAGTTTTTAAGAGGTGTTTTTTTAAACAAGGCTATAAAACAAAGAATGTACATGAAACTTGGCTCTCAAGATTCTAGTCCATTTCTCCTTTGTTTGAATTAGTCTCTGTTTCTTTAGCTTATTTGTTTATAAGGATATACTTTAAATTTATAGATTTATATAGTGAGCCAAATTCTCTCCAGAACCTAATTCATGCTCTGGTTAGGCCCTTAAGGAAGATCATTAATGGTGGCCAAGCATTTAGGTCAGTGCTGGTACCTGGCAAAGACTGATGTGTAAACCTTAAGGACTAGAAGAAATGAGACTATGTCTATTTAAATAAAACAGCCAGACTGTAACACACTTTAGTTTACTTATTTCTGCCACCCTGGTGGCCAATTTTAATTAAGTAATGCAATGAAATACAAAAAAGGCGGAAAGAAGGGATAGAATGGGTACCATATTTGACTTTGGGAAACTATAACCTCCAGAAACTGCTAAACTGAGCACCAATTTCATAAGGGGGTTGAGAGGGTATGACCCTATAAAAGTATATTCTGTGGGAAATGTAAGTATATGAACACAGTTCCTCTCACCATGGATATTACAAGGTATTTCTAAAAGTAAGGCATATCAACATGAAAAGATTATTAAATATGGAAGCTACATGACCTGTGTAGTATTGAGGGTGACAGAGGTTGGATAAATGACATTAGCATTCAGTGGTCATGAATTTTAACTAACATGTGTGAGCCACCTACTATGTGCAAGGTATTGTGTTATTGGATGAGGATATGTGGATATGGGTATGAAGTCTGGGCTGCAGGAACCCTTAGAAGTTATTGATTCAGATCCTTTCACTGATGAAATTAAGGTCTGGAAGGTTGGAGTGATTTAGTCAAAGTTGCCCAGGTAGTAGAAGAACTGGAATTTGAAGCCACACATTTTCATTCAAAATTTGTTTTAAAAAAAGATGTAACAAGGGCCTGAAATATGGTGGTTTCTTTAGGTCCTTTCCTAATGAAACCACCCAAATTCAAAACTGATTGGATTTAGGAGAAATGTGGTGAAAAAAAAGGGGGAGAGTCGAAGATGTCTACTGTTACCAGCCTAAATGGCTAAGGGATTAGTGGTATTATGAACAGATATGAGTAAGGGAAAAGGAAAGAATTGTTCTCCTTTTGTTTTGTGGCAGAGATATTGCAGAATATGAGGAATTAAAGGCACCATTAAGATTTCATGGAGCAATAAAAGGAGCTTTAAGGACTGCTGGGAGAGTGGGATTAAGCACAGGTTCAGAATTGGCAATGTGTGAACAACGACAGAATAGAGGTAAATGGATACAAGGGCAAAGGGTTGTCTAGTTTAAGGTCAGGATGAAGAAAGGGGGAGAATGGAGATAATTCATGTCCTGGGAAAGAACCAAGGGCTGATTAAAATGGAACTCACAAGAAGGATGGACAACCTGGTTAGGAACAATAAGACATAATAAGAGACGGAGTAATAAAAGATCATCAAATAAGGCAATCTCAAAATTCATGAACAATGACACTTGTGGGTGATGTCAGGATTGAGGGCATGACCATCTGCTATAACCAAGGTTATGAGAATTAATTAAAATGAGAAACTGGAAAGTTAGAGTACTTGAGGAAGCATATATATGATGGTAGGAAATAGGAAAGAGATAAAAACTGAGTAAGATACTGAACTCTTTGAGGAAAGAGAATGCCTTGAAGGTAGATAGTAGCCATTTGGATTAGTTGATAAATTTTAATATCATGAGCCTCAAAGGAGGAAAAGTTGCTTAGTGTGAGTGGTAGAGAAAGGTTTTACAAGTGGCAATGGGGAACAGTGGTTATTCTAGCTCCCTCATCATGGTGAGTGAGTAGGGAGGAATAAGATAAAGTGTAGACTGCTAGAAAGTGTGTCAAGAGTAACATGAGGGTATTTATATCTAAGTAAGGGTGAGAAGAGGACAGGATTAAGAAAAGAGAAGATATGACAGAAGGAAGTTTCTTAATAATGGAGCAGGCATCCCAGAAGACAGTGAAAATAGGAGGCAGAGTTTAAATAACCACCCAACAAGGGGGAGAGTTGAGGTAGATAGCTGTGAAGGAGCAATCAGTCGGGCACAGAAAACAAGATCTGTAAATCAGTGGTCAGTTTCAAAAAGACTGAGATAGGGCTAATATGATGAAATGGAAGTGTGCTGAGCATTGAAGAATGAGTTCAGTCAGAATATCACTAATTAGAGAGAATCTAGTGAAGGAGGCACAAGATTAGGCTGTATTTGATTATTCAAGCTGCCTGTCTAGATGACATACATCCTGGTATGAAGAACTGATGGAGGTAAATCATGGAGGATGGGATAGGGATCTCAGGGTTGGAGAAGTACAAATGTGCCAATTGTCAAAAAAGAGAAGAGAATGATATTTGTAACTCAATTCAATGACTTTGATTTCCATTCTGGGTGTTTTTCTTCCATTCCAAGCATGTACTATTAAAGAGATAGTCAGTGAATATCTAAAAAAGAAAGATACCATATAGTCAATATGGCTACACCAAAAGTGGATGTCAAACCAACTCTATTTCCTTTATTTTCTAGAGTTAATAAAATAGTAAATCTGGCCGTACTGCAGACACAGTTTATATAGATTTAACAAATTATGTATTCAAGTGTCCCATACTATTTTTTTTAGGTTAAAAACAGAAAAATATGAGCTATACAATAATAAGGGTAGACTCTACAGGCAGTAATCAGTGTGTTCAGTGGTTCTATGTCAGCCTGAAAGATGATCTCCAGTTCTTTGTTGAGGAGTTTCTTTGCTTGTCCCCTATTTAACATTTTATCAATGGCTTTGATTTAAAAAAAAGCATGGCCATCAAAATATGTAGCAAGGAAAGAAGTTTAAAGATTTAAATTTATTATCCTTAAATTTATCTTTAAAAAAGATAATTTTAAAATTATTTCAAAATCAGTTATAAAATACAGTTATATAATACAGTTATAAAACTGTATACTTGTGTTCAACAAATTTACTTCAAAATACAAGTTGGGAAATTCTTGATTAGACAGAAATTTATATGAAAGGAATTTGTAGGTTTTAGCAAACTAATATTATTATGAATTAATATGAAATCACACTCCCAATTTTTTTTTAAGCTTGAGCTACATCAATAGAGTTATAGCATTCAGTAGTAGTGAAGCAAGAGTTCTACTGTCTTCTGTCATGGTGAGAATGTATGTGAAATATTTTGATCATTTTCTGGGCACAGCCCTTTAGAAAAGGCATCGAGGTGTTAAAGAGTCTCCAGAGGAGATCAAAGGTCTTGTTGAAGGACCTAGGAATGCTACGTCTAGAGAAAAGAAAGTTTTATGGGGAGATGGTATCTGACTTCAAATAAATAAAAGTTTGTATGTAGGATGGATTAAATATGTCCTATTTGTCCTCAAGAAGCACAACGAGGAAAAATGGGTAGAAGCTTCAAAGAACAAGGTTTAGGTTTAATGTCTGGACAAACTTCTAACAATAAGTATATCCAAAAGTTTAATGGACTGCCTCCAAAAGTAGTGACTTCCCCCTTACTAACAGTCTTTAGGAAGACTACTTCTTCGGTACATTGTAGTTGATTAGTCGAAGATGCTATGATTCTGGGAAGGTGAAAGGAGAAGGATGAACAGGAGGAATAGGAGGAGGAGAAGAAGAAAGAGGAGAAGATGGAGAAGGAGAAGGAGGAGGAAAAGAAGAAGGGGAGAACAGAAGGAGGAAGAAAAGGAGAAGGGCAAAGAAGAAGAACAGGAGGAGAGAGGATAGAAAATGGGGGGGAAGGAAAGAGGAAGAAAGGAAAAAAGGAAGAGAGAAAGGAGGGAGGGAGGAAAAGAAGAGGGGAAGAGAGGAACTACAGTTTTGTATTTGAAACTATCCACTGTTCCTTTTAATTTATCTGGAAATAAATGGCAGTGCTTATGTCTCATTTTTGCAGTCTGAGAATCTGTAGTTATCCTCTTGCCCTATGAAACCACTGGAGAAGAACTTTGTAAGAGGATATTTAGCTGCCCTGGTGTATCAACAAAATGGTGAAAACTTCTGTGCATTTGGTGGATCTTTTGAATTTATAGAAAAAAATGGTAAAAAATTACACAGGATGAGAAGGTGTAGGTGGCTTTTGAAGGGAATTGGTGGGAAGGGTATCCACATTGATGAAATCACAAATCATGGTGTTGAAGTCATTAAACTATTGAAATAGGAATCTCCTTTCTTTGGATATGTCAAAGCTTGAATTTTTTTAATATAGTAATTTCCAATATGAGAACTCTCTATACATAAGATTACAGTCCAATTTTAATTTACTTTAACAGGGACTCATCTATCACCACACAACTTTTAGGAGATCAAGGCAAGATCTGAATCCATGTCTTTCCTGACTTCATTTCCAGCATTCAATCAATGATGCCAGTGTACTTCTCATGTTTAAATGATAATCAACCAGTTAAAAAATTTCAACTTACTCTGTTGGTGATGTTTCTGTTGATGGTGGTATTTGCACCTAACCAACACAAAATAATGTCTTATTTTGTTTGTTTTATTTTCCAAATAATTAACAGTAACCAGGGTAGTTGGGGGAGTGGTCCCCAAATCCAAGTGGATTAATTTCCTTATGGTGTAGATGGAGCATTGACTCTGGAATAATGTGGCTAGCTAGTCCCTCTTCCAGATAGGGAGAAGGGCAAAACATTTGGGAGCAACTGAGCCACTGGAAGTAATTGAAATTTAAAAATTTATCCCTTTTGCCTGTAATCTTCTTGAGAGTCAGGTCTTTGTCACCCCACCTTATTCACTCAGGGGCCAGAAAAAAGATCAGTTGGACAAGATAAGAATGTGGTGTAGAGGAAGGAGATAAGGTTTGTACAACGATTACCTCCACTCTATACACCTGAAAAGGCACAACACATTCCATAATCATTCTCTTTCATGTTAACTTGGCATAGTTTATGCTTTTCTTAAATATTGTTAACTATTGACAGGAAAATATAAAGATTTAAGTGAGTTTTCTTTAAGTTACCAGAATGTATGTCAAATTTTAAGTTGCATATTCCTGTACAAACATTTGGTAAGCTAATGTAACTCACACATGAATAATTAACAATACTGAAATGAGTAACATATGATAAATGTTTTATAACTTTAAGATGTTGTACAATGTTCCCCTTATCAATATTTTTGCTATTATTTTCAAGACATCTTCATGAACCTTCCATTTCTGCAACATGATCCCTAGAAAATCTCATGAAAGTTCTCCTGAATAAAGCGTTATTTAAATATGTCAAACCACTTGGGCAAACCCTCATCCATTCTGGGCCTCAGTTTCTTCATCTGAAAAGGAGGGAATGGGTTTTAGATGATCTCTAAGATCCCTTCCAGGCCTAACATTCCAGGAGGCCATGAACTTATAATAGAAAACACTAAAATGAAGGACTGATTTATGAATGATAAAGCCTTGAAAGTTATAGGTGTGAATTACAGCAAATCTTTCTTTCAAGACCTGTCTTTGGCAATAAAACAATACAGCGTAAGGTACAGTGAGATGCTTAGAAAACTCCATGTCATTGTGGCACAATTCTGTTTTTCTTTCAGGAAGTTATTTTGGAGGTTGCACTTGATAAAGGCCTGGAGAATAGACATAACTCAAGGTTTCCAGCAACATTAAATTTGTATCTGCTACAATACCACCTCACTGGACCATTACAATTATGTGTTAACTGCCATTACATCCCACTATATGAAGCAATAAATAGACCCCAAGTGCCAAGTAAACACAAAGGCAAGCTGGAGCCTATTTTTTCCTGCATATGGGAACCATCTCTTTGTAATTCTACTATGATGAAGAGGTACTTAAGGTTGGAATGGGCTTTTCTTTGTTAAGAAGATGCTAGGTGGCACGAATATCTTGATTTTACGTTTTTAAGAGTATGCTTTCTCTTTTGGGTAGATATCTTACACTCTCAGATGGAGTCTCTGGACATTTTAGCATGGTGTATAATGGTTATTTTACATACCTGGGGAAGTTCATAGTTCCCAAATTCATAACTGAATGGGATCTCAGAGGACTTTTGGTCCAATTCCATCGTTTTCTGTATGAGGAATCTGGAGACCCAGAGAAATTAAGTGATTTGCCACAAGTCACATGTATGTTAAGTAGCTAGGTAGGTCCTATAATCTCAAAACTAGCATTCTCTCCTTTGTACCATATGACTCACATGGATTATCATGAAATATAATCTAGGTAGACACTGTAAAAGTGAATTTAGTCATCATCTAAGGAAGAAATTCAAATCCACTCTCAGGTACCTACTGAATGTGTGACCCTAAGGAAGTCATTTGATCTCTGTTTGCCTCATTTTCCTTATGTGTAAAGTGGGGATAATTGCAGCACCTACCTCCCAGGGCTATGAAGATTGAGATAAAATCAAAAAGTTCTTGGTATGGTGTCTGGAACATATAAATGTTAGCTCTATAAATCTTAGCTATTATTGGTACTTCTTTTTTTTTAAAAGTATGTAATACATTCTACATGTTACTTTCAAAACTATACTGTTGGTACTTCCTTCTGAATTTTCTTCAGTTCTCTAATAAAATGTTTCAATTGCCTTTGGGGAGCAGCGTGTCACTGTTATGGATGACCTCCCCTTCTCATTTCAACAAATCTGTCCCTATTATCAAAGAGAAAGAAAAAGGAAAATATATCGAAAATGTGATCAGATTGCCTTTGTTTGAAGACCTCTAGTAAGGTAAATCCAGTCATGAGAATAAGCATTTTGTCAAAGGTTAGATAGATAAAATATTAAGTAAGTTGGACAGAATTTGGGAGACAGTAATTGTGAAGCATTTAGCCTAGTCTCTGGCAAATAGTAATTGCTATATAAATATTAGTTATTACTATAGGAAGACACATAAAGAAAGCAGAAAAAAATTAAATTGGGTCACTACTACTACGCCATTCATTTAACACCTATTATTTGGCAGCTAGGACTCAAGGAACTGGGCTATGATAACAAAACTCTCCTCAAAGTGTTTGCATTCCAGGGAGGAGATAGGACTTATAAATCATATAATATCAGAGCTGGAAGGAAACTCTAGGTACATCTAGTCCAACTAATACTTCAATAATCAATCAATAATGTATCCTAGCACTTCGATATTTCAAACTATATTTTACAAGGCAGTAGACATCAAAACAATATTATGCTGGCTAAAATTGAGAATGGTATTTCTGTCTAATAGATTATAATACACAGTAGTAAATTACCATAATAATTTAGTGTTTGATAAACCCAAAGATCCAAGTTTGGGTGGGTAATATATCAGCATGGACCCTGGCATCCATAGGAGGGACTACTATACAGGTTCTAAAAGAAAAGCAACAATCACTTTAATCAAGCACATGTATCGTTCATTTAATTCAGGGGGGAAAGTCTGTACCCTGAACTTCAGAGAAAATACAAACTGAGAAATAGAAGTCAACAGACAGGGCTTCTGACTGTCTGACCATAAGCAATACATGCATAGTTACCAGAGAGAAAAGCACCAACATGTGGGTTTTCAAAGCCAGGTGGTTCCTTAGCAGCTGCCCAGAGTCTGGTTTGGCCAAAGAGAACATTTCAAATGAGTAAGTCCCAAAGCAAAACCTCACCTCAGAGTATTTATATACTTTTCAGAGTCAGAGGGCATCACAACTCTTGAGAACCAGCACCTCATTAGAAATTAACAAAAGGTGTGGGCCTCCCCTAATCAAGCTTCCCTTAATTTGCAGGACCATCAATGAGTAGAGAAGATCTTTAACTCTCTAATTGACATTACAGGTAAGAACTCAACATTTGACAAAAATCACTGGGAAAACTGAACCGTACTATGGAAGAAAGTAGGCATAGGCTAGTACGTCAAAGCATACCCAGACAGGTCAAGATGGACAAATGATTTTTGACATAAAGGGCTTTGTCATAAGTAAATTAGGGGAAAACCTGTCAGTTGTATAGATAAGGGAATATCAAGCAAGAGATAGAGAGGATATGAGAAATAAAATAGTTTTGATTATGTAAAATTAAAAATCTTTTGCACAAATATAACTAATGTAGTTAAAATGATAAAGAAAACAAGAAACGGGGGGGAACATTACAGCAAGTTCTTCTCATAAGGGCCTCATTTCTCAAATATTTAGGGAACTGAGCCAAATTCACAAAAATAAAATCTGTTCTGCAATTGATAAATGGTTAAAGGATATGAACAGGCAGATTTCAGAAGAAATGAAAGCTATCAAAAGTCACATGAAAATTACTGTCAATCACTATTGATTAAAGAACGCAAATTAATACAATGCAGCCTTTTTTCAAAGGCTTCAAGCAGGTCATTGCATCTTCACAAAGATATTGTTGAGTGAATATTTGCTTCCATCTTCTCATTATAGTGCTGCACTTTTAGTCCTTGAAATCACAGAGAAAAAGGTGTAACTATCATGTCAGCTAACATGATACAAAATGAAAATGAAAATATTGGAGCAGAAGTGGAAAAATTGGTAAAAATTCACTCATTGCTGGTAGAGTTGTGAACAAACACAACCATTTTGGAAAACAATTTGGAAGTAGACTCAAAGAGCTATAAAACTTTTCATACCCTTTGACCAAACAATAACACTATTAGGTCTGTATACCAAAGAGATCAAAGAAAAGGGGAAAGGACTTATTTGTACAAAAATATTTATAGAAGATCTTTTTTGTGGTAAACAAGAACTGGAAGTTGAGAGGATACCTATCAATTGAGGAATGGATGAACAAATTGTAGCATATGATAGTGATGGAATATGAAGAGGGAGATAGTTTCAAAAAGACCTGGAAAGACTTATGTGAGCTCATGCAAAGTAAAATGAGTAGAACCAGGAGAACATTGTATCTAGTAAAGGTTTAGCTGTGCTGATCAAGACAATGATCCAAGACAATTCCAAAGGACTCATGATGAAAAATGCTATCCTCTTTCAGTGAGAGCTGATGAGCTACAAATGCAAGTTGAGGCATACTTTTTTAAAATCACTTTTCTTATTTTTATTCTTTCCTTTGGTTTGGATTTTTTTTTGCAACATAGCTAAACTGAAAAACATTCTTTGCATGATTTCACATTTATAATTGATATCAAATGATTGCCTTCTCAATGAGGGTTGAATTCAGGAGGGAGGGAGAAAATTTGGAACTCAAAATTTTAAAAACTGATTTTTAGATTTTTCTACATTGTAATTGGGAAATATTTAATGAAAAAATATTTTTTTTAAATAATTAACAAGTGTTTATTAAGCACTCACTATTTCTAAGGAACTGTGCTAGGTTATGAGAAGTCAAAGATAGAAGTGAAAGTGTCACTGCTATCAAGAATCTTAAATTTTATCAGAGTTGGATATGTAAATGCATAAAAATAAATATAAGGTAGCCTCTATAACAGTAAGCACCCCAATATACACAGGGGAGTCTGTTATCACAGGTTCTTAGATCTGCATTCATAAAGAGAAAGGCAACTTTTGAGGATTTAACAGTAATTTTAATCAGGTACATGTATCAATCTTTTAGTCAAGCACATATATCACTTATATGTCAAGCACGTAGTTCAGGGGAGATGGTACCCTGTCTGACCATAGTTACCAGAGAGCACCAACATCTGGGTTCTCAAAGCCAGAGGGTTCTTTAGCAGCTTCCCAGAGTCCTCATCTGACCAAACAAATACTTCCAGTCAGTAAGCCCCAAAGTAATCAACAGACATGGCTGACCATAATTCAGCAGACAGCTACAGCTGTCTGTTGAGGGTAGCATGACATCTGGATTCTCAAACCCAGGGGGCTCCTTAGCAGCTTCCCAGAGTCCTCATTTGGCACTCAAACCTTCTTACCAAAAACCAAATCCCAAAGTAAAACCTCAACTCAGAGTACTTATAACTTTGTTAGTGCCAGAGGACATCACAACCCTTTGATGCACTGGGTCAATAGAAAAAACAAAAGGTACTTGGGACCCGCCTACAAAATAACTCCCCTAATCAAGCTTCCTACAATGGGCAAGCCATTGAGTGGGTGGGAAATATCTTCTTTAATCACATTATTCAATCAGAGGCATTTGTAGTAAAACAAAAACAGCAAAAGATTCTAATTTGATTGCCATCACACCCTTCTAAAACATACCTGACAAGGGGCCATGCAGCCTTTTATCAAAGGCTTCAAGCAGGTCATTGCATCTTCAAAAAGATATTGTTGAGTGAATATTTGCTTCCATCTTCTCATTATAGTGCTGCACTAATGCTGCACAGTCCTTGAAATCACAGAGAAAAATGTATAATTTAGGGAGCAAGGTCGATTTATAAAATATTTTAGACTACAAAATAGATTAGAAATTTTATGTATTCTTTCATTATTGGTATTATACAGTAGCTCAGAACTGTAGCATTTTATTCTTTGTTTATATTTGGCTAGTTTTCTGGTCTACATTTACTTAATTTGAGAGAATCTGTTTCAGTGATGTGCAGAACCATTCTTTGACAGTCATTAAAAGTTGGGAAATGAGTGGTGTTTGGTATTAACCAGCTGTGGACTTGAGTGATGAAATTCTGAAAATATGTACTGTGCCTCCTCAAAAAGCATGTGCCTCAAATATGGAGAAGTAATCAAACTCATAAGCTCAATCATTAGGCAAAACTGACTTTATGTATACATTAAAACCATCCAGGATATGGTTCCAAGTTTCAGTTCAAGAGTTAAAAACCTTGATTGTGCAAACATGAAATAATTTTGCAATTAAAAAATAGCATTAACTAGAAAAAGGAAGATATTAATAATCTAAACTTTGTCTAATCCAGAATATAAGGATTAGGAAAGAATATTAATTTATTCACAAACAAAAGTATCTTTAAACAGGACTGTGAAGTGAGAATAGCAGGCATTGGGCTGTTTGCAAACACCCAAAGGCCAAATGAAATCTCTGTTTTTCTTCTCTTGCCAACCGAGATGCAATGTTTCTTCTTTTTATCACAATATTCATCTTTTCTATACCCTTAAGAAAAATGGTAATATAGGATAAAAAGAAACCAAAATAAATTTCCTATAAGAAGTACTTTCAGAAACATATTTTAAAAATGTTTTGTTTTTTAAAATCTATCTTTAGAGCTAAGCAATCAATTTCCCAGGAAGATTCATACATTATCACATGGGTATATTAAAATTTTCTGTTTAATTTACTCCACTGTCATGCTATTTTGGAGGGTGGAAAGTAGGGTAAAATTTTGATTTTTCCAAAAATACAGCATATGTATGTGTGTATATGTTGTATGTATGTATGTATGTGCATATGTGTACATATATGTATGTGTGTACATATACATATGTGTGTATATATATGTATGTGCCTGCGTATATCTACCATCTACCCAAGTATTTATCTATCTATCTATCTATCATCTATCTATCTATCTAAGTGTCCTCCCTTTCTCCATGTCACTCTCCATTCTGATCTATCCTCCACTCAAGGAACCTGCTAATAACAGGTAGAAGTTGCAGAGAAGCAGATTTAGTCTTGATTTAGGAAAAACTTTCTGAAGATCTTGGTTGTCTAAGAGAAGAATGGGCTATTTTAGGATGTAATGAGATCTCCATCTTCTATTACTGAATGTCTTATGTAGGTTGAAATGAGCATTTGTCAGAAATCTTGCCAAGAGGATTGCTTTGCAGCATCTTCAAGATGCAGATTGGACTAGATGGTTTCTGAGGACCCTGCCACCTGAGATACTCTCTGATTTGTATATATCTATATGTCATTGTTCTTTAGTCATTTCAATGATGTATGAATCTGAGATCCATTTGGGGTTTTCTTGGCAAGATGCTGGAACTGGTTTATCATTTTCTTCTCCAGTTCATTTTACTGATGAGGAACCTGAACCAAACAGGGTTAAATGACTTGTCCAGAGTTATACAGATAGTAAGTATGTGAGTTCAGATTTGGCATGTAGAAGATGAGTCTTTCAGAGTCCAGATCTAGCAATCTACCTACTATGCCATCTAGCTGCTGTAACTGTACAGTTATATAGTATATGCTATATAAAGAATATTGTGTATTTTTATATAATAACATATATGTTATATAAAGAAGTATAGATATAGTTATGGGCACTTAAACATTTTTTGAGACAAGACTATTCGTAATACTTTTGACAAAAAAGGTTTTTACTACCTTCTGTAATAGCTGATTTCATTTAGAAATTTATATTTTGGACGAATGTCTGCATAGTACTAGTGATTCGATTTGGCCAAAAATGATTTTGATATGCACAATAGATAGAACAATAAAAATATTCTCAGCAAATAAATGTCTTGGTTACATAAATGTTGTTATAGTCTGAAATCATTTGGCTATACATTATTCATGTAGCTGAATTATTGTCTTTAGTGAAATAGCCAAGGCATCATTCCAGTCAAATGAATCACTGCCTTCTTATATTGTCTTAACTTCTCTAATATTTCATTTTTTTATATAGGCAGCCGTGTCTACTCTGAATCTCTCTTGCTGCATTTGCAACTTGATCCTTCTTGATTTCTACCTTCCCACCTTGTAACAGCTTGTCACCCTCTTATTTATACTGTTAAATCCCTTCTTAACCTCAACATTTCCTGAACATCCAACCCCCAATTTTCTTTTTCTAAGAGGGCTTATTTTTTCTATTTTTGTAATATTAAATGCTGTTCTGTGGAGAATTTAAAAATTGTTTATGTCTATCTTAAAATATGGAGTCTCCAACCAGAAACAATACTCTAATAAGTATCAGACTGAGGTGGGGAGGACAGGGGACCAGGGAGGGAAGGGAAAGGAATTTAACCCTTTCCTCTTCTATGTAATACTTTAGTTGAGTACCATGTTGTCTTTCTAATAATGCAACCTTCCTGAGTCATATACTCCTAAGCTCTTTCTTAATAGAACTTTTGTAATGGAAATAATTCCCCATGTATTAATCCTAGAATATGATGTTCATATTTCAACTTTACCCAAGTTTAAATGGAACATTTGTGTAATATGACTAGTTATTTTAAGTTCAGTATCTGTCTTTCTAGGCAGGATCACACCACCATTTCAATATTCTGACTACCCACTTGATAATACTACATAGCAGTTCACTGATTCACTAACACCTTTGTAGGAAAAGGGATAGCCAGAAAATTGGGAGGAATAGAGAATGTGGAGGAGGGACTAGTGGTAATGTATACCCTCCCAACTCAACTTGGTGCCTAATTCTTCTAGACAATTTAGACAGAGTCTGTTTCTATAGTGCTAACTGAATTCCCTGACTCTTGTTTCTTTCCTATTTCAAGGTTTTAATTATTTATCTCCTTTTTGTGATAAGACTATCATTAATGGCAGATGGCTGTTTTCATTGAGAATCACAAAGCCCATATTTGACTTCAATTTATGCATCCTCCCTTATTTTGTTACCCGTGTCCAAATTTCTGTCTATTATTAACTTTGGGTCTCCTCATATTATAGCTTTCTAAGCATTTATCTTGTGTAGTTAATGCTGCTTCTAGGGTTTCACTATCATTTCATAGGTGCGTTAGTTGTCATTTATACAAGCTGATTCTTTTTAAAGAAATTGCTTCCTGCTTCCACATGTAATATATTTTGTCATATTGGAAAACTAATGTATAGACACAATGCTCTATTGACACAATATCAAAATATCTATAGTTTTATTCCTTTACCTGTGGAGTGGAACCTCATGCAGATGATCTACAGGAGGAAATGGACAAGAGTCAAATAGAATGAAGAGAGAAAGCTGGGTGTAATTGGCAGCAATAGAATAAGTATCCAAATTGATGAGGTGAAGGATCTGTTGAAGCATCTAAGTATCTCCAATTTCTTACAGCTAATATGTATGTATGTTGTCTGGACACCCTCACAATTGTAACATAATATCACCTCTCATAAAGGGCATGTAGACATATATTTATTCTCTTTATTGCTTAGCTCATACCACACTACCCTAACACCAGTTGGTTTAGGTTTTTCTTACCATATTAGGGATAACCTTACTAAAGAAAAATACACTTGCCCGTACTCATCACTCTAGTTTTTAAGACCCCACCTATGTATTTTTATTTACACAATTGCCACTAACAATGTAATACAACACTATGGTCTACAGCAGGAGTGTGGCCCTCCAGGTCCTCAAATGTAGTCCTTTGACTGCAAACTTCATAGTAGATATCCCTCTAATAAAACAATTTGTTCTGTAAAGCTTGGACTCAGTCAAAAGACCACATCTGAGGACCTAGAAGGATACATGTGGCCTTAAACCTGTAGGTTCCTTACCCCTGTGTGTATAGGTAACCTACCTGCCAAACACTGAATTTATACAAATTAGCCACTTATACTAATGACCTATTTAAATTGTTAATATAACAATATCTTTGGTCATAAGACAAAAGACATAATAACATCATAGATTCTCATATACAAAATGAAATAACAGAAGAAATGAAATACTTCACAGTCTATATATAACTAGTTCACACTCTTCCAGAAATGCACTCATTATTTGTGAAAGAAAGAGGCACACACTTATAGGAACCTATCAGGAAAAGCACATGAGGGAGGAAAGAGCTCTACACTCTCTGCAACTTACAACTCTCAGCCTTCAGCTTTTATGTCATTGGCACATTGTCTCATACTAAAAGATTTATCTGCTATGAAAATGAGAAACAATTTTTACAAGTGTTTCTGATAAAGGCCTCATTTCTCAAAAATGTAGAGAAATAAGTCAAATTTATAAGAATACAAATCATTCCCCAATTAAAAAATAGTCAAAAGATATGAACAGGCAGTTTTCAGAGGAAAAATCTAAGGCTATCTATAGTTATTTGAAAAAATGCTTTAAGTCACTATTGATTAGAGAAATACAAATTAAAACAACTGTGATGTGGCATCTCATATCTATCATATTGACTAATATGACAAAAACAAAGAAAATGAAAAATGTTGGAGGGGATGTGGGAAAATTGGGAATGATGCATTGTTGATGAAGTTATAAACTGATCCAGACATTCTGGAGAACAATTTGAAACTATGCCCAAAGGGTATTCAAACTGTGCATACCTTTTGATACAGCTACTAGGTCTGTATCCCAAAGAAATCATGAAAAAGGGTAAAAGACCCACATGTGCAAAAATATTTATAGCAGTTTTTTTTGTGATGGTAAAATATTAGAGAGTGAGGGGATGCCTATCAATTGGGAAATGACTGAACAAGTTGTGGTGTATGAGTGCAATGAAATACTATTGTGCTTTGAGTTATGAGGAGGAAGATTTCAGGAAAACCTGCAAAGACTTCCATGAACTGATGCTTACCAAAGTGAGCAGAACCAGGAGAACATTGTACACAGTAACAGAAACTTTGTGTATGATCAACTATTTTTTTGTTGACTTTTCTCAACAATACAATGATCCAAGACAATCCCAGAAGACTCATGATGGAAAATGCTATCCATATCCAAAGAACTACGGAATTTGAATACAGATTGAAGCATAAGATTTTGCTTTCTTGTGGCTTTTCCCTTTTGTTCTGTTTCTTTTTTCACATGATGACTAATGTGGAAATATGTTTAACATGATTACAATGTATAACCTACATCAGATTGTTTACTATCTTGGGAAGACAGAGTGGGAGAAAAATTTGGAGCTCAGAATCTTATAAAAATGAATGTTGAAAACTATTATTTTATGTAATTGGGAAAATAAACATTATTTACTTTTAAAAAAGAGAAGAAAAAAGAAAATAGGTAAAAATATTTTCTTGCTACTAACTTGTCACTTGGTGCACATTGCTCTTCAACTGGACAAATCTCCCTTATATTCACAGTCAGTAGTCATTAATTAATTCATTCATTCATTCAGTCGGTCTGTCTGTCAATAAACATTTCTTAAGCACAGGAATGAACAATAACTTGTGTGAAGCCATGATGAGAAGTACAAAGTAGTACAGGTGGGTGGGAAATGATGAGATGGTTGGTCTGTGCAGTCTTCAAATGGCTTAGAAAGAATTTTTCACTCCACTTTCCATTCAGCATTCACAAAAAATATCAATTTAGATTTTTTCCTTAAAAGAGCACTTAGTGTTATCTTTTCACGCAAATAGATGTTTCCTAACTTGGAGAGCTATGAAGCTCATCAGGCTTGCTATCCCTAGGCTATAATAACTACACCATTCAAAGTTCACCTAAAATAGCCCTGGTTGACTTTTTTGGTCAAGGCATACCTGCTTAGTCAACTATTCCTACGAAGAAAAGACACTACAGTACTGATATTCACCATTTCTGCTTTAGAATCTCAAACCAGAGTGAGATAAACAAGTACAACATATACTGCTGAGACTTTTCACCTCTCGTTGGTTTTAGATGGAGCTTAAAATCAAAAGTTGAAATTATAATCTTTATTCTGTCAATCAGGAATTATAAGGGGGAAGCCATCTGTAAGATGAATGCTCTTCCAGTTGGTCTCATCAAACTGTTCCAATAAACTGCAATTCTTATCTCCAAATGTATCCTAAATCATTAGTTGCCATATTCTTCTTTATTCAGCCCCAATTTCCTATATCTAATGACATTTGTATCCCCTATATCATTCAATTAGAGACTCCTATTAGTGATGCACATTTAACTATCATAGCTTATCATATATGAACTCATTAAATTAACTCTTGGAAATAAGCAATTATTCAAAAAAAAATCAGACCTCATAATTTAACTTTTTTTTAGTTTTTTCCCTTTTAGTAACAAAAGTGGCATGCAAATGTACTTAGGTACCCTAATGCTGTAAAACTCCTAAAGTCTTCAATATGGTCCAACATCACATTTAAGTCTTTAAAATATGATTATTCATATTCATATTTTCCAGTTTTTGTGAATAAAAATTCTCTCTCCCTGTAAGTGATCAAACTGTTCATATTCATACTCCATCACCCTACATGATTACAAAGTAATTTGCCTTTCTTTTATTTATACCACAGTTCATTTTTTTGTCATAAAAGTCAAATACCATATAAAAGACACCTTTCTCTATATACATTTTTATCATGTAAAACATATTTCTTTATTGGTCATAGTTGTGAAAGAAGAAACAGATCAAAAAGAAAAAAACATGAAAAAAATAAAGTGAAAAAATGTGCTTTGAACTGTATTTAGAGTTCATAAGTTCTTTATCTGAATCTGGATAGCATTTTTCTATCATGAGGTTTTTGGAATTGACTTAGATCATTGTGTTGCTGAGAAAAACTGAGTTATTCATAAATGATCATGATACAACATTGCTGATACTATGTGTGGTATTTTCTTTGTTCTACTGGTTTCACATTGCATCACTTGGTTCAAGTCTTTCCAGGTTTTTCTGAAATCTGCCTGTTCATCATTTCTTATTGCACAATAGTTATTCATTACAGTCATTTACCACAGTTTGTTCAGTCATTCCCCAACTGATGGGCATCCCCTCGATTTCCATTTTACCACTATAAAAGGGCTGTTATAAATATTTTTGTACAGATAGTCCTTTTCCCTTTTTTATGATCTCTTTGGAATTCACACTTAGTAGTGCAACTTCTGGATCAAAGCATATGCAGTTTGATTGCCCTTTGGGCATAGTTCCAAATTGCTTTCCAGAATCTTTGGATCTGTTCACAACTCCACCAACAGTGCATTAGTGTCTCAATTTTCCCATATCCTTTATCGTTTTTTATTTTTTGTTGTAATAACCAACATGACAAGTGCAAGGTAGTACCTTGCAGTTGCTCTAATTTGTGTTTCTCTAATTAATAGTGATTTGGAACATTTTTTTCATGCAACTATTAACAGCTTTGATTTCTTCTGAAAACTGCCTGTTCATAGCCTTTCACCATTAATCATTCAGGAAATGACTTGTATTCTTATAAATTTGACTTATTTCTCTATATATTTGAGACATGAGGCCTTTATCAGAAACAGTATAAAATTTGTTTCCTAGCTTTCTGCTTTCCTTCTAATATTGGTTGCATTTGTTTGTACAAAAGCTTTTTATTTTAATACAACCAAAATTATCTATTTTAGATTTTGTAATGTTCTATCTTTCATTTGGTCATGAATTCTTCCCTTTCACATAGATCTAACAGGTAGACTCTTCTTTGCTCTTCTAAATTACTCATGGTGTCACCCTTTATGTCTAAACCATAGACAATTTGACTTTATCTCAATACATAGTGTGAGATGTTGATCTATACCTAGTTTGGGTTTTATTGTTTTCCATTCTCCTAAAGTTGTTAATGAATTCAAACAGATTTTTAGTTGATTCTCTGTGGTTCTCTAAAGTATACAATCATATTTTCTGCAAAGAGTGATAGCTTTGTTTCCTTATTGTCCATTCTAATTTCTTCGATTTCTTTTTCTTCTATATTGCTAAAGCTAACATTTTTATTACTGTATTGAATAATAGTTGTGATAATGGGCATCACTGCTTCACCCCTGAATCATATTGAGAAGGCATCTAGCTTATCCACATTTCAGATAATTCTTGCTGATCGTTTTAGATAGATACTGTTTATCATTAAGGAATGCTCCCTTTATTTCTATTGTTTTTAATAGGAATAGGTGTTGTATTTTGTCAAAAGCATTTTCAGCACCTATTGATATAATTATATGATTTCTGTTAGTTTTGCTATTGACATGGCCAATTATGTTGATACTTGTCCTAATATTGAACAATTCCTGTGTTACTCATAAATTCCACCTGCTCATAGGTATATAATCTTTATGATATATTACTATAATTGCTTTTCTAATATTTTATTCCAAATTTTTGCATCTATATTCATTAAAGTAATTTTTCTATAATATTCTTTCTCTGTTTTAGCTCTTCCTGGTTTGGGTATCTGCACCATATTCAGGTCATAAAAGGAGTTTGTTAGGTCTCCTTTTTCACCTATTTTTTTTCAAATGGTTTATATAGTATTAGAATTAATTGTTCCTTGTATGTTTGGAAGAATTGACTTGTGAACCAATCTAGCCCTGGGAATGTTTTCTTAAGAAGCTCATTAATGTCTTGTTCATTTTTTTTTAATGGGTGGCTAGGCATTCTATCTACGAATCTGCTAATTATGGGCTTGCTGCTGGCTTGCTTGGATACTTCCTGCCTTGGAATGTGCTTCTAAGTGAGATAGACCTTTCCTGACAATCTTCCAAGTTTTTTGGACTCAAAGATTATTTCACATCATCTTTTTAGTGACTCTGCTGTTCCAAGACTTGGTTGAGGTCACTATTTTATGGTTGTTTGGAAGTGAATACAGGCAAGTTATGACAATTTACTGCTTAATCTGCCATTTTGGCTCCTAGAAGTCAGCAAAACTTATACACATATTTTAATAGTAATTTTTTTTTCAATTTCATGTAAAGACGACACGCAATCTGATATAGGCTATACATGTACAGTTATATTAAACATTTTTCCACATTAGTCATATTATAAACCAAAGGGAAAAATACAAGAAAGAAGAAAAAGAGAGAAAATAATATGCTTCAATTTATGTTCAGAATCCATGATTCTCTGGATCTGGATAGAATTTTCCATTTTGAATTTTTTGGAACTGTTTCAGATCATTGTATTGCTGAAACGAGATAAGTCTATCAAGATGATCATCACATAATGTTGCTGTTACTATGTACAGTGTACTCCTGGTTCTGCTCACTTCACTCAGTGTCAGCTCATGTAAGTCTTCCCAGGTTTTTCTGAAGTCTGCCTGCTCATCATTTCTTATAGCACAATAAAATTGCATTACATTCATATATCACAATTTGTACAACCATTCCCAAATGATGGGCATCCCCTCAATTCCTAATTCTTTGCCACTACAAAATAATAGCTGATATAAATATTTTTACATATGTGAGTCCTTTTCCCTTTTTATGATTTCTTTGGGATATAGACATAGTAGTGGTATTGCTGAATGAAAGGGTTGTATATAAATTTAACAGATTTTATTAAGCCATAATTCTTTTCTTATTCGTGTTAGGTATCAAAATGTTTACCTTGCATTGTTTAATATTTGATGAAAGGTTTTGCTTTATAGTAGTATTTTTTCTTCTTATCTCTAAATTGAGAAATATTTAAAAGAGCATTCAAGGGACAGCACATTATACTGTTATAGTATTTCTCAAACTTTTTTTGTTCTCAAGTTACCAGCAAACTCTTAAAAATTGAAGACTGACCTAAGAGCTTTAAAAAAATGTGGTTATTAAATCTATTGATATTTACCACATTAGAAGTTAACCTTATTTTTATTATGAAGATAGTTTTGACCTCCAGACTCCCAGAAGGAGACTAAGGAATCCCTAGAGTTCCTACTCTACACTTTGAGAACCTGTGCACTAATACAATTTTTATCAATTTTTAGTCATTTATTTTCCTTCCTGTACTTCCTTTCTTCTTCTCTCTTTTTCTCTTTCCTTTTTTTGCTTCCTTTTTCTATCTGTATTATTAATGTATTTTTTTTTGAGAACCTGTGCACTAATACAATTTTTATCAATTTTTAGTCATTTATTTTCCTTCCTGTACTTCCTTTCTTCTTCTCTCTTTTTCTCTTTCCTTTTTTTGCTTCCTTTTTCTATCTGTATTATTAATGTATTTTTTTTTTTGCATAATGAGAAGATCTTTCGCCTCTATTAATAGGCTCATGTCACCTTCTTGAGTCACATGTAAATCTGAGTCACATAAGTCAGTGGTGGGAAGAGCTTGCCCAATAGGTAGAGCAGGAAGGGGTGTAAAAGGAAGGGTAGAGCAGAGCTGAGAGGAATTTGGACACAACAGTTAGAACTGAGAGAGAGAGATGAATCAGGCAGCGTGCTGTGAGTTTTTATTTGTGGGAAGGCCCTAGCAAGGGGAAGGCTTGGGGATAGCGGTGCCTGCTGCATTGTTATTGTGTATAGGTTTCTTTGTTGCTATGATGGATTTGGCTTTCTGGTGTTTAAGTAAATGTTTTGGTTCTGTCTTCTATGTGAACAGTCTGTTATATTTTGCCATTCAGAATTATATTAGCATATTCATAGCCACTGTAGGTACAGTGAATATCTTGGTGCTATACCATCTCTCCCTTTCTTACTCTCCTATTATCCTTATTCTTTCATTCCCTCCTTCCTTCCTTCTTTCCTTTCCTTCTTTTACTTCATCAATTGTGATTTTTTTAAGTGCTTGAATCATAGTCCTTATTTTCATGGGACTTACAGTCTAGTTAGACAAATAGATCTTGAATATAAGAAAAATAACTCATGTTACAAGGCAGTATATTAGAAGGACCAAGTGAGTAGGTAATAATTGCCAAAGGAGTTTAGAACAACATTTACTGGGGCTGAGCAGGTCAGTGACAGCTTTGTGGAATATGTGGGAAGAGGATAACTTGACAAGAAACAACAACCCCTTCAAAGTAGAGGGAATAATGTGAAGAGAGGCAAAAAGTAAGAAATAATCAGACAATGATTAATCCAATATGATGGCAGTAGACAGTTCACATAAGGGAATAGAGGCAAGGCAAATTGGGGCAAGATTATTAAAAAGAAAGAAAAGAAAAGAAAACTGCAAAGGAAAGTAATTCTGAAATCCTAACTTGAAGATGAATGTGATATTGTGGTGCCTTTTACAAGTATGAGACCACAAACAACACAGGTGTAACAGAATCTGCAAAATCGTGCTAATAATAGTCTATTTAAGTAATTGTGAGATCCCTTGCATTCAATGTGCCCTATTTTCTTCTCTTCATGCATCTAATCCCTACAGGCTCCTTTTGTGTTTGTTGTTTCAATATTGAACTGAAGACATCTGTGGGTGGAAAAGTAATTGGTTATTTTTTTTTATGATTTGAGAGATCCTAAGAGAAATCTCTATCCCCACATCTTTCCCAATAACTGAATTTCTATGATTAGTCATTTTAAAAATAAATATTAGCAATGTCTGACATAGAAATCTAAGAATTTCATACCTTATCCTGGGTTTCTTTCTTTTCTTTTTTTTCTTTTTTAGGGAAAAGTGACCTAATCAAAATAATGCTTATCTAACACACAGTTCTCCAAGATATATCTGCCTCTCATACTCCTTAGTTTTCCTTAAAGCTTAGCTCAAACATTACCTCTTTCAGGCTAAAAATTTTAACCAGTCGAAACTATGTTCTATTTTGTTCCCTAGGTCTAAATGGACCCAGAGCTGAAGGAGAGGGAAAAGTGTACCAAAATTGCCGCTGGAAAATTCTAAAGCTTTTTAAATGATCATAAACTGACCATGAGAGTAAAAGAATATCTTTTAATGCCAACATCCTAACCATGCAGCTGGTTGACATGAACAACAATCTTTGAAGTGTTGAAAATTAATATCACACAAAGAACAATGAGGAATAACTTGGTAGATGTGAAGAGGCTCCAATATTGAGGAATTTCATAGAACAGGAGCAAAAGATGTTATCAAGGGAACAATGTAAAATGAAAAGAAAATGGGCTGCTCACATGGTAGTGACAACAGATTATTCTGTTGCCTAGATTGTCAGTATCATTGTGGTAACCTGAAGAAGGCAGGTGAAATTAAAGAAAGCCTCCAGAACTTTGGATGGGCTTCCTATGTTGAACTTATGGGATGACATGGGCAAGAGCTTCACAGGATGATCAGACTTGATAGTTACATTTTCATCAATGAAGAAAACTGAATCCATGAGTGTATATATGTGTGCGTATGTGTATATGTATGTGTATTTATATATAAGCACATATGTTGTGCACATATATGTATATATACACATATATGTATGCATGTGTGTATGGCATGAACATATGTGTGTATATATGCAGAGAGAGTGTGTGTGCGTGTGCATACATAGTGTTTAATTCTCTTCCCCATAGAATATAAGCTTCATGAGGTTAGGAATTGCTTCTTTTTTTCCTTTGGATGCCCAATTCATAATAAAATCCTAGTCTCATAGAAGGGATTTAAGAAATACTTGTTGATTAATTGTAATAGATAAGTCTTTTTTTCTTGATGTTCATCTCTGGATAAAGATTAAAACTTATCACCAGAATGGAGTCAGTTTGGAAATGAGATAATGAAAACAAAGCATTGGAGATGCTTTTTGTAACAAACTTTTCTAGAGTGTAATTGGTTAAGAAATTAAATTAAAGAATGAATGGAATGAAGGAACATAAATTTGGGCTTATCTGTTGGTTAATATTCTTAGAACTGGTGCCAATATATAGCATGCATACATTAGAATAAGATAGGGACACTAATTAACTAAATAGACTGATGATATCTAATTTATTTTCCTAGTTCCCATCTGTTTATCCCATGCAAAGTCCAGCTTTTAGCAGCCTAAATGGAGCTAAATTAGAGGCAAAATTAAGTGGCTGGAGCTATAGATGCAGCCATCAATCAAGAACCAGAAAAAAGACTCAAGTTCAAATATTTTCACAGGCACTCATGTTATATGACTGTAGGAAAGACACATCCTCTGTCTACCTCAATTTCCTCATCCACAAAATGGGAATAATACCACCTAATTCTCAGGGTTATTATGAAGATTAAATGAGATATTTTTAAGTGATTTCCAAACTTTAAAGTTCTATATAGATGTTAGTTATTGTTACTATTAACATGAATGAAGCCTAAACCAAGAGGCCATTTTGAATAAGATTGTGATGCAGTCAGTTTGTCTTTACGGCTCCTTATCTCAAATTTCTGCTCCCTTTTCTTCCTTTTCTGAACTTCTGAACTCTGCAAGTCCCTAGGGTGCTAATGCTGTACTGTTGTACCTCTTTATCCACACAGAGAAGATATTTAATAAAATGTATTTACACTAACATGATAGGGACTTAAAGAATTAGCCCTCGCAGAAGTATTTTGATGTCAGAATAGGGAAACAGGGGAAAGACATTTGTAAAGAGGTAATCATCCTAGATGGTGAGACTCCAGGCTGGGAGATGATGGTATAATTTTCAGGACAATGCCTTCATCGTGCTTCTCAAATAAACAAGGTATACAATCCTCAAGTGTTCGAAAAAATATAAAATAGCTGTAATAAGAAAGGAGAAAGCAATAGGAAATGAATGAAAAGACTGGCAAGTAACGTTAATTGTTTGACTAATCAATTAATCACCAAATATCTCTTGAGTTCCTGGTATGTTTTAGGCACTGGAGATGTGAAGATAAAGGCAATAGTACACTTGTTCTCAAGGAGCTAAGACTCTATTTTCAGGAAGCAATGTGTGTATATACAGATATAGATATAGATATAGATATAGATATATATATATATCTATATCTATATCTATATCTGTATATACACACATTGCTTCCTGAAAATATATATATGCAGAAAAATACAAAAAAAATAAAAGGTTAGCATTAGAAGTTAAACGGTGAGTGGAGACATCAGCAAGGTTCTGTGAAAAAAGGCCATGCTTGTATAACATAAATGTGTAGAGAACCTGACCAACATTTAGAAGCCTAGGAGTAGATAAAGTGAACAATAGGTAGAATTGTAATGGTGGTATTCAGAGTTGAGAATTGCTGCAGTATATAGAAAAAAGCAGTATATTTGGAGTAGGAAGAATTAAGACTCAAGTCCTATCATTGCTACCCAACACTAGGTCAAAGTCCACAAGGAGTCTAGTGAGCCATGGGGTGAACTAGATTTGAGGTAGGCATTTCTGGCTTGGATGCTTCATTAAATCAAGATTTGAAGACAAATTCACTACCAGAGAGGACACTAAAGGTTGAGTTCATAAGAATATAGAGGCTTAGGATTATAAAGTTGGAAGGGAACATAAACTTAATCTGGTCCAACTCTCTTATATTACTGATTAGGAAATTGAAATACAGAGAAGTGAAGTGACTTCCTCAACGTCACATACACAGTAAATAGAGTACAAACTGATCTCAACATATTATAAAAGAAAATGACCAAGTATTGTGAATAATAACGTACTGGTCCAATCATTCTGGAAAACTATTCAGAACAATGCTCAAAGGACTATAAACTGTGCATACCTTTTGACCAAGAAATTATGCTAAGAAAGCCAAGAAAAAGGAAAGAAAGTATTATATGTACAAAAATATTCATGCCAGTTCTTTTTGTAGTAGTAAATAATTTAAAGAAATTATTAAAGGGATGCCATCAACTGAGGAATAGCTGAACAAGTTATGGTACATGATTGTGATGGAATACTATTGTGTTTTAAGAAATAATGAACAGAATGATCTGAGAAAAACCTGGAAAGACTTATATGAACCGATGCAAAGTGAAGTGACTCGTACGTAGTAACAGCTATACTGTAATGATTAACAATGTGAAAGACTTTGTTACTGTGATTGTTACAATGAGTCAAGATAATTCCGAAGGACTGATCATAAAAACATTCTATTGGCCTCCAGCGAGAAAACTGATGAAACTGAGTTCAAAATGAAGCATAGATTTTACTTTACTTTTCTTAGATCTGGGGTTTTTTTGGTAACATGGGTAATATGAAAATATATTTGGCATGACTTCACATTTATAATGGATATCATATTGCTTGCCTTCTCAGTTGGGTAAGGGAGGGGCTGCAGGGATGGAGAAAATTTGGAACGATTTTTTAAAGACAGGAATGTTAAAAAATTAAAAACAATAAAAAGAAAAATGATTGAGTAGAAAATGAGCACGCAAACAGCTTGGCACGAGGTATAACTCTGCCAGATCATTCCCAAGGTATTTTTTTTTAAATTAAATTGGAAGGAATTCAACAAATATATATATATATATATACACACACACACACATACATACACACATATATACACACATTAGAACAGATCTATGGATGTTTTTGTACTCATCTATTGTGAAACCGCAGGATACTTTAAAAAGGAGAAATTTGAGAAGAGGGCCTAGACTTTATCAAATGCTTTTGTAATGTCATCATCATGAATATTATTTTCATCACTGTAGCTATCTGACCCTCAATGCCTCTCTCCCAATAAGATTTTTATCCATGTCTTCCCATAAATCTATCCAATATCCCACAGTTCTTTGTTGGGTTATTTAATGTCTTAAATATCTCACAATAACTCTCTTGGTGACCACCTATTATCTATCAAGACACACTCATTTTTTTCTAGTAATACATCTCTTCAGTGTCTTATGCCTCATAGCCTATCGAAACAATCATTGGCAACATGCTGAAGTACCAACTCTATAGAGGAAAAATCCATGTTAGAACCAAAGCTATTTTAAAGGTGCTCAGGGATCAATTCCCCCAATACCATGAATCTACAAGCTTTTATTAACTTCCTACTCTGTGAAAAAATCACTTTGATAGGTACTGAGGGAGTTGAGTAAAGTTAGTCACTCACTGCTTTCTCCTCATGGATCTCATAGTTCAATAGGAGGATGTGACACAAACACAGATATCTACAAAAATGAATAAAGCCAAAGAAATAAACAGGTTAAAATGGAAAAATAAATTGAGTTTAAACCTGTGGCATATGAGCTGCTGGTGAAATGTCCAAAGAATGGAGTATTCAGATTAATCAAGGAGAATGCTTTTATTCCATTTTCCTCTTTAAAAAAGATATCCAAATAGATTTCAGTAGTGACTCACATACCTATTCACTAATCCAAATAAAAATTTTATGATACACTATGTATGCATCAGTTAGATCTTAGGTAAACTCTGAGAACAAGCCGGTTTTCACAAGTGATCTATAGCAGATTCCATTCAGAGGCTTGATATATCTGAAAGAAAGCAATTAATATCATTCAGGGATACATTTGAATTTGTAGAATGAAATATAGGAATGAAGGCTTTCCTCAAACAAAATGTTTTTCGTATGTATCAAAATGTTGCTTCTCTATGACAAAAGCAATGACTGAAATAGCTATAGAACAATTTGCTGAGTACTAATATCAAATGCAATTTTAAGTTGTTTTTTTGTGTTCATCCTTCATTGCCAAAGATCATGCTATCAGAGAAATGATGACATGACTTTCACTTGACTTTATTTTGAGTGAGGGAGGGCTGTGCAGGTCACCACCCTCACTTCTCCTCCAGAGTCCTCTGAATCCAGTGACCAGATATTTGTCAGGATGACTGGAGATGACCCAGGATGCACTGGGAAACCTTGGGTCCTGTAGGCCAGGGTCTTCACAGGTACTCACTTAGGGTGAGGTAACATCCATTCATTGAATAGACCTGTTTAAGAAGTACCCAGGGCTTGGCACCTTTAATGAGGCCAAGTAAAAGAAAGACATCAGGCTGGAAGGGAAACAGCAACAGCCGCTATTAATAATCACTCTAAAGTCAGGAGGGTGCAGAAGAGCCCTTAGACAGGGGCCCATCAGAGGTAATATATATATATATATGTGTGTGTGTGTGTGTGTGTGTGTGTGTGTGTGTATGGGCATATTATATATGTGTAAATGTGTATTTGTACATTTATGTACATGGATATATGTGTGCATATATACATACATACATATATATATATATATATATATATATATATATATAGACAGGGGACACAGAGTGAGCTGAATATGAAGGGAGAATACCTAAAAAAATAAAATTTATCATTGAATGGAATATACTAGGAGAAAGAAAGGGAAAGGTAGAATGTAGCAAACCATCTCACACAAAAGAGGAAAGAAAGAGCTTTTAGAATGGAGGGGAAGAGCGAGGAGATGAAAAGAAGTAAGTGAGCCTTACTCTCATGGGATTTGGTTTAAGGAGGAATAAGACACATTCAATGGATATGGAAATCTATTTTACCCTGCAGGAAGGCAAGAGGGAATGGGGCAGGAGAGGGAAGGTAATAGAAGAGACAGCAATTTTAAGTAGGAATATGTAAAATACCAAAGATGCTACTACTTGTAGATGAAATCATGTCGATCAGTGAGCATCCCAATATAACACAAAACTTGATTAGTGTAAACTGTAATAATGGGAAAAATATTGTCTAACCATAATCCCTGGTAAAATAAAGTTGATAAAAAATGCACATGACTGGCATCTAGTTGATCAGCTCATCAAATGAGTTCATCATTTTAAATGCCCTAGACAGTTAAGAAAGATGCACACTGAGTTAGACCAAGAAGTAAGTAGGAAAAGAAGGTAATATTCATTTGCACTTAAGAAAAAAATATCCTTTAGGTAATCTGAATGTGTTTGCTTGTACAAAAGCTTAAAAACCAGTGTTCTCTTGATGATACTATATAGCTTCTAATTATTTCATATAACTTAGAATTATGAATCAAAATAACTTAGAAGAATGAAAATGGTCCATAAGCAAAAGGTCAATTGAAAAAGAAAGCTAGTAGGGAGGCTTTAGATTTTTTTCTGTCATGACTCATGCATGAAGCTTTAGATATCCGATAATATGAGGACAATTGATGGAAAATGATCAAATAGTCATTTAGCAAAAAAGATGATACAAGAAATATGTGAGAAAGGCCATCAAGTAGCATCTTAATAGATAATATATGGGGAAACTTGGACAAGAATCCTAAAGGATGAGATGGTGGATTGATATTTTTTAAATATTTGTAATATTGAAATATTCATAAGTTATATGAATATACACTATGAGATCATGGATTTACCAAAGGAATTTTTTTTCTCTAGTCAAAATCAAATCAGTACCTAGAGTATGAATTATTGAAGTTATAAGATGCACAGTATCAAAAATGTATCCATCATAGTACCATAAGCATACCTAATATGACACTTTTCTCAAAGGGTCATTTGTATAAAATGTCCCCATTGGTGGAAATTCCTTACTCAGTTCTCCACATCTGCATGAAGGATGGAGTTGATGGGAGTCTGAGAAAAAAGAGATCCTGGTCTTGGAAAAAAAAAATATGAGGTCCTATTATTTTCAGGTCCCTGAAGGGAGAGAAAAACTCTGGGTTGAAGCATGCATGTAGAGGAATTGTCAGCTTCGGTTATGTACTATCCTCAGTTTACTGAGAGACAGAGAGAATTCAGGAATTTTCCCTTAGGATATAAAGATATATTTATGACTGTATAATATGTGTATATATTCAATATGCATATATGTGTGTATGTACGTGTGTGTGTGAGTGTGTGTGTGTGTGTGTGTGTGTGTGTGTGTGTGTGTGTGTGTGTGTGTGTGAGAGAGAGAGAGAGAGAGAGAGAGAGAGAGAGAGAGAGAGAGAGAATGTTTTTCCCTATTAGAACATAAACTCCTTGAAGCCATGGATTTTTTCGTTTTCATTTGCATTTCCAACTCAGCATAAGTGCTTAGTAACATAGTAAGTGCTTAGCAAATTCTAGGTGATTGACTGACACCCCACTCCTTTTCCAGGGAACTGAAAAAAAACAAGTACAAACATATAGACAAAGTTTTCTAAAGCATACATATTCTTTAAAATAAAGTGCATCTATAGTTTATTAGTGAGTCAACTAACTAATATGCTCATGAACTCATATTATTTTGGTCAAATGTCATTCTGGGGATTGTATACAAATTACTTGGAGTATTTCCAATACACTGAATTAAATTAAAATGTTCCAGTATAGGTAAAATAACAAAGCTGGATGCGGATTGATCATGGTCATATTTAAGTTTGGAACTCACCATGTCCTGTGTTCTAATATTTATTTCCTCTGCATACTATTTCTATTCCATCTCCCTCCTCTGTGGCTTGCTCAGTCTGTCTCAAGACCAGTAATGTTCTCCCTTCTCACCTCTGTCTCTCATGTCTTAGCTTTCTTTAAGGTTTGCCTCAAGAATTGCCTCAGATTCCAAGATTTTCCTGGATCCTCAGAGGGCACTACTCCTTGCCAACTGCCCTCCCCCAAGAATTTTCTGCATTTTCTCTTTGCACATTTTTTGGAATGAAAGGTCTTCGAGGGCAGGGTGTGTCTAGTATTTTTCTTTGAATTTCCAGTGTCTAATTGAATGTCTTACACTTAGTAAGTATTTAGTAAATGCTCTTTAAAAGTGAAGGAAGGGAGGAAGGAAGGACTTATTAGACATCTACTATGTGCTAGGCACTATGCTAACCCTTTAAAAATACCATCTCATTTGATTTTCATATCAATATTGAAGGCAGGTGCCATTATCGTCCCCATATTACAGTTGAAGAAACTGAGGCAGAGAGAGAGAGTAAGTGAACTCCCCACAGTCACACAGCTCGTAAAAGCACATAGGTGCCACAATAGAGCACTGGGTCTGGAATCAGGAGGATCTGAGTTCAAATACAGCCTTAGGTATTTATTTGTTGTACAACTCTGGCAAATCACTTAACTTTTGTTTGCCTTATTTTCCCCATCTATGACATGGTTGCAATAATATCACCTACCTCTCAAGGTCAAATAAGATAATATGATAGCATTTATAAAGGGCTTAATCTTAGTGACTAGCATATAGTAGGTGTCATATAAGTGTCATTATTATATATCTATATCTATCTATATATCTATCTATCTATCTATCTCTATCTATAATCTATATCTATCTATCTATAGATATAGATATATAATTGTTAAGTGCCTGAGGTGATATTTGGACTCAAGGCTTCCTTATTGTGGGATTTGTGCTTTTTATACTGTGCCACCTAAGTGAATGAATGAACACCTATGGTGCCTATTTCACAGATTTTGTGCAAAGAATAAATGAGATAAAGAACGTAAGGCATTTAATAAACCTTGCTCTGTAAATATCAGTAATCAAATGAGTGACTCTGTATGAGACTTTATACAATTCTATTGACATTTTTTGTTTATTTCACTATTCAGCAAGTCCATAGTTTTTGACTACTTGACTTTACAAATAGTCCTTTTAAAACAAGTTTAATGTTAGTATACTGAGCAACTTTTCACAGCTTTCAATCAGTACATAACTCACTGATTTGACTTGTAAACCTCTCTTGGAAAGACACTAATAGAATCTAAAGTCAAAGAAAAGTGAATGGTTTTTCCCTCCTTGTACCCAGTGGCATAACTAGGTCTTCAGAAGCTGGAAAATCACTGCTGGAAGCACACTTATGTTTATCTTCAGACATGAAGCCCTACATGGGCTCTTCAAAGTTAAGAAGCCTGAGCAAAGGTCAATGAGAGCTCTGCTCAAGACTTTTACAACCTTAGCTGTGCTTCCAGCACACAGTGTACAGAAGTCCAAGCTGGGATCTTGTAGCTTTGTGAATGCTTCTTGGCTTTCACTTCAGCTTGTATTTAAAGCGGGATAACTATTTTTTAAAGAGATTTTAAGGCAATGTCCTCTGCTATAGTATTCCCATGTCTGTTTAAGAGGTGTTCTGTGCAGTTCTGGCAGATGAGGTTTCCAATAATTTTGAAATGTTTAACTAGCACAGATTGCTCAACTGGCTGCTGCCCATGCAGTAGGATTTGTTTCCTTTTAATATAAATCAAACATTTCAAATAATGGCCCAGAAAATGAAATTGAACTTTATAGTTTTGGAAAAAGAATATCTGCATTGGTCATTCATGTTCTGTTAGAAAATGTGAATGTAAGAGAAATGAATGCAGTTCATGAGACTGAGATCTAGAAAGGACCTTAGGGGTCCCTGAGTCTAATCCTCTCATTTTACAGATGAGGAAATTGAGATGTAGAGAAGTAAGTTACTTTTCTATGGTCACATAGCTAGTAAATATAAAACCAGAGGACTCATCATTTAGGAGTCTCTCATTGTTTGTAGTGTAGTTCTAATAATAACGAGACGAGAAGGTATATTCAATCCCTGTCCTTTTATTTGATACTGGGTCCCCTCAAAGTGGTTGTCAGTGACTCTACAAATGAGATTGTGTCCCTACTTTTGTAATCAGTTAAAAAAATTAATCATTGCATATTGCTGGCTGGCACAATGTGTTAGGAGGATCAGTATTCAAATTCTACCACTGTTATTTAATAGCTGTAAGACCTTGGGGAAGTTATTTAGTCTCTCAGGGCCTCATTTTCCACGTCTCTAAAATGGGATAAGAATAGTTCTTACCTCATAAAATTGCCCATAGCATCAAATGAAATAACGTGTGTAAAACGTATTTCTAACTTTTTAGCACTATGTAAATGCAAGCTATCATCACTATCATCATTTTCTACCTGCGCATAAACAGCAACCAAAATAATAACAGATGACTAACTTGTCCCAGACTTTCTCCGTCCAAGCTCCATTAATCACAAAAAATGAGAATGGTATGTTAATAACAATACGATCCTAATCTGTAAAATCTTCTAACATGGAATATTAGATGTAATTACTGGTAATATTTTTCCTCTCCCACGGCAAGGGGTGAGAAGAAAGACTGAAACTGCATTTCCTTATTGTACAGAAGAGATTGTCCAACCTGCCTTAAATTCTTACACAGCACAAAGTCTGATTTCTGATACTCTCTCTGAATAAAAATGTGATTTTTCCCAAGGGAAAGTTAACTGACTGGTGGCTACCCTGTGGGTTAAATTCTTGAAATAGGATCCCATTTCTGACATATTGTACAGTTTCAGCTCGCTCTGTTTTTAGGTCCTATTTGCAAAAATATATCATTTGCATGGTCAGGCCATGTTGGTTGTATTACATTTTAGCATACAATTGGGACTCCAGATTCCATGCCTGATTCAGAACCAAAAAGAGGGGTTTATAATAGTGCATTCCTGGAGGGAGAAAGCGTATGGACAGAAAAATTATGAGCATTTAAATTCTCTTCTTCCTCTTGTGCATGTTACTGTATTCTCAGAAGCTTAGTTCCTAGTCAAGGTAGCATGATCATTTCTCATGACTATTTGTGATCCAATTTATGTCATTTTCTATTACTTACAAATACTATTTCTAATCATTTACATACTTCTCTTATGACAACTCTTTAATATGAAAAGTTCAGGTTTTTCAGTCCTCTGATAGTTTGTGCTTATGGTTCATTAAAAAAACAAATGCATAAATGAAATCCTGGTCCAATTTACCATAATAGATTGTTGTATAACCATCACTGAAGATTTTGAGGAATAGTTTAAACAATTTCTTGAAGGAACTAGTTTAATTAACAGGAAGGTTTTTTGCATTGAAGCAAAGATTTGAGCCAGATGACCTTTCAATGATGCTTTAATCTCAGTTGAAAACCCAAGAGGATTTCTCAAGGAGAATTAAAAGAAAACTTTAGCTTTGGATGAAGAAGAAATATCTACAGCTGGTAGCTATCCTGGAATAGTGTGCTAGTGAAGTTACATAGATGATAAGGACCACCTTAAGTAGTCTAAGTCAAACACAAAGATTTCAAGCCATGTCTATTCTGCCTGTCCATCATCTCTGTTCAGGATTCATTTTCCTCCTTTCGAAGTCATAGTCAATCATTGCAATGATACACCCTCTTCCACCCTTGAATCTTCAAACTCATTTTGATTTCTCTGTTCCTGCCTTGGTGATCCCAACCCCTACTATTCTGAGAACAGCTATACCAAAAACATACCTTATTCAATTGTGTGCCCTCTTCAGTTCTTAGCATAGTACTTTTCACACAGTAGTTACTTAATCAATATTTATTAAATTGAATGTAGACATACTCTTATTATCAATAGCCTCCTTAGTTCCCAACATGAAAACTTGTCTTGTTTCTTTTTTAAAAAAAATTTTCACAAAGAATAACAGTTTTTCATTAGGGAAGCATTAAAACTTTTAACAGGGAGTTCAAACCTAAGGCAATTGAAGAGAGTGAGAAAAAAAAATGAGTCAATTTGTATTCAGTGGGATAAGGTCAACAGGTAGACTAAAACTTCCAAACAATGCGGGGTAGGGGGAGCAATCAGTAAATGCAATGTAATAACTGAGCCATTATGAATGATCTTTGAAGTCCTAGAGATCAGGAGAGATGTGATGGGTTTGGAGAGAGATGAATGTTCAATTTTCCAAAAAGGGAAGGGAGGTGCTTTTCAAACAACAAGCCAATAACATGGGAGAGGACAGTGTTGTAATGGAAAGAAAATTTGTATTTGGAACAAAAGGTCCTAGTTTTGACTCCCAGCTTTGCTATATATTACACAAGTAACCTTAGCAAGTCACTTCAACCCTTTTGATTTGTGGTTATTAAGGGTTCAAAAAGAATGACTTCTGTCTCCTTATCCTGTACAATTCAAGAGATGGTTTATGATCACTGAGAAGGAAAGTTAACATCATTAAGAATCAGCATAGATTCATCAGTTGGTCATGTCTAACTGATCTTAGCTCATTTTTGACAAGATATCAGATGCATATACAATATATTGGGGTTCATTTGACATTTAACAATCTTATGACCTTATTGTGGACAAGTTAGGGAGATGTGGGCTAGTTGAAAATACATTTAAAGCTTACCATGGTTATGTACATCTAGAATCTCTCTGCTACCAGGAATGTTGAGGTGGGTACTTATGACAGCACCCCAACATACATGGGAGGACCTGCTATCACAGGTTCTTAGATCCTCATTCATAAAAGGAAAGGCAACTTTTGAGGAATTAACAATCACTTTAATCAAGCACATGTACCAATCCTTTAACCAAGCATATATATCATTCATCTAATTCAGGGGAGTCAGCACCTTGAACTTCAAAGAAAATACAGAGAAATTAAAAGTCAACAGACATGGCTTCCTCTGCCTGAATTCAACAGAGAAGTACAACTATTTGACCATAGTTACCAGAGAGAGAATCACTGACGTCTGGGTTTTCAAAGCTGGGGGGCTCCTTAAGAAGCTTCCCAGTGTCCTCATCTAGCCAAACAAACACAAAGTAAAACTTCACCCTCAGAGTATTTATACCTGTTTTAGAGCCAGAGGGGATAACCCTCTTACCCAGTGCCTTAATAAAAAAAGAAGAAAGCACTTGGGACCCTGCTACAAAACAACTCCCTAATAAAGCTTCCCAAAATGGGCAGATCCATCAATGGGTAGGAAAGATCCTTCTTAATCCCATTATTCAGAAACATTATATTACTTGGTATAAACAAAAACCCCTTGATGGCCCTTACAGAGGTTCATTTAAGCTCTGGAGTTCTGATCTATAACAGAGGTAATGTTCATCAGACATTTACACCAAATTCAGTACCAACATGGGGAGCCAAGGGGAATAAGGAATCACTAAGCTTTCTGATTAGGGGAACTGTCCCATTTCAGAAACTGAACAGGTCAAACTTCCATGATGAAGCCTGTGCATGGCAGCTTCATTTCTAATCTGGGAAAGGAGACCAAATCTGAAATGACAGAAACAAAAGAAAATATAGTTAGTTGGATTTTGAATTGGTTGAAGGATTAGATTCATAGAACGGAACAACTTAAGCCTGAACAGATTCTATGATAGAATTTTGTTCTCATTCTCTTCCATTCAACATTTATAGTTGTGATTTTCATGAAGGCATGGAGAGAATAACTGCCAAAATTACAGATAACACAAATCTAGGAGAGGGGGATACAAAATTGAATCACACAATCTGAATTCAGAAAAATCTCAACAGAACAGAAAAAAATATATATAAGCTGACTGCAACTAGATGAAATTTAAGATTAATGTAAAATCCAACTTAGTTCATTATTGGCTTATCTGTTTGCTTCTTTATTTATTTATTTATTTGGAAGTAGGGACATCTGGGAAGACACTAGAGCAAGGGATTGTGACTCTTTTCTGTCACCTCTATCAATAAATGTGCTTATAAAAAAAGGACAGTAACAACACAGACTAGAAAGAAAATAATTCATCACAAAGAATCTTATAGGGAAAAAAACATGGAAAAAATGAAAACAAATGAGTAAAAAATGAATTTTCCCCACCCAAAAATGAATATATAATATGGGGTAATACAATTGCAATTAAACGAAATACTTCACTAGACAGGAATAATCAATTATCTCAGCTGTAAAACAACACTATCAGAAATTATAGAGCAGAGAATAATAAGCAGAATCAGGAAAACAATACATAAAATAAATACACAAATGTAAATGAAAGGGAAAGGAAAAAACCCAACAACCTGTGATTTCACCAGTTCTCCCAAGTGAGTTAAAACCTTCAACCAATAAAGGTCAATATCTCCTCTGCAACTTATACTCTTTCATTGTTACCTAGAACATTAAGATGTTAAGGGACTTAACAACGGTCATATAGCCAGTATATCTCATAAGACACACCTGATGCGGGTTGTCTTTACTTTGAGGCCAGCACTCTATCCACTACACTGTTTCTCAAAGTAACTGAAAAGAATAATAAAATGAAACTGGACACTGTATAATGACTAAGTCATTATATAGTGGCTAAGCTTGGTCCCAGAGAGAAGTTAAGAAAATGCACTTTTTTGCAGAGATGAGAACCTATGGCTGTAAAATATCACCTCTATTTTGATACTATCTGATAGATGACATATTGGGTGGTTCTAGTGCACTTTTTTCCTTTTTTTACTTTTTTTTAGACAAAGGATGGATTACTAGGCAGGAGATTGGGGAAGGAAGAATGAATTTGAAAATAAAGTTGTTGTAAATATAAATGTCCCTGTTACAGGGGAAAAAAGGTATTCATAAAAATAACATTTTCAATGGGAATGAAGAATTGGAATAGATTAATGGCATGTCAGCTAATTAAAAAACTCAAAATAATAATTTCACCTTAAAGAACCTAAAAATTGCTACTAGTGGGGGATAAAAATAAGCCAATTATATTATACTTAAAGACACTATAGTGCACATACTGCTCCAATATCATTAAGTGTAGATGTAGCAAAAGGAACCAACTTACATATTTAAAGCAAAAGCAAGCTGAAAGGCAGAGAGACAGACAGACAGACAAATAGAGGGGGAGAGAGAGATTGAGAACATGATAGAAAAACAATAATGACAGGCTACCTTATCATTCCTTTCTGTGATGCTGAAATTCTATATAAACAGTTTAACAATAGATCTGAATAGATTTCTAAGAAAAACCAACTCTGATAATTTCTGAGTGGGTATATGGAAGAGTGAACTCATTTTTCAACATGAATGTCAACTCAATAAAAAATAATCATGTGCTAGAGTGTTACATTCATTAATTAATATAGAAAAGCAGAATTTCTCAATATATCTTTTATAGTCCATAATTCATTATGACAGAATCGACTTGAGTAAAAAATTTAGAATTAAATTGGAAGTAACAATATCCTAAAGTAGGAAGGGATCAAACAAGAGAAGCAAGAAAACATAATATTCAATACTTAATTATACATTAATTACAAAATATATGAAATATTCATCATTCAATCAAAACTGCTCTCTCCAAAGCTATCAGTGATCTCTTAGCTGTTCAAATATAATGGCCCTTGCCCAGTCCTTCTTCTTTTTGACATCTCTGCAGTCTTTCACATTGTGATTCATCTTCTTCTCCCTGATAATCTCTAGGTCACACCCACTAAGCACTAGCAAAACTCTGGAAACAAATTATGTGCCTTTTGATTGGGAAATGGCAGGACAAATTGTGATGTATAAATACAGTGTAATATTACAGCAGTATAAAGAATGACAAATATGATGACAAATCAACAGAAATATGGGAAAGTTTTCAACTGATGCAAAAGACAAATGTACTCAAAAGAAAAAATAAACACTATGACTTCAGGGATATACTCTAAATGAAATGACAACCTAAACATGGTAGATTTTAGTAAAAGAAATTCACTAGTGCAAAAATACTTATTAAATGTTGACCACTGCAGAGATTGCAAAATCAATAATTATGTAAACTATGTAAAAAACAGTCTTCTTAAGGAAATTGTGAGTTGTAAGAGTGGAATGTTAAATGCACTGCTGTCAGTTCCATTTGCTATGCTAGATGATTTTGCTTCTGTTTGTTTGTTTGTTCAAGTAAAGTACTAATGGAGAGAGCAACCTGGTAAGAAAGGATTATGTCAAGACAAGATATATATAAAAAAAAAACAACTTTAAAAGCACAACATAGTGGAGGCATAGCTTTAAAACAATTCATCTAAAATATATCAGTTAATTTTAGTGAGTCAAACAGCATTATATATTAGCAAAATTTTTTAAGTCTTGTTAACAGAGGCATGGTGTGCAGTAGGTGATGTAATATTTCCCTTATACTTTTCTTTGGTCATACCAGTGTTGTGTTCAGTTGTTGGCAACAAATTTTGGGAATAAAAAATGACAACAGAACTGTGTTCACAGGACAGTGACTGGGATAGCAAGAATATTGGAATCCATATCATATTATGATGGGTTGAAGAAATTGGAGATATTTGACCTGAGGAATACTTTGAAAGAACATAAGAAATGTTAAACGTGATTTGTGGTGTTTTGCCTAACTCTAGAGGACAGAAACAGGACCAATGGATGGAAAATATAGAGATGTAGATTTCAGTACCATAAAGAAAACCTTCCTACTTCCTTGAGTATAGGGTAAATGAGTCTCACTTCAATGGAAACTTTCTAGCAAGGGTTAGATTTCCATTTGTTTTTGATATTGCAGAGATTTCCATTCAGGTATATGTTGGATTAAAAGATCTCTGGGGGCACACTGAAATTCAGATTCTGTAGTACTCCTAAACCCATGTACTGTTTGGAAGCTATTAAACCATACTGACTGGATCCACAATAAATTTATACTATGTAAAAGCATAGTGTAGTAGAGAGAGGGTTGGCTTTGGAATGAGTGTGATATGGATTTAATACCTGCTTCTGGCATCTAGTGATTCTGTGTCACTATGCAAGGGTCTGTGACATTAAGTGACAGAGTAGTTACTGATCTGCATTGGTTGAAAAAGTTTCTTCATCTGAGTTCCTACAAGATTAAAGTATGGGTCCAGACCAAAAATTAAAAATGAAAATCCTCCCTGGGCTCTCACAGATTTTGGGTGAATTGTGAATTCTTTCTAAACAATTTGTATATTATTGCCTTAAAGAGGTCACTTTGTATATTACTTTTTTTGTTCTTGTGGTGTCTCACGTAGAAATAGTATTCGGCAAGGAAGTGATATTCAATAGAAATTGTGCAGTCCGTGACTATTCCCTACAGTCATTGTAGGAAACCTTCCTGGAGACCATGCCATTTCATGTCTATTTGGCCTCACTAGCCTTTCCTAGTGCCTCCAGATACATAGCATTGTGGGTTCTAACTGATCCAAGCAACATGTAATATTCCTTAGACTGCTGTCGGCACTTCCAGAAAAAACCACACAACTTTGAGGAAGATTATCTCCCTGTGCACAAACTACTTCTCTCCTTCCAACCACTAAACTCCTCAGAACATCCCCATCTCTCACAGTAAGCATAAACCTCCTCTTCTCTGAGACTCATTTTGTCTTCCAATTTCCACATCTCAATCCCTCTACCCTGCCATCTCTAGCTTTGATCTGCATTGCCCCATTTTACTGAGATTGTAGGAATCACTATCCATTCAGTTTTCTCATGGAATTGGTAAAGATATAATATGCATTGCTTTTTTGTCACCCTCTTCCCTTTTTTCATTTATGTGCCCTTTCAATCTATAACTCCATCCTGCAAGATACTAATTCACTTGTAGATATATGTGTCTTTTACTCATCTAAATTTTAGTAATCTAAAATTCTCAATTCATCTTCACTACTTTTTAAACAATCCCCCCTTATCCTATTCATTCATATAATTATTTCTAATCACATATGGCCAAGCAGATCCAAATCTTCATTCTCTATCCACCATTCCACCTTCCCTCTTGTTTTCTCTTTCAGAAGGATGAAGACACCCAAGTTACATCCCTCAGATGATCACACCAGATTATTTTTTTTCTTACCTGGTTCCACTACTTTGGGACTTCTCAGACTGACTTCCATACCATGCCCCATGAGACTCATTATTGACATAACTCATCATCATTTAGTAAGATCTCATCAGATTTGGTACTCGACCTCATCACTATCCTCTGCCTCTCTGATTATAGGATAGAACTCCCAATCTCCATTTAAGGAAAGAATATTAATTCAGATCCCATCATTTGGCACCTGGTTACCTTATTTGGAACTGATATCTCTGCCACAACCTCCTCTCTATTCACCCCTCCTTTTGAATATTGTCTTCCCTTAGTAGATTGCAAGATCCTTGAGGGCAAGGATTGTTTTTCTTTTCTTTTGTTTTCCCTTCTTTTCTTTTTTTGTATTTGTATCCTCGGCACTTAGCACAGGGCATAACCTATAGTGGACGTTTAAAACAGTATTTGCTGACTGATTGATTGATCTTCACATCTCAAAATCATTACATGCGAACTTCACTAATTCCTGTTTTGTCTTTTCTTTTGTCATAGAGCATAAGATGACATTTTCCTCCAAAGCAAATTTCTCACTTGTCACCAGCCTTGGTTTGTCATCATTGTTTTTTTAATCTACAATTTCTTTCTCTTCACTTAACTCTTCCTAAAATTAGGTTTAGTGTGTTTGTAGCCCGAGTGAATGAATGAGAAGATAAATAAATCTCTTCCCTTGGCTCATGTCACAATATCAGATTTGAACCATCTCATCCATCTGGAGACGAAGATTTTGAAATCTTTTTTTTTTAAAATCTATGACATTAAAGCTAAAATCAAAGAAAAGAACAATATATAAAATGTACTTTAAAATATCTGTCTACAAATCCTTGATGGTAGAAATTATGGCTTAGCTAAAACTTTATATCTCCCTCAATACCAAACAAAGAACCTGTATACCATAGGTTCTTAATAGATGCTTTTTGGAGGGGCCTCATAATACTTGTGCTCAATCATAAATCTTTAAAAATTCAAAAGAATGCTATTATTTTATGATTTATTTACAAGTGGGTTTTATCATTTTAATATCAAAATAAAAATAAGAGCACTTATATTACTCTTTTTTATTTTAAAATGAAAGTGTTTATGGAAAAAAATGGATCTATTAAATAGAAAATTGATAGCAATTTCAAATGGAAGAAAAATGTAGCATAGTCAAAATTCAAATTAATTTGAAAAAAATGCTAACAACCATGACAACAGAGGCAAAGTGAGAGAGAGTCTAGGACATGCTGTCAGAAAAGCATGGGTTAGAATATAGAAAGAAATACCTGCTAACTGTGTGATTCTAGGCAAATCATTTAAATTCTGTCTTAATTCCAATTCTGAAATATAAGGTCGTCAGTGAAAATTAGATCATCAGCGTAAAACTCAGATAGAAACAGATCTCTAAGTTATATCTTAACTTAGAAAACCACAAATTGACATTATCCATGGTGTATTGTATTTTTATTTATTTTCAAATGTTTCCTAATTTCATGTTAATTTGTTTGGGGAGAGGAAGGAAAAAAGGCCACTAGAGCCACGAGGATAAAATTTATGGACTAAACGATTTCCAACTTTCCTTCTAAGTACAAATCTATGACCCTACATAAGGGAAATTTTAAAATCTTGATTTTAAAAAGAATATATTTTCAACATGTGAGTATCAGTTTCTCAGGTTAATTTTTAATAACAGAGTTAAACCACTAGAGGGCACTATTTGTCTCTACAGACAACCTTTTTAGACATATTATTTCCATTTCTGACCTAATGTCTATGGGACCTGCCCTTTGGAATCTGATAATAGTTCTAGGTTCAAAGTTGATTGTTGTTGAGGAGACAATACAACTTATAATTGCTTAGGTTATATATTATTTAGAGTTTATCCTTTGACCAGTTGAGGCTCTAATACTATTTGTAAGTCATGGGTGTTCTGCCAACCTGTAAGCAAAGTACTTGAAATCTACAGGGTACATCAGGTCTTACCCCATTCTCTTTCAATGATGAAACCCCAAAATTTAGAAGACAGTTCACTGTCAGGGCAGAATCCTTGTTTCTCCACACTGGTACTAAGGAGGCATGAGCTACCAGACATGCAATATCTATACCAACCATCAAGAGGCACTCCAAGTCCTGAGTTTCCAAATCAGGTTACTGTGCATGTAGGCATATCCCATTGCAGTCTGAGCCCTACTCACTACCAACTAAGCATGCTCAGATCATAGACCCCCTAATTGCTAGAGCCCAAGTTCTGACGTCATCTAGGGATGTACTTATTCTAAATAATCACTTATAATTTACCAAATGACTGTAGTCTCCATTCCAACATGATTTAAACTTTCCAAACTTCTCATGCCCCTCACATATTTAGTACATATACTCATGAAATAATAATATTATCATTATTAAAGATGATGATGAGAAAAATATAATACATGGTTAGAATTCCAGAGAAACAAGGATATTCTTAACAGGGCTTGAAATCTTAACTCCCCTCATTTGGTCTTCAATGTTTATTTTTCTACAGATGCATCCAATGACCATATTGGCAGAGCATCCTCCCCTAAGCATTTTGATCTCAAAGCTGAAGAGTATAGACTGAGCTATCTTAAATCACCGCATGTCTTCATGGGTTTTTCAGTGCCCATCTACTGGTTATTTCCTGTTATTTCATTTTCCTCCTGATGGTCTTCTCAGTGACTAGGGGTGAGAAGGTCAAAGCAATCATGTGACCCCAAATTTATGTTGCAAACTTGGAATCCAAGAAGCTTGGGAACAAATATTCTCCTGATGAAGAGAGAGACTTTTAAAATTTCCATTATTGTTCACAACCTCTTGCAACTCAATAACTAAGTCCTTTATATTCTTCATTCCCCTCTTCCATTTTCCCAACTCTTAATGGAAAACAATGAGGAAAAGTAAAAGATATTGGAATTTTACTAGAGACCATGCTAGAGACAAATGCTACATTGCCATTCACTTAAGACTCAATCACTGGTAATGTCTTTGACTCATCTCCTTTGATATCAACAGTTAATTAGTTGTCAAGTTTAGGCAATTCTAACTATTCAACGATAATATATTGCTTCTATTTTTACACCCTCTATCTTAATTTCAAACCACATTAACACTTAGCAGAGTTATAAAGAGGAATTTTGTCACCTGGGACAAAGTTGGGGAGTAAGGGTGATCACATAACAGTCATCTTCGTCCTTCCCTTCCCTCCCCATTTAGGTGTAGCAGTGAAGTCATGCTGGGCAAATCCCAGAGGGCTGTTGGCAGCACAAGGTAGAGTAAATCTTGGTTTAACAGTCACATAGAGAAATAGAAATACCCAAGAAGATGGGGGAAAGGGTTACAGAAGATATTTTGCCCTATGGGGGATAGTTCATCTAAACAGCACCCTGGAAGATATAGGGAAAGGGGAGAGTCAAAAGGATTGGGTTGGGACTGGAGAGAAGAAGATCCTTGTGTCAGAAGGTAGACACTTAGAGAGGGACTGTTGTGGAGTAAGTGAACTCAGCAACTCTGAAGGAGACAGAGGGTGGTGATTTAGAAGACAGTTCACTTTGGGAGGGTCCAGTTACACCGGGAAATGCAAAGAAGAAGTAGAGATTGGAGGAGGCTGCAGGGGTGGGTCAGAAAGAGAGCAGAATCCTTGTTTCTAGAAATAGATTAGCACTACTTACAATCAAATTATCTCAAGGTCCTAGGAGGAACACTGTTGATATACTCTTTCTACTCATCATTTTAGCTCTCATTGGTATGCTTCTTATATAAATTAGCCACTCACAATAATGAAACAGATCTCCAACATAACTATTTAAGACCACACCTAATGATACGTTATATAAGTACATGAATAATAAAATATAATATGCATATACATTTCAGTAACCCTCACATCAATATCAATCAATCAATCAATAAGCATTTATCAAGTAGCAACTATGTTCAAGATCTTATACTAAGAACTAGAGAGATGAGAAGAGACAAATAAACAGTCCCTCTTATCACAGACTGGCAATCACAAACTATAATAAATATTTATGGGGAAGAGTGAACTCACATTTACAGGAACATAACAGGGAAGCATAAGCTACAGACTTTGATGTCATTGGTTCATTCAGGAACATGATACCACAGAAAATGACTTTTCAATTTTTAGGAGTTTTAATTTGGTGTTTAATTGGAAATTTTTCATTTGTGTTTTTTTCTCTAGTGATTTTTTAGCCATGTGCCCAATTCAATGATCTTTTCTTTCTCTCTTTTATTGATGTGCCTTTTTCAATGCTCTATTCTTCTTTTGAGATCATCCTGATAAAATAGATTCCCATCCATATAATCTAAGTAGATTATTTCTAAGTATCTTAATGATGATAAAATTCTTTTTTCTTTTATGTTGCCTATTTGTTTTTTCATTCATCTCTTTATAACATTATTTTTTAAAATGTTGACTTCCAAATCTTCTCCCTCCAGCCTCTCCCCCACTCATTGAGAAGAAAAATGATATATAAATAATACATGTGACATTATGCAAAATATATTTTCATTTTACTCATGTTACACAAAAAAAGAAAAATGAAGAAAGTGGGGAAAAAAGTATGCTTCATTCTGAATCTTTTGGAATTATCTTGGATAATTATCTTCATCAAAGTAGGTAGATCTTTCACAGTTGATAATCCTTACAGTATTGATTTGGGGACAGGTAGGTGACACAGTGGATAGAGTGCCAAGCCTTGAGTCAGGAATGACTCATTTTTGTTAGTTCAAATCTGTCCTTAGACACTTCTAGCTGTGTGACCCTGGGAAAATCACTTAACCCTGTTTGCCTCAGTTTCCTCATCTATAAAATGAGCCTGAGAAGGAAATGGCATATTACCCCAACATCTTTGCCAAGAAAATACCAAATGGGTCATGAAGAATTGGATATGACTGAAAAATGGCTCAGTTTCAACCCAATGGTTCTTACTGTGCACAATATTTTCCTGCTTATACTTACTTTACTTTGCATCAGTTCATATAAGTCCTCCTAGGTTTTCTGAAACATCCTGCTCATCATTCCTCATTGCACAGTAGTGATCCATAACAATCACATACAAAACTTTTTCAGTCATTCCCTAATCTATGGGCACCCCCTCAATTTCCAATTCTTTGCATACATATAGATCCTTTTACTTTTTCTTTGGCAGACATAGTAATGTAATTGCTGGATCAAAGCGTCCAGATAAACTTTTGTACATAGTTCAAAATTTTTCTCCAGAATGGTTGGGCCAGTTTACAATTCCACCAACAGTACATTAGTGTTTCTGTTTGCTCATATCCCTTCCAGCATTTATCATTTTCCTTTCCATCATGTTAGTCGATCTGGCAGGTGTGAAGTGGTATCTTAAAATTCTTTTAATTTGCATTTCTGTAATTAATAATAATTTAGAGCATTTTAATGAAACTATTGATTTACTTTCTTTTGAAAAATTGCCTACTCATTTCCTTTGATCATTTTTTAATTGGGTAATGGCTCATTTTAAAAAAATCTGAATTTCCTATAGATTTGATAAATGAGGCCTTTATTAGAGAAACACTGTAAAAATTTCCTTCAATTTCCTGTTTTCCTTCTGATTTTGGTTACATTACTTTTGTTTGTGCAAAAAAAAATCATAATCAAAATTATTGATTTTTCCCATCATTTTCTCTATATCATTTTGGTCATTAACTTTTCTTATCCATAGACCTAACAAGTATATTTATTTTTAATTTTAAAGTTGTTTGAAGGGATATGTTGAGAGAGCTCAGCTGAGTGCTTCTTCTACTTCTGCCATCTTCATAAGCATTACCTTCTAAAGTAAACAGCAATTCTTTTTAATGTAGATAACTACAGAGCTCTTCACGTTTCCTCTCTCTGGGACATACAGACCATTCCAGATAGTTATTCAGTTATCAGTATACTGCGTTGTCCAGTCAGAATTCATAGCTCACAGAAAACAAGAACAGTTGACAGACTGCATAGCCTATGGACCTCTTGTTTTTCAGAAAAGTAGCCGCAGAAGTTAACTTTCACCCTTTCTGTTCTTTCAAGCAAGATCAGGGAAGGGACCAGAGAAGGAGGACATCAACAAGGAGAATACTCACTTCTGAGAAAGCTTCAACTTTCTTAAGTTCTAGGAGTCACTGAAGAACTGTATCTGGAACTGTAGTCCTGATCTGTCAGTCTTGAACTAGCAGCCACTGCTTTCTGGTCAGATCACTGCACTTGTTGCTAGTTTATTCAACAGCTCCAACAAGTTCTTTTTCTTTTTTTTTTCTTTTTTGGCCCCTGCTGTTTCTTTTCTTTTTGGTCTAGTTCTTCTGTTATTTCACTAGACGATCTTCGATCTCAGATTCTGCCTCCTATAGACAAAGGACTTAAAACAGAACCTCTGGCCTGTAGTAAAATAAACTCATCTTTCACTTAATAGCTAACAACTCACTTAATTTCTCCTGTGAAATCAATAAAATCCATTTAAAATCACAACTCAGTCTCCAAATAATTATGTAATCTCTGTCTGCCTCTCTGTCTCTGTCTTTGTCTGTCTCTATTTCTATCTCTGTGTTTCCTTCTTTCATTTTAACCATATGAATCTTCAGAAAGCAATGGAATAGTGGTATTACAATGCTCAACCACTTTTAATGTCTCAACATGATCCCAGCAACTAGTTTTGTTTCCATTATTTTTTGTAGTCATTTTCAGTTTTTAATAAATAAATATTCTTTCTCTTACCCTCTAAACTATCAAACTAATTGCATACAAATGAGACATCATACCACCTTTTTGCAATATGACCCGTCTTTTTGTTTTATACCATAGTTCAGTTTCTGTCCCATCTATAAATTTTATTCAGTCATAAATGAATTTTTAAAAAATTTTTATTAAATCAGAAGTCTTATCTTAATCTTTTCAGATATTAAATTATTCATCTGTAACACAGACATTATTGTAATGCTTTAGCAGTTTATTTAAATCACTTTCTTTACAAAAATATGTTATCTGCCTTTTCAAAAATAAACTATTTCACATGAAAAAGACTTTAAGGGATAGTATCTTATAGCTAGATATTTGGTTTATCTTAACACACTTCAGGATCACATTACACTTCTTGGCTGTCATATCACAGTGATATAGGTGTGACTAGTAAATTGTTACAAAGTTAAGGGGCTTTATAAAAAATATTATATGCAATATGAGGAGAGGAAAAGACACTTTCAGCTCTGGGGATCAACAAAGACTTTATAGAGAAGGTAATACCTGACATGGGCCTTGAAAAAGAGGTTTTCAAAACTATAGGGAATTCCTATTACCTTTAGGATCAAATATAAACTTCTCTGTTTAGCTTTTAAAACTCTTTAAAGTCTGTCCCCAACATACTTCTCCATGATTGTTACATGTGATCCCCTCTTTTACAGAACAAATTTGTTGTTTTTCCTCACACACAACAATTTGTCTCCCCTTTAAGTGCCTTTGCACTGTCTTTCCCCAATGCCTATAATGAAATCCTACTGTATTTCTTCTTCTGAAGTTCCTCATTTCCTTCAAATTCTGTTCAAATGATATGTGTACATGATGACTGTACTCATCCCTCTCCTGCTCTTAGTGACCTCTTGCTACATATCTCCCCAAGCTTCTATTGACCCACTTCCAAAATGCTGTCTTAAATTCATGTTGTGTGTATATATATATGTATATATATACATGTATTATATGATGTGATAAATATTTCATACATGCATATATGTACATACCTCAATATGTGTTCAGATATGTGCACATCCACATATATGAATATATACACACATGTTCATTTGTACGTTTATGAGTTAATGTCTGTGTTGTCTCCCTCGGCAGCAGGTAAGTTCTTTGAGGACATGGATCTGTTTTGTTTTTATCTTTGTATCTTCCACATTTATCACATTACCTGACATGTGGAATAAGGTACTTCATTGTTGATTGATTGAAAAGAGAAAAAGGAGAAAGTATTTTGTTGACATGTGGGATAGATAAACTATGAAAATTCTAGGGTTCCCTGCCTCTGAAAAACTCGAAATGCTTCCACATGTATTTATTTATCTTACTTTCTTGCTTCTCATTCTGGACCAAACAATATGACCTTCAGTGCCGCAGAAGGTGAGAAATCCTCCCTCTGAATGTCTTTTTGACTTGCCACTCAAAACAGCCTTCGACCACACCATTCTCACCAAACTGGAGTGGAGTCACTGGAGAAGCCCAAATTCTCCTTGCTAGCATAGAATTAATTTTCCAGATGATTCCTTTCAGTTACTTGCTTTTCCATACTGGATTAACTTTGTTCCAGTTAAGCACTATATTAACATTAATTCCTATTGGTTGTATTATGAAGATTTGAGTGCTAAACATTTCTGTACTCATGAATGAATTTTTAAAAATGAAAATAAAATGATACTGTCATAGATGTGCACAGAACATGGGATTGGTGTGCCAACACATCTTGGGAGAGTATTCCCCCTACGTTTTTTCTGAGAGAACAGGGGAGAGCCAATAGAAATGCTAAGGGTACACTTGACCTATGCTCTAATTATGCCAATGGATTTGTTTTTAAAGCTCACTCTAGTCTTTTTATGGATGTTTACTGATGTGAAGAATAGATAGGTGAATCTCAAGAAGGGGGTGGGACTTGTAAAAAGACTGAACGGTCCCTGAGTCCCCAAATGCTCAAGATTTGAATGAAAGTATTCAGTTAGAAGTCAATTAGATATTCACTTTAATGTCTTTGCTTAATGTAAACAGCCTTTCTAGAAAGCTTCATACCCAAGAGATATAGATTCTGAATATATATATATATATATATATATATATATATATATATGTATATATTATATATTTACATATATATATATTTACATAGTGACAGAACCTTGCAAATCAATGCTTGGAAGAAAATAGAAGAGGGATTTGAGGGTGAGATGGGTATGGTAACATCTACAAAATCTTGTTGAGGGTTTTGGAGAATTTGAGGTGTCTCCTCCCCTGTTGCTAAGGTCATTAGCTATTGATTAGGTACTGGCCATTAGTCAGTAGTCAGTAGTTACTGATGAGTGCCATAGCACTTTCCTCCCTGGCCTATCCTGGAAAACAATGCTTACTGGTCTAAGGTAGAACCATACCTGTTGTGCTGGAAGTTCCCACTTGGTAGGCTGCCTATAGTTCATCAATAAATCAGTGCATTGGTTCTGAAGACACTCTTTCCTTGCTGATTGGGTCACGTTGTCATAGGATGAACCCTTCTTTTGCAATGGATCACGAAGCACAACTCCAGCTGCTGGACTTTCCACAGAAGCACACAGGATGTGTTGGGAGTCTACTAGTAACATACATGTGTAGTGGGACTGAGTGTGGCACAGGGGGCTACATGCACACAACCCACCTGAATTGTGAGTACTATACCTTGGCTTCCAAACTCTTCTGTGTTTATTGTGTCATTCCAATGCAAACTTTTAACAAACATCGATGTCGTACTTTCAAGGTAGAGAAGTCCCCTCACTTTGTGTGGATATAATGCTGGACTTAGAGTCAGACAGACTTGGGGGTTCATTCTACCTTTGATTACTTGCTATCTTTGTGACTTTGGGTAAGTCACTTAATCTCTCTAAGCCTCAGTTTCCTCATCTGTAAAACTGCTAATTCACAGAGTTGTTGTGTTTAAATGATACCATATGCAAATGCACTATGTAAATATCAGCAATTATGATGATCACGCCCGTCCAAGCCATACTTGCACACTCAGAATGGCCTATGCTATTCCAGACTCTAAGTGTACCGAGTAATGGCAGAGCAGGAATTCTGGGTGAAACCAGATTGTTCTGGATAAACAATCATGACTTCTTAATACTGAATATTTGATGCTCCTGTGATAACTATCCAAGTATCTACAGTTATCCCTTCCATATCATGACTTTCCTTAGTGTGCTTTTGATATTTTGTGGGTTGGCATGAGAAATTAAAAGGATTTTTTGGAGTTTTGTGGAAGCCATGGAAAATGTTTAGAGACTCAGCAACGCATAAAATATATGTATAGTATATAAGTATAACATCAGCATATTTTATCTTTTAATACCATAATAATTCAGATTTTTTCTCTGGTACAAAAGGAGGGCCAAAACATTTATGTGGCTTTTCCAGATTGTGGTATGCCACATCCCTAACCTCTGCAATGTGGAAGGGATAACTGTACTCTAGATTAACCTTGGTGTCAGGGTGAGGCTATGGATAGTTAGGCTGGACTCATAAACTTCCATCCCTAGGGTGATTTGGGAGTAGTTGATGTGGTTTGCTTGCATAGCCGTTAAAAGTATAGGTATTGGCCATACTTTGTGTTAATGCATTCCCTTGGTCTCAGAATGCTTGCTTAATTAAAATGTTCTTTTTTACTACTGATATTAAATTGAAATAATTTGTTAATATGAATGACCTAAGAGAGAGTAAGGAATTGGCCATGAGTGGGAGCAAAAATAAGCCAATGATATTAGTATCTGAGACTGAAAATGTAAAGTGCATGTATACAGGGGTCATATTTTTGCCTTTCTTGTTATTTCCCATGCTACACAGTGGTTAGCACATAGCATGTGCTTACAAAGTGTTTGTTGAAAATGGTATGATGCAGTTAAATACAAATAATGTTATCATTGAACAATCCCTTTTGGGGGGTTGTTTGCTTAATTTACTGAACCCCATTTGGTATATTCTTAAAAGGTTTTTGGAATCTCCTACAGAGCATAGGTAACTAATGTGAGAGGAACAGGATTTTGTGCATGTCCAAATCAACGAATTTAGAGGTATACAAGTGGGAAATGGCAGAGACCTACTCCTTGTGCCCTACTAGATGAGTGAAAGCAGCCTCTTTCTATTGGCTTCATAGTTTTAACAGGCTGTGTTACTACCAGACATCAATACTTACTTGCTGTTGGCATTGAAGAGAGGTAAAACATTTCCTTCATTCACAGCTTAGGTATCATCCACTAAGCTCAGTGTGAGGAGTTCCACCTTTCTCCATTTCCACCCTTTTAAACTCTGTGCCCTCTGGAATCAGACTTGGAATTTTAGTCCTGTTTCAAAAATTCTTTTCAGATCTAAGTGTAGGCAATGGAGTCCCCAGATCCAGGAGCTCAAGCCACAGTGATATTGGAGCCAAGATTCCATACCAGATATTACTGCCAAGCTGGAAGTGAACCTTTGAGAAACCAGAGTCCTGTGACATAAGCTCAAGAGAGTCTTTGGCGCAGAATTTGGTGGAACTATATATAGATATTGAATGAAGAAGAGGACCCAATCCTTCTCCCTTCCCCAAAGACTGAGGTGACATAAAAAGGAATTAAACTCCCATGGGGAGACAAGGAACATTTGTATATTTTCTTGATATGCCTTTGGAAAAAATATTCCTTTGTAAAAGCTAAACCAAAATATTAAGTGGTTAAATAGAACTGGGGTATTGGGAACCTCTAAAATTAGGGGAACACAATAGGTTGGGGATTGAGCCAATGGCAGAAACTAGACACTCCCTAAGCCCCTCAAGCGTCTTAGAGAACCCTGCAGCTGAAATGTAACACAACTGGCCTTCAGGTCAATGAGAGCAGAGGAGACACTGTTATACTAGTATATAGGGTTTTGGGCATATTTTCCCAGTTTCATTCCTATAACAACACTGTAAAGTAGATACTATAAGTATTATCAACCCTAATTTACAGTTGACATCAATTTTCGCTAAGCAATTTGCCTAAGAACACGTATCTAGCAAGTAGCTGAACTGAGACTCCTTTGACTCCATGTCTAATACTCTGGCTAGTGTCTCATGTCGAATCTTATAGATATGTTATTGAGTGAAATGAGTCAGTCAGAAGTGTTTAGTGGTGGTTTCAAGGCACATTTTGTTTAATTAGGGAAGCCATGTGGCAGAAGCAAACATGGGAGTGATAGGACAGGGGTGAGAAAGGGACAAAAACTATTGGAGATGTAGAATAACCTACGAATGGGCTAAGAAATAGGAAAAGGAATCATCCTTGGAGTATAACAAAGATAATATTTAATGCTTTGGCTCAGATTTGCTATGAGATTAGGACTTGGCAGGTTGTTACTTTTGCTTAACAAATATATAATGGATTACTTCCAGCCTAAGCATATGGTAAAATACTCACATCTACCATTAGTTTTACAACTGGTTTTGCGTAGTGAAGATGTGTAGTGAAATCACAGGAAACTTTAAATTCACATGATGATTCTGGTTAAGATTATAACAGTTATGTTCAGTTTGACAAATTAAGAGGCCAGCAGCGGGATGATAACCCCATTAAAAATAACCTCTCTAGCCTTCGACTCGCATCTACTCCTCACTGTTGTTCAGTCATGTCTGACTCTGTGACCATCTAGACCATATTGTTCATGGAGTTTTCTTGGCAAAGATACTTCGGTGATTTGACATTTCCTTCTCCATTGGATGAAGGCAAACAGAAGTTCAATGACTTGTCCAGGAGCACGCAGCTAGAAAGTATCTGAAGCCAGATTTGAACTCAGGTCTTTCTGACTCTCAGGGCATTACTCTATCCACAGCCCTGATTAGCTGCCTACTACTCCTCTTTCTCCTCTTCTTACTAGTACTCATAATTCTACTAATAATGTTACCCAGTGCTTTGAGAATTACAAAGCACTTTGCATAGGTTATCTCATTTGGCCATGATAGCCATCCTGGGCATTAGATATATTAATCATCCCTGCTTTACAGATTAAAAATAACTGAGGTTCAGAGAGGTTAAGTAATTTGTCCAGGATCCTATAGTTAAGAAGAAATCAAACTCAGGTCTTTCTGACTTCAGCTTCAGTACCTTATCCACCTTCTGTTTATAAATAACTTCTTATTCATCCTATTTACAACTTGCTTTGTATATATTTGTTTCCATGTTGTCTTCCTCATTGGATTATAAATTTCTTCAGGACAGGGACTGTCTTATTCCTCTTTTTTATATCCTCAGTGCTTAGCATAGATCCTGGCACATATAGGTGCTTAATAAATGTTCATTGACTGATCGATAATTCAGATGAAAATGACATTATTTTTGTATTAATTCATGAAATATCACTACCAAATCTTTAAATATGAGAAAAATTCTTAGCTTAACTGTGTGATCTTAAAGTGATTGTTTTTTAATAGGAATGACAAACTGGATAGAACAATTCCTGCTAGGGTTTTTATTTTCAATCTTTTTTTAAGTGGATGAGGCACTAGAGTAGCAATAGAAGGGAGAAAAAAAACCAACTGTATTTTTAAAATTTGACCTCAGAGAAAAGAACTGATTCAAGGGAGAAAGATGTGGACAATCACTGGTCTTGAAATTATACTTTTTTCTAAACAAAAAAACAAACAAAAAAACCATCCTTGCCTTTTCCTTTATCAATTTTCCAATTTTGACATTGACAATTTGTTTAAATGAGGCAGTTTGGAATTTATTTAATTGCATGTCATATCTTTTTTAAAATCATATCTACTCTTGCTTTTGACTTTGTATCAATGTGGATCTCACCAATGATCTAAGTGTACACAGTTTGCGGAAGCAGAAATGGCTAACATGGCAATTGTGAACAATTTATTGTGTATAAAATATAATTTTATTTTTGTGATATCATATGGTGCCACCACATTCAGTATCTTCTAAATGTCTTCTTTTATTTTATTTTATTTCATATGCATAAGGATAATATTTAACAAGATGATTCAATGTAATATAAAGGAATAAAGACCACTGAAACAATATTATAATTATGAAAAATAAACTCAGTAATTCATTTCAACAAGCTAACATATATTTATTGAGTTTCCTGTAAAGCAACATTTTAGGAATTGAGGATAGAAAGAAATTAATAAAACTGCCCCACTCCATAAGCTGTAGAAGGAAAGCACTTAACCATAAGGTCACTGGAATTTTTTCCCTCCTCTTCATGCCTTAACTTGTGACTAACAGATAACTATTAACTGTGTTAATAATTTTTAACTCTTGTCGTTTATGTTCTTATCTATTGCACATAAGGATGTGTTATTTGGACACTAAGACTATAAATTGCTGTAAGATAAGAAATGCTATACAGTACATTTTTCTATCACATAAAGAACTTAACATGGTGTTGCACAACAACATAGTAACTCAAAAAACCTTGTACAACTAAATTGGAAGAAAACACTGAGACTGTAAGACATGGCCTTGTTACCTAGTAATCACTAAAGAAGCACCATGATATATGTTCTCAAATGGGGAAAGGATAAGTATGTTTAGCATTGAGTATAAGCTAAAATCTCACCAATTTCTACAAGTACATACTTATAATCCTTCTTAAGGAGGCTAGGCCTAGCAGATATCCTGAGGTCAAGAGCTCTGAGCTGAGGCAGAACTAGTATGGCAGAGAGAAGACAGTGACTCCCCTGAACTCTCCCCAATGCCTCTTTAAATAATACCATAAAACAATTCCTGGAGCAACAGAACCCAGAAAAGTTCAGGGTAAAATATTTTTTCCAATCAAAGACAACTTAAAAGGCTGGCAGGAAGGTCTGTTGCACTGGGGTAAGAGTAGAGCACAGTCCACCACAGACGGTGCCAGTCCAGCCCAGGGCCCACTAAACCAGGAGCAGACTTTGGGAGCCACTGAATCTGCAGCATCAGTGACTATTTCCTGGAGCTGTCAGTCCACGTATGGTGAGGAGGTCAAAAACTGATCAGAAAGAGATTACAGGGTTATCTTTCCTGACACTGGGGTCAGGACTCTGTTGCTTTACTCATACACAGATCCAGGTCACAGTCTTGGGTAGCAGATGCAGGGCAAGGAGGAGCACTAGCACACCAGAGCTTGTGGGCTGCAGTTCCTTGACACAGTTCCAGGGCAGAAAAGAGTGCTTTTGGTTGCTCTCAGACCAGAGCATAGGCCAGGAGAGTAACAAACACCTCTCCTTAGATCATACCACCTTGGAATAACTGAAAACTTACAGGTCCCTAGAAGTATTTCTGAAAATAGTTGCACAAAACCCTGAAATTTGGAACAGTTTACACTCTACCTTTGAAGCAAAGATCCAATTTAACAAAGACTTAAAAGTCAGGACTGGAAAGATGAGTAAACAACAGGAAAAAAAATTCTGACCATAGAAAATTATTAACAAGGAAGCTCAAAACATACACACAGAAGAAGATGACAAAGTCAAAACTCCTATATCCAAAGCCTCCAAGTAAAATATGAATTGGCCTCAGACCACGAAAGAGTTCAAAAAGGATTTTGAAGATCAAGTAAAAGAAGTAGAGCAAAAAATGGAAAGAGAAATGAGAGTAATGCAAGAAAATCATGAAAAATCAGTCAACAGCTTGGTAAAGGAGGCAGAAAAAATAATGAAGAAAATAACACCTTAAAAAAACAGACTAGGCCAAATGGTAAAAGAGGTACAAATAAAAACAATGAAGAGAAGAATGTGTTGAAAAGCAGAATTGGAAAATGAAAAAGAGGCACAAAAAATCACTGAAGAATAAAGGAGAATTGGCCAAATGAAAAAGGAGGTACAAAAGCTCACTGAAGAAAATAATAACTCCTTCAAAATTAAAACTGAGCAAATGAGAAATCAAGAAACAATAAATTGAAACAACAAAAAAGAAGGCAATGTGAAATATCTAATTGAAAAGAAAAACTGAACCTGGAAAAATAGATCCAAGAGAGATAATTTAAGAATTATTGAACTACCTGAAATCCATGAACATAAAAAGAGCCTAGATATCATCTTTCAAGAAATTATCAAAGAAAACTGCCCTGATATTCTAAAACCAGAGGGCAAAATAGAAATGGAAAGAATCCATTGATCACCTTCTGAATGGGATCCCTAAAAGTAAACTCCCAGGAATATTATATCCAAATTCCAGAGCTCCCAGGTCAGGGAAAAATATTGCAAGCAGCCAGAAAGAAACAATTTAAGTATTGTGGAGCCACAGTCAGGGATAACACAAGAGTTAGCAGATTCTACATTGAAGGACTGGAAGGCTTGGAATGTGGTATTTTGGAGAGCAATGGGACTAGGAGTACAACCAAGAATCACTTGACCAGCAAAACTGAGTATAATCCTTCACAGGAAAATGGATATTCAATGAAATAAAGGACTTTCAAGCATTCTTGAGGAAAAGACCAGAGCAAAGTAGAAAATCTGGCAAGATTCAAAAGAAACATAAAAAGATAAATGGGAAAGAGAAATCATAAGGTATTTAATAAGGCTAAATTGTTTTTATATTCTTACATAGGAAGATGATACTTGTAACTCATGAGAACTTTTTCATTTTTAGGGCAGTTAAACTAGGACACAGGTGTGAGGTGAATAAAAAGGGATGAGCTCATAATGCTCTACCACAGGTTGGGCTCAAATAGTCCACATGAACAAGGGCAGATTCTCTAAATTTGAACATCCTGCATTTCCTTTGAACTGTTTTAATTCTGCTTCGCTTATAGAGCACAGCACCTTCTCTGATATGGGCAAGCCTTACTGAGCAGTCCTCTGCAAGTGTCTCCCATTTCTCACTGTCAATTACAAATTCCTTCAGAGAGACATTGAGACTATTCTCATTTTGCTTCTTCTGACCTCCTTGTGAGTGATTGTGTGACTTCTCCCTAAAACAGTATTTTGGATAAAAGTAGAATTGGCATTTCATTGTGGCTCTCTGCAGTAGAGTTTGAACACTTTGCATTTCAGTCTGAGAAAGGACGTCAGTGTGTACTATCTTATCTCACCAGGTGATCTTCAGAATCTTCCTTAGACACTTCAAATGGCAGCAATTCAGTTTCCTGGCATGGTGCTGTTATACCCTCTAGATTTCACAAGAATACAACAATGAAGTGAGCAGAAAAACTCTGTAGACCTTCAGTTTGGTATGCAGCTCAAATACCTCTTCTCTCTCACAGTGTCCTTTGGAGCCTTCCAAACACTGAGTTAGCTCTGGCAATGCATCAGCTTCACCATCTTTGTGTACATACCTGGAAGTATAATGCAAAATAAGAAAATTTATCCATACCATTCAAAATTTCTCCACTTGTTGTAATGGTTCCATATACCACAGGATGATGAAATGCTGTCTCATGGAGAACCTGTTTTCTTGGTATTAATTGTTATGCAAAAATTAGCAAAAAAGGCAGAGAATCAACCCACACTTTGTTGCATCTCAGTCCCAGAGGTTGCATTAAGTGCATAATGAAAACAAAGCAAAAAGTCACACACCAATTCTCCCTCCACTTTAGTCTCAGCTTGTAGCTTTTTTTAATTTATAAAATTTAACATTAGTGTGGTAGCTGACCTTGATGACATTTTTGTCCTCATTGAATGTGTCTGAAAGCATTGTCTTATAAATCTCAGCTGAAATAGCATTATGTACTTTGAAATACAAGAAGAACCTAAATACATTCAAAACTTCAGTAGGTGAAAGTACAGCTAGTGAAGAACGGACTTCCACCTGAGGTATAGTTAGTGTCTTCAGGATTGATTGATGTTAAGAACAGGATGGAAGAGGCAGAGGCAAAATGGTGGAGTAGAAAAATGCACATATTTTAACTCTTCCCCAAAGCCCATAAAATACCTGTAAAGAAAGACTCCTAACAAATTTTAGAGCAGCAGAAGTTGCAGAACAAGAGAGTGGAGGAGATTTCCAGTGCAGGGTGACCTGGATAGCTGATGGGAAAGATTTGTCACACAGGACACAGAGTGGAGCCCAGCCCACCCTTGGCCATGTGGCACTGGGAGGAGCAGAACCAGAGCAGGATTGCAGGACAGAATCCCCAGAAGAAGTGGCAGTTTGCAGAACCCTCAATCCACAGGCATCAAAGGTCAATGAGAGGGCTTTTTTAACAAGAGCATGTCAATAGCTTGCTAAAGGAGACCCCCCCCCAAAAAAAAATGCTGAAGAAAATAACACCTTTAAAAATAGGCTAACTCAATTGGCAAAAGAGGTTCAAAATGCCAACAAGGAGAAGAATGCCTTATAAAGCAGAATTGACCAAATGGAAATGGAGGTCCAAAACTGAAGAAAACAACTTCTTAAAAATTAGAATGGAGCAAATGGAAGCTAATGACTTTATGAGAAATCAAGAAATTATAAATCAAAGCAAAAGAATGAAAAATAGAAGACAATGTGAAACATCTCATTGGAAAAACAACTAACCTGGAAAATAGATCCAGGAGAGACAATTTAAAAATTATGGGACTACTTGAAAGCTATGATCAAAAAATAGCCTAGACATCATCTTTCATGAAATTATCAAGGAAAACTGTCCTGATGTTCTAGAACCAGGGGGCAAAATAAATATTGAAAGAATCCACCAATCATCTCCTGAAAGAGGTCCAAAAAGAGAAACTTCTTGGAATATTACAGTCAACTTCCAGAATTCACAGGTCAAGGAGAAAATTGCAAGCAGCTAGAAAGAAACAATTTGAGTGTTGTGGAAATACCATCAGGATAACACAAGATCTAGCAGCTTCTACATTAAGGGATTGAAGGGTTTGGAATATGATATTCCAGAAGTCAAAGGTACTAGGATTAAAACCAAGAATCACCTACCCAGTAAAACTGAGTTTAGTACTTCAGGGGGAAAAGTGGTCATTCAATGAAATAGAGGACTTTCAAGCATTCTTGATGAAAAGACCAGATCTGAAAAGAAAATTTGGCCTTCAAACACAAGAATGAAGAGAAGCATGAAAAGGAAAACAGGAAAGAGATATCACAAGGGATTTACTGAAGTTGAACTGTTTACATTCCTACATTGAAAGATAATATTTGTAATTCTTGAAACTTTTCTCAGTATCTGGGTAGTTGGAGGGATTATACACACACACACACGCACACACACACATACAGAGAGAAAGAGAGTGCATGGTGAGTTGAATAGGAAGGGATCATATTTTAAAAACTAAAATTACGAGGTGAGAGAAGAGTATATTGGGAGGAGCAAGGGAGAAATAGAATGGGACAAATTATCTCTCATAGGAAAGGCAAGAAAAAGCTTTTCCAATGGAGGGGGAAAGGGGGGGATGAGAGGGGAAAAAGTGAAGGTTACTTTCATCACATTTGGCTCAAGGAAGGAATAACATGCACACGCAATTTGGTATGAAAATCTATCTTACACTACAGAAAAGTGGGGGAGAAGGAGATAAGCAGGATGGGAGGGATGATGGAAGGGAAGGCAAATAGGAGGAGGGAACAATTAGAAGCAAATACTGTCAGTGGGGGACAAGGTCAAAAGAGAGAAAAGAAGAAATGGGGGCAAGATAGGATGGAGGGAAATATAGTTAGTCTTACCCAACATGACTATTATGGAAGTCATTTGCAAAATTACACATATGTAGCCTATATTGAATTGCTTGCCTTCTCAGTGGGGAGGGAGGGAGGAAGAGAAGTTGGACCCCCAAGTTTTAGGAACAAATGTTGGAAATTGTTTTTGTATACAACTGGGAAATAAGAAATACAGGTAATGGGGTACAGAAATTTATCTTGCCCTACAGGACAAGAGAGAAGAGAGGGGATAAGGGAAGGGAAAGATGTTAGAAGGGAGGACACATTGGTGGAAGGGATAATCAGAATGCAAGGCCTTTTGGGGTGGGGAGAGGGGAGAGATGGGGAGAAAATTTGGAACTCAAAGTTCCAAAATGAATGTTGAAAACTTAAATAAATTAAAAAGAAAAAGAACAGGATGGAAATGTTCAGTCCATTTCTCCAGAATCATGTCCTTATCATTAATCAATTTGGCTTCATCATCTCTGATAAGTTGAGAAGCACCATAAATCACTGGCCCATAAATAGCCTTGCTGATATCATGGAAGTGCTTTGGATTGTTAATATCGGTGTAAAACTGAACTTTATCTGCTTTTTTACTAAGTCATGTATCCTGCAACCCTCTAAACTTTGCTTGCACTTTACTTTTGCTGGAATTAAATGTTATCTTTTTAGAGACAGATGAACTACCCAGCTAGTAAACCCCATGGATTTCTCATTTTTCATTTATCAGTTTCTGCATTTCCCTGTCATTTTCATCAAACGAGTTTTGATGTTTATGAGTATTTTGACCCCAAGAGATTTTCTGAAATCTCTGAAAGCTGCTCATTCTTTTTCTGCCCCACTATTACCAACCAGCAGTTGGCTCAATGTTCCCTCTAAGTAAGCAACTGTTCCTTTAAGAGAGGTGCTCTAATCTGTTGAAATAAATTCTTCCAGTAGTTATCTAGCCTTGAGACTGCTGCTTTTGCTGAATATGAATATCTAGCTTGGAAAGAATAAGTCTATGGTTGGTCCAGAACTGTCTGCCATACATCACCTTTGCCATTCTTATATGCTGCCTGTCTCTTCTTGTTACAATGACTCAGTCATAAGCAAATGCCAATATTTGCTATGAAGGTGCATCCACTAAGTATTATGGCATTTAGGCAAATGGAAGACAGTATTTGTGATTAAAAAGTCATGAGATGCACAAATCTTCAGGAGTAAGTGACCACTGCTGCTATTCCTTACTCCATTTCTCCCAAGGACTCTCTGCCATATGTGATAGCAATTAGAATAGGATCTTTTACTATTTTTGTTTGAGTATAATCAAGTGCCTCTGATTGAATCTTGCCTTTATCAATCAAGCATCTTTACAAAGAGTAAAGTACAGAAACAAGAGTTTCTTTAACTAGAAACAGTGTATGTATTTTTATTGTTAATTATTTTAATGTGATTATAGATCTTTCCCACCCATTGATGGGCCTGACCAATTTGGGAACCTTGATTAGGGGAGTTGTTCTGTAGGAGGGTCCCAAGTACATTTTGCTTCTTCTATTGAGGCATTGGATCAAAGGTGCCCTCTGGCTCTAAAAAAAGGTACAAATATTCTGAGTTGAAGGTTTACTTTAGGGTTTAGTTTTTGGGAAGAAGGTCTGACTGTCAGACTAGGACTCTGGGAAACCAATATGGAGCCCCTGACCTTGAGAACCCACAGGTCAATGTCATGCTTCCCTCTCTGGTAATGATGGTCAGACACTTGGGGTCCAATTGTCTGTTCAATTCAGGCAGAGGAAGCTATGTCTGTTGATCTTCTGATTTCTCTGTATTTTCTTTGAAATTCAGAATGCTGACTCCCCTGACTTAGGTGAATGATATATGTACTTGGTTAAAGGAATGATTCATGTGCTTGATTAAAGTGATTGTTAACCCTTCCAAAGATGTCTTTTCTTTTATGAATGCAGACCTAAGAACCTATGATAGCAGGCCCTTCTGTGTATGCTTGGGTGCTTACTGGCAGTCTGTGCCTATTGCCCCATTAAAGTTACCCAAATTACCAACCTGTCTTCTTTTGGCACATTGACACCAGATCTTCATAAAATTTTCCTTTGACTTGATCAGGGTTTGTTATGGTGGGAGCATAAGCACTGATAATGGTGGCATGGCACTTTCTTCATAGTGGTAATCACATTGTCATGAGCCTGTGATCCACTCCTTTTGGGAAGTATACAAACTTGTTGTCTAGATTAAATCTGATTATGAAACATATACCACCTTCACACTACTCCCTATCATGGTGGCCATTGTCGGAACAACAACATGAATCCAGCTCTGATGTCAGTAAGCTGGCCTTCATTTGCTAGCTGTTTCATTCAGGGCTGCTGTTTGGATACAATACCCGCCGTGTTCTCTCATAGCAAGAGTCTTTCAGGTCTACTGGGTTTCTTGTTGTCCATAAATATTCATATACCATGTACCAATGGTGGGTAGAATTATTTTTGCAAAAGTCTTTGAATGTATGTGTGTGTATGTATGTATGTATGTATGTATGTATAATTTTGTGCTTCAACTGCCTGCCACAGTAAACAGGTCAGGATTAGGATAGATGGAGCAGACAATTTTTAGGACACTTTTCTACTCCTTCCCTCATGCTAGGATGTGAGCAATGCGATCCTTAAAAAAGGCTACTCAGACACCCAGGGTGTTACCAAATCCTACTGCTGCTTCAGTCCAGAGAGAAAACTGGCCTATACTCTAGACTTCTGTAGTGCTAATCAGAGTGTTAAAGATATTCCCAGCCCAAAAAAGGAAAATTGATTAGGGGAGGCCCATACCTTTTGCTAATTTCTAATGCACTGATTCTCAAGAGTTGTGATGCCCTCTATTTCTGAAAAATGTGTAAATACTCTGAGGTGAGGTTTTGTAGGTTTTTGGAACACTTATTGGAAGTGTTTGTTTGGCCAGATGAGACTCTGGGAAGCCCCTAAGGACCCCTGGTTTAGAAAATCCAGATGTTGGTGCTTCTCTGTCTGGTAATTATGTTTGTATGATCAGACAGCTGGATCTATCTATTGGTCTATGATGTATGCATTGCTTACTATCAGACAGCTGGAAGCCCTGTTTGTGGATTTTTATTTCTTTGTATTCTCCTTGAGGTTCAAGATGCTGACTTTTTCCTCTGATCTAAGTGAATGATATACGTGCTTGATTAAAGTGATTGTTGACCCCTCAAAAGTTGCTTTCCTTTTAGAAAATTAGATCTAAGGATATGTGACAGTAGGCCCTCCTGTGTATGCCAGGGTCCTTGCTGAGGCCATCCCCAGGGTATCTGACGTGCTACTTCAGCACCGATCAGTAGCCACTAGATTGTGAGGAAAGTAAGCAAATCATTGACCTCATTATGTTAGTTGACTGTACTTATTGGCCACAACTGAAATGCTTAAATGCCTGGTAGATCTTATATTTTCTCAACTACCATCTTGGAATATTACCTCCTATTTTCCAATACTATGAGAGGATATGTATTACACCCTAAGATCCTGCTTATTTTAAGCTTGATCTACTTAGAGATGTCTAAACTTTATGTTTTTATTTTTTTCAGAGACACTAAGGATATTTTAGAAGGAAATGTATTAGTCTACTTATGTATGGTACAAAAGGGGGCAAAATAACTCTGGAAGCACTCACAAATTGGTCAAATGATGACTGGTGGAAAGAACTTTAGTTCTAATAAGGCTCCATCAAGCTTGACTGAGAGAGTATTTGTGAAATGACCTTTTCTTATTTTCTACATACAATCACTGGGAAAGAAGGAAGATATCTTAGAATGAGTCACTCTAATTTGTTATGTAATCTTAGGTATTGTGGAGTAAATATATCCTAACATATAACATCCAATACTTAAGCTGATGGTTTTTCTTTATGTGTTTACAGTGAATGTCGTCACCTCATGATACTGACATTTTGCTAAAATAGCCACATAGGAATATAAAATATAGCTTCAAGAGCCAAGTGATATTCACTAGCAATTAAAGCAAGGGAAAGAGTAAGAAGAAAATGGTGTTTTAAGCAAATGGGAATACCTCCTTTCAACACTTTCAGCTTCCTTTTATATGTTGCTTTCCCTCATTAGAATATAAGCCCCTTGAGGACAGAAACTGTCTTTTCCATATTTTTATCCCTGCGTTTAGTACAGTGCCAGGCATATACTAGGTACTTAATAAATGATTATTCACTATTCACTGACTGTAGAAGAACATAGGGAGGAGGGGGCAGAGAATGGAAGAAAGCAAGGTTTTAAATAGAAGGAAATGCTAGAAAGCAAATAATCTGAAAGCAGGATGTTCAGGAAACAAGCAGAGGAAATCAGGCTAACCAAAAATCCATTAAGATTGCGATCTCATTTTGTGTTTATGCTACAAGTTGTAAACAAATCCATATTCAAATAGAAAGCTGAAGTTTTGCACTCTGAGTCATTTTCATTTAAAAAAACGTTCAACATATTTATGGAGCATAGACTGTGAAAGACTTTCAGAAGCTTTAACTGAAAGGGTAAGATCTTTAATGATTGTCTTGTGACTATTTGCTGGAAAACAATATCGGCTAAAATATCTAATCCATTCTATCAAAATTTAATCACAGAGATATTTTCTTTCAAGAACAGCTAGTTGGTTGACTAAAGTGATTAACTGAAGTTTAGATTAGACTCAATAGTTTTTTTAAAGTCTTATAGGTACAGCCTAAGTGACTCTCATCTCAGCTCAAATGTCTGTCATCATAAGTTGGATATTCCCTTCAATGGTGCTGATTCAGAACCCATTGATTCCTAGGTAATTCTTGACCACATTCTCATACATGCTCATTGTGGGGGAATGACCATCTAACTTTCTGGAGCTCTAGTTCACTTTTTCTTGCAATCCCAAGAATATAAGTAGAAGACCTGGATCATCCCTTACCTTCGTTGCGTAATCAGCTCATTTTCTTTTTTTTTCATCATTCACTTGATGACATTTTTTTTTTTACTTCTGCTGTCCCTTATTGGTTATATATAGCAACCTACTCACACCTTCCATGCATCTCAATATTTTCCTCTGTTTGATTTATTTTCAGTTCTTCCCAGACTATATTCCATATCTCAGAGTCATATGAAAGACTTAGTAAATCAGATTTAACTACCTTTTCTGTCCTCCAAATATTTCTTATTGAACACCTTTGAAGAGCACTATGTACTTATTGTGAAATATTTACATTTCACCTTAAAAATGAAGCTATTACTAGGGTTTTTATTGACATAGTACAGGAAATTAAATTATAACAATCTCAGAAAATTTTGACTGGCATATCAAAACTAGCCCACATCAGGCAAGGAGTATTGAAATGATTAAAATGAAAACATTTGCTTATCTAATTGCATACTGGAAGAAATTTCTGACTGAATTATTTATAATTTGCTGATCCTATAGCATCTTCCCACTCTAATATTTTAGTTATGCTTGGTTTTTTTAAAGAGCCTTATGACATGGATATCAATATCATACTGTTTTCACTTAGAGATGAGGGTTCAAATGCCGTCTTGCCTATAGATGAATAGACCTTTTGGTTGGTACTTAGTCCCTATTTTTCTTCCTCCCAGAAAAGTTTTTTACATTTATCAGTCTTACATGAAACACTCAAGGCAGGTCATGTGTATTCATCTCGCTAATTTGTACAGACCAAATTTTGTTCCTGTCTGGTAATGTCTCTGTGAGTGGCTTCAACATTGTCCCAAGTCTCACATTTAACTCTGTCTGCCAAATACACTGGGCTAAATTTTCATGGTGATTTTGCAGTGAAGTAAAAAACAAATTAGATACATACATAATCACAAAAGAGAAACTAATCCAATATATACATCATTTAATAGTTATTATGTGGCATTACTATACAAGGAACTACCCAGGAAGGTATGACATCAGACTCAGTTTCCACCGATATTGGTGATCAGACTATTTTGTAAATACTATTAAGGTTTGGTTTTATTCTGTTTTTTAAACAAGGATGTTGGTTGAAAGAATGTAATTTTTCAAGTCTGAAGAAAAATCTTTTTCCTAATTTGATATTAGTTAATGAATTTAAAACATAAATCCATCCTTATTATATATGCTTTGTAAGAGAAGTAATTTTTATCACACGCCTATTTCAACTTTTGGGGATCAGTTGACTCAAGGGTTTTAAAAGTTTATATCTCTGCAGGATGGCTCCTTGTATCGTCTTTCACACCAGGTGGGGCTGTCAAGAGTGACTAATGATTCCAGGAACACTCTTTTCAATCCTCTTTCTTCTCCAGAACTTGTTTCCTTTTATTAAATTTGTTAAACAGTTCATCACTTTCGTCTCCAAACTTTCTTCTCTATTATTGTACTGATTTTCAAATGATACTACTTTGTCTGCAAGAGTAATGAGAAAAATTCACTGGGGACCTACTGTGAATGCAAGATCCCTCCTTTACTTGTACTCTCAAGAGGTGTATTACTCATATGTTAGTTTAACACATCCCTACAGGCAACAACTCATTGCTTAAAGTTCAGAAATATGAATCCTTAAACTAGACCATAAGCTATTTAGCTTACCAGCAATTGAACTGAAGGGGATTAGCTTGCAATTCCAGCTGTAGAGCTGGAAACAAAGCACATACAGTAATAGGGACATATGGAAATCTAAAGGAGATTCCATTTATATGTATAGGGAAACTTTCCTCTTTGTCCTTGGTATATGCATAAATGTATCATAATTTTTAACCTTCAGAATTCCATTTGATTTTCATTCAGATATTCATCTCACTTATCATGTGTTCCCTGACCTATATATAGGTGTATATGTGTATATATACCATGTATGTATATGTGCATATATACACATACATATGTGTATATATGCACATATACATATATATATATCTTAAATAGTTATGTGCCCAGCAAGATTAAATTTAAAAAGAATTTATGAAGTTTCAGAAACTGAATTAATATTTGGGGTTATAAAGACAAAAAATACAGCTATTTTGCCTTAAAAATCTTACATTATATTGTATCTTGCATTATATTATAAGATGCGAACAACATAAGAAAATGTAAAACTTACACAATGTAAAGAAAAGGTTATTTGTGTGTGTGTTGGGGTTGGAAAAGGTATAGAGAGCAGAAAGTATTACAGCATTTATTTTTTTAATGCTTATAATGTACCTTAAAATAATGCATTATCATCTCTGCCTATGTGAGGCAGTGTGCATAGTGGTTAGAAGGCTAGGTTTTTAGATAACATAGATTATAAACAATATGATTTTAGTTAGAAAAGACTTTAAAAGTCATTTTGTGAAATCACTTCATTTTACAGATCAAGAAACTGAGGTTTATAATGGTTAAATGACTTGGACAAGGTCATGGACTTGGACAAGTCCTACTCCTGACTGATACTAACTATATGACTATGGTTTAATAATACAATCTCTCAGTGTACCAAGCAGCTCTCTCAATTTCTAAGATTTTACAGATGACTAACTGACAAAACTGTCCACATAAGAAGTTGTTCCCACAGATAACATTATAGGTTCAGACTTAATTCTCCCCCATCCCTACAAATTATGATTTGCTACTTGCACCTCATCTCTTTTTAAAGTGACATTATTTATGTAAAAGAAAGGCAAGAGTGAAATTTGATGACTTACCACGGGTGAAATTTAGCCAGTAGTGAAACTGAAACAAGACTTCAAGTTTTTTTTTTCTTTCAGGATTGGCATAATTGCCTAAGAATTTGTTGAAATTGCAATTCAATTCGTTCAGATTTTAAAATTACTGAGGGAAATCCATGTATATTACAGTCCTATCAAAATAACATTTGGGGCAGAAATTGATAGAGGCAAAAAAACCCAGGACAGTAGGTAGTACAGTGGTTGGACTGGAGGCAGGCTTGCAGTCAGGAAGACTCACCTTCCTGAGTTCAAATTAGACCTCACCTCAGATACTTATTAGCTGTGTGACCCTGGACAAATCACTTAACCTTGTTCACCTCAGTTTCCTCATCTGTAAAATGGGTAGGGGAAGGAAATGGAAAACCAAATCTTTCCCAAGAAAACTCCAAATGAGGTCAGACAAAGTGGGGCACGATTGAACAACAACCAACACATGATACTGTAGATGAAATGCCTAGAACTCTTCCTTTAGGTATCACTGTTATCCTGGGGATAAATCTTTTGCACTTCCTGCTTCTATACCATAGATTTACCCTACCCTCATCCCTATATCACTCTGTTCAGCAAAGTAAATTTCCAGTGTAGAGATTCTGTCTCAGGACTTGTATCTCCTTTGATTTCTTCCCCTCCTCAATCCATCTCATTGCCCTACTCACTATAGAAAGGGAGAGAGATTGGTAAACGTCTGTTCTATGGCAAATAATCATGTGGATTTTATGTAAGTATTAAACTAAGCTAAAAAAAACAAAAAACTACAACTAATTGACAATAAATAAATATTTTAGAAAGGAAGTTACTTTAGAAAAGAAAGTGTTTAAAGGTAAATTAAGGAAGAAATCCATTCAATATCCCAGAACTGCTTTGTAAAATGTCTTGTTTCTAAACAGTAGATTTTTCCATATGAAAGAAAGGTTTCTCCCACAAGCCTCTTGATTTGGGAAATCCACCAGATAAGATAATTGACAAAATTTCTATATCTGTATTAAGTCAACTGATAGTTTGGCATTTCTTGATACGGAGTGGGCTCAAATTAGTTAATTTAATCATTCAGTCAATAATGGTTGTTGATGTTTAATAAGACTTGGGAATGAGATGAGATATGTAGATGTATGCGTATCTATCCATTTCTATACCTGGGCATCACCCACGTAGAGATAATACTAAATCCACGGAAGCTACTGAGATCACCGGAAAAGCAAACATAAAGAGAATAGAGTGATTATAACAGAACCAAAGTTAGAATTTCAGGTTACTGAAGATCATACTTAAACAAAGAATGACAAGAAACTGCCCAGGAACACAGGAGGAGAACCAGGAGAGAGAGGTATCATAAAAACCTGAGGAGGACAAAATATACAGGAAGACAAGTGATTATCAGTGACAAATGGTACAGAGAGGTCAAGAGGAAGGCCATTAGAATGAACAAATAAGAAATCTAAGGTTGTCTTGGAAAAAATACCTTCAGTCAAGTAATGAGGTCAGAAGCCAGGATGCAAGAATTTGAGAGGTGCGTGAAATCAAAGTGGAGAAAACTATTTAGTTGGCTTTTATTTTTTTCCCAAGATTTTGTTTTGCCTGTAGTTGTGAACAAAGCAAGAGAAATGGTTGACATAATGGTAAGACAAATCAATTTTTTTTGATTGACGAAACAGAAACATGTTTGTGAACACAGACAAAGAGACAGTGGATAGGGAAAGACAAAATTAGAAACAGTGGGAATGCCACATTAAGAAAGGGGAATAAAGAAGCTTATTGAAGAAATGGATTCATAGAATCAAGAGCACATGTAAAGGTTTTCTTCTTTTGCAAGACAAGATGAGGTGTTGTCAAAGAATTTAGAAATATGGAGCAGGGGAGATGAGTGAGTTCATGGTGAGTGGTCTGTATTTTCTCAGGAAAATTTGATGAGGGAGAAAGTGGGAAAGGAATGGTGAATGACATAAAAGACCTGGGGAGAAAAGAAAAAGACCAGCTGCCATGGGGAAAACTCCAAAACTTGACTCAATGATCTATTTCTACTTTATTCATAAAGACATATTGAGAAAGTATGTGATTGGTCTTCAAATTTCTTTCATAAATATTTTGTCTTTTCTGTTCTTCCTGGTATAAATGTACAAATGTGAGAATAATATTTGAACTAGTCTTGTAAAGATGAAAAAGACCCATTAGATCATTTGGTCTGTCCAGAAAGGTTTTGTATTTCCTCTAAACCAGTCTTAATGTCCTTGAGTTATGTGAGGGTCTTCTACTGATCCCCAGGACACCCTTAGATCTGATTTTCTAAGTAATTGTTTGTTATTGTTGTTTTAAATTTGGAGACATACTGTATGTATATTGGAATAGATTAAAAGTGCTAGGTTATTTTTTAGAATCTTTAAGACTTATTCCTCTTTTGACAGACTTTAGGAAACGTTCCTTGGCTTTTTCATTCAGAGATAAAGCAGGACTTGTTCTTATTCACAAAAGACCCAATTAGATAGTGAGTAAGGCAAGTAAAACAAACTCTGGGGAGTTAAATTCTCCTTTGAGGCACATTTCCCTTTCCCGGATACTAATAACTTACCTCATGTTGAATGAGAAATTTGCTATAATGGTACATTTAAAAGGTTCAATTCATGAATTCTGAAATTAGGGGAAGATAAAGATTCGATATCTGTTATGCTGGGAGGCACGTGATCTTGCATGTTCAACTGCATTTGCTGTAACATTGAGTTAATTTTGTGCCTTTTTTTCTCTACTTGTTACATGAATCAAGACTGTCGAAGTAATTTCTCAACCTCCCCTTTGTCTTAGATTCCTGCTGTGTTCTTTGAGTTGATCCTGGAGAAAAAGTACTTAATGTCTAGACGTAAAATGCTTATCCAGGGATTCCAAAAATTCCCTACATGTATTTTTGGCTCTTTTGATTTCCCTTCCTCCTACATTTGATTGGGGTCTAATTGTTGCCCAGCAGCTGCTTGGTGGAATGCTACTCTTCCTGGGTAAAATCCAAATTCATCAAGTTTATTAGCTGCTGTCATCAACCTAATGCCCTCTGGGCTCACCATTGCTAGGTGACGCTGGGCAATGTACACCACCCTGTAGGACTATTACATTTTTTTCATCACACTCTCACCTTTCCTGTTGTGATCTTAGGCATGGAAGTCCTTCTTAAAAGCCTCTAAGCTATATTATTTTCATGAAAATCTATTTTTCTCAAAAATACAGAAAAATTTTATTAATTATAATAAAATAGATAATAATGAAAAGACTGGAAGCAATTTAATCATTAGATTTCTTTAACATTCATGAAATAAAGGCATATATAGAACTAATTCATGTACATGTAGATTTCTCTTGATAACAGTCTCCATTTTTCTTCTTCAAGAGAAAAATAAAAATACAAGCATAAAAAAAATTCCTGAATCAAGTTCTTCAAAGCAATATGGTCATGCTAGATCTAAAGATGGATCTTAGTATAGATCAGAAACTCACTAGTTGTGTGATAATAGGCAATTCATGTAACATCTCAAGTCATAGTTTCCTTATCTATAAAACAGGAATGGTAATACTTTTTCAGCTAACTCAAAGCATTATTGTGAGGAAGACATTTCAAACTTCAAAGTGAAGAAGAGTCAATCTTTAAATGGTTAATCAATCAATTAACAAGCATTATAAAATGCCTGGCAGAGAATTCTTGGCAATGTACTTTAAACCAAGAAGCCATTGTTTGCTTAATTCATAACAACTTTCTAAAATGAATTATGCATTTTACTGGGGAGAGCTAGTGAGGACAAGAAGCAATGATCACTAGGGAATACTTCTACGGGTACATTTTTTAAAATGCCAGTAAGTTGTTTTCTTTTTTCTCATGGTTACTAGACTGGGAGATCCAATGAATACGATAGATGTAGTATAATTGTCTTTCAACAAGTCCATTGACAAATCAGCTCACTAAATTCTTATTTAAAAAAAAAGATATGAGTCAGCTAAGTGTATATCTGATCAAATCATATCTGGAGAACAATTAGGTGGATTAAAAATGGTTGAATAACTAGACCAAAAAGCAATTATTAATAATTGTTAACCTGAAGGGACTTCTCTAATAGAGTGCCTTTAATCTGTTCAATATTTCTATCTGTAATTTGGATTAATCAGATTTGAGACTGTCATCAAGCTGGGAGAGAGGGAATGGCTATTACATCAGATTTTTAAGTTAATTTTTTTAGATCTCTCAGTAAATTGTAGCAATGGCCAATAATTCACAAGGCATCTAGGTGTGATAGTGGTTAGAGTGCCGGGCCTTGGGTCAGGATGACTCTTCTTCCTGAGTTCAAATATTGCCTCATATACTTACTAGCTTGTGTGACCTTGGGCAAGGCACTCAACACCATTTGCCTCAGTTACTTCTTCTATAAAATGGCTGGAGAAGAAAATGGCAAACCACGAGAATCTTTGCCAAGAAAACTCTAAGAATTGGACATGACTAAATAACAAGATGACATTTAATAGGAACAAATTTAAGTTCTGAATTTGAAAAAATCAATTTTGCCAGTACAGAATCAGGGAATTATGGCTAGACAGTAAGTTATGTGGGAAAAAGGTGGGACTTTTCATGGGTTGTAAAATTAACATAAAGGAATAATATCATAAATAAGGAAACAAATGTAATGTAGACAGAATTTGACAGGATCAGATTATTTAGAATGGGAGAAATATTCCTGCTACACTCTGTCTTGGTCTGACCAGATCAAGTATTGCATCGATTTCTGGATGTGATATTTGCAATATATTGACAAATTACAGTGACCAGAAAGAGATAAGCAAGATGGTGACTATACCACATGAATTCAGGTTGAAGGAACTAGAGAGATTTAATTTAGAAGAAGGGAAACTTAGAGGAAACACAACAGTAATGTTCAAGTATCTGAAACACCATTATATGGAAAAAAAATGATCAGAATTGTTCCAGTTGACACTAAAGAGCTGAATTAGAAGGAACATATGAAAGTTATGTATATCTAGATTTTAGTATAATAAAGGGACAACTTTTTTAACAATTATAAAGCCAACTTGAGAGATCACACTTTCACGGATCATGTGATCACAACTGTAAAACTGAAGGAAACTCAAGAGTCTAATTTTACAGATAAGGAAACTGAGGCATGGGAAGTTTAAATGATTTGCCCAAGGTCAAGTAGGTAATAGTTGTCAAAGCCAGGAAAACAATCCAAAAGCTGTAACTCCAAAGTCAATCCTTTTTCTCAGCATTATGCTGCTCTCCAAGATGGATCACTACTTATGGGGAACTGGTTCTTCACTTGTAGGCATTGTAGAGGTAAACACAGGCTTCCGAGATCCCTTTCACCTCTGGGATTCTCTGGTTCTTTGTGGCAATTCAAAACCTTTTTGAAACCTGGTCCCATTGTTTTGCTTTATTGTTTTTCCATTATCCCCCATGTCTTTCCTAAAGACAACCTCCATTCCATGTAGGGTTGATAGCAATGATGTAGATAGATAGAGGTCAAACATTCACAAAGTTTTTTACACACATTATCTTTTACATATATAATCTAATTTGATCTTGACAACAACTCTCCTAGCATACAGCACTTGAGGGATTGTGGGTTATTTTGCGTATATTATCTCCTCAAACCCTAGCAACAATTCTGGGAGGTAGGTGTCATTTTTATACTCATCTTACAGATGAGAAAACAAAGGCTAAGTTGTGAGACTGTGACTTGCTCGGTCACACAGCTGGTAAGTTTCCAAGCCAGAATTTGAACTTCCTCAATCCAGGTCTAAAATAGGAGTCACTGTGCAAAATAGCTATCTTCATTATCTCATGACCTGAATACCATTCTCACTTTTGCTATGAGTGGCATTTCTTTTCTCACAAACTCTCAAAATCCTATATATCTTATCTATTTTCTCCATAAAACCTTCAATAGAAAAAATATATGAAACACGCCTTCTTTTAATTTCAGAAGTACTTAATTAACAAGCATTTATTAAGCTACTACAATGTGTCAAACACCATGCCAAGTCCTGGAGATACAAATACAAAAGTGAGACAATCCCTTTCCTCAGTTTATAATAATTGCCCCTACCATGTAACTTAATACTATCAAATATATCTAATTGCTGCATATATCTACATTTTATTAACCCAATTTGCCCAATTAGACTTTAAACGTTTATCTAACCTTCTTGAGGTCAGAGATCATCTCATATTCTTCCTTTGCGTCTCTCTAATATACACACTCAAACACACACACACACACACACACACACACCATATCATCTGCTACAGGGTTGGGTATGGAGAATATGTTCAGTAAATTCCCGATCTAAAACTATCATAGTTTTACACCTTGGCCAAGCTTCATAGTATGGTCTGGGGCAAGAAGTGTGAACTGTACCATCAAATGAACTTTAAAAATTCAGCTGAAGGGGAAAGGAAAAAGGGACACAGTAAATTCTTAAGGTTGTAAAAATTCATCTGAAGTTATTATTGCTAATTGTATGCTCAGTTCACTTTGTTTTGAGGCTTGTTGTCATTGTTTACTTGTTTCAGTTGTGTTTAACTCTTCATAACCTCTTTTGGACTTTTCTTGGCAAAGATACCATTTCCATCTCCAGTTCATTTTATAGATGAGGAAACTGAGGCAAACAGGGTTAAGTGACTTGCCCAGAGTCACTCACACAGGTAGTAAGTGTCTGAGGTCAGATCTGAACATGAAGATGAGTCTTTCTGATTCGAGACAGGGTACTGTATCCATTGCACCACTTGCTTTCTTGTTTATAGGCTTCTAGAGTATCAAGTACTGTGAGCAACTTAAGATTTTGGCATCCTGACCAAAGATGTACTTGCCCTAACCTTACTGTAACTCTGTTTGAATCTAAAGAATGTTTCTTGAATTGCATTGATAAAACAACTATTCTTCAGCTAAGTTTCCAGTTTTCCTTCAGTTCTGCAAAGTGTGTTTCATGTATAGTTCCAAGAAGTATACCATACTTTTGGAAATAATGTTGATCAAAATAGATTTATTGGTTGCCCTGTGCTATTACTCTGTGCCTTATTCTAAAAAGGCAACATAATTCTGCAACTCAGTAGAACACATATCCCTAAATGGTTTTCTACCATCTCTTTTCCTGAAAAAAAATTAGGTTATGAGTTAAAATGGATTGAACATTTAAAAGCCAGCTCTTAATTAATTCTTCTGCTAGTTCAATGCATGAGAAATTGACTTTAATATTAGTTTCAAAAAAATCTCATTTCTCAGATTGTTCGCAATGTCATATGTTAAAAATCACAGAAATCAATTGCTTTGTTAACAAAATGGAAATATAATTTATAGTTTGTTTTAAAAGTAGAATTGTACTTTTTTCAAGTCCAGGAAATGTGCTTTCAATTCTTTTTATTTCAGGTGATTACCCATTTTATGCAATACTTTGGTGCATGAAACACTTATTTTTCATGAAGATAGTGTCTTTAAACAAAAGTACACTGTTCTTTACAATTTCCACTACAAAAAAAAAATAACTTAGACTAAGGGTAAAAAAAGCAAAGACAATCACTTTATACATTTGCCAAGTCAGTTGAACTGCTAAATTCTATCATATTCATGTTAGGAAAACAGAACACATGTACAAACAGTACAAAAAAGTACTTATATTGTCCTCTCTCTGTGATTCAAATTTTCGGAAAGGAGATAATTGTCGGGCCTAATTCTAGCTTACAGATCTCTAGGGTGGGAGTAGCTCTCCACCATCTCAGCACTCCAAGCCATGATTGCCATCCTGGGCCCACTACCTCTACATAATGGAATGAACCATTTGACTTAGGTGCAGAGAGAGTTCATCAATCTATTCAGGCCACCAAGTCAAACCATTCTAAAGTAGTGAGGCAGTGAGCACTTAATTCACAACCACTGTAGTCCAAAAGTCAAGAATGTTTGTGTTCTAATTATTACATATTTTAAAAGGGACAGCTAGATAGTACAGTAGATAGACTATGAAATGATAAACAGTGCTCCAGGCACTAAACACTTGGATACAAAAAATAAGAGGAAAGAGAGTTCTTGCTCTCATGGAGCTTATAATATACAAAAGAAAGCTTAAAAGGGAGTGGAAGATACCAGAGAGTTCCAGCAAGAGGTCATGGCACAAGCTGGTAAAGTTGAAACCAATCAGAGCAGCTGGTAGCAAGTGAAATGACTTTGACACCAATCCAACAATATTTACACTACAACATGCTGCCTCTCTATCTGAATTATTACCTAAACAAATTTCAATTGACATTGAAGAAAGCAATCTAACATTATGAGAAAAGTCCTAACCCCTAAAGTCACACTGCAACTAATGTAGAAAATATAGTCTGCTGTCCTATCTCACAAAAGGATTACTGTGAAGAAAATATTTTATAAACCTTAAAGTACGATCCAAGCATGATTGTGGGGACTATTCTGTTTCAAATACAATGTGACATTCTTAGTACAGCTGGTCCAAATCATAGCAGATGGTGTGACATGTGTAGTACATTGTCACTAACCAAAATCTATGTCTGAGTATAGATGTTCCAAGCCCAAGTTTAACTGAAGGGAATCTTGGTACCACCCAATGGGACTTCCAGAAGGCTGTTTTTTCAACAGAAAAGAAAGGAAAATTCTTTTAGGGATTCCTACATCCATGAGATGTGACTGGCCCACTAACACTCCTGTCACACATCAGGATGGAATTGTGTTGCAATTATAGAGTTTTTGGAGAACTGCCATACTGGAATTTCAGCTTTCTCTGCTTTATGATAATCAACTGCAGGCAACAAAGGCAAATTTAGGGGCATGTAACATCTGCCTTCCCTTATGGGAGATAGAAACAAAAATGCAGTGTTCGAGATCAAAATAAGCCATGATTTGGTGGGGCTGTTTGGGAAACATCACATCATGTCAATTGGAGAAAACAGCTAGTTCCCTGAAATGACATTCAGGAATAACTCTGTATAAATTACACCATTTGGATCCTCCTTCCTCAGATTTCAATACACTTCTTTCTCTTAGCTTCCCATGATCTCATAGAGCCAGCAACATTGTACCATGTCCCTATTTACTTGTTCCATTGGAAAGATTTTGTACCAGTTAGTATGTCATGCCCTTTGACCCAGCAGCAATACCTCCACTAGGTCTGTTTCCAAAGATGATTAGGGAAAAAGCAAAAGAGCCTATGGGTTCTGAAATATTTACAGCACCTCTCTTTGTGGTGGCAAAGAACTGGAAATTGAGGGGATGCTTGTTCATTGGGAAATGGCTAAAGAAGGTGGGGTATGTGATCATGACAGAATGCTACTATAATATAAGAAATGATGAGCTCAGCGATTTTAGCAAAACTTGGACAGACTTACATGAAATAATTAAGAGTGCAATGAGCAGAATCAAGAGAATGTTCCACACTGTAACAGCTTTAAAAACGACTTTGATGGACTAAGTCATTTTGACTATGATAAATACCCAAATAAAGGATCAATGAAGGAAGACAGTATCTGCATCCAGAGAAAGAACTAATGAATAAAAGGATGTATAGAATGATTTTACATACAAACATATGTGTATATATGTATACATAGACACATACATATATATTTATCTAATGGTAGCTATCTCTAGGATAGAGGGAAGAAAAAAAGAAAGTCATATGGTAACTTTATTATATATTTAAAAGAAATAGCAAGTTGTACATAACAGATTTGCTGTTTCATGTGCAATCATCTTTTTTTCTATTTTACTATGTTGTGAAAATGTTTTATTTTGTAAGTTCAGAATAAAAAAAATGTTAAGTACAGAAAAAAACCCAAATAAAAATTTTTTTCTGTTGGCTATAATAGCACATGATGATGAATCTGATAAGCTTATTCAGTGTAAGTTAAAAATGAGTTTTGCCAGTCTAGTCAGTAGTTGGTAAACTCTTATATATTATATATGTAATTATATGTATATGTAGATTATATATTTGTAAATATATATGTAAATATTTGTATATGTGTATATGTATGTATGTAAATATATGTATATGTGTATGTGCATATATTCACATGCATACTTATATAAATGTATGTAAATATTTGTATTTATGTAAATTATATATGTAATTATATTGTATATATGTAAATATATGTATATGTGATTATATATGTATATGTGTATGTGCATATATTCACATGCATACTTATATGAATGTATGCATGCATATGTATATATAAATAAGCATATATGTATATATATTTATGTGTGTATGTGCTAAAGGAATTAATTTCTAATAATTTAATCATAGGCACAAGCACAAACAAACATTGGGAAGATCATGGGTAAGGAAGTGACTTGTTAAATTCCTCCAGCATATAGGCAGCACAAATGATACTGGGAAACATAAGTTGTCTGTTTGACTTTAGCAGATTGGAATTCAGTCTAAGAAACATTTATTAGGGACCTACTATATGCAGAACTATGGTAGATACATTTAGTTTTAGTTTTAGATATAGCCTGTACTCTCATAGACTCCTTATAGCAAAGTCTGTGCTACATAAACAAATGGCAACAATACTAAATAATGTAGTACAAGTGCATAAGAAAAGTCCAAAGCAAATCTAAGAGGAAAATGTCCCTCACTGCCTGAGGGAAAAGGGAACACTTTTTGAAAGAGGTTAGATAATAAGAATAGAAAAACTGAGTAGATAAGAGGGATGGAATTTCAGAAAGAATAATATAAACAAAGGCACAATGGCAGAAAATTAAAGGACAAGTACAGGAGATGGTCAGTAGTCAGAATTGACTACAACATAGAGTATAAGCAGGGAAGTTGTATAAGAAAAGACTCTCATTGGGGTGGAACCAAGATGGCATAGCAGAAGTACAAACCGTTCTAGCTGTACTCTCACAGCCCATAAAATACCTGTAAAAAATGACTCTGGGGGGGTGGAGCCAAGATGGCAGAGTAGAAAGACTCATATATGCTAGCTCCAAACGCACAGCCCATGGATTTCTTCTAAAAAGAACTCCCGACAAATTCTGGAACAATGGAAGCTGCACAGCAACACAGTGAAGGAGATTTCCGTTCCAGAGAGTCCTGAAAAACTGATCCCAAAGGTCCATCACACACCGGGCAGGAGCGGAGCCCTCCCCTGCCCTGGCTGCATGGCACTGAGAGGAGCGAGCAGATTCCAGCAGGCTTCAGGGACTGAATCTCCAGAGGCCACAAAGGTCCCTCCACCCACAGTCTCACAGGTCAGTGAGAGAGATGGGCTGAGAGGGTACCAGGGTGTCTCTGGGACTCAGGGCCCCTCGGGAGGCAGCAGCAGCAGAAGAGGCAGCTGCAGAGGCAGCAGGTGGCCAGGGGCTCTGGGAGCAGGGAGGAGATCTGCAGGAGCTTGGGAGCAGCTCCATTACAGAAGGTCTCTGCATAAACCCCTTGAGGGAACTGAGCTTGCGGGACGGCCCTGCCCCTACCTGAGCACCGGCAGATAAGCTCCCATTGAATAGCAGCCAGGCCTGCCACCAAAAGCCCTGAGGCTGGGGAGCAGCATTTGAATCTCAGACCCCAAGCACTAGCTGGTCTGACCTAGGCCAAGGCTGGAGAGGACTCTCAGAAGTCAAGTAACTGGCTGGGAAAATGCCCAGAAAAGGGAAAAAAAAATAAGACCATAGAAGGTTATTTTCTTGAGAAGATGATTCTGCCATTCCTCTCTGACGAAGAAGAAAACTGCTTACCATCAGGTAAAGATATAGGAGTCAAGGCCTCTGTATCCCAAACATCTGAAATAGGTAGCCCATGGGCTCAGGCCATGGAAGAGCTCAGAAAGGATTTTGAAAACCAAGTCATACAGGTGGAGGAAAAACAGGGAAAAGAAATGAGAGAGATGCAAGAAAAGCATGAAAAATGGGTCAATACCTTAATAAAGGAGACTCAAAAAAATGCTGAAGAAAATAACACCTTGAAAAATAGGCTAGCTTAATTGGCAAAAGAGGTTCAAAAAGCCAATGAGGAGAAGAATGCTTTCAAAAGCAGAATTAGCCAAGTGGAAAAAGAGGTGCAAAAGCTCACTGAAGAAAATAGTTCTCTCAAAATTAGAATAGAACAGATGGAGGCTAATGACTTTCTGAGAAAC
>CM053770.1:340408191-340454492 GCA_028658325.1 Potorous gilbertii | reverse complement strand
TAAGGGAAGAGAGGAATGAAAGAAGAGAGGGCAGATTGGTGATATGGGTAATTAGAATGTTCAGTGTATTGGGGAGGGGGGAGGGGACAAATGGGGAGAAAGTTTTGGAACCCAAATCTTGTGAAAATGAATGTAAAAAGTTAAGGAAATAAATTAAAAAAAACAAAACAAAAAAAATGACTCTAAACAAATTATACAGCAGCAGAAGTCACATAACAACAGAGTGAAAGAGATTTCCAGCCCAACACAAGCCTGGAAGGCTGACAGGAATGGTCTATCACACCAGGCTTGGAGTAGAGCACAGATCAGTCTTGGATGTGTGAAGCCACAGGGACAGGACCGGAGAAGGCTTCAGGGCATGGAATCATGGATAGCAGCTGCAGTTCCCAGATTTATGAACCCCCAAAAATGCCCAAGACAACTTCAAAAGTCAATGAGAAAGTTCTTTCACCTGAGAGGGTTGCTGTATCTGGCCCTAGCCCAGCCACAAGATGGCAGCAGCCACTGTAGCAGCAGAGCCCTTTGTCTAAAAACCCTGGAGGAATCATGAAGCTGATCTGAATATCAGATCTGAGTGGTGGCCCTAGGGTGAGGAAGAGCAGTGGTGTGGTGGAACTGGTCAAGGCTCTAGAGAGGGAATTCTACTTGCAGATCCTGGACAGCAAAGTTTGTGGCTACTCCTATACCAAGCCAGGAGAGGAGTTATCTCCTTTCCTTTGATTGTGACACCTTGTTGGAACTGAGAACCCATAGATCTCTCAGTTATACCCTCTACTTGACAAAGGACTCAAGAGCCAAGTAACTGGTTGGGAAAATGCCCAAAAAAAGGGGAAAAATATTTAAGACTACAGCAGGTTACTTTTTTGGTGAACAGGTATTTTCTTCCATTATTTCCTATGAGGAAGAACAAAGCATATCATTAGAGGAAGATATAAAAGTCAAGGCTTCTGCATCCAAAATTTCCAAAAAATATATGCAATGGTCTCAAGCCATGGAAGAGCTCAAAAAGGATTTTGAATATCAAGTGAGAGAGATGGAGGAAAAATTGGGAAGATGCAAGAAAATCATGAAAGCAAGTCAATAGCTTGCTAAAGGAGACCCAAAAAATGCTGAAGAAAATAACACCTTTAAAAATAGACTAACTCAATTGGCAAAAGAGATTCAAAAATCCAATGAAGAGAAGAATGCTTTAAAAAGCAGAATTAGCCAAATGAAAAAAGAGATTCAAAAATTCACTGAAGAAAATATTTCTTTAAAAATTAGACTGGAACAGAGGGTAGCTAATGACTTTATGAGAAACCAAGACATTACAAAACAAAACCAAAGAATGAAAAAATAGAAGACAATGTGAAATATCTCACTGGAAAAATAATGAACCTGGAAAATAGATCCAGGAGAGACAATTTAAAAATTATGGGACTGCCTGAAAGCCATGATAAAAAAAAAGAACCTAGATAACATCTTTCATGAAATTATCAAGAAAAATTGCCCTGATATTCTAGAACCAGATGGTAACATAAATATTGAAAGAGCCCACCTATCACCTCCTGAAAGAGATCCAAAAAAAAACCTCTTAGGAATATTGAAAACAAATTGCAGAGTTCCCAGATCAAGGAGAAAATATTGCAAGCAGCTAGAAAGAAACAATTCCAGTACTGTGGAAATACAATCAGGATAACACAAGATCTAGCAGCTTCTACATTAAGGGATTGCAGGGCTTGGAATATGATATTTCAGAAGTAAAAGGAACTAGGATTAGAACCAAGAATCACCTAACTAGCAAAACTGAGTATAATACTTCAGGGGACAAAAACATGGTCATTCAAAGAAACAAAGGACTTTCAAGCATTCTTGATGAAAAGACAAGAGCTGAGTAGAAAATTTGACTTTAAAACAGAAGAATCAAGAGAAACATTAAAAGGTAACTTTTTTCAGTATTTGGTTAGTTGGAGGGATTATATACATACATACATATATATATATATATATATATATATATATATATATATATATATATACACACAGACATACACACATATATATGTAAACAGAGGGCACAGGGTGACTTGAATAGGAACTAAAAAATAAAATTAAGGGGTGAGATACGAATATATTGGGATGAGAAAGGGAGAAATAGAAAGGGGCAAATTATCTCTCATAAAAGAGGCAAGAAAACACTTTTTCAATGGAGGAGAAAAGGGGGAAGATGAGAGGGAGAAAACAAAGTTTACTCTTATTACATTTGACTTAAAGAAGGAATAACAACCATACTCAATATGGTATGAAAATCTATCTCACACTATACGAAAGTAGGGAAAAAGGGGTAAGTGGTGTGGTGGGGATGATAGAAGGGAGGGCAAATGGGAGGAGGGAGTAATTAGAAGTAAATACTTTTGGGGAGGGACAAGGTCAAAATAATAGAATAAATTGGAGGCAGGATAGGATGGAGAGAAACATAGTCTTTCACAACGTAACTATTGTGGAAGTCTTTCGTGTAACTACACACACACACATATATGTGTGTATATATATATATGTATATATATATATATATATATATACATATATATAGTTTATATTGAACTATTTGCTTTCTCAGTGGGGATGTGTGGGGAGGGAGGGAAGGAAAGAAGTTGGAACACAAAGTTTGAGAACCAATGTTGAGAATTGTTTTTGCATGCAACTAGGAAATAAGAAATACAAGTAAAGGAGTATAAAAATCTATGTTGCCCTACAAGATATTAGAGAAGATAGGGATAAGGGAAGGGAGGGGGTGTGATAAAAAGGAGGGCGGATTGGAAGAATGGGTAATCAGAATGCATGGTGTCTTGGGGTAGGGGCAGCAGAGAGATGGGGGGAAATTTGGAACTCAAAATCTTGTGTAAATGAATGTTGAAAACTAAAAATAAATAAATAATATTTTTTAAAGAAGAAAAGAAAAGCCTCTTAAGTCTGGGTGGAAGCTCGTGAAATATTATGAAGCTAATATGCTATCAGAAATAAGAATTCATTGGAGACGTGCAGAGGGGAGAGATTAAGTTCAGCTATGGTGTAAAGAACAGAAAAAAATTACAGAAGAAAGCAGAAAGATGTTCAAAAGAGGTAACAGACAAGTAAGACAATCTTGTTGCTATGATGGCAGTGGACAGAACACTGAGCCTACTGAGAGAAAGGCCTGAGTTCAAAACCAGCCTCAGATACTTACTAACTGTGTGATCCCGGGCAATTCAATTAACCTTTGTCTTACTTTATTTCATCCACTGGGTAAAACAGTGCTCATCTCCCAAGGTTATTGTGAAGATGAAATGGAATACCATTTGTAAAGCACTTTGCACAGTGACTGGCACATAGTAGGTACAATAAAAATATTAATTACTATTACTATGACATAGCTCAAGTTTGCAATTGCCACTGCCCCTTCGCCTGGAAAGTGTCAGTGGTAAATGGGGTAGGGTACAAACGTAAAGACCTGACAGGAAATACTAACGCATTTGCCTAAGAGAATTTAAAGTTTGCTTTGGGTATGAGGTTTACTACTGATTGGAAGCAGACACTGTTAGTCACTATTATCTGTCTATCTTTGTGCAAACGACTACCCTGGGCCTCATAGAATCACTGAAGTTTTGAAATTGGAAGGGACTTCAATGACCATCTAGTCCATGTCATTCCTAAAAGGACTGTCCATTATAAAGAATCCCACAAGTGGTCTTCCAGTCTTTGCTTGAAGATCTCTACTTCGAGAACCTACTACCTTCAGAGACATCTCATCTCACTTTTGTTCAACTCTAATTATTAAGAAATTTTCTTTTATTTTCCTGCCATCAAGCCTGAGTTGCCCTCTTTGGCATGTATACCATTGTTTTTACTTCTCCTTTCTGGTGCCAAATATCCCTTCTATATAGTTGGCTTTCAAATACTTGCAGACAGCAATTATTACCCACTCTCGCCTTCCCTGAACTTCCAACCTAAACATTTACAGTTCCTTCAACTGATTGTCATATGGCATACACAAAATCCTTCACAACCCTAGTTGCCATCCTCTGGATGCTCTCTAACTTATCAATAACCTACTTAAACTAGAATAGTTGGAAACGAATAAAATTTACTGGATATATAATAAGTAAGTTGAATTAGATGCCCTCTGAGGTCCATTTCAGCTCTAAATCCAGGATTCTTCATTTTTTGGTTTATTCACAGGCAGCACACCAGCTGTGACTCATTTAGAATGTACCAGGGAGGCTTCTGGGTAAAGCACATGTAGGATGAAAGCAGGCCAGATGCTGCTAGACAGAAGCACTAGTTTGCAGAGAGGGACTTTGAGAGTGGGAGGTGTTGGTTTCTGGTTCTCCAATAAGGTAATAAAGAGCCCTTTGATATGTAGTCCTGATGAGAATACCAGCAAAAGTTTGGTCCAAGTCTTTCCTGAATAGTCAGACATCCACCTAAGAGGATGGAAGATAAACCACCATATATTTAGAAGTAAGAACCCAGTCAGTGCTGAGTAAGGAATTGGCTTCCCAAAGAGCCCCAGGATGATCTGTTCTTCAAAGAATCAGATAATGTTATAGCTCGAAGACATCATCTAGTCCAAGGATATCACATCTTAATAGCCTTCTGATAATCTCATCAGCTCTCATGTTTTCAATGATCAAATTTATGTTGATAAGAACCAGATTTCTGTATTTCAGCCCTAGCCTCTGACCTGAGCTCTAGACACACATCATCAGTTGCCTATTAGGAGGCAGTGTGGCACAGTGGAAAGAGTGCTATATTTGGAATCTGAGGATGTGAGTTCAATCACAGTTTCTATCTGTGTGACTGAACTTGGGTCAGTTGTTTAGCTTCTAGAGACTCCAAGTCCTTACCTGTAAAATGAATGAGTTAGACTAGAGGGCTTTTAAGGTCACTTCCATATTTAAATCTATTAGCCTATTGGAAATTTCAAACTAAATGTCCCACAAGCATCTCAAGATCAAAATGTCCAAAAGAGCTCCTTATCTGCTCCCTCTCCTCCGTCAAAAAACATCCATTTTCCAAACTCCCCTTAGTGAGGAACCTAAAATAACAAGCAGGTTGTGAGCCTAGGGGACTGGGAGAATGGTGTTATCTGCCCTCTACTGTAATAGGAAAAGTGAGAGTGGAGTGGAGTTTGAGATAAAAATGAATCTGATTCTGGACATGTTGAGTTTAAGGTGTTTACTGGATATCCAGTTAGAGATGCCAGTTCTTATAAGCAATCATCTTAGGCTGGTTTGAATATCAAAAGAATATGAACATTTCTACTGGAAATATTAGCAATGTAGTGAGGCCATATCTCTCATGGTAAACTTACTACCACAGTACTTGTACAGAACAGTCCTCTTGTGGTCTAGAGGGAGCAATTTCCATTCACTTGCTGTTTCTCATACACTCAAGTCTCCTAACAGTTGTAAAAATCACAATTAGCTGAAAATACTAAGTAATCTAGTTTGTGAAATATACCAATGGAACTAACTTGAATTTAGAAAATAAGGTATAAAGTATACAAAAAGGTTAATTCAATTCTTCCTATAGAGCATAGTCATAGATCTAAATCTAAGAATCTTCCTTGAACTACAGTTTCTGTCAGGAATGTTGACTTCTTAGGGCTATCCTGCCAGACTAGTGGGCTACAACAATCCATAGGACTCAGTAACACAAAATGTCATGAGAATTAAACAGTTCAAAATAAGGTATGAAACAAACATTCCAATAGCTTAGCTTGGTTCATTCCTCTAGGGCAGAGTCTTGCTTTCAGGTCCAAAGCTCACTTCTCAGGCTCCATTTTCAGGCAACCAGGCTACTCAGAGTTTCTCTGGCAGGTGAGCTGGTCCTAACCATACTTAGAAAGAACTCAGTATACAATATCTATCTATTTATCTATCTATCTATAGATATAGTATATATACATATACACACGTGTGTATCTCATGTATACAGTACAGCACATCAACATTTCTATAAATACAAAAAGTATTAGTTAAGCTATCAACTGATCAGTTTTGTAAAATTACACCAACGGAACTGACTTGTGCAGTACAAAACAAACGTGCAAATAACTTAGTTCCTTCCTATAGAGCAAGCCTAATCCCAAATCCAAAATCTTCCTTCAGACTTTAGTTCCAGGCAAATTGGTTGTAACATTCCTCCCACACCAAAATCCTGGCTCCAAGGTCATCATGACTCCAACACTCACTCCAGCCACCTGAGTAAAGTCAAAGCTTCGGAGACTCAGGAAACAAAGGGTATCTATCCCCTTATTGGGCCACCTGAATATACTAGCTCCAAAAGTTCCGTTACACACTTTTGGCCTGTTTCAAACATTAGGTCCACAGAAAATATGCATGGGTGCAGTGTTTGGTTAGCACAGTCTTTTATCTCAAATTCAGGACAGTTTCTTCTCTATGGGGAAGTAGAAGTCATTTCTATTCATTTACTTGATATGAACAATTCTGCTGAACCCTAGCATTCTAGGGATATCAGGTTTCTGGCTTTAAACTTATCAATACTTATTTACAACTTAGTAATATGGAACCCATCAGTGTAGTAATACTTCTATACAGAATTAAATCTTGCCAACAGTATCAGTCCTCAAACAATCAATAAATGCCAAATTTGCACATTTCCTTCAATATAGCTGGCTTGTGGTATTCCCTCAAGGCAAGGGAGAGGGTTCCCCTGCCCTCTCAGATCCATTTAACCAATGTGAGTGAAATTAACTTTTACAAAAAATATCTTGACTTCCAAGATATAAAACAGAGAGATAAATATCTTTATTTGTTTCCTAAAAATAGCCCAGTCTCAGTTACAAGTTCAAAACATGCTCAGGTCTGGAATCCCAGAGCATCCTGACTTCTTGGTTTAGATAGATAATGCTTACCATTTTAAGAAAGTCTCCATTTATTCCTATGCTTTCTAATGTTTTTAGTAGGAATGGGTATTGTAGTTTGTAAAAGGCTTTTTTTCTGCATCTTTTGACATAATTATATGATTTTTGTTGTTTTGTTATTGATATGGTCAATTACGCTGACAGTTTTCCTAATGCTGAACCAGCCCTGCATTCCAGGTATAAAACCCACTCAGTCATAGGGTATGATCATTTGATATATTGCAGTAATCTATTTGCTAGTATTTTACTTAATTTTTTTGCATTGATATTCATTAAGAAAATTGGTTTATGGGTTTTTTTTCTGTTTTTGGAGATTATTTACTTCTAACACAAAATGTATGATTCACTTAAGCTTTTAGTGGCTTAAAAAACTCTCTAAGGGCAGAGTGATGATCTGTATTTGTATAGGGAGATTACTCATGTCAAGAGTGACCTACACCAATGGATCCACTGGTGCAGTCCTTCTGTTCTATCACTTGGTATTCTCAGTGTCTTGTACAGTGTAGGTGCCTAATAAAGGTTCAATGAATTTAATTTAATTGAAGTACATTGGTTACATCATAAGTATTAAAACCTGGTTCTCTTGGCTCTGTTCCAGGGTTCTTTTACACAATATCATTTGAAGAATTTCATACACAATGGACACTTCATAAATATTTTCTATGGATAACCATGGTAAAGGGATTAAAGTAAGAACTACATGCTTTCCTGGAAGATCTTCAGATATTGAGTATTATTAAGGTTTTACCCTCTCACAGCATTTTGTTTGTATTAAAAATGGTTTTGAAGTTTATGCAATGTTAAAAATATTTACCTCCTATTAGATTACTTGGACAAAAGGAAATGCACTATTTATGCCTGAAACTGCGCTTTTGGTGTTGGAGAAAGGAAATTCACTCATAATTAAGCTGATTTAGCAAAGACAAACTTCATACAGACATTATCAAAGTGATTACATGTTGTATAGTTCATATTTAGGAAAATGAAAAAACCATTCCCAAAAAATGCAGTAAAATGTGTTTTCACTTTGCCCTATTATTGGTTAATTATTTGCTATTCTTTTCGTCTAGAAAGGAATAAAATGTTTATATAGTCTAATATTTCTCTCTTTAACAGTTTATTAATCTGTATTCATTCCATGTTCTCCTGCCTGTTATCCCTTCTCTTTAGCCATTTCCCTGGAGAACCTGTATCTGGAAAGGTCTACACTTGTTAGAAACTTTCTTTATCCTAGGTGATTGATGTCTCCCTGCCTGCCACTTCAGAAATTATAAACCAAGTGAACCCTCCTGATCAGGACCCCTCTTCTCCCTATAAAAATGTCAAGACTTTGAATTTTGAACTAGTCATGACATCTAATCTTATCCATAAGTTACACTGTCCCTAGATCTCCCTGGTCTACTCTGAATCAGGAAAATAGAAATTCTAGATCACCATGGACTCCTCCCATCTATGGCATGAAGATCATAATGCCCAAGACCCTCTAGATTTCCTGGTTACATCAATCCCTGTCCCAAAAGGTGTTAGTTTTGACTCAAATGTAAGGGAGTTTGATAGACTTTCATAGTTAAGATGTGTGGGTCCCAGCCACATTGTACAAGTGTTGATGTGTTACCCTTGTTTGAAGGTATCAATCCTGGCTTAGTGTGGGGAGATTCATTCAAGTGTTCTGATAGCTATCATCATTGTTCCTTTCTTCTACTTCCTTGAATGTCTCCAGTTAAGGCTTGTGGCCTTTTCTTTGAGGAATTTTCTTAAATTCAACTTTTTTTCAGTATTTGTTTTTCAACAAATAAATAATTTCTCTATTCCCAGGTTTTCCTAACTTTTCTTCAGAGAACTTTTAATACTTCAAATGAACTCAGATATTTCCCATGACTCCTGAATATCATAGAGTAGTTGTAAAAGGGACATGAGTTATTGCTTCTGTTTTGTGCGGTTTGTGATCCAATGGAACAGACAATATGTATAGGTATGGCAAGCAGAAAGTTGTAGGGGGGCAGAAGGCAACAAAATTAAATGTTTGGACAACCCCAAACCTTATTTTTTGGTCATATTTTGTATTCTCAGCACTTAGAACAGTGCCTAGGACATAGTAGATACTAAATACATTTTTATTGACTGATTTCAGCCTAGTTCTCTCAACTAAACTTAATATTCAAGCTCCAGACAAGAGCCCAAAATGATTAATTCATCTATGTACTTTTACTGTATTGAAGGAAGCCTTAAGCAATGAAACATTCATAAGATAAGATATAAGAAAGAGAAATAGAAAAAGTGAATAGAAAGGATAATCTCTCTTGGTAATAATGCTAACTCCTGCTCTCCTATTCACGCAAAATATAAAGTTTCAAACTACAAATCTGATAAGGTTTAATACATTTTAATAAAATGGAAAATGTAATTGGAATAATTTCTAGGTAAATTTCTAGAAAGGGAAATCAGTTTCTCAATTAGTCAAGGTAAGATTTATAAATAATGAATAACTAGTTTGAGAGAAAAAAATTATTCCAGGTATAAAGGGTGATGTAAGAGAAAACACTGAGTGAGTTGAGTGTGAAAAGATAACAGAGAGCAATAGGTTTGTAAGAACAACACTTGCATAAACCTGATACCAAAGGTCTACACACAATTTGGGGGAATTTCTAACTTTTCTGACTTCTTATCAACGTTAGAAATTCATTGTCAATATCATCTTATAGATTGTCATCTTCTCTCCCTTTGAAAGCACCAGGTTTACAGAGTTCAAAAGATGAATATTTGTTGTTGTTGTTTTTAACAGGTAAATGAAATCAGAAAGAAGTCATGTATGTTAACAATGACAACTTTCTATGGTGAAATGTCTTCCAAAACCTTGTATGGTCCCAGTCACTTATAGGCATTGTTCTGGGGAGGACTTATGTGTGCAGCCTCAAGCATGAATCTTCAGTAGAGTACATATCTTTGTATGCAGCACATCCAGAATTCTGACTGATGGATCCCCTTAAAATTTAGACAATATCACACATGGAGCTGCCTGCAATCGATGCTCTTTAGCTCCCAATAAATAGCATTGATCTTCATTTGCTGTTCTGTTCTTGTCTTCCTATTTTTCTATCTATAGCTTTCTTCAGCTTTTAGCAAATGGCAGCAACTTTTCCTTTTCTTAGGGAGTCAGTTCTTCATCTTGGCTCCTACAGTAGAAAACCCTTCTGAGTGCCTGTCATATCAGACTGCATTGCAGCTTAAGATAAAATATCAGGCTGTATGATTCTTAGCCTTTTTTCTTCTTTTTGCATTATAGGCCCTTTAGCAACTTGAACCTCAACAATCTTTAGTCTATTGACCCTTCCTCAGATTATTTTTAGTCATTCATGATTAAAGGAAACACTTTCATTTGGAAGTTTCTTGGGGGATGGAGTTGTAATTTTTTCCCACTCAAATTCATAGATCCCCTGACACTGAGCCAAAGTCCCCTTAGAGAATTCCATGTACAGCAGTTTAATAATCCTTTTATTCTTAAGCTTTCTCCTGTACTATGTTTCCTGAACTCATACGAGAGTTCTCTCGAGTTTTCTCAGAACCCATTATCATCCTTAACTATTAAGTCAAATCTCTAATATATCAAGTTGAGTCATGATCATGCAACGTTTTGATATCTTTTGTCTCCTAACCCTGAGTGGTCTTTTTTTCCCACCTGAATCAATACTGTCCATTTGTATTTAGAGAAGGAACTACTTAAGTCCCTCTGGGGCCATTTTTATGGAGGTTATTCAAATCGCACATGGTTGCTTTTTTTAACCTCTAGGTTAGCAGGATGGTACCAAATCAACTACTCTCTTATCACTAGGATCATAAATTTAGTGTCATCATTTTACAAGTTTTTCTAGCAGAAAGGAATTATTGAGATGACAGTGACACTTTGTGATGGGGTAACTGGGCGCAGTGAAATATCGTAGATCAATGATTCTCAATTTTTCTATTCTGATGACCACTTTATAATTTTTTTAATTTGTGGATACTCAAATGATGGAGGATTTTATGCTATTATTATGAATTGATTGAACAAACACAAAATAATAATAAGCTATGAATTCAACAATGATTTTTAAGTCATTTTGCATTTGGCTAATCATATTAACATTTTAAAAATAGTAATATGTATTTGCATGATGATATTTTGACAGTGCATTGTTTATTGCATATAGATTTGCAGAACTCTTGCAATAATTCCACTGACCCATTAAGGGCCCTAGCATAGAGACTGGAACTAAGCCATAATATTAAGAATATCACAGTAGCTTATTCTTCATCTCCTTTATTACTAGTGCCTAAAATCAGACATCAAACAGAATTATAGTAAGTCACACAATTATATACAATTTCTACTTTGTAAACAAGATGAGATGTGATATTAAAATTCTTCTGGGTAGAAAGAAACTATTTCAATCACATTAATTTGCCTCAATATTTTTAAGAAGTTGAAGACACATTTGACTTTAAAAAAAACCCATTACCATATAAAACATTTGATTCACAACATATCTTCAGTGACCATAATGAATAGCTTCATCATATGATTTAACAGGATTTTCCTTTATTATTTTAAAGGTGGTTGTTGGGGATAGGGGAGGGATCGATAAGCTGAAGAGATTTCATATTTTCTTGCTTTATTTTCCTTTCCACTAGAAATGTTTTAAAATTGGTTACAATTGTATAATGGTTGTTAATTATTTCATTAAGTAGGAAAAAGTTTATTTTATTTTAATGAGTTACGAGTTTAATGGATATCAACACCAATGAAAGTAGTTTCTTGAATAATAAAATTGTGTGTATTTAACTCCTGGAACTAAGTTAAGAGTAACCTCAATCCAAAATTCAAACATTATTCCCTTTATTTAGAGGCATTGAAACCTCTGCAGCAAATCTCAACCCTGTGATTAATTATTTCAGGAGGTAAAACTTTCAACCAATTTGGAAATTGTCCAAACATAAAAATATTATGTCAAGTGAATATATGTATGTGTCTATTTTTTTTTAATGCATCAGTGACTCTGAAACCAACAAACGTTGAAAGTGGAAGCTTTACATCTGAATAGTCATCAAAAATTCCATTGCCTTTGTGAGCTCCCCTTTGTGTAATGTCATTTTAGTCCTGCCATTAGATTTATTTTAATGGCTTTGTCATTAATTGAAACCTCTGGGTTATTAAACACATAAGTCTCTTGTAATGCTACACAATGTAAAAACGGAAGCCTTAAGAAATGCAAAAGATTTAGCCACTAAGTATAAATATAAACCTACCACCAAAGCCTAAAAGGTAGCCACCTATTTATGCATGAGTTCCCCACAAATAAGAGTGGGTTGTTTTCTTTCAAAATAGTTCTGGAAGATAAAGGACACATATGACTTTTCTCCCTAGAAGCAAATTCTGTGTAATGTTTGTTTTCTGATGCAATGGCTTAGAGATTCTCATTGAGGGCCTCTTTGCCTGTAGGAGATCTGGCAAAAGCTCTGTAGATAACACATCCTCCAGACGCAGAGGCAGCATGAGCTTTCAATCTGCTTTTCTTAGACTATAAGACCCTTTAGGACCCTATTCATTTCCCTTAAGTTGTTAGAAGGGAAGGGGATAAGCTCAATTAAAAGATTTCATGAACAAATACATTTACAAATCCCATCACTCTATAGGAATGGAAAGTGAATCAACACACTAATGCCATGTCCTCTAGGAACTTTACCTTATAGAGCCAGATCAAAGAATTGACTACAGTGAAAATTCATCTGTAAGGGTCTGGCATGCTCACCCTCTCCATTTCAGCCACCTAGAAAGAGACTCAGGATGGTCTCCATCTGGATTACCCAATTAATTTAACTGAATCTGCAAACGTTAGTCTTCGAAGAGTACCTTAAGTTGGTGGAATTCTACTGTAAGGAAAATCTCTGCATTGGCTCTGTTGGATCACATCATCACCAGCTATTATAACTGTGCAGTACAAGTTCTTAATCTGAGATCTGTGAACTTGTATGTTCAATTATATTTAATCCAATTGAATTATATTGAGGTAATTATTTATCTAATATCTACCTATATGTTTACATAAGTAGGTAGATTTGTGGTTGTTTATTTGTTTTTCAGACATGTCTAACTTTTCTTGACCTGTTTTGGGGTTTTCTTGGAAAAGATACTGAAGCAGTTTGCCATTTTCTTCTCCATTTCATTTTACAGATGAGGAAACTGAGGCAATCAGAGTTAAATGACTTGTCCAAGATCACGAAGCTAGTATGTATTTGAGGCCAGATTAGAATTTAGGATGAGGAGTCTTACTGACCCTAGGCCTGGCACTCTATCTACTGCACTACCTATTTACCTATAGATAGATAACTTTTTATTTCAATGCAATTGGTTTCATTTGTGATCATATGCATTTTATTTTATCCATTTAAGAAAAGATTATTATGAGAAGGGATTCATGTGTTTCTCTGGATTTCCAAGATGATGCATGACACAGAAAAAGCTTAAGAACTAGTGACTCATCAAATAACTGTTCAGATTTTTCTATTAACTTCTCCAGTTCCTTGATGGTAAAATCCTATCTACCCTTTGTTCTCTCTATGGAATAATCACAACAGAGTAGGATTGGGTTAGAAATTAGTAGGATAAACCCAGGATTTTCTTTCCATCATTTCTCAAGTCTTATCCTCACTTGTGCACTCATTCTCTTATCGTGATATTAGAGATATAGCACATTTTTAGTGAAATTTCTAGGTAAAACACCGTAATTCCCACTTTTGTCTGTCTTTTCCCACCTTCACCAGTATAGTACTTTTATCTTGTACTGTTACTAGCTCCAACAGCTAACTCTCAGCTTTCATTGTACGGTACTTAAAAACTGAAAGCTCTATCTGTCCTTGCTGAATTTAACAGGCTAATTAGTTGACTTCTAGTTTCCTTTTCATGGCAGTCCTCCTTCTACAAAATGTTCAATACCTAGGGAATTTTTCTAACTAGTGCTTCCTTTACCCTCCATGTCAGATTCTTCCAGAATTCTACTTAGTGTGTCACTCTGTGTCAGTAGGGCCTTTTCTCTGTTCCACTGAAAACTTAAACGTTACTAGAAAGTTTCTTTCCACAAAATGCCCTGATGCTGTTGCTAGCCTTCTAAGCACTCTATACTTCTTATTTTCATTTCTCGTCCTCCATTTCAAATATGATTTGAGCCATGATGTCATGCCATTCTATTTACTGACTGTGACAAATGTTGTAGGAAAGGACTGGTTCAAATCAGTCCCCTGGTAGTTTAGGTCTGATATAAGAAAGAAATTAAATGTTCCTATGTCATATGACAGTTAACAAACAGGTTTACTTTGCCATTGTATAGAAAGGATACTGAACAAGGGTACAACACATAGAGTTGGCCTCCCTCATTTGCAAATGAATTCAGAAATTGAACTAAAATGGACTTGGGGGTGTCTGTCGAGATAACTAACTCCAGTGGAAAGGCCTCTTTATGACTGTAGATGACCAGGAAGGCATTTCATTGAGAGAACTCTCTTGGCCCTTAGTATTCTGGAAAATAAAAATCAAATCTTGTGGACAGTTTCAATACCATTTTTAAAAAAAGACGTCTAACCTTCATCGTGAGCAGAGGCTCATTAAATGATCCTCTGCTCAGCAATCTCAAGTCATCAGTTCTTCAGTAAATTATAAAGCTTCATCATACATTGAAAATCTTTGAATCATCTTGACTGAGAGTAGGTTCATTCAAGGTTCCATATCACTTCCAAAGGAAAACAAGCCAGGAGTCTCTGTCTATCTCAGTTTCTGTCTCTATTTCTATCTCTATATATCTATTTATCTCCATTTGTATCGGATCTCTATTTATATCTATCATCTCTGTGCATTCCATATGTAATACAAATAGGTTTATATCTCAATTTATCTATCTATATTGGTATGTTTAGATCTATAAGTATCCATGTAACACTGACCTAAATAGATATAGGTAGAGCTATAACTATAGATACAAATGATATTGATATAGGTCCTGCCCCTTCGCAGTTGCAAAGAAAAGAGATTTAACCCTAATTTACATGGAATTTCTTGCACTGAAACCAAGTAGGGGATATTTGTGTGTGTTCCAAGGACTGATCTCCATGCTTTAGTTCACACATGCACACACATATAAATATGCACAGGGGTATATGCATATACCACATGATAGCTCTTAAAACATTGATTATTCATCTCTGTGTTTACAAATATGCTCATATAAATATAAAGGCCTTATCGGTAGGTAGTTCCTTAGCATCTTGAATTTGGCATGGTATACTGGAAAGAACATTATCTTAAGCAACAGAGGATGCATGGGAATCTTGATTCTGCTACTTGTTAACTATGTAACTTTAGAAAAAAATTCTTCCAGTTTCAGACTTGAGTTTCCTCAGATGTAAAATGAAAGGGTTGGATTAGATGACTCCTAAGGTCCCTTTTAGCTTTAACTTCCATGGTCCTGTGGGAATTCATATAGATATAGTGCTGTTAAGGATAGCTTTCAAAAGCAATATTGCTGTCAAAATCCTCTTTTCAACCAACATAATTTTACAAAGTATGTCCCACACACCCAGTAATCTCTTAGTGTCAGCTTAGATTCTGGAGGGGACATGGGAGAATAAAGTTTTGTTTGTTAAATAGTGTATCACTAATTCCTACATTAGAGTCTGGTTTCTAATGAAAGAAGTTCTTAACAGATAGGAAAGAGGTCTTTAGCAGATAGAAAATAGTTGCAAGTTAATCACTTTTTCTATATTGTCTTTAAGATAACCGTAGCGATCTTGTGCTGCAAGGGAATCCCTACAGAGGTGTAGAACTTCCATCTTCATGAAATAAAAATTCCAGTATCTTGCTAAGTGGTATTTTCCTACCTCTTTATTGGAGTCCTTAATATGGTGCATACTATGTTTCCAAATCCAAAAACCACAACCTTTTACCCTTCTTCATCTGAGGCTCCAAGGAGGATCTTCGATCATAGAAGGCATTCAAAACATTGCCACTTAACTGAAAGCAAGTCTAAACAAAATGGTAAGAAGCAAATGCTATCCACATTTATGCGACCAGTAAGTCATGTATCACTTCCTATTAGGAGAGGTATCACGTTCTGCTTTCATTACATGAAACTCACTACTTCAATTTATTTTTCATTTCATTTGGTAGTATTTAGTCTAAATGTTTTGCCATGTTGATAAGTTAACAACTGATTTTTGTTATGTGTAATGCACATTTGAAATTTCTCATTGTTTTGGCCAATTCTACATTGCAAAGGGCATAATTTGCAACAGCTGTTTCAAATGCCAAACGATTAAGTTGGCAAACAGTATTTTAATGCAAAATTTAGCTTCAAGGGATGTATGGTACGTGCACTAATTGCTGAAAACAGTTTTGAAGAAGAGGAAAAAAAAGTAGTTATTTCCAGAGGCAGAAGAAAAGACATTTTGGAAAATATAGGGTTGCTATTTTTGTGCAGATCCATCCACAGTTTTCACTTTACTTTCATTCACTCCTTTTATCCCAAAGACACTGAGTTATGTCAACATTTTCCAACTTTTTAATTTTTAATCTAAAGATTATTACAAGTTCCTAATGGCCAAGAAATATATGATTATACACAGCTATACATTTTGAAACCTGGTATTGCTTGATGACCAGTCTTTCATCATAAATGGAGTATTGCAGTGGTTTTTCCATTTGATTTGAGAGTGAAAAGAAAGGAGAGCAGAAAAGCCAACATATGGGTTTATGGAAAGGACATGACTTAACTTTCCAAGTAGAAATATTAGGGCATTCCTATCACATAAGACCACTAAGTATATATGGAATAAACTAAAGTTAATATTACTTAATCATTCTTGCCATCATCCTGTAGGTTTTATTGGTAATTGTTTTTCCTTTTAAGGGTGCAAAGAGTATTTCTCTACCTCTGACAGCCTTTTCCCCATCTATCCAATAAAAGAGGTGACTGATCTGTCATCTGTGAGATTCCATTTGCTTTAAGCCCTAACAAATTCCAATGAATAGTTAGAAATTTCTTGGTGAAGGGAATTTCCATACCACACATTTCCCATATTAATGAAATTATATTTCCAGACTGGAGGAAACATATAGAAACAATTCTCAAGACATAGTACAGGGACATCTGGGCATTCTCAAGGCAGTTTCAGGGTATCCACAAGGTCAAGACTATTTTTACAATAATATGAAAACACTTTAATTTTGAATATGGTGAATATAGCTAGATATAACCCACATAAAAACTCTTTAAGGTCTTCAATTTTTAAGGATGTAAAAGGGTTCCAAGACTAAAAAGTTTGAGAATCACTGAGAGAATTGACATTACAGCTGATCATAGACAGATTATTAGAGATGCTAGCCAGGACTGAGGAACTTGTGGCCTTCAGGACCTCAAGTGTGGCCCTTTGATTAGTCAAAGTTTCCCCACCCCTGTTAGGCAATCTAGTTCAATCCACTTATTTGGATACACACACTGAGTATGTTATAGTGGGAATGGAGTGCATAAACATATATATCTATACACACATATACACATACACATGTACATACACATATATACATGTGTATATATGTGTGTGTGTGAATACATATATGTAGAGAAAGAGAGAAAAATTAGTTGTAGTGGGACTGGGGGAAACTTTAGATTCAAAACTAAAGGACATAGTTCTGAAACAATCAACAAGCATTAATTAAGCACTTACTGTGTACCAGGTATGGTGTTAAGTACTGTGTTGAGGATAAAAAAAAAAGAGAAACAGTTCCTATCCTCAGTGAGTTTATATATGAGGGGGAGAGGAAAGTAGAGACAAATGCACATATATAATAACATACAGAAGATAGACAAATGAATACAAAGTAGATTTGAGAGCAGATCTATGAATTAAAGAAAGTCTTCATGTAGAAAATGATGATTCTGCTGAATTTTGAGGAAAACTAGGTATTCAAAGAGGTCGAATTAAGGAATTAGTGTATTCCAGATATGGGCTATGGTATCTTCCTTTAGAAGAAGAATACATTGGGAATAGATAACCTTTACGATACCTTCCAGTCTTTACTCTATGATCCCATGATGAGTTTAAAAATATTAAGTAATCTGTTCAAGTCAGTGACTAGAGTGATAAAATCAGAACCAAACAACGGTTGTCCTAACTCTCAGTCCCATGATTCTTCAACATGGATTTTTTTAAAGTCTTTAAAATAACCTGTTTCAAGCCCCCTTAAAATAATTATGCTCTATTAAATATTAAATTGTTGTTGATTAGGCCATGCTTTCCTAGAATTTTTACAGATAGTCTGAAGCTAATTAATACCATTTCCCAAAGTTTAGAACAGGAGGGAAACCACATTTCCTGAAATTGTAGACAAAGTGCTTTCTTGGGAGATATTTATAGAGTTGGAAAAATAATCCTTCGTGAATTATGTTGTGCTGTAGTGTCTGATTTGTGTGAAAATTTAACTCAGCCATATGGATATTCTCTACAAACAAAGACAGATGACCGGATATATGCAAGAGGATTAACTAAACATACATTGGAGATCTGGGCATAGTGGGAGGTGCAAAAACCAATAATTTTATTTTTAATTATCTTTTTAAAAAATCTTTGGATCCTGAGGAAGGTTTAACAATATAAAAATGACAATACCTTAATAGAGGTAGATTCAACTTTGGATGTATTTCAAGTTCTAAAATATTAACAAGGCCTTAAGAAATCTACCAGATGAACTCCACCTGTATACAGTTTTGGCAAGGTAGGACAATTTCCTGAGCATTTGTAGCGCCAATGTCATATTTACAGTGTCTACACCCATTGTGAATATCATGGTACAATTCTGAATTCTGAAATACAACAGACTCTCCACAGGGAAGACAGAACCCAAACAATTATTTAGACACTTAAAAGCCAAATCCATCATAGTAACAAAAATCTATATATAATAACAATGAGAACAACACCATCCTCAAAACTTCCCCTTGCTAGGCCTCCCACAAACCAGCCACATTAAACAAATCATAAGCAGGCCCTCTTACACAAAATCACTAATAAACTCTTTCACTCAGGCTAGGCAGCAGCCTGCATCCTTCTTAGTGCGGACTGCTCTCTGACCAATTTCCTCTCAGCTCTGCTCTAGCTCCCCTTCTTCCTGTTCCACCTGTTCAGCAAATTCCTCCCACCACAGGTTCCATGTGACTGAAGCTTCCATGTGACTTATAATGGATGGGAAAGATCTTCCTTTAAGCAAAAAATACATTAACCCATTATGCAAAAATCCATTAACAATACATTTGGCCCCAAGATCTTTCTTATCTATTATGTAGGTCAGTGGGGCAACTGGTATCAGCAGAATTTCAACAGGGATAATAGAAAATAAGCAAATAAAACAATATCTTAGGCAATTGGTGTCAACAGAACTTTGCAACAATATAACAGGGATCACATAAAATAAGCATATAAAATAATATCTTAGGGTGTGACTTGAGCACAAGCACCCCATCATTCCCCCCTTGAAAAAATAAGACCTAAAATCTTGGGGTAAGGGATCTATGTCTCTTCTACCTGCTGAAATTGGACACAGAGCTCTCCCTACCCAAAAAGGTCCCATTCAAGGGGTCAGTTCTTTAGCTGGCATCCAGAGCTTGGTCGGCACCAGGTCTAGGGGTCATGGACAGTAAGTGACATTTGGCTTAAGTGATCGGACATTTGCAGGTGGAGAGTATTAAGTCTGAAGAAAACGTATCTGACAAAGTGAATAGATAAAAAGTCAAAAAAACAAGGAGACAATAACCAGAATCAGGGTAGATATAGGATCAGTCATGCTTCTGGATCCATCAACCCTCTATCATAGCCTCATTGACTATTGTTTGCTGTTTACGAACTTGCATTTTGGAGGTCATCATTCTGGTTATCTGAGCTGAGGCAGTAGCCAACCTCCCATTCTTCCTGCAAGTGTGATGAACTTGGCTACAATGTTTCAGCAGAATCTGCAGGGTAGTTCTCATTTCCCTTCTCCGTCTAAAATCAAGCTTCTTTTCTTCATATACTTTGTACAGTTCATTAGTTGGAATGCCGTCTATTCTTCCAAAATCCAGCCTGATCTCAATAGAGAATAAATATTTTTTTTCTTGTCAATCTATTCTGACTTTGAATTCACTGGTTATTTATTCTTCTCGTCTCTCGAGGAAATTTATCTTTTCCCCTGATTCTCACCATCCAAGATATCAAAGATTCTTCCATTCTTTGGGGGAACAGACATAAAATGTCTGTGACCTCCTGCTGAGTAAAATCATCAATCACCTTCTCAAACACTTTCCTCCCAGAAATCATCCTGGCCTGTGTTTGGGCCCCAATCAAGCCCGGCCTGTGCAAGGACTGCATTCACTTTCGTATTGTTAACTTATTGCCTCCTCCTGTGAACCAAACCAATAATAGCTTTTTTTCTTACCACCTGATACTTTTTAGCTTCCTCTTCTAAAGGATAATTCAGTAAAGAAAGCTGTTCTTTGCAAATCAGCTAACTCCTTTTCCATCTGAGTTGTCTTCTCCAGAAGCTTGTTTCTGTTTTTATATACAATTTGATAGCTTGTTAACAAGCTTGTTAACAATTCCCATCTCCTTCTACACACCTCTGCCATTTCTTTCCCTGGTTCTATTGGTATTCCCTACAAACACCTAAGTCTCTGGGTTCTCCCTGCTGTAGCCTTGGTTCCCAGTTTTGACAGAAACCTGTGCCTTTAGCCCCATTCTCATGCTAGGGAGGAGTAAGGCAAATCCTCCCACTCTGGGATATACACTTTTTTCCCCTCTCTCTTCAAGTAGACATCTGTTATTTCGTGATCTCATCCTCGTCACCATTTGTAGCACCAATGTGATATTCACAGTGTCTACAACGGCCATGAATATCCTGGCCCAAATCTAAATTGTGAAACACAAGAGACTCCACATGGAAGACAGAACCAAAACATTTATTCAGACACCAGAAATCCAAATCCATTATAGTAACAAAAATCTATACACAATAACAATGCAGAGGACAACACCATCCCCAAGCCTTCCCCGTGCCAGGGCTCCCACAAACCAGCTCCCTTAAACAAATCACAAACAGACTCTCTTAAACAAAATCACAAACAAGCTCTTTCACTCACACTAGCCAGCAGCTGTCTGCTTCTTTCATTCTTCCTAGTTCTGACTGCACTCTGACCAATTTTCTCTCAGATCTGCTCTAGCTCCACATCTTCCTGTTCAACCCATTCAGCAAACTCCTCTGACCAGTGGCTCCATGTGACTCAGGCTTCCATGTGACTTAAGCAGGTCTTATGAGTCTATTAATGGATGGAAAAGATCTTCCCTTAAGCAAAAATACATTAACAATGCAACATCTAACTTGTGATCCTGGGAATCTTATTAATGATGAAAAAATACTTATATCAACATCTTTTTAAATTTATCCTCTGAGGACCAGTGAGGTTCTCTCTGCCAGAAGCACCCCATTTGTAATACAAACCATAGTAAATATGGAGACACATATCTATATAAATATCTGCATCTATCTATCTACATATCTATCCATCATACATTTTATCTTTCTGCTCTGAGAGTCTATTTAATCAGTTTCTCTTTAGTTAGTCTAATTCCTATATAATAATTAACTTTGAGAAAATAGAATGCTCAGGAAGACTATGATGGCTTGATTCAGAAATGAATTAGGACATATACAGGTTGTGAATCATGTCTCTACTGGAAAAAAATAATTCAAGACTGGAAATACATTCAAAGCAAAAGTTAATTAGTTTGGCATTGCATGATATGTTGCATGAATTCTGGTGGGCTCCCCATTCCTCTCCAATTCCACTCAATAATAACTTCAAGTAACTTTACTTGGTGCTGGGGATATTAAAAAGAAATAAAAAGAAAAAATAACAAAACAGTCCCTTCATTTGGTTACTCTGTATGTAATACATTCTCTCAAATTTCCTGCCTAACCCTTCTCTTTATTCATATTCCTCATCCATAAAACAAAGCAGTTGGAATAGATGGCTTCTGGAGTCTAAGCTAACTCTCAATCTATAACGCTATGACTTTCAGTTACCAGCACTTTCCCTCTTGAAATTCCTTTGTATCATTATTCACAGTTGAATCTTTACACCAAATATAAGTCACTTGAGGGCAAGAATTTTTTTTTTTTACTTTTGCAATCTTTTTTTTAAGTCATTCTTTTTTAAAAAATTTTTAAAAATTATTTATTTTTAGTTTTCAATATTCATTTCCACAAGATTTTGAGTTCCAAATTTTCTCCCCATCTCTCCCCTCCCCCAGCCCAGATGGCATGCATTCTAGCTACCCCTTTCCCCAGTTTTCCCTTCCTTTTATTACTGCCCCCTCTTATTCCCTTTCCCTTTACTTTCTTGAAGGACATGATAAATTTCTATGCCACATTGCTTGAATACCTTATTTCCCAGTTGCATGTACAAGCAACATTTTTTACATTTGCTTTTAAAACTTTGAGTTCCAAATTCTCTCCCTTCTTCTTTCCCTACACACCCTCAGTGAGAAGGCACACAATTTAATATAGGTTATACGTGTGTAGTTATGCAAAATACTTCTATAATAGTCATGTTGTGAAAGAATAACTATATTTCTGTCCATCCTGTTCTGCCTCCAACTTTTTCTATTTTCAACTTTGACCCTGTACCTTTTCAAAAGTGTTTGGTTCTGACTACCCCCTCCTCTGATCTGTCCTCCCTTGTATCATTTCCCCCTCTCCCATCCTCTTCCCCCTTACTTTCCTGTAGGGTAAGATACACAATTAAGTGCATATATTATTCCCTCCTTAAGGAAAGTCCAATGAGAGTAAGTAAGGTTCAGTCATTCCTTCTCACCTTCCCCCTCTTCCCCTCCATTATGATACCTTTTTTTTGTCTCTTTTATGTGAGACAATTTACCCCATTCTATCTTTCCCTTTCTACTTCTCCCAATATATTTCTCTCATATCTTAATTTTATTTTTTAGATACCATCCACTGATATTCAATTCCCCTTGTGCTATCTATCTATCTATCTATCTCCTACAACTACCCTAATCCTGAGAAAGGTTTCATTAGTTACACATATCATATTTCCATGTAGGAATGGAAACAGTTCAACTTTAATAAGTCCCTTATGATTTCTCTTTCCTGTATATTTTTCTTATTTTCTATCATCAATGGTAAAGTCATTGAAATCTATGCCAAAGTGGCACAAAATAGAATTTTTGATGATGAGTTTTTTCTCTTCTTAGGGAGATGTACCTTGATGGAAAAATGGATAGAACATTGAGTCTGGGGTTAGAAAGACCTGACTTCACAGTTGGCCTCAGATGCTATATATCTGATCCCTATGCAAGTCACTTAATCTTCTCAAGTTTCTCTTGACTCTTGTATTTGAAAGTCCAATTTTCTATTCAGCTCTGGTCTTTTCAGCAAAAATGCTTGAAAGTCTTCTTTTTTCTTTGAATGACCATATTTTCCCCTGAAAAATGATATCCAGTTTTGCTGGGTAGGTGATGGGTTTTCATCTTAGCTCCTCTGATGTCCAGAATATCATACTCCAAGCCCTTAGAACTCTTAATGTAGAAACTGCTAGATCTTGTGTTATCCTGATTGTATTTCCACAATACTCAAATTGTTTCTTTCTGGCCGCTTGCAATATTTTCTCTTTGACTTGGGAATTCTGGAATTTGACTATAATATTTCTAGGAGTTTTCCTTTTAGGATCTCTTTCCAGAGGCAATTGGTGGAATCTTTTCATTTCTAATGTTACCCTCTGGTTCCAGAATATCAGGGCAGTGTTCCTTGACAATTTCTTGAAAGGTGATGTCTAGGATGTCTCTTTTTTTTGGTCGTGGCTTTCAGGTAATCCAACAATTTTAAAATTATCTTTTCTGGATCTATTTACCAGGTCAGTTGTTTTTCCAATGAGATATTTCACATATTTTTCCATATATTTTCATGTTTTTTCCCATTCTTTTGGTTCTGTTTTATGATTTCTTGATTTCTCATAAAGTCATTAGCTTTCATTTACTCCATTATAATTTTGAAGGGATTATTTCCTTCAGTGAGCTTTTGGACATCCTTTTCCATTTGTCCAATTCTTCTTTTTAAGACATTCTTCTCCTTATTGGTTTTTCAGACTTCTTTTGCCATTTGGATTAATCTATTTTTAAAGGTGTTATTTTCTTCAGTATTTTTTGGTCTCCTTTATAAAGCTATTGACTTGATTTTCATGATTTTCTTGCCTCACTCTTTTTTCTCTTCCCAATTTTTCCTCTACTTCTCTTACTTGATTTTCAAAATCCTTTTTAAAGATCTTCCATGACCTGTGACCAATTCATATTTTTCTTGGAGGCTTTTGGATGAAAGAGTTTTGACTTTGTTGTCTTCTGCTGGTTTTATATTTTCATCTTCTTTATCACCAAAGTAAGATTCTATAGTCTGAGTTCTTTTACAATGTTTACTCATCTTCCCAGCCAAATACTTGACTTTCTAACTCTTTGTCGAGGTAGGGCTCTGCTTCCAGTAGGGGTTGGGGTGCTGTCCCAGGCTTTAGGAATTTTGTAACAGCTGCTCAATTGACCACCTTCTGTAGGCCCAGAGTTCTGGAAGCAGCCTCTGTGGCTGTTGCCACTACTGGCTGCCACTGCCACCACTCCCACTGCCCTGGGACTGGGGCAGGACCTGACCAGACCATGTATTCCTCTTTCATTTAGTTCCCACAATATTTCCACTGACATTTTTGGCATTTGTAGATTAGTCTGGAAACTGCTACAGTTTCCAACCATCTGTGCTGGTGATGCCCACACCAAACTATGCTTTGCTCCTTGCCTGGTGAGATAGACCTTTCCTTTCAACTTTCCAGATTGTCTTTGGCTAGGGATTTGTTTCACTCTGTCATTTTATGGATTCTGTAGGTCTAGAATTTGTTTAGAGTTATTTTTTTACAGGTATTTGAAGTGCTTTGGGAGACAGCTCAGGGAAATCTCTGCTTTTACTCTGCCATCTTGGCTCTGTCCTTTCTTTTGCATTGCTTGTTGAATTGATTTGAAAGTCCTTATACACTGATAGATGAAGGCATGTTAATATGTACTCTAGAAGTAGCATATTCTAACAGCTGAGGGGATCAGGAAAAGCCTGGTGGTGGCTCCTGAAATGTGCTTTAAAGAAAGCTATGGTTTTTCATAGGCAAAGCAGAGGAGGTAGAGGACAACAATTAATTTCTTTTTATCTAAGCATTGACAAATAATCAAGTTTAATTAAATTGTTAATTTCCAAGGTGAGAGTTAAGGCATTGCATAGGCAACAGTCAATCTTAAATCTGATTGGTTTAAACTAGGTAAGATACTGCATGGACTGTAATAATTGTTTAATCATCATTCAGTTGAATAGAATCCTATTGAAACCAATAGTATTTGGTTAGCATTAGATTTAACTTTTTATTTAGCGTGCCATGATTTAAGACAACCTAGAGGATCAGTTAAAGTCTATGGTCAAGGAAACACTTTCTCCACAATGCAAGGTTGTACTGATTTATACTATATTAACTTATTAATGCCACCTGTACTGCCTAGTATAACCCCTTGTGTCACTGTACTAAGGCAGTAATGCTTTCTGCTTAGCAAATCTGAATTCTCTACAAAAGCAAAATTCCCATGGAAACATAGAAAGAAGAAAGAGAAGACAGATCAGAGAAAGAGATTTGAAAGAAAGCAATAACTAGGTGGGAATTATTCTTATGAACATTTTTAAAGGAATGCTCCACAATTTCTTTTAGGCCATGGACATAGGTTTGTAACTTCTTGGATAAAATCCATGATATTAGACTTTAGGTGCATGAGAGGAAAAAACTTCAGATATCAAATGTAGGTTCCTGAAAATATGTCAGAAGCTCAATGGTGCCTAACATAATAGCTTTATGGATTACTGTCTTGAAAAATAAATATGACCATGGATTTGGGGCCTTTCTTATGGTGTTTATGGTGAGACCAACAAGTCTAAGGCTTCAAATGATTGCCAAGGATTAAAGGTACAATTATGAAGCTTTGTATTCAACTATATTCAAATTTGCCTGAGGTAGATGGTATTTCTAGCAATGATGGGATGCACTATCTAATCAGTCTTTTTTCATTCTTCAGAGAGTTACATTTCCAAGAAAATCCTCAAAATTGCTGGCAAGAAAATGACTGCATTTAACAAGTACAACAAAGCTCAGTTCAATAGGTAAAAAAAAAGCAAGTAATATATGAAAAAAGTCATAAAGAGAGAGTTAAAATAGGAGGAAAAAAATCAGTCACAGGATGAGGGGGGAATGTGATAAGGAACTCAATAATCAGACTTTTCTCTGTCATGAATATACATAGATATATGTCTCTAAAATTGTAACTCCATGGATGTTTTCGGGATCAATTAAAGACTAGATAGACATTACATGCGCCTGCAGAAAAACAATTCTAGCCCTGGTTTAAATTCTGGTCTTCCATCATTCCTATTGTAACCTTGGGTAAATCATTCTATCTGTCTGAACCTCAGTTTTGTTGTATATGAAATAAAGGATTAAACTAGATAGATGACCTTTAAGGTCTCCTTTACCACTAAGTTTATGATCCTTGGATGTTTCTGGAAACATAGAAGTTGGAGAATAACCCTTTCTAAAGTTCTGTTAAGAAGACCGAAAATTGACATGCCTTGTGGCAGTTGTGGGACAGGCCGGTTACTGGGAGTGTGACCATTACAGAAGCCAGAACTTGTCTGTAACGAGGAGCCAAGATGACCCTCGAGAATCTCTGACTAGGGAGGCAGAACTCTTTTCACTATAATAGATTGCCTTCTATCTATTCATCCTATATACTATCCCAAATTGTGGCATTATTATATCAACTATCAAAATGAATGGAAAAATTGAAAGGAATATTTTCCAAATACAACTAGTACATCTGTCATAGGTATTGAAATCATTTCAAGTTTTATCTTGGAAAAAAAGGGTACATGCTGGAAACCTCTATTAGGCAATAGCAGTTAATGAAAATTCCATGTTTTCATGCTTTGTTTTATAATTTTTTGGCAAAAAATCTTTTGTATATGACTAAGTTAATAAAAGCATAAATACAGTTGCACATCTGGAGAGATGTAGTTTTGGTTTTCATTCTGATCAAGAGTATCTAGTTCCAGGTGTCCATCACTTGGGGTGGGGTCCTATTTTAGTAAAGTAGACTTCATTACATAGTCTATAAAGAATGCTCTATTGCGGAACAATGCTATTGTTAATGGAACTTTGATTTATTGACCAAAGTTTAAGAATGTTTTTAAACATTGTGTTATTCAGCCCATCAATTTAGATCATCTACACATAACATATGTACAAAGTTATCTAAATTTTTCTGCTATAAAATTGAGATGATGAAAGTTTTGCTTCCTCTTATGTATCATCAATACTACTAATCAAGTTTTCTTTAATTCTTTCTTTTTTCCTTCCTTTTTCTTTTTCTTTTCCTTCCATTTTCCCCTTTTTTCTTTCCTTTTTCTTTCCTTCTTTCTCTCCTTCTTTCTTTTTTCTTAGCTTCTTTCCTTCATCCTTTCGTTACTTCCTTCTTTCATTACTTCCTTCCTCCTCTCCCTCTCTCCCTCCCTCCTTTCCTTCATTCTTTCTTTTCCTTGTTTAAGGCTGGAGTATATTAGCCCTGCAAGGCTTGCCAAAATTCTATGGCATATTTATTATTGGAGACTCACCATATGTGTCTTTGATCCCTTTCTAGTAGGCACCTGGGCTAGTAGCCAGTTTGGCATTTAGCACTATCAGAGAATAAATAGTTCAGTTACTTCTGATTCTTCCCCTGTTTTAACCATAATACTCTTTAGGCCACCATCTTAAAAGAAAAAGCAACAAGTGAGGTATCTTCTCTTATCATTTTATCTCATCCAAAGCTCTGAGATATGGGAGTATTGTTTTGGTCAATAAGTTCCAGTTTGGAGTCAATAACTTTATCAAACTGGAATTCTTCCTAATATTTAAGTGTAAAATTCTTGATTTTTAATATTCATGGTAAAGTCTGGCAATATCCATCATAATAATATTTTTAATCAATTCCATGTTTAGTTAGCTTGCATGGGCATGGGTTCTATAGAATCTTAGAACTGAAAGGGATCTTAGAAGTCACAGGGAGAAATTCCAGTCTAAAGGATGAGCTCCCTTCATAATATCTCTCATAGATGTTAGTCTAGCCCAGGGGTGGAGAACCTGTGACCTTGAGACCACATGTGAACCACTAGGTACTCAAGTGTGGCTCTTTGAATGAATCCAAATGTCACAGAAAAAAATCCCCTTAATAAAAGAATTTGTTCTGTAAAACTTGGAGTCGATCAAAAGGCTATACCCAAGGACCCAGAAGGTCACATATGGCCTCAAGGCCACAGGTTCCCCACCCCTAGTCTAGCTTCTGCTTGAAGACCTCTGGTGACAGGGAACTTAACTATCTACCAAGGTAACGAATTTCACTTTGAGACAGATCTAATGCTAAGTTTTTTCCTTATATTGAACTGATATCTGTCTTTCTGTAGCTCACTCTGGGGCCAATCAGAATAGCTCTAGTCTCTCTTCCACATAATTACTTTAAATATTTTTAAAACAGAGCAACATATTCCCTCTGTGTGTTTTTAAGAGTAAGCAATTGTAACAGTAAGCACTCCAACATACATGGGAAGCCTGCTATCACAGGTTCTTAGATCTGCATTCATAAAAGGAAAGGCAACTTTTAAGGGGTTAACAATCACTTTAATCAAGCACATGTATCATTCCTTTAACCAAGTACATATGTCCTTCACCTAGTTCAAGGGAGTCAGCACCCTGAACTTCAAAGAAAATACAGAGAAATCAAAAAAATCAATAGACATGGCTTCCTCTGCCTGACCATAATTCAACAGACAGTTCCAACTGTCTGACCATAGTTACCAGAGATGGAAGCATGACATCTGGGTTCTCAAAGCTAGGGGGCTCCTGAAAGCAGCTTCCCAGAGTCCTCATCTGGCACCCAAACCTTCTTACAAAAACTAAGCCCCAAAGTAAAATCTCACCCTCAGAGTCTTTATACACTTTTTTAGAGCCAGAGGGCATCACATCCCTGGACAACCAGTGCCTCATTAACAAAAGGCATGAAACTTCCTAAATCTTCCCTGATCCTATAATGGGTGAGAAAGATCCTCCTTAACTACATTATTCAGAGGCATTATACTTTATTGTACTAAAACAAAAACAGCAAAAGATCCTATTTTACTTGCTATTACAACAGTATTACTCTTTCCTTTAATTTGTCTTCCTATGACATGATTTTTATTTCCCTTGCCATCTTATTTATACTACTTTAAATTATCTTCTGATTAAGTGCTTACTTTTTGCAAGGACTTTTGCTACATACTAAGCACAAAAAAGAAAACAAATAAAATGAAAAAAATTACTTGAGAGTGGCCCCTGTCCTCAAGAAGCTTACATTCTACACTGTCTCACCACTTTAGGCACAAGCCAAATCTCTATACTACCTCCTCCTGAACTTTCATTCCCTTTCAAATCATCTTTGCTGCTACCTGGTACCATTGCAATTGTGATCACTTACGTAGCTATTCCATTTTAGCCTTTGGAATGTTCCCTATACTGTCAACATGTCTTAGGGGAACCAAACTCCAGAGGATCGTGGTTTAAATTGATAATTCACTCTTGCGTGACTTAAATAAAATGATTTCACCTCTTTGTGTCTCAATTTTTCTCATGCAAAAAGTATGAATAACTTTTTTACTATCTCATACCACTGTTCTGAACAAAGCACTTTGTATATCTTAAAGTGAGGCTGAAATATGAGTTGTTGTTAAACTCACGTATGTTGCTGAACTTCTCAACTAACATTCCTTCTGTAGACTAATTTTATTGAAAAATCTAGAATTTTCCTAAGCAATTGCCTTGTAACCCTCTACATAGGTGAGCACTCCTTTTACCCCTTCTGACTCTACCTCGTGAATCGTGAATACACACACAGACACACAAATACATATGTGGGTGTAGATGTATGTATGTACGTAAATGTGTATCTTTGAATGTATGTATGTATATGTATATATGTATATGTATGTATATATATACACGTATGTGTGAGTAGATTCCCTATTCTTCAGAACTGTATCTATTTTTCATAACTGCCCTTCTTGTCCTTTCATTTCCCAAATATTTTTTCCAAAATTTCCATTTATATCTCATCTTCCCATCCCTCATTACCATCGAATGGCAATCTCTAGGTTTATTCTCTTACTTTTTCTTTTGCAACAAGTTTAGCACCTGTTCATGGTGTTCTTTCTCAACATATTTTCTGCCAAATCCCTTGGCAGGAAATTTGTATTGAAGATAGTAACTCTAGCAACCAGACTCTCATTTCCTAAATCTCTTGAATTCTACTTCAGACTCTCATTAACTTGGTCACATACCTTAGACCTTACTATCTCTTGATATGATAGCAATTACAAGATCCAAAACTTTGAAATTTCACTTTTAGACTAAAGCTCCCTATGCTTCTACTACCTCTCTCACACACTAAACTAATTCTTCACCATCATCATTACTTCAATCCCTTGTAAAGTTATATGAAATAGGAACCACATTAAAGTTGTTTAAAAGTGAAACAGCCTGCTTTAGAAGTACTAGGCTTGCCCCTCACTAAAGATTGAGTAAAAGATGAATATTTTAGATGGGTTTCTATTTGGGGTTATATTGGGTTAGGTGGGCATTGAGGTACATTCCAAATTTGATATTCTGTGATTTTTTTAAACTGGAAAGTATAGACAATTTAAGATTATTACTTATTGCTTGTTGATTATTTTTAAAACATCTCATCCAGTAAAGAACTATTGTCTACAATTTTGAATACAACCCTATGAGTTAAGAAAAAGAGCAAATACCCCAACATTTGTATATTTTACTTATTTATAAAACTTTTACAAAAATAGAAATTAAGAGTGAAATACAAAAGAAATGATACGTGACACCAAAGTCAGTAGAGATCCATTGGAATTTATTGAGCTCAGAAGTGATATGATCAGGTCTGTGATTTAGGGACCTCTGCTTGGAAGTACTGTGAAGGACAGACTGAAATGGGAAGAGACTTAAGGCAAGGATACCAGTTTGAAAGATATTGCAATATATCAGGAGAGAGATGATTAAAAAAAAGGCTAACATACAGTGTTGATTGTGTGAGCAGAGAGAATGAGACAGGTATGTGAGATGAGTGGAGGCAGAAACAAGATATGGCACAACTGTAACAGAGAAACTTGGAAAGAAGATGATTTTTTAGTCTGTAGTGCATATGAAAACTCTTTAATGGCAAGTTATCCTGACCAATCACTCTTTTCAACACAAAAATCAAATGGGAAAGGTGGGTCTCATTCAGTTGTCACTTATTTGGAGACATCCATGCTGTAGTACAGAGTTGATAGGTGGGATGGAGGAGTTTTCCTAGGGCACCAAGGTAGCTACAACTATGGATGTTACATTATCAGTCAGGATATAACTTCCTTGAGGGATTCATTTCCAACTCAGGAATGAGTAAGGTGGGAGCTTGCATAGGGAAGATAAGGCAGATTGGAGGAGTGTTTGAGTGATAAAGGTAGATATGGTTGAGACAAGTACCATTTTTCCATGTTCTGATTACTTGATAGCACACCTTTTGGGGTCAGACCACAAATCCCATTTCAGAGACCACTGTGAGAGAGCAAAATAACATGTTAAAGGTCTCCTTCAATATGGGATCTCTCATACATACATTAAGGTAATGAAATATCACTTAGGGAGGCAAGCACTAAGATATCTTTAATCAATTGACACTTTAATTAGCAATATCAAATAAGGCACAAAACAGAATGATGTATACCCGCCAAAGTACTTGCCAATGTCACAGATGATGTACTATGCATAGCACAGCTTCATTGAGTATGTGATATTCTCCAGGTGTTCTTGTTTCCAAATGATATTTTGCTGATTGCAAAAAGAGCCTTGGGATAAAGGGCCCTAATCAATAATATCTACAGTCAATAAAAGAAATTTAGTTGTCCACATGGACAAAACTAAATGAAGGAAGAATGTATATTACTTAGATTATGGTATGCATTTCGAGCAGCAGCTCATTGAGTTGTCTTTCACTACAACACTTAAGGGCAATTGACAGTAAGCTGGGCCCAGAATTGAATAGAAAGAGGAAAGGGGTCTAAATTGCATTTAGGAAATTATGTAGCATTTTTGATGATCAAAGCTATTCCCTTTGCAACTAACTCAGAGTTTTGTTTTTCCCTTGACTCGGCTTTTTTTTTTATTTTAATTTTTCCTTGCTGATATTATATGATTGAAAATAATGGAACACCTAGACCTTAGAAAAATCAAAATTGCAGATGACTCAAATGGCATTGGGAATATGCATAAAACACATAAGTAGGATGTATCATGTTTTCAATGATGATTTGCAAGGGAAAATTTTCATTAAGGGCAACTATAAAAAGAAAAGGAGGTAAGCGGATCATGTTTCCAGAGGAAGTGATAACACATGTATATCTTGAGTACTACAAACATGAAATGATTAAAATCTCAGAGAAGATTAGGTTAATTCTCTATATATAATTCATGGATAGACAAGGGAATTTCATAGAATGTGGAAAGCAAATTTTTGTCACTACCTATACCAGTAGCAGGACAATCTAAACTGAGACAGCAGGTCCATTAGAATATTGACATTCATTAGAATTATTTCTCCCCTTCCAGTCTCATCTCAAAGGCCATATAATTCACCCTATAGTTACACAAAAATTCCTCTCCAGGCCTTGCTTTTTATATTATGTGTTAATTGTTTCAATTGGAATTGGCTCATATTTAGAAATATATTTCCAATCTTACACTCAGCCAGTTTTTCTGTTCTGAATAGCTGCCAGTAGTTCAAGCTATGCCAAAGTTTGACTTCCTCTTTCTAATGGTGTGCCTTTCAGTAATGTTCAATATGGGTAGCAGGACCTCCAAACTTAACAATTAATTGTGATGGTTTGTGAACACTCATGTAGGTCACTTTCAGCCTCTATTATTCCATCCAATTTATTTTTTTTTTGGCCTTTTCAAGCAATTTCTGGTATAATTTTTCTCCATTCCCACTTTGGAAACAGAAAAAAAATCACTCTTTCCCCATGTGAGTGTGTATGCAAACATATGCACACATATATACATATATATAAAAATTCATAAAATACAGAAAGTTATTTATAAACTATATAATATATAATTATAACATATATAATTCTCTATATGTGACTCAACATAATCTATGAGGAATTCACTATCTTTGAACCTAAACCCATCTTTCTCCAAACTTAATAATGAAAACTATGGTGTTTTAAGATATTCAGAGTTTCACATATAAGTATACACATACACAGACACACACACGCTTATATGACCCTCATAGCACCTCCTGTGAATAAGGTGCTGTTATCTTCACTTCACAAATGAAGAAACTGAAGTTGAAAGCATAAGAGTCTTGTCCAGGGCCACATAACTACTAATTGTCTGAGGCAAGATTCGCACTCCATGTCTTTATCATATCATCTAGCTGAAGGCACTACAATTGCAGTCAACCCAGTTCATGATCTACAAAACAACAAATCTTTACCAGCAATCACTGCTCCTATCTAATCTGTTGCCAAGTCTTTTCAGTTCTATTTCTACAAGATCTCTTCCCTCTATGCCTTCTCTCTGCTCACATGGCTACCATATGGCAAGGAATATTCTAAGAGTAGTCACTTTTTTATATAGTCGGTCACAGTAGCCATCCTGGCAGCGATCTTGTACATTGCCTACCATAAAAATGTGAAAGATCATTGCTTTTGCCCTGGAAGGGAGACAGTCAGGGATTCCCAATGCTTGAATCAAAAGATTTGATTTCATCTTGAGAAATGTGTCTACCATACTGGTTTGTATCCTGAAGTACAAGAGCTTTGAAGTATGATTGTGACCTCACAGATCTTTACTAGACATGTGATATATTCTATTTATACACACCATGCATATTTATACCAAATATGCACATACTGAGTCCTCAAAATAATCTTCCTGAAGCACAAATTTGTCTCCTGACATTTCCCTGCTAAAGGATATTCAGGGATCCCATATTGACTCAAGGATTCAATGAAGTTCTAAGGCTGGCATTTCATCTTCTTTGCAGTTTGGTTCTAGCCTATCATCCAAATCTTATTTCTCATTTTCTCCTTTTATGTACTATGCATTCCAGACAAATTGACATACTTGCTTCTCCTTTAACTAAGCATATAATCTGCCATCATAGGGCTTTCGCAATGTATTCCCTCACTCTTACCTTCATTTAAAAAAAAAGTCCCAAACTTTTTTCAATGATCAATTCAGGTATTATTTCCTCTAGGAATTCCTTTCCAGATCCTTCTCAAATTATTTTGTACTCTCCATCTTTGAACCTATAACTCTAAACACATTAAATCCCTTTAGTAAAACAAATGCTCCTTGAAAGCGGGGACTATCTTTTTGGGGTTTTTTTTATTCATTTTATATTCTTGACTCTTAGAATTATATCTTGCATGCAAGTTAAAAATGCTAGTTGGATTGGACCTCTCTGAACTTCATTTTCTTCATCTCTAAAATGGAAATAAAAATGCTTCCATGACTGACCTCCTGGGATTAAAGGAGGTAATGTACATGGTGTTTTGTTAACCTTAAATGAATACGCAGATGTTAGCAATCTTCATCATGATCATCATCGGGAAGAGAAACAGTCAATAGGGCAAAGAATTATTTACACCAAAAGGTTCCCTTTGCAAGGGATTTAAACAGCATTTCTTCCATGAGGCTGCGCCATTAAGAACTCCACTGAGAATAACGAATAGAAGGGCCATTAAACCATTTTAGAATCTATTGAAGTAATTCAGAGGTGAAATAATATGAACTTGAATTAGAGCAACAGCTCCTTTCTGCCATGCCACTGTTCCCTTGTGGCCTCTTTGCTGTTGACAACCTAAATGGGTATTGGTACTGTAGCTGTTTCGTCCTCCACAAAACTGTTAGTCTGACTTAGTTTCATTGTGGCAGGGAGAGTAAATGTGTTTTTTTCTAAGTTTTTGCCAACGGAGTGTATGCTCCATCAGATTTTACCTAACTAGAAAGGCTTCAAGTAGAGACATGATGAAAGACTTGCTATTTGAAGAACTTCAGAGATAGATATAAATACCTTCATTACAAATAGGCTGGCCCTTTGCTGATGAATTTTTTGGCCATGTTAACTCATGAAAAAAAGTATAACATGAATTGGCCCTTCATCCTGTTCATCACCTTTCTTTTTCTGTAAGTAACCCTGTCAGAGTGCTCTAAAAATGGACAGAAGGTGTTAAAAATGTAATTTTAGTTTACATATGAATATTGCCATAAACATGGTGACTTTCAATGTAAGAAAGCTGACCAGTAACTCACCAGTCAACACACTACTGAAGAAACTGGTCAAAACTGTCAATCTTATTAAAAATGAAGTTAGAAAATTAATGAGAATGAATGGTTCACAGGAAATATTATTTGATTTATCTTGTTGGAGAGGCAAAAAAAATAGGATTAGTTTCATTATGTATCCATAGATACAAAAAATCAGTGCATGAAGAAAATAGCAACTTGTGAATCAATATTTATTGCAGAGAAATTTAATGAAGAACTTGAAAAGAAGTTGTTCCTTAGAACATCCTAATTAAATCTACATATGCTTTATGACTTGGTGATCTTCTTATAAAGGAGAAATAGGAAAGCACAACAGAGAAAATAGTTTGGAAAATGATGTAGTATTAAGAGATAGAAGATACCAAGTGGTTGAAGGCTACAACAAAGCCTCACATTTATGACTCCTAAATGTTTTGCAAATGAGTGTCAAGAGATGTTAAATATGGTGAATGCCACATAACATCTAAAAAAAACCTTTCTCACAACAGTAATTTCTGAATAGGTTGTTTAGGTACAATCATTCCACCAACTGATTTGTTAGATAAAATAATTCAACCAAATGTCAAGTTTGAAGAAAGTATAAAAGCATAAAGAAGAAATGGATTATATTCATATAGTTCCAACCAGACTTATTTCAACAAATTATGGAATTCAATAAGTGGGAAATGAATTTAAGGTCAGATATCAATATATACCACCATTTTCAATGGGAGTTTCACTAACATGAAATAAGCCAAGAGATAAACTCTTAAAGAGTCACTAAGCCTCCTCAATAAGTAATTGATATTTATAATTATAATTGATAGTTTTAATTAATAATAGACAATTGATAATTAGAGAAAACAGCAACTAATGAATTTGCAAAAATCTTGTAGAGAATGGTAAATTATTCAATTTGCATCAAAAAGAGTGAGAATGAGACAAAGGAAAAATATCAGTCAAGAAGCAGTTACTAATTGTTTGCTCTGTGCCAGACACTATAATAAACTCTAGAGATACAAAGAAAAAGCAAAACCAATCATTAACCCAAAGGAGCTTACATTCTAAATACAAGACAACACATACAAATCAGAACATACGAAATAAATACAGAGTAAATGGAATGTAACCTTAAGTGGCATCACACTAACTGCTAGGGGGACCTAGGAAAGGCTTTCTTTAGGAGACAGCATTTGAGCAGTCTTAAAGAAAACCAGGGATCCTAGACATTAGACATATTGAAGTGGACCATTTCAGGAATGGGGAATAGCCAGTGAGAAGTATGGAGACAGGAGATGTAGTTATGTGTCCAAGGAACATCAAGTAAGCCAGTAAGACTGGATCATAGAGTGAATAGATGGGAGCAGAATAAAAGATTCAAAAGGTTGGAAGATGGCCAGGTTGTGAAGAACTTTAAATGAACAGAAGACTTTATATTTGATCTCAGAGGTAATCTCCACTCCAGGGAGAGACCAGAATTTATTAGGTGGGGGGTTAAGGGTGGGGCTGTTACACAGTTAGGAAAAACTTTGGCAGCTATAGAACACTTGGTATGAAACTCAATTAAGGGAAGGAATTGGAGGGAAGGCCAAAAAAGAAGGGTTAAATGGAAAAAAGAAATACGAAAATGTTTCTAATACACTACTTTCTTCATCAATGACAAAATAGTAACCACAATTAAAGTTCAGTATTGGTCTCTGATGTGCTACATAAGGTGGAGAAATGGGACAAAATTTTTTTAAAGATGGGAAAAATATCTGGATTCCATAAAATGCTCATAATGGATGACACAGTTTTAAGGGAATGAAGGATACATTGCTCAAGGTATCCGAAAGAGGAAAAAGATACTAAATGAAAATAATGGGAAAATTTAATGGACATTATTACATACTCTTAAAGGGCAAACAAGTGGCTCTTAGTAACCCAATCACTGAGCTGATTTCTTTAATATTCACCTGGTTCTGCTGTCTCATCAATGTGAGCATTCCCCCCATTGATGTTTGGAAGTATTAAACAAGACCTATCGACCATGTAGGATTTCAAAACTCATGAATCAAGCTAAATCAGATCAAAACCCATCCATCCCTGCTTATCTTGGATTGACTCTTGACCATGACCTTTCACATTTTTCCCTAGGGGTCTACTAATGTGCTGATAGCCTTATGCATATGCTCTTTCATTGGGTGGTTATACATGTAATAATAAGGAATTTCTGATCCTTACATACAAAACGGCCTTTCTTGCCTCTATATCTTTACACTAGATATTCCCCATGGCTGAAATGTTCTGTCTCACAAATTCTAATTTTTGGAATTGCTAGTTTTCTTTAAGATTCAGGTCAAATGTCATCTCCTGAAATAGTACAAAGGAGACTGGTTATCTCGTGTTCTTGACATATGACATCTCAAATTATTTTTTCATCATACAATTATTTGATGACATAGTTTAGACTTTGTCATAATTCATTATTCATAATGTGTTGCATCCTTCCTATTCCCAACCTTTATTTCTCCATTACCCTTTGGGTCACTCTTACCTTTAATTCTTTGAAGACTATCATGTTTCATTATTCATAGGAATATGACATCACTGAAAGAATGTATATGTTAAAATGATGGGCCTTTGTTTCAGGGTAAAGCTTTAAAGATCATTAAAAGATCCAGTTTTCTCATCTCTATAATCTTTTTGGTAAGAAGAATCCACATAATTTTCAAAGGAGCCCTTGATGAAAATATGAGAAGGGAACAGGAATGTGCTCTGAAATAATAAATAGCATGCCACACATATTTACAGTTTCACAGTTGATTAAAAGATAAAGAAAATATAATATCCCATTATACTTGTCATTTATTGACTATATAAAAAGTATTTTATTCAAAAGAATGAAATATTTCTTTAAATACAATGTGTAAATAGCCAACAAATTTTTGTATATTTAGAAATTATATAAAATTCCTTTATACATAAAACATAAAAATTTATAAAATTATATGAAAAGTCATTAAAAAAGATAATTACGTTTGACACATGAACAATTCTGCTCATCAAAAGTGTGCAACATTTTTAAAGAGGACACATAATTCAGAACTCATTGTAAAAGGACAAATTATTCCCCAAAGATAACGAGGTACTAGAGACGCTTTAATTTACAGATGATGTGCTGTTTGCCGTAACTCCAGGAACATTTCAGAGTCCCTAAACAAGATCTACAATTGTTCAAGCTAATTTGGGCTAACAACCAATGCAGGAAAGACCAAGGGGCTAATTGTTAATATGTGGCTGGATGGACAATCAAAAACATTGGCCCATTTGTATTAACGTCTGGGGCAGGTACAAAATGGATGGACAAGAAACTGGGCTCACTATCTTAATGGAAGAATAGGATGAAGAAAACGAAGGATGAATTACAGGAAGAAGGAAGAATTAAGGAAGAAGAGGAAATAAGTAGTACTTTTGATGGACTCAAACTTCTCCCTAAAACAAAAATATTTTTTTAAAAAAGCAAAACTTGGATTTATCTGGTGATGTCATGTGGTTATGAACCATGGATTACTAAAATATTCCAAAGGAGGAAAATGTTCAGATTAGCCAGAGGGTAATGGGAAGAAGCATTATGAGTAGGTGACAGTTTATAAATGGCATGTACATTGTCATTTGCTTCTGAAATGTTTTATAAAAAGCAACAAAGTTTTATATTTTATCCTAAAGGAAAAAAGAGGTCACTGGAGTTTATTGCAGTGAGTTATAACCCGCATAATACTATTCTGACCAATAGAATTTCACACTGAAATCATGAACATATTATATCTTACCTCACATTATGAATGCTTTATCGTCAGTCAATCATTCATTTATAACATTGGTTTTTATGGAAATAATTGCTCCATGTAAAGTCATTTCACCTAACCAATTAATGATACATGGCAGGCATGTCAGGATAATTTTCTGGCATCTTCTGCCTGATCGAAATAGAGTATGAATTAAAGATTTTATCTAAAGAGATCTGTGTCCAGCTCTATTAAAAATTGATGTAACAGAGGATATCTTCTGGAAGAGGCTGAGAGATTTAATTTCATTTGATTTCTAGTATTATTTGATGTGATCCTTGAAAGCGTTGGACTGCTGTTATATTTCTTTCCTTTTCAAAAAAATTTTTTTCAAGTACTGAGCTCACCTTTTAAAATCAATTACTTGAAGAAAAGCAAAGCTCTAAAATTGTTATATAACAGGTCCATCATGGTAATTGATACCACAGAAAGTAGAAAAAAAGAAAAGTAGCTATCTCTTTCTGGAGCAGGAATATAGACTTAGTTTGATCAATAATTTTTAAGTCAGTGCTTAATTGAATAGTAATTACAAATTACAATCTACATTAGAATTTTAAATTCCCGAGTGCCCAATAATTAGATGATTTGAGTTATGCCTTGCAATCATATGGCTTTCAAATCAATGCTTCTTCCTAGTTAATATTGTATCTTGGGTACTGGACTTGCATTCTAGAAGACCTTGGTTCAAACCCTGGTTAGGATACTTCACAGACAAATGACCCTGTGAACAAGTTGCTTAACCTCTCTTGGACTTAGTTTCAGACTTTTAAAATTAAGGATGACCATGGCATCTATTTCATAAAGTTGATGTAAGGATCAGATAAATATATTTAATGTCCTTTTGCAAACCTTAATATGTAATTTATAAATGTTAGCTTTTTAAAATTATTGATGTTGTTCTGCCTGAAGTATACCCCATGACAACAACTTTTCTTTCCCTTAGCAGACGGTAGGAACTTTACAAATGCTTATTGACTGATTGATCATCCCTTACATTTTCCCCACCACCAACAGTCTCACACTTATTTTTAGTGTGGTTGGGGGTGGGGTGGGGAGTGAGCAAGTATTTATTAAGCTCCGATAAGGAGCTGTAGAGGGCATAGAATTTATTAGTCTATTTCAGGTTTTGTGGTTGTGGTAGTGGCTATGTTGTCTGTCCTTTGTTCCGAAAGAGGATTGTAACATCAGGAAGATGAAGAAATGGTTTGCAATTGACTTTGCTTTGAGTGAAAGATGGCCATGCAAGTCACCAGCCTCATTTTCTCCTCCACAGACATTTGAATCCAGTGGCCAGATATAGATCAAGATGACTGGAGATGACCCAGGATGCAGTGAGAGACCTTGGCCTTTTTAAGCTAAGTTCTTTTAGATGTTTCATTCCTTTGAAAACACATACCATATAGTCTATGTGATCTTTGATCTGAGGGAATTTGCAATCAAGTAGAGATTAAGACCTGTAAATGGATAAACAAAATAATCTAAATTTTTCTACATGAGGTGTAACTGATAAAATATAAATTAATGTACAAAATAAAGGTGATCACTTAGCATACTGAAGTAGTTAGTGATACAGTAGGTGAAGCATTACGTCAGGAAGACCTGAGTTCAAACATGACCTTAGACACTTACTGTGTGACTTCAGGTAAGTCACTTAACCTCCGTTTGCTTCAGTTTCCTCTACTATAAAATGAGGATTATACTATCACCTACCTCACGTGGTTAATATGATGATCAAATACTATTTGTAAAAGCATTTAACACATCCCTGGACTATATTAGGCATTACATAAATGTACATTGTAGGCAGTTAAGTGGTATAGTGGGTAGTGTGCCAGCTCTAGAGTCAGGAAAACTCATCTTCATGAGCTGTGTGATGTTGGGCAAATCGTTGAACCTGTTTGTCTCAGTTTCCTCATCTGTAAAATGAGCTACAGAAGGTAATGACAGCTCACTCCAGTATCTTTTGCCAAGAAAACCCCACATGGGTTCATGAAGAGTAGGACATGACTGAACAGTAACAACAAGGCATGTTGTAATACTTAATAATTTTTTATTCATTACCAGCTGGGAGAATGGGCTTCACTAAGGAAGTAATACTTAAGCTGAGTCCCAAGATATACGCAGAATCAAAAGATGAAAATGAGAGGAAGGCATGATAAGCACAGAGAAAAGGTGATTGGAAGACGGGAAAGCCTGGGGCGCATCCTGAAAGAATGAATGATGGTTTAATAGGTGTTTACGATTACTTGAGGCAGACAAAATGAGAATAAACATGACTGACTTTCAAGGCCAAGCTAAGGAATTTGGGCAATAGGGAGCCACTGAAGATCTTTTGAAAAGTACAGTGACATGATCTTGTACTTGCATCAGAAGTTAATATCTATCAACTTGTAACTCATTGTTTTATAGTGTAGTTAGCATTCCTTTGGAATACTGTCTGGACACTGTTTCATAGAGGACATTGGCAAGCTAGAGATCATCAATAGGACTTTTGAAACCTGGCATGAAGAAACTGGGGATATTTATTGTGCAGAAATGGTAGGTGGAGCAGGATTTGGAGGGTAGAAGTAAGATGGGACATCTGTCTTTAAACTTTTGAAGATTTCTCACTTGGAAGATGTATCACATTTGTTTTGTTTGATCTCAAAAAAGCAGAACTGGGAACAAAGGGTGAGAATTACAGCAAGACACATTTTCACTTAATCTAAGTTTAAAAAATCTGGTAATTAGAGCTGACTCATAGTGAAATGGGTTATCTTGGATGATGGTTTGCCCATTACTGGAATTCTTCAAGGGAAGACTGGATGATCATCTGTTGAGACTGTTGCCAAATAGATAAATATTTTAGGTATGGGGTGCAAGACTAGATTGCTAAGGTTCCTTGTGTTCTGAAGATCTGTAAAATTGCTTATTATATTAAATGGAAGAATAATGGAGTGCTTGAGATGTCCCTGATCTGTGGGAAACTGCCTAATGATTTCTTCAGCCAGTCCTTGCATCTGAGAGATTCCAGGGTCCTCTAATTACCCTGGAGATATTTGCATGCTTGCTTGTAGAAAGAAAGCAGGGAAGATAGGAGGTGATTTGTTTCCAACAGAAATACCAATTCCCAGATCTCTTGGAGATTCTAATATAGGTAAGAGTTGGAAATGGTTGGCATTTTGGAGAAATTAAGGACTGAGGACAGGATAGCATTTTATTGTATGACTTGAATTAGTGCCACTTAGAAATTCAATTCAGTTTGAGAGGTGGAAAGACATTAAAGAAAATAAACTAAAGCTCATTTATGCTGACAGAGAGGATGGATAGAAACAGTAAAAAACTAAAATGTGATCAGATTACTTTGAATGCAGTTAAATATCAAAGTCTGGTAAATTTCAGGGCTATGTTATTGATAAATACATGCAACAGATTCAGCAGTTGAGGGGATAGGGGATAGCCATGCAGGAGCAGAAGACATAAATGTCAACTGAGCAGCAGGTAATTGCCTCTCCATAGCCAGGAAGTTAATGTATAGTATGTCCTCACTGTATTCATTCTGCATATCAAGGAACTGCTTTCCTTAGACTGGAACACACATATCCTTTTCTTCATCCATTCTGTGGTTTTATTGTTAAATCCTGGAGCCTTTCAGATAGACATATATCTGTTAACCAACAAAAACTTACAGAAACTTGTGTATGTGTATCTGTAGTTGTTGTTCATAACTGAAGAGGACCCAAATGACATCACTATGTCAGGGTCGATGCACATTATGTTCTACCATCTGATCAGACTAATACAAGTTCAGAAGGTTCTATCATGGTCCATATGAACATTTGGAATGGAGATGTCTCTAAATTTGTGCATCTCACATTTCTTTTGAGGTACTGCAATTCTACTTTTCTCATGGTGCATAATGTATTCTTTGATATCAGAATGTCATACTGGGCTATTCTGTGCCAGTGTCCCCCATGTCTCATAATCAATTCCAAAGTTCTTCAGAGAGACCCTGAAAATATCATTTTATCACTCCTTTCTGACATCTGTGTGAATACTTGCCTTATGTGAGCTCTCCATAAAATAGTACCTTTGGTGGTAGAATCTGAATGTTTGGCAATTTAGCTTGATAAAGGACCTTGGTGTTTGGCACCTTATCTTGCCAGGTTAACTTCAGAATCTTTCTAAAGCAATTCAAATGGAAGCAATTCAGTTTCCTGGCATGGCACTAGTACACTATACTTGAATGCCAGGTTTCACAGGCATACAACAAAGACAGAACAGCTCTGTAGATTTTCAGTTTGGTAGATAGCCTAATACCTCTTCTCTCCCATACTTTCCTTTGCAGTCATCCAAACACTGGGTTATCTCTGGCAATGCATATTTCAATCTTATTATCTATGTGTACATCCTTGGAAAGTATAATGCCAAGATAAGTGAATTTAACTACAGCATTCAAAATTTCTCTATTTGCTGTAATTGAATGTTTCATGGATGGATGGATGGTGCAGTGCTGTCTAGTGGAGGACCTCTGTTTTCTTGATGTTAATTCTGAGGCCAAGATTTGCACAAAAGAGAGAATTGGTTCATACTCTGTTACGTTTCAACCTCAGCATTGAGAGCACAGTTATCTGAGAACAGAAAGTTGTGCATTAACTCTCCCGTTGCTTTAGTTTTGACTTATGGCCTTTTCAAGCTAGCAAGGTGTCCAACACGCACACGTTTATATAGACATAAATGTTCATATATAAATGTTTATGTGTTTACACATGCATGCATGCATGCATGCATGCATACATACATAAACTACTTGCCATGTTGTCTAGAGTACCGGCCTTGAAGTCAGGAAGACCAGTCTTCTTGAGTTGCAGTCTGGCCTCAGACACTAGCTGCATGACTTTGGGTGAGTCACTTAGTCCTGTTTGCCTCACTTCCTCATCTACAAAATGGGCTGTGGAAGGAAATGGCAAACAATTCTAGAATCTTTGCCACAGAAACCCCAAAGGGATGACAAAGAATCAGACAAAATTGAAACGACTGAAACAAAACTCTCTTTGTCTGTAATGTATATATGTGTGTGTTTGTCCTTCGTTGCTGAAGAAGACCATACCATCAGAGAAATAATGACATGACTTGCACTTGACTTTGTTTTGAGTGAGGCAAGGCTGTGCAGGTCACCAGCCTCACTTCTCCTCTAGTCATCCGAATAAATTACCAGAGATTCATCAGGATGACTGGAGATGACCCAGGATGAGGCAAGTGGGGCTAAGTGACTTGCCAAAGTCACACAGCTAGTGAGTGTCAAGTATCTGAGGTGAGATTTGAACTCAGGTCCTCCTGACTCCTGCACTGGTGTTCTATCCACTGCACCACCTAGCTGCCCATTGTACATATGTATGTATTTTGTATGTATAATAGATGTATTATTGTGTATATACATAAATCTGTAGCTCTTAACTTTGTACTCCCGTGTCAAGTACATCATTTGTCTTAGCATTGTGACACATCAACAATTCTGAATGTCTGAAGGTTTCTTCTGAAATCATTCTCTAATCTCCTCCTCAATAGTTAATTGCTTTACAATTGTTATTCCTGACAGAGATTTGGCATCCTCATTCATTTCACTTCTTTCAGTCCTGGATACCTAATGTGTGTGTGTGTGTGTGTGTGTGTGTGTGTGTGTGTGTGTGTGTGTGAGAGACTCTCTGTCAGTCTGGTGAATCATGTGGACCCCAATATATGGGATTACAAATGAAATCAATTATATTGAGATAGATGTGACACACCTACACACAGAGAATCACACAGACATGCATACACACACGTATATACACACACATGTGACTTGCACTTTTTCTGTGGTCAGAGGTCCGGAAGGAACTCCCTGCTCCAAAGCAAACTGGAAACATTTCTGCAATTTACATTCTTAGTCAGTTTCCTGAGGTCAATGACCAACGAAAAGATCTGTCCAGGGTGACACCCTCCACTTAGTTCAGAGGACATACTGAATTTCGGTTTTCCTATGGAACTTTTTCTACATCAACTACTCACTGCTTGAGCCATGCCCGTAGGAGGCACTTAATAACTGTGTCAAGTCGCATTAAACTGCGACCTACTGACCTGAATCGAATTTTCCCCTATTTTCCCCAAGGATGAGCCTCGCAGGTGACAGGGGAACCTGCGGGGTTGGCACGGATAATTCTGGGCATGCTCAGTGGTGAGAGCAGGTTGCCCCGCAGGAGGAAGAGGCAGCGCTCGGCGGCCGCTTCTCCTCCGGGGCTCGCGGAGGACCCGAGGCTCGGGCTGGGGAAGAGGGCTCCGGGACCAACCCCAAGCTGGGCCCTGCGCCCCAGGGCAGCTGCGGCGGCAGGCGGCCCGCGGAGTCGGCAGCACCGCCATGGGGAACATGCCGTCCGCCGTGAAGCACTGTCTGAGCTACCAGCATCTTCTCCGGGAGCATCTCGGAGTCGGGGAGCCGGTGGCCGGGGCGCTGGAGCCCGCGCAGGTACTGGCGTGCAGCCCCACCCACCCCGACCCCACGGGGGCACCGCCCGCCCCTCCCCCCAGCACCGCAGCCTCCTCCCCTCCCCCTTCTCCTAGCCCAGGTCTCTCCTGGCCTTGGGCGCTGTTTCGGAGGGGGCCCCACCCTGACCAGTCTCCCCTTGTCTTTCCCATCTCCATCCAGGGTCACAAGTAAACCTGGTAACCTCCCCGCCTGACCCCGCCCCCCAAAACGAGTTCCTCCGGGGACCCTCCCTATTGTTTGTGTTCATTGTTATGTCAGGGCAGGGGCATGTTATGCAATCCGTGCCCTTTGGGTAACACCAGACGCAGCTCTCATGCCAGCCCCCTAGGCGAGAAATAGAGACTTTAGAGTCATCTTATACTGAGGGAGAAAAGGAAGTGAAGGCAAAAAGGAGTGCTAATTGTACAGCATGACATGCATTCATTCATGGGCAGAATTTTTCCTTTGTGGCCATAAAGAGTCAGAGGAGGGTAGGAATGTAACTCGGGAATTGC
>CM053770.1:340382175-340399327 GCA_028658325.1 Potorous gilbertii | reverse complement strand
CTTTAATTTCTTCCTCTGAAAATTACCTGTTCATATTCTTTGACCATTTATCAATTGGGGAATGACTTGTATGGTTATACATTTGAGTCAGTTCTCTATATATTGTAGAAATGAGGCCTTTATCCCCGAGCTTAGCCGTAAAAATTTTTTTCCAATTTACTACATCCCTCCAAATTTTGGTTGCATTGGGTTTGGTTGTGCAAAAACTTTTCAGTTTAATATAATCAAAATTATCCATCTTGCATTTCATAATGCTTTCTATCACTTCTTTAGTAAAAAATTCTTCCCTTCTCCATAAATCTGACAAATACACTATTCCTTGCTCGCCTGATTTGTTCATAGTATCAATCTTTATATCCAAATCATGCACTCATTTGGACTTTATTCTTGTGTATGGTGTCAGATATCGGTCTATGCCTAATTTTTGCCACACTGTTAACCAGTTTTCCCAGCAATTTTTGTCGAACAGTGAGTTCTTATCCCAGAAGCTGGGGTCTTTGGGTTTATCAAACAGGAGGTTGCTATATTGCTTGCCTACTGTGTCTTGAGTGCCCAGTCTATTCCACTTGTCTACCCCTCTGTTTCTTAGCCAATACCAAGTGGTTTTGATAATTGCTGCTTTATAGTACAATTTGAGGTCTGGTAGCACTAGACCACCTTCCCAAACGTTTCTTTTCATTAGTCCCTTTGATACTCTGGAACTTTTGTTCTTCCAAATGAATTTTGATATAATTTTATCCAGCTCTAGAAAATAATTATCTGATAGTTTAATTGGTATGGCACTAAATAAGTAAATTAATTTAGGTAGAATTGTCATTTTTATTATATTAGCTCGGCCTACCCATGAACAACTCATGTTTTTCCACTTACTTCCCTATTTATTTCTTAACAAACCATCAAAAAAAAATCTAACTTTACCCAGACATCATAGCAATTCTACATTATTAATGCACTTGTATTTTGTTCCCTCTGCCCTACACCCTTCCACAGATTCCCTGCCATTTTTTCTTTCTTTCTTTTTCAGCCTAATTCTTCCATGGCCTCCCCCAAACATTCTTCATATGACATAACTTCCAAATTCATTCAGTATTCTGGGATAGCCTCCAGATTAACAGTGTCATTCTTGGAGTGTAGTACACCGATTGGGTAGAATCCTCTATATTTGGTTGAAATAACACAAAGTATGATAGCATTAATACTTCCTTGATGCAGAACCCATGTTTCTCATAATGCATCATTAACTTTCATAGAAAATGCTAATATAGTCTCAGTCTACATTACGGTGAATGCAGTTCATCATAAACTCAGCCGGAGTTAGAAGTGTGATTCATCTGCTGGGCATAGGTAGGTTAGATACGCTAGATGGAGAGGTTTATTATTTGATGGCTCCAAGAAGTTCACATCAAGAAACTCCATTTAACGGTGCAGGTCAGCTCCTTATCTGTATTTACAATTTTAGAGAGTTGTCTAGAGAGCTCCTTGTTGTTCAGGCATTTCATTTGTGTCTGATTCTCCATGACCCCAGGTGGGGTTTTCTAGACAGAGATACTGAAGTGATTCGCCATTTTCTTCTCCAGGTCATTTTACAGATGAGTAAACTGAGACAAATGGGGTTAAGTGACTTGCCCAGGGGCACACAGCCAGTAAGAACTGAGCCCGCCTCTATCTGGCTTTGAGGCCAGCTTCCTGTTTGCTGTATCATACTGTTTCTCATATGAATTCCTATTAAAGCATCTTGCTCCACCCTCCACTATAGTTTACTGAATAATTTTGGATATTATTCAGGCCAGTGCTATCAACATATAACCAAAAAGTTAAAAGGAGATAAGAAAGCAAGAGTGAGATAAAGGAGAAACGTGTCTTTGCAGGTCTTAGTTCTTCTTTCCCTTTTTACCAGGTAACAGTCCAAAAATTCGTGGAGTTTTCCCATCCTGAGGACTCTTAGAACATTACCCACATTGGGTGAAGAAGAGTCAGTCTCCTCTTGTATTTCCCATATTTTCTATTATTCCCACTGGTTCTTTTGCCTCACTAATTCACGGATGTTATTCCTAGGAAGACTTCTCTGTTACACACATACACACACACACACATACACACACTCACACACACACAGACACTCACACACACACACACTCATACACACACAGACACAGACACACACAAACACACTCACACACTCATATACTCACACATACACACACTCACTCACATACACACTCTCATACACTCACATATACTCACGCACTCACACACACTCTCACACACACACACTCACACACACATACTCTCATACACTCACACATACACTCTTACACACATACACTCTCACAGTCACACACACTCCCTAGTCCTCTCCCTGGACTATAATAGTCTTGACGTTATAAAGGTTCAAGAAATTTCCTGTTTTTTATTTCTTTATTCTTCAATACTTGGTCTCTTACTTTCTCTTGTTCCAGCTGGCTTTCTTCTCTTTTTTTTTAACATTAGCTCTGAGTTTCTCATAGATCCCTGGCTTTTTGGATACAGGCTCACTTTTTCCTCTCATCGTTTTCCCTGTCCTCATCTTCCCTTTCATTTCTGTGTTTCTTAATCCTGGGTCCTGTTCTGTCTTACCCCAGGGGTCTGGGCTGCCCAGTTGTGACTTTTGGAATTTTCAGAATGTTCTTAATAGTAAGAGACAATCCCATTAAAGAAAATGATTTTTGGTCAGAGGTTTAACAAAATCATATTTTTTGAGGCACGCTTTCTTAACATAAATGCTGATTTAGTGGAGTCAAAACTGTGGAAATCCATATCTTTAGACAGGAAATCTATATCTTTAGACAGAAAATACTGTCTACACAGGAACAGCCATTGTCTTTAATTCTATAAGGTTTGACAATTTCAGTTGACGTTTGAACACTTTAATTTCCATTGTGCATTCATGGAAAGATCTCCAGTAGGAGGCTGAGAGCTGGGTCTTGAGAAAGCCAGGGAAACCAAGAGCCAGGAGTGAAGTGGAAAGCATTGAAGGCATGGCTCAATGCATGTGAAAAAGCATGGAATTGGAGGATCTGTTCTTCACCAGGATAATCTGAATTTATGTCATCAAAATTTCTCTTTTTGATAGACTATGCCTCTCAGACTGGCTTTCCCTATAGAATCTTACACCATAGACCTCTATCTGTCTATTTTAAGAATTCCCTGAATGACCTTTATATACCTGTACCCAGGTACAGTACTAAAGAAAAGCATTATACTTAGAAGCTGGATACGCAAGTTCTAATCGTAGCACTGGTTACTAACTTTGAACCAATCATTTACTATTTCTTTGGACCTCAGTTTCTTCATCTGTAAAATTTGGAAGAAAGCTCTTTCTTACTCTATATTCTTTGATTCCGTGATTCTAAAAATTGTGCGTTTTCTGAATTTTCTTGACTATATTTATTATTACTACTTCTAAAAGTGCTAGTAGTGTCACAACTATTTTTTTTTGCTTTTTTTTATTCATTTTATTTATTTTTAATGCTGTACAATCACTAGCATAAAACTTAGATTTTTTTCCCCCTACCTACCCCACCCCCCAAGATGACATACAATTCTATAAAGGACCTACACATACGTTCCTATTCAATACATTTTCATTATAGTCATGCTGTGTAGAAGAACTAAAATAAATGGGAGGAATCATATAACAAACCAAAACATAATACACACACACACACACACACACACACACACACACACACACACTCTCATCTGCTACATTCTGAGACTGAATTCCATAGTTCTTTCTCTAAATGTGGAAGGCATTTGAGTCACAACTATTTTCAAACACAGTTGCACATACCACTATCATTCTAGTCACTCAGGTTTGCAATCTTAGTGTCATTTTTAAATTCTTGCTTTCACTCACCACATATTTTCAATATGTTGAAAATTTTATTGTTTCTACTTCCATAATATTTCTTTCATTTTTCAAAAATCACCTGTAACATATCAATAATGAATGTTTTCAGGATCCTGGAGTCTGGTTTGTATAGGTCTATTGACTTTAATTAATTAATTAATTAAGGTAGTTATTCTCTTATTATCTCTTCATTTATCTTGGGTTTCAGATCCCCCATCTGACATACTGGCTACATGACCTTAGCAAATCCTTCTTAATATTCCAAAATGAAAAACATTGAGAATCGTTGCTGAACTGTGCCAGTCATCCTAAAGAATATCTGGTCACTGGACCCAGATGGCTCAGGAGGATAAAGTGAGGCTGGTGACCTTGTAGCCCTCCCTCACTCAAAACAAAATCAAGTGCAAGTAATGGCATCATTTCTCTGATGTTATGGATGAACACAACACAACAAATCTGACTGTGGAATTCCTACATGGAAAAAAAATTGTAGGTCTGAAGTAGGGAGCAGGGTGTGGGGGGAAGCATACACGTTAATCATAATGTCTTGCATTAGAACAGATAAATTTGTTAAACAGTGACTCCAACTCTGAAAGGTCAGACAATATTGTACTAGCAACCTCTATTGTTGTGGTGTCAAACTCAGATAGAAATGGGAGCCAGTAAATGTATATCTTTGGGTTGCATATCGACTTAGTTTTAAAAATGTACTTATATGTTTAATATTGTTTATTTTGTTGGATTGTTTTATTTATTTTCAGTATTTTAAAATTTATTTTGTAAAATATTTCCCAGTTAAATTTTAAATTGTTTGATCCACACTCCTGAGTGTTTTGGGCAGCAGGCGACCTGCATGAATTTGACACACTATATATACATGTATAAGAAATTAAAATCATTAAATTTTTTCAGAAACAAAGATTATCGGTTGCAAAGGTGATTGGGAAAATAAATGAGCTCCAATTGACTAGGGTAGTGATAAATGAAAGTGAACTGAGAGTTTTCATCCTTTTTGCCCTCTTTTAGTTTTATTTTCCTCTTTGCCATTATAAATTGTGATGATGCTGAAAGGAAATAGAATTGATATTTGAATAACGGAGCAGATATTTAAGCTGTGGAAATAAGGATGAGGAATACTGTAGAATGTAAAGGTTGAGAACTGCTGACCTGAAGTGAAGAAATACTGCATTTCATTTTTGTATTTTTACACCTACTGTTAATTCTTATACAGCTGTGTTCCCTGTCAGCTTATTTTTCCTCAATGCTTCTGTTCAACATCCTTCCGGACCTTCCTGGCTCATAGACTGATGGAGACATCTGGCCCTGATACATTTTTGGCTCCCCTGTTCTTCAATTCCTTTGTCTATCAAAAGTATTTTGAACTCCTGAATATTGCTTTAATTTTCAATACTTCAGGGAACAGTAGTATCAACTGTTGTTGCTCTTTCTTCCACCCACATAGATCACAACTTCTCCATAGCATAGTAGACTAACAGTCTGTTCTTAAACATTTTTTGTGTCGTAGACCTCTTTGACAGTCTGGTGAAGCCTATGTAATTTTCCTTAGAGCAATATTTTAAAATGCATACGATAAAATAAATAAGATTACAAAGGAAACTGATTAAATTGAAATAGTTATTTTAGTTTTCCATCCATGTTTACTTCCCTTCTGAAATCATTCATAGACCTTTTGTGAATACATAGATCCCAAGTTAAAAACTCACATAGTAATCGGTCATTAGGCATTGTGTGTGCCTAGTACAGTGCCTTTCTTGTAGGAGCTTAATAAATGTTTCTTGATTGGGTGGTGAGGCTGAAAATATTATTACCCTGAGGTTATACTGATGAACCTCTTCAAAGTCAACTGGGCTTGTCTCTGGACAACTGATCTCATGCAGTACTTTCCACAATCCAAAGCAGTTCCCTGGCCATAAATAAGTAAATCTATCAATCCCATTTCTTTAACACATATTCTCATAGTGATGCTATATCACCGAAACTCATGGAATTTCATGATCTCAGATGTCCCACAACTACAAATGATTCCATTCCAGCTGAATCACCATATTGGGTCACAGAATTTCTTATCTCTCATACTTAAATATAATATATACAACATATGTACACATATACACACATCTCTCTCACTCTCCATATATATACATGTGTATATATATGTATGTGTGTATGTATATGTATATAGACACAATATATATCATGAATGGTATTATGGTATTTATCTGAACTGTCTTTATCCTTGATACTGGAAAGGTGAGTTATCTTCAGTGAATTAATAGAAAGGTATTTAATTTCAGCTAATTGTTCTGGTTTGTATCATTTCCCCCCATGTACTTATTTTGTGGTACAGTTTGAGTAACTACGGACTTTTGAAAGCCATCTTTGAACCTTCTCTGTTACCATCATGAAGGTCACGAATGTTGGAGCTGGCTTTAGTGCTTTGTATGTATGATTTTCCTCATGTGTGTAGTTTGGCCAGTATCTAAGAAAAGGAATAGGAACAACCATTTTGCTGATGTGCTAAAGGTTACCTGGAAAACCTATGCCCAGGCATGAGATTTTGTTTTTTTATGTTGAGCCTAGTGTTTTTACTCATGTGTTTATTGCTTATAGCAAATGCTTCATGCGACTTTCTAGGTGTTTTTTCCACTAAAACACTGTTGAATTTCCCACCACATACAAGAAGACATCCCAATATTGCAAATACGAAGATGTGAGATGACAGTATCTATGTCCTAGACGTGCTTATCATCTAAACTAGGTAGTGTAGGACAGTGATTATAAACAAATAGAAATGGATCCATCCTGACTTAGAAAAATGACAGATTACTATTATGTGTGTTGTATTTAAAAATTATCGAACATTTTCCAATTATATTTTAAGCAGATTTCATTCAGAGGTTTTACAAGCAAGAATTCGATGCTTAGGTAACGGATAGAATGCTAAAGTTGAAATCAAGCCAACCTTACTCGAACTTTCCTCCGAAACGTATTGGTTATGTGGCCTTAACCAAGTGACAAAATAGCACTTACCTCAAAGGGTCCTTGAGTGAATGAAATGAATTAGTGTATGTAAAGTACCATGCAAGACTGAAAGTGATACACTAGTATTTTTTTAATAGGAAGGATGCAAGCATTTACATAAATATATATATATGATAAAGGTAGAAATGATAATGACAAAGAAGAGATCCAGACAAAATGTTAGAAGAGTGTTAAAGGAGAGAGAGAACGCTATAGGAAAATGCATGTGGCAGGAAACTCAAACTGCATAGAAATTCTTTTATTATAAAGATCACTCTACGAACTTGACATTTCATAAAGTCTTTTTTTGGTGAACTTTATTAACAAAGGATGGGGTCTCTGAGGCTTGGCAAAGAAGGAGACAGGAAACTCCAAAGAGAACATGTTTGTCAGATTTCTTTCCTTCTGGGTTTTCCTTCCAAATGTTTTTGGGATATGGGAGGAAGTAGAGTGGCTGTCTGCCACTGCTTTCTGACATCTGTAACCCACTGGGTGTATAGAGTCTGGCATCCCCCTTTTAAAGTCTTTATTTAATCTGTATTTCATTTGTAAAAAAAAGAGAAACTAGCATAACTTAACAAAACATAAGGCCTATTTTATCAAGAAGCGATTTATTTTTTAATATTTTCATTTTAGAACATAGATTCCTTTCCTTTCTACTGTTTTACATCATTCAGTCCTTGTGTTTTACAGAAAACTGGTAATCCTGTGAACATGGTCCATCCTAAAAGCTGAGAATAGTTTTCAGTCCTCTCTGTACTTTGTACTTTAGAGCTATGGTTTTTTTGAAGAATTTTTCAGAGTCTGTCAAGAAACAGCTGTAGTTATTATTCAGCATTTCACTCATGAGTGCCTGCTGTATTTAGGCTCCATTCACTTAGAATCAAAATATTACATTTAATATAATTATTCTCTTGGATGTATGTCTTCAAAAATTATGAAAAGGGAAGCTTGTTAGAGGGGGTAAAAATGTAAAAATCACATAAAACTCATCTCAAATCCATTCACTGTTCTTATATGTATGTATTTATGTATATATGTGTCACCTTTGTCAGAGGCATGCTAAAGATGAATTTTATTTGGACAAAGATGGCATTTGAAGGAAATTACATCTTCAAACTTGTGTAAACTTATACACAGTGAAGGAAGCATGGAAAATAGTGTAGATAATGACCGTAGTGCAGTGTACAGGAAAACAACATTAAAAGAATTCAGAATTCCTTTTTTTTTCTTTTCCTGATTAATTTTTTTTTCTTTCCACATGCACATTCAGATTGAAACCCATCCCAAAGAACTTATGGAACATAGCAGCAGAGGTCACCATGGTTTATCAAAAGCTCAGGAATTCAATTCTGATCAGTACAGTAGCTAAATGTGACTTCAGAGGACTGAGGAAGAAATATGCTTCCAAAATCTCAGTAGAAAGGTGGTGGAATGTGGATAAAGAACAGGGCATACTTGATTGGGCATGTCCAATGTGCGTTTTTGTTTTGCTTGATTGCATGTCTGTCTTACAAAGAAGGGTCCATTTTTGGTGAGAGGCAAGAAGAGCACTGGGAAGTCACTATGATGTCAAGAAAACAGAGCCTTAATAATGACACATTTTGAAAATAAGTTACTTTTTCAAAACAGGAATATTTTCCCTTAAAAAACCTGTCATACCTACAGGCCGGATTATTCAGGTTATTCCAATGGTTCAACTTTAGAATATTGCCAAATGAGACAATCTCACAGCTTGTTTTCTTAGCCCTATTATAAATGGATATTTAGCATAGCTATAGCATTTATTCAGTTGGATACTGCTTATTTGTCTCTTCATTTGCAATGGTTGGGCACTGGTATCAAGAGAGGATCTTCTGATTCCTCATTACTGGTTTTTGTACTTAGTCACCAGGAAGCTTCTTGAAGTCTTAGTTCTTTGGGTAAATTAAATCTTGAAGATGATTTTAGTATCTTTCTCCTCTTTTTCTTCACATTTTCAGATTAGTCATGTTGCATAGAAGAATTAAAATGAATGAGAGAAACCATGAGGAAAACAAAACAAAACAATCCTAAGGAGAAAATATTGTGCTTCATTCTGCATTCCAACTGTATAGTTCTTTCTCTGAATGTGGATGGCCTTTTGCATCATCCATCCTTTGGAAATATTTAGGGCCTTGCACTGCTGTGAAGGCCTAACACTATAAGAAACAGTCCTCATGCATTGTGGCTGTAACTGTGTATAATGTTCTCCTGGCTCTGCTCACTTCACTCAGCATCAGTTCATATAAGTCTCTCTAGGTTTTTCTGAAGAGTCCACCTGTTTATCATTTCTTATAGCACAATAGTATTCCATTACATGCATATATCACAACTTGTTTAGCTTTTCCCCAGTTCATGGGTATTCCCTCAATTTCCAGTTCTTGGCCACCACAAAAATAACTGCTATAAGTATTTTTGTACATGTGGGTCCTTTTCCCATTTTTATGATCTCTTTGGGATACAGTCATAGAAGTGGTATTTCTGGGTCAAAAGGTATGTATAGTTTTGTAACCCTTTGGGCATAGTTCCAACTTGCTCTCCAGAATGGTTGGATCAGTTCACAGCTCCACCAACAATGAATTAATATTTTATCTCTCCCACATCTCCAATATTTAACATCTTCCTGTTTTGTCATGCTAGCTAATCTGATAGGTTTGATGTGGTACCTCAGAGTTGTTTTGATTTGCATTTCTCAAATCAATAGTGATTTAGAGCACCTTTTTGTATGACTATAGATAGCTTTAATTTCTTCCTCTGAAAACTGCCTTGGAGCAGTTATCATATCCTTTGACCACTTATCAATTGGGGAATGATTTGTATTCTTGTAAATATGACTCAGTTCTCTATATATTTTAGAAATGGAACTGGAATATAAAAATAAGCAATTTATATTTTCTTTAGTAAATAATGGGGCAAGCATTTGAAGGTATTTGAGTAGAGGAGTAATTTGGTAAGAATAGTGCTTTTGGATAGGGAACACTTCATGAATTTGCTGTTATCCTTACACAGGGACATACTAGTCTTCTCTATACCATTTCTGTTTTAGTACATGTTCTGCTGAAACAGAAATATTTCAGTATCTTTCAAGAAAAAGCTAGCTTAGCTTGAGTTGGGTAGAGCCTTAGGAAAAGTTTGCCCAGCCTAGGAGACAAGGACTGTTCCTGTCACAATCCCCCGTTTTCTCTGTTTCAGAGTCTCTCTAGATTTGACTTTTGAATTAACTCTTTCATATATATCCTATTTTCTACCTTAACATATGTCATTTTGCCCCTTGTGTGAACTATTATTATAGTGTTTTAACTGGTTTTATTGCCTCTGCTTTCCTCTTCACTGTCACCATCGTATTCATACAAAAGCACCATTCTTATCAAATTACTCAAATACCTTCAAATACCTGCCCCATTACTTACTAAAGAAAATATAAATTGCTTATTTTTATATTCAAGTTCCTGTATGATTTGGTTTTAATTGACCTCTTTTTTATTCTCTCCTCTCACTACTTCCCTAAATTCCAGATTAGGTAGACTACTTACATCCCACTATTTTTGCCTTGACCTCACAATCAAATGTTTTCAGCTCCCAAGGAATGTGTATTGGAGCTTACATTCTTCTCCAATTCATTGTAGCACTTCATCCGAACTTCTGTCCTTTGTATTTATCACAATTTGTCTTACATCAGTGATTTGTGTAATTGACATATCTTCTGTTTCATGAAAAATTCCTTGAAGGAAGGTTCCAATTTATGTTTTTATCTAGCAGAATGTTTTGCACAGAGGGAGTACTGATAATTATCTCTATTGAAATGAAATTAGTGATTATTTGGGGTGTATACAATGTTCAAGGAGGACTACCACCTCTGGTATGAGGGCTTTCTGAACCTTTCTCAGGGTTGTCCATCTATCTTTCTTGTCTGCCTTGCGTTTAACTTTCACTTTAACTGTGGCTCCAAGAAGCTGTAGAATTTTCATTAACCATACTTCGGTAAAACTTCTCAGCAGACGGACTAAACCAGGTTGAAAGGAGCTGACAGGTCTCAAACTCATGGGTCAGTTAGGGGGACTAGCAAGTGCAGACTTTCCTGGCAGAATGGGTAGATGAGAACAGTTTGTTCCAAAGGTCACAAAGGCAGCTGAAGTAGGTGTTGTGGAATATTTAGAACTTGGTCAGACATTGAAGACACCAAGGTCATCCAGTGTATTGTCGGTTACCCTCTCTTTTCTCTTGCCACTGGACTACGATGACTCTGGAAGAGGGAGTGAGGCAGATGACTTTGTGGGACAGCCTCACTTAAATCCAATTCATGCAGGAGTTGACATCACTACTGATGTCATTGGCCCTTTTCAAAAACAAAGGGCAAATAACCGTGATTATTTATTGTCTTTAGTTCTCCTTAAATATACCTGACTTAATTGTTGTCATGATCAAAGGAAATGGTGTTTATGAAAATGCTTTGAAAAGTATAAAATTCTATAAATTCTATAAGAAATTATTACCTAGGGAAATGTAGTAGAGAAATTATTTTGCTTTGGCAAAGAAACATTCTTATGTTTATAGATAGTATTTTAATTTCCTCCCTCAATTACATGTCAAGAAGAATTTTAACATTCATTTTTAAAAGATTTTGAGTTCTAAATTTTCCTCCATATCTCCCACCCCTTTCCTCTTATTAAAATGATGGGCAACTTGATACAATCTATACCTGTGGTATCCTGTAAAACATATTTCCATATTAATCACAGTTTTGAAAGAAAGAACAGCTCAAAAGAAAAAAAACCCACGAAGGACAAAGTGAAACATGTATGTTTTGGTCTGCATTCAGAATCTATTACTTCTTTATCTGGTATGGATATCATTTTTCTTCATCAATCCTTTGTAGTTGTTGATCCTTGTGTTGCTGAGAACTGAGTTGTTTATTGTTGATCATTACACAATGTTACTAATACTGTGTACAGTGTTTTCTTGATTCTGCGTATTTCACTTTGTATCAGTTCATACAAGTTTTTTCCAGGTTTTTCAGAAATCTGCCTGTACTTCATTTCTTATTGCACAGTAGGGTTCCATTGCATTCATATACCACAGCGTATTCAGACAATCCCCAATTGATGGGTATCCCCTCAAATTCCAAAATTTTGACACCATGAATAGGGCTGCTATATTTTTGTACATGTCCTTTTCCTTTTTTTACGATTGTTTTAGGATACAGACCTAGTAGTGTTACGGATGGATCAAAAGGTATTCACAGTTTTGGTTGCTCTTTGGGTTTAGTTCTAGAATCCTCTCCAGAATGGTTGGATCAGTTCACAATTCCACCAACAGTGCATTAGTGTCCCCATTTTCTCACATCTTCTCCAACGTTTATCATTTTTCTTTTTTTTCTCTTATTAGCCTATCTGATTGTGTGAGGTGGTATTTCAGGGTTGTTTTAATTTGCATTTCTCTAATCAAAAGTGATTTAGAGCACTTCTTCATATGCCTATATGAACTACCTGTTCATATCTTTTGACCATTTTTCAATTGTGGAATATCTTATATTCTCATAAGTTTGACTCTTTTCTCTACATAGTTGAGAAATGAGGCCTTTATTAGAAACACTGACTGTAAAGATTGTTTCGCAACTTTCTGCTTTCCTTCTTTTTTTTTTACTTAATAGTATTTTATTGTTTCTATTTACACATAAAGACAGTCTTCAGCATTTAATTTGTTAAGATTTTGAATTTCAATTTTTTTCCCTCCCTCTCTCACCTTTCTTTTCCCCAAGATGACAAGCAATTGGAAAAAGACTATACATATGCAATCGTATTTAACCTGTTTCCACATTATGTTGTGAAAGAAGAATCAGAACAAAAGGGAAAAACCAGGAGAAATAAAACAACAAGAAAAGAGAAAATAGTTTGCTTCAATCTGCATTCAGACTTCATCTGGATGTGGATAGCATCTTCCATCATGAGTCTTCCATCACTGTATTGCTGAGAAGAGCTAAGTCTGCCCAAGTTGATCAGTGTACAGTGTTGTTGTTATTGTGTACAACATTCTCCTGGTTCTACTTACTTCATTCAACATCAGTTCTTGTAAGTTTTTCCAGGTTTTTCTGAATGCTGCCTGCTCATCATTTCTTATAGCATAATAGTATTCCATTGTATTTGTGTACCACAATTTGTTTAGCCATTCCCCAATTGATGAGCATCCTCTCAATTACCAATTCTTTGCCACCACAAAAATAACTGCTATAAATATTTTTTGTTATGTGGGGCCCTTTCCCTTTTGTATATCATCTTTGGGAGACAGACTTCAAGTGATTGTTGTTGTGTTTGTCCTTTGTTGCCAAAGAAGACCGTGCCATCAGAGAAATGATGACGTGACTTGCACTTGACTTTGTTTGGAGTGAGGGAGGGCTGTGCAGGTCACCAGCCTCACTTCTCCTCCAGAGCCATCTGAATCCAGTGACCAGATATTCATCAGGATGCCTGAAGATGACCCAGGATGAGGCAGTTGGGGTTAAGTGACTTGCCCAAGGTCACCCAGTTAGTGAGTGTCAAGGTGTCTGAGGTGACATTTGAACTCAGGTCCTCCTGACTCCTGCACTGCTCCACCTGGCTGCCCTAGAAGTGATACTGCTGGATAAAAGAGTATGCACAGTTTTATGGGTCTTTGGGCATAATTCCAAATTGTTCTCAGATGATTGAATCAGCTCATTCCAATTTTCCTAAACTTTTCCAATATTTATCATTTTCCTTTTCTGTCTTATTAATCAATACAATGGTTGTGAGGTAGTGAGTTTTCTAACTTTAATTTCCCTAATCAGTAGTGATTTAGAGCATTTGTCGTATGTCTATAGATAGCTTTGATTTCTTTATCTGAAAACTGCCTGTTCCTATCCTTTGATCATTTATCAATTGGGGAGTGGCTTATATTCTTATAAATTTGACTCAGTTCTGTATATATTTTAGAAATGAGGCCTTTATCAGAAATACCAGCTGTCAAAATTGTTTCCTAGCTTTCTGCCTTCCTCCTGTTCTTGGTTGCATTGATTTTGTTTGTACAAAAACTTTGTAATTTAAGATGATCAAAATGATCTATTCTGCGTTTTGTAATGCTCTTTATCTCTCCTTTAGTCATGCATCCATCCCTCCTCTTCCCATAGATCTGACAGGTAGACTCTTCCATGCTCTTCTAATTTGATTGCTTCATTATCTATGGTACCTTTTAGCAAGATGTAGTTTCCTTATCTCTTTTAATTAGGCCTGTTTTTGCTTTTACTTTGTCTAAGATCAGGATTTCTTCCCTTGTTTTTTTTTTCTTTTTGCTTCAGCTGAAGCACGATACATTCTGCTCCATCCCTTTAACTTCACTCTGTATGTCTCTCTGCTTCAGTTGTGTTTCTTGTATCTTGTAAGCAACATATTGTAGGATTCAGGTTTTTTTTACCTACTCTGCTATTTGCTTCTGTTTTATGGACATTAGCCTGTTCATGTTTTTCCTTCCATTCTTCCTGTTTGTCCTCTCTTTTTACCTTTTCCCTCCTCACTAGTGTTTTGCTTCCTCCCCTGATCTGTCCTCCCTTTTGTCAGTCCCCCCACTTCTCATTTATTTAATATCCTCCGCTCCTACTTCCCAGTTGGGTAAGATAGATTTCTATATTCAACTTTTGTTTGATTGTGTATATGATTCCCTCTTTGAGTCAGTAATGATGAGAGGAATGTTCAAGTGAAGCACATCGTCCACCCTCCCATCTTCTCCTCCACCGTAATAAATCTTACATGTGTCTTCATGTGAAATAATTTATCCCATTTTACCTCTCCCTTCATTCTGTACCCCATGTGCTCCTCTTTCTCATCCCTTAATTGTTTCAATGTCATTCCCCCAAGTTCATCTTATAGCTATACCCTCTATCTATGTATGTTTTTTCTCACTGTACTATTACTGGTACAATTTTTAAGAATTACAAATGTCATCTTCCCATGTATGAATGTAAACAATTTAATTCTGTTGAATCCCTTACGTTTTCTTTTCCCTCTTTACCCGTTTATGCTTCTCTTGGGTCTTGATTTTGGAGTTTGTGTTTTTGGTTCAGTTCTTGTCTTTTCCATATGAAGGCTTGAAATTCTTCTATTTCATTGAGTAACCAGGTTTCCCCTTGATGTATTCATCTTTCTTCATTATGCCTGGTAAGTGATTCTTGGCTGTAGTCTTAGCTGCTTTGCCCTCTGGAATATCATGTTCCATGAATTCCAGTTTTTGAAAGTTACAGCTGCCAAGTCCTGTGTGAACATGATTGTGATTTCACAATATTTGAATTATTTCTTTCTAGCCACTTGCAGCACTTTACCTTATAATTTATCCTTTACCTGATAATTCTGAAATATGTCTACACTGCTCCTGGAGTTTTTATTTTGGGATCTCTTTCCTGAAATGATTGGTGGACCCCTTCAATGCCTATTTTGCCCTCTGGCTCCAGGACATCAGAGCAATTTTCCTTTATGATATCTTGAAAGATGATGTGAGGTCCTCCTTTGGATTGTGACTTTCAGGTAGTCCAATGATTCTGATATTGGCTCTTATGGATCTGTTTTCCAAGTCAGTTTTTCCCATTTTACATTTTTTCCATTCTTTTGAACTTGTTTGATTGATTCATGATCTCATAGAGTCATTAGCTTCCACTTGCCCAATTCTGACATTTGTTTTCTCAATTAGCTTTTGTACTTTCCTTTCCATTTAGCCACTTGTACTTTTGCTTTTTGTGGATTTTTGTATCTCCTTTTCCATTTGACCAATTCTACTTTTTAAACAGTTTTCTAAGGTGTTGATTCTTTTTTCATAATTCTCTTGCATCACTGCCATTTCTTTCCCCCAATTTTCTTCTGTCTCTCTTATGTGCTTTTTAAACTCCTTTTTGAGCTCTTCCATAAATTCTCTCTGGGCTCGAGATCACTTGCTATTTTTCTTTGTGGTTTTGTCCATAAATGTTTTGACATTGTTGTCCTCTTCTGAGTTTGTGCCTTGATCTTTTCTATGATCAGATTTTTTGTTGTTGTTTTTATGCTTTTCCCCTTTCTTTTAAATTTGAGGCTTGCTTCCAGGGTGGAAGGGTCATTGTCTCTGGCTTCTTGTGCTAGAGCCTGTAGGCCTTGGCTGTTTACCAGGTGCTGCCCTCATCCCATGGGGGATCCTTGTGTCTGGTGTTGTACTAAGGGGTTACTGTGGAGGTTGTCTGGCACCGCTGGAGGCATTAGCTTACCTGGTGCAGAACTAGGATCCAAATGGTGTTATTTGACGTGTGCTGAGGCCTGATGGGGTGTTTTTGCATTTCCTCATGGCTACCCTGATACACATGGCAGTCTAGACTGTGGAGGCTGCTTCCTTGCCCAGGTAGGGTTGGTGCTGGTTGGCAGCTTCCTGTTTGTTTAGGCACCGGTAGGGTTGGCAGGTAGCTGTTTGTCCAGGGGTGTGCGGAAGCACATAGTGGTCCAGCCCCTGAAGGATGCCAGCCTGCCTGGGACAACACGGAAGCATTTGGGGATTCCCAGAGTTGGAGTCCCCCAGTTCTCCTGTCTATGCTAGGGCCTGTGGTTGGAAGGGTGGGAGTGGGGGTTCTGGTTTGCCATTTTTATGCTCCATCACACTGCACTCAAGGTCTCCCACTGGTTTGCTGAGATGGGGGCTTGCTACAGACTCGTTGTGATGCTTCCCATCCTGGGTGGTGCTCCCCTGTCACCTGAATGAGATAGGCCTTTCTTGCCAATCTTCCAAGATTTTTGAGCTTAAAGTGTATTTCACCCCATCTGGTTCTGCCATTCCAGGATTTGTTTTTGGGTCTCTATTTTATGGTTGTTTGGAGGTGAGTATGGGAGAGATTTACGGTGATTGAACTGCTTATGCCACCATCTTGGCTCCACAAAGTAGACTCCAGAAACATTTTATTTATAGAAGATTTTGTTGTTGTTGTTGTGATTGCTTTATCCTTCTGGAAGGCAAGCAACTATATTCTTAATCTATTGATTTGCCAAAGGGAGCTTACTTTAACTAGGTTTAGTTGTTTTATGTATATCTATTGATTTGCCAATGGGAGCTTACTTTAACCAGGTTTAGTGCTTTTATGTATATCTATTGATTTGCCAATGGGAGCTTACTTTAACTAGGCTTAGTTCTTTTATGTATATCTATTGATTTGCCAATGGGAGCTTACTTTAACCAGGTTTA